>CM053987.1:6034204-6659387 GCA_028641955.1 Protonibea diacanthus | reverse complement strand
GGGAGGGAGAGAGGGCCAATGGCATGTCCAAGCTAAAAATACAGCCTGCCAAGGCTGACGTAATGCAGCAGCCAGAGGAGCGGGGGCCTAAGTAATTGGGTGCATTAAATGTGGACCCACAGCTTCTCTGTAGAGTGGTGTGTGTGTGTGTGTGTGTGTGTGTGTGTGCACAAGGAGGGCTTGAAAGACAAGGGGAGGGGAAAGAGAATGGCAAAACCATGTTTTATGACCTCTGCAGGATGTGAAAGATGATACAGATTGTGTGTGCGCGCACAGGTTCGGGGATTTGTCGAAGCGAGGGCGTTCTTATTCATCCATTAACTACATTAGCTCCGTGTGTTTGCGCGTGTGTGCGCTTTAACAAGCTAAATTAATCCATAAATTCTGTCAAACTGAGTTATTCTCATTCACCACCACCACCACCGCTGCCGCCGCGACAGCTCCCGACCGACACCACTTCCTCCCCTTTGTGCACCAGATACCGCAACGAAAAACAGAGAAATGAAAAGACGTGGAGCACATTCTGCAAGGTAATTAAACAAAACAAGCACAGCGCACACAGTGAAAATTACACAGAAAATGTTGCACAGTTGGCACAAATGGAGCCAATTTGCAGGGCTTTCACTTCGACAGCGAAGGGAAACCGAACTGTCCCTCCTTCCCTCTCCTCCTCCTTGCTCTCTCCATCCCTCCCCTCCTAGCCAGGGCATCTGTGGTGTTTACATTAGGAGGCAGCTCTGTTTATGGAGGCCCGTCTGTGAGGGGGAGGGGAAGGGATGGGACGGGACGACAGGGGAGGAGAGGATGAGAACGAAGAAGGGAACGAGAGAGAGAGAGAGAGAGAGAGAGAGAGGGCATGAAAAGAAGAGACGAGGAGGATGAGCAGGGAGGACGAGGGAGGAGCTCCAGCTGGGGACACAATAATATGAGACGGGGCGAGCCAAAGCCAGCGCAAGGAAGTGGAAAGTCAAAATTAAAGTCAACCGGCCAAAAATACTTAACATATAAATAGCATCCGCCGCTTTAAATTGAAAAAACAGACAGCAGAGATTTCAGCAGTTGAGTATTCATCCACTTGTTGCTGACACAGACATTCAGTAATTACTTTTCCATCAAAAACTATGTTTGCATTACTTTTTCAGAGTGATTTTGCTGGTTGACAGCTTTCTTCTGTTGCTTTGAGATCACAGTTTCCTAAAGCACAAGGTGAGATCATCAAATATTCCAAAATCCAAAGACACCTAACTCACAATGACATAAGACTGCAAATCCCTGCAAATGACTGTCTGGAACAGTCAACTATTTGCAGTTATAGCTCTAAAAACAACTTACATAACGTAAAAAATCGTCTCTTGGTTGATTAATCAACTAATTTTTGCAGCTTTAGACGTGATGCTGAACTTCTGGGGTCGAGGAGTAAAACTAATCCTCGCGGTCGCTGCATGTGCACTCACTGACTTATATTCTTTAATCTAATCAGCAAACCAAGGACAGTCAGCTGATGCCTAAAGCAAAAATCCAGGCTCGTCTCCAGCATCACTGATGGAGGTGATTTGAGGACGGGCACGCTCACAAGTCAGGACGTTTTCTCTGTGTTTGCACCTCTCTCTCAAAATGCTTTTCGTCATCCGGTGGAGCCAAGCTGTTTGCCATCAGTGATAAACGAGGTCACGCAGTGCAGGGCTTTGTCATTTTCAGCCGTCAGCTGATAAAAACATCACAGCCCGGGTGAGGCTGGTCATGCCGTTTCCTTGGCGACTCCTGGCTGACGCCACGGGGGCAGCGGTACGAGGCGAATACTTGTTTTCATACACAACAAAGACAGAGCTGCGAGTCTGTCTGTCTTATTCTCTCTGTTACGCACACACACACACACCCACAAACACAACATGAAAGCCCTTCTCCTTCTAAATATATTCGCAGTCTGAAGCAGGGTGAAGGTCGGTATTGACAAGTAAAGATACAGGAAGCAACTGTCGTGCGCTGTCCTTAAATTAGATCTACTGTAAATGGCCTTTAGGCGCTCACGCTGGGTAGTATTTACATCAGATAGACAACACGCACACAACAAGTTCGATGGAGACGGGTGACGAGATGAGATAGAGAGTCACATGAGATTACAGCGGGAGATCGAGGTGATACAGCGACTTCAACAATACGTCGGCTCGTTGTAAAGACAGTGAACGCAGCATAGTCACGATCTATACGTCAGACAGGACGTGACAGCCAGACAAACTCGTTCCTGGACCAGACAACAAGCTGAATCCAGAAGTCATAATGCATGACACGAGTAATGCTGACAACACATCATGTTCCCTGACTCTGACACACACACACACAAAGATGAAATCATTGACTAATATCATGATCTATTCCAGCTGTGTCCTTCGGGTGTTCGCAAACCAATACCATTCAAACTCAAGCGCCTTCTATCAACGAGCCGAGCTGAACGAGGTTATCGGAGCTTATTTCTCTCTGTTATTATGCAAACGCTCGGCTTCCCGCTAATAGTCAATAACGCGCCATTTATCTCAGGCATTAAATATGCAACGCGCAGTGTTTTTAGACCTGCTGGGATGTAAATCGTCAAACGTTACCTGACAAAGCATTTGGACACGTAATGCTGCCATTAAAGCTTTTTAGGCTGCATGAATAATAAAGAAAAAGATTCATCGAGGTTGTTTGGGTGATGGACGAGATCCTTTAAGGTCACAGCTGTCCTAAAAGGAGTCAGGGGACATTGCGACACATATTGATTAATCTGAATAGTGTTGTACTGCTGTTAATACTTCCCCGCATACACACACACACACACCCAGTCCAAATCTTCTGCTTCTCATTACTCGCACAAATCCAGAAAACGCTCGTCCATCTACAGCCAAAAGAAATCAAGTAACACTCAGGCTCTCTATCTAACTTTCTATCGGGAAATTTAGCCTGTTACATTAAGGAGAGAGTGCAATAGTGCTGGCTTTGATGCATTACAAGAGGCCAGGAGGGCTATTAGAGGAAACCTCCTTAGAGACGTATAGTTTGTATCCATTTGTGTCATTTTCCAAACACAGCAAAACAGAGGGGGTACTCCCGCCTCCGCCCTGATACAGCTTTATACAATTAAGCGTTCAAGGACCCAGTGGAATAATGTCATTACAAAGAAACTCCGGGACTAAGATCAATGGAGCAGATAGACAATATTCATCTGTTCTTCTATCCATGTATGCATCCTGCCAGACGTCCCCTCGGGACTGCGATAAACCGTCCCACTGATGCCTCTGCGAGTTCAACAGGAAGCTCGGTTAGCTCCCCGGCTTCTAGTTGCATTTCTCGAGGAGTCCCGAAGAAAAAACTTATCTGGTAAACTTCTGATTACTTGAGGCTGCTCAACACGGCTGCTGCAAGGATACTATTTTGACAATGAGCTTATTGTTGGTAATGAATCACAAATTTCTCAGTTTTTCAGACATATGGACATTATTCACACAATTTATGCTCCGTCACAGCTGCCTTGACCAATCCGCCCCATCCCTCGGTTATGAAAACAAACACCTCTTTGGCCCCTTTTGCTCTGCACGGAGACAGACAACGAGGCGGGGACGGCGGTTTGAATGAATGAAATGTGGGCTGAGAACCAAGACAAAAACTCTCGTATCAGTTTACTCCGAGGGCATACAGGTGTGCGGTGTTGCGACAACAATGCGCTCCTCTAGCATTTCCTTCCACTGGATCCACGGAGCTGGCTGCCACTACAGGAAGGTGAGAGGGACAAAAAGCAGCAAGCTTCGGATTCCCGGAGGAGCCATGAAAGTTTGTTCCGCTGCGTGTTGAAGATGCCAAACATAGCTAATGAGATCTTCGTTCAACAAGCACGAGCAGTTCTGCCATGGAAGTGGACAAAGAGTGAAAACTGGAAAAAGAGATATGGCCACGCCACGATCCCTGTTCGGAATAATGCAGCGGGAGATATTTGGAGCAGCTGATACTGCTCCCATGTAACCCCTCATCGAGGGAGTACATTGAAGCTTACAGCTGTCAAAGTCTTAGCTCAGTCTTGACAGAAACCTTTCCTTGTACAATGTGTAAGCAATTAACGCAGGAGCATAGTGTAGATTCACTACGACAGCTGGTTTCTTTGCTTATTATATGGTGCACAATGAGTACGTATGTAAATATATATGCAAAGGGTGTACGTGTGAGCACTGAGTGCAGAACAGTGCACTCACTGTAGCATCTTGCTATAGAAACAGGAAAGCTCTGGCCTGGGCAGGACCGCTACTTAGGCTAACTACTTCCTGTCAGAGAGATTAGAAAGCATGATGATCACACACACACACACACACACACACACACGCAGACACAGGCTGCCAGGCCGTTCCTCACTTCTTGAGTCACAATCAATGACTCTCATTACACATGGCGATATATCTAAACTGCGTGACGTGGCAAGATGATGATACGAGGCGAGAGAAAGGTTACGCCTGCCCATCAAAGGAATCTGTGCGGTATTAAATGTAAGGATGTGAGCTGTCCGTGAGTCTCGCGTCATCGGGACAGATATGACTGAGGTATCTTAGCTCTTCATCTCAGCTCTCTGCGGGGAGTGAAGATCCATCTCGCTCCTCCGTGAGGGGACACCGGGAGGGCAGGAAGGCGGGAACGCAGGGAAGGGACAAGGGAGAAGGCGCATAAAAAAAGCCCAGAGGAAGTTCAGCATCCTGTGTAAAATCGCGTCTGTTTCCTAATGAAACCAGCGCTCCATTGTCAAACCAAAGTCATCTCCCCCTGGTCACCGCAACCTTCAGCATGCGGCATGTTGACATCGCAAAAAAAAAAAAGAGGACAGAATTTATTGAAGCTGTCTTCAAAACAAAGTTGCTCACAGGAAATATTAAAGTCCCTTTTAAGTCATTTCTAACTGAACATTATGACAGCAGCTGCTGTTTTCTTGCTGCCGTGTTAGAGGTCCTTCTGAATGAAACCTTAAAGTTTATAATGGATACATTAAATGTACGATAAATGTGAATCACCCGCGACGTGAGTATGTAGGTCATCGAAAAATACAAAACACACGTTTTCTCTGACATGCAGGGAAAGTTCTCTGCGGCCGGCTGCTGGTACGGCAGCCAAAAAACTGCAAGCCCCCTCGCTGGAAACAACCACATGAACTATCAGGAGTCACACTGGACCAATTAGTTTGCTCCAGTCCTATTTCTGGAACATTGAACCGTCAGCGAACGTGAACCTGGATCAGAAACCATGAGAAAGTGAACAAATTCGTGCTGTCATTGAGACTTGCTACGTGGCCGGAGAAGCGGATGGTGTCAAATATTAAGACGTGGCTGCCAATATTTAAATAATAAAATAATACAAAATATTTTCCACAAAATGTATTTAGATGAAGAGGGAGTGAAGGGGTTTGAGTGGGGGGGGTGAAAACAGAGAGAAAGAGGGAAGAAGGAAAAGAGGGAGGGTTGACAGAGAGAGAGAGAGAGAGAGAGGGGGGAGGTGGATGAAGCAGGCAGCAGAGAATCCAGCAATGACGGCAGCGACCAGAGAACAACATGCCAAACCCTGGAAGTCATTTCCTGCTTCGTCGAAGACTTTTATGGAATTCTAGCAGCGTGGCTAACGTCACGACGAGAACGAAGAGACGGAGAGACAAACCTCCCTTCCCCCCCCCCCACTCGCTTTCCCTCCCATTTTCTGCTCCATCCAGTCCATCTACCCTCAGCTGTCTGGTGTGAGGCTAAGCAGAGCCGCTACAAACAAGTGGTGCCTCCTGAAGTGTGCGCGTAGCCGACGTTCTCACGTTTGATAGCTAGTGCTACTTGTTCTAAGACCTTCCTTATGTCGAGGCTTGGAGTCAGGGCGCAGTCGATGGAGAAGTTGGCCTTCCCGCCTAGAACGTGTGCAACATAACAACCCATTTGTGAGAAACAATGAAAGCACTTACTCCAAGCAGCAGTTTGCCAGACCTAAAAGCTAGGTAACTTGGGAGCAATCCCCTTAAATCCAATAAAACTCCCACCAGCTAATGTTGTTTGTGCAATATTTGTTTTCCCTTGTAAATGGCACAATATTAGCTTTTAGAGTGGAGCGCGGCACTTTTGGAAAACATCAACAAAGTCGGAGAAAGCAGCAGCAGCGATGGAAAGTAACGGAAGGATGAAAGGATTACAGGATTGGGGAGGGAGGGGGGGGGGGGCAATCAGTTGGCTTTAAATACTGCTCTCCTGGAGAGCTGCAGATGAAAATGGAAGCAGCGTTTGCCGGTGTGATCAATAGCTAAGTGCCTTCCTGGCATTTGTCTATTTAATCCATTATCGAAGGCTATTTGAGCCTACGATGTGGACGGGAGGACCTGCAGCTCACAGGAAGAGTCGAAAGATGGATGCGGGATCCGTGTGGAACCAGACACGCCCACCGATACGGCCGCGCAACCCCCGCTCACGTGTGGAAACACATACACGAATACTACTGATGAGAGCGCTGAACGCTGGCCGTCGTACTGGAGGGCTGCAGACGTCAGCGTGTTAAAGACAAACTGCTTCTGAGAGCTACAACACGCAGCAACAAATGGTTATGATAGAAAGAAAGGAAGAAAAAAGACCCAGAGCACTGTCAGCCTTGTGGAAAGCAATTACTGAATCACCAGGAGTCCTTCATTTTAAAAAGGGTAAGAGACAGAGAGAGGTGTGTCACTGCGCCGGCCGGGATGTCTTTCAATGTGAGACTGACGCGGTGCCTGCCAAAACTCTGTGGCATCTACGTGTCCCTTCTCACAGCACCATGTATAGGTGCACACATATTTGCACACGTACAGTATCTATGTATAACCACCAACACCAACACCTCAGTGCAATCAGCAAGCCCGACAGCACTTTAGAGGTGTTCAGTGACTGTGAGCGCTGGGCACGTATAGAAACAGGTTACCGACAAAAGAAAGCCTTTTTTCTCACGGCAGAAAGGTCACACGAGAACAGTTTGCTTACTGTTTTCTTCAATCTCATAACTTATTAACTTGCACAGCCTGTCGCCGCCCGTGTTTAAGATATCATCTTGCAAATTTCAAATCGAGAGTTTGGTCTGAAAACGTCCAAAATGACCATAAAGAAAAATGATTGAAGCATAACAACGTTGCTTTGCCCGAGCAACAAAATATTGTGCTTCGCATGAAGCGGCGTACAGTCCCCTGCAGTGTGTGCCCATGTGGAAAAACCACGTTGTGTGTGGGTTAATGATTAAAATGCAAAACAACCTGTTGACTCAGGGTAGGAGGGAGATTGCAGTCAAATAAAATGTCCCCCCGCACTCGCTTGGTGAAAGCAGTCAAGAGGCACAAATACACTCTCCAACACACCCGGAGCAGTTTAATGTCACTGCAGGAGTTCTGCCTCTCAGTAAGAGGCCCCTATTACCTTTGAGCACGCTCCAGTACGCTAACTTAACTGCGGCAGTGGTGGTGGTATTATGACACTGTGGAAGAAGAGATTTAAAATATGTTTAAGAATAGCAACCCAGGCTGGAATTACAGTATGTTTTTGATAAGATTGGCACAAACAATCACGCACGCCCACGTCCTGTTATTTTACTCTGGCGCGGCAACAACAACAACCACCAACGGCCGACCATGTTCAACAAATCAAAACTATTATCATGTGCGGACGTGAAGACCTCAAGCCACCGGAATCCTGCGCAGATAAAAATGGACAAGTCGAGAGCAAGAGAACCAGAAAACCAGAAATAAGGATTAATGATGGTTGTGTGTCCCCCAATACAGCTTGACATAACGGATAATGTCAAACACGTGTGGCCAGTTTTGATTTCTAAAACAAAAGAAAGGTCTATTACAAAGTTACAACACTGTTAAACCTTCTGTATCCGACTTTTATGGCACGAGTGAAAGAATTTCCCCCCGCACTACACCACAGAGAAGGTGTCACATCGAGCAAAGTCATACCCTTCAACCAGACCTTTAAGGAAAAAAAAAAAAAACGCCAACACAGCTCAAACAATGGATAAGACCAGGCCTCGGAGTGGAGCTGGGGTGGGAGGCCCAATGAATTCATGTCGTCCCACGCGCGGCAGCAACACTGCACTCGCCTGCCGTAGATGCTGCGCAGCACAGACGACCGCAGGGAACAAAGACCTCAATTATGTGGAGCTCTAACAGGAGAGCTAAAAACGGGAGCATGGGCAGGGAATAAAACCTTGGAGCTCTGCAGGAATGCCGAGCATTCAAGCACCATTGACACACACATACACACACACACACACACACACACAACACACTGTCACTCCCAAAGTCGCCCTGCCACCGTCGCTGAACTTTCTCCAGCCTCCATGAAACAGGGCAGTGTTCAAGCGGCTGGAACAGAGGACTCTTATGCTTACTTGCACCCGAACTTGTCAAGTGCGTAACTCCAGTTACAGAACAGTGCATGATACAGAGGGAGGGGGGAGGGAAGCTGTGTATGGTTTCTTTATACCTTGGGTTACTGACCCATATACACGGCAGGGCAACAAAGAGGGATGTTAACCCCTGAAAATCCACAAGAGGAGTTTGAGCTGGGGTCATGCAACAAAAAGAGACATTTCCATTAAATATTCTGCACAATCAGAACATGTGCAGAAACAAAAGAGGATCGCTCATCTCCAAAGACAATGATGCAGCTTGTCCTCAAGCTCTGATTTCAGACGTTTTCTCTCAATGTTTCCAGCAGAACACTTCTGAGTTCCTTGCCTGGACAAAATTGGACAGCCTGCTTGTTAACTTTGGCTACTATTTGCACACAAGAGTGATATTTACTCAGTGGAAACCCACTTCTCAGAATGGTAACTATTTATTGCCCAACAAATATGAACAGATAACACCAATCAGCCGCTGATACACACAGAAATTCTACCAGGAAGGGATGGTACAGGGTTAGGAGTCAAAGAACACGGCTTTCATTACCATTGACCATATCTAGTCTATTACAAAAGGAATGCAGTTTGCCGTTATCTCTATCATGTGTCAAAATCAGTCAGTTAAGAGAGCAAGCCTGTTTATTACACTTTAGATAACCTGCTTGAAAAGCCAATAATCAACAGCGGTCAGGCCTACCTAGCTTCTCCACGAGTTTGAGCATGACTCCGCCGATGTGGATTTCCCCGGTGACCCTCAGCGACACGTCCCTGTGGAGGTCAGTGACATGCATCTTCAGTTCCCATGTCCCATCGGCGTAACAGCCATCGGGCATCCGGATCCCGTCCAGCGCCATCCTGCCAAACAGACCCACAGTCAGGAGGAGGAAAACGGAGTCCAGCTAAACTTCTGTCACACTGGAGTGAAAAGAAACCTTCTGACCCTCTGGAAAGTCATAAATGCGGTTCCCAAAGCCCGTGCATGCAAGGTCCTGAGAAAGAACTTCACCGTTCGAGACCCTCAGAGACATGGCAGGGATGTACATGAACTTTGTGTATGCTAATTATGCTAAATATATGCTTCTACTCAAGGAAACTATGCATACACTGTATATTTCCTACTGCATTTACAGTATGTGCCAGCTGTAGTTGGTGGTTACATTGCAAATTAAGATTTTATATTCATGCTGCTTTAAACAAACCAATGTATAAAAGGGAATTGGATTGGCAACCACCTAGACATGCTGTGCCATTAAATAGTGCATAAAAGCGTCCATACAAAACACCGTGACGGCGTCCAGGGGTCGACAATATGACAACAGGAAACGTGTCCACCAGCAGAGAGTTCACTATAACATTATGCTATACTTGTACAGCGATTTCACACATCAAAGTCAGCTGACTGGTCACAGTTGGCACTACTCAGCCTGTGACAACAGCAGCATAATATCTCCTATCGCTCCAGAAGATCTTTCCAGAGTCGGAAAAAGTAACCCCGACGGTGTCACGGTGATGTCATCGGGGTTAGTGCACGTCAGCTTGGACTGAGAATACAGATTTATGATAGGAAGCCTGAGTTTTACGTCGAGGCTGAACAACATTTATCGATACAAATCATTATGGTCTCAATCATTATTGGAGATTTGATGATTTTTTCCATCCAAATAATGACATTTCTGTATTTGTCAGGCATTTCCATCTGAATATTTCATCTATAGAACATTTTTATGACTGGTTTTCCATTGATATACCCATGATTATGATGAAAACATACCATGACAGACTACTTTATTGATATAGCCCACTGTTAACATTGCTCATTCTTCATTGAGAGTACTTTTACTATTGATTCTTATATATTTTATTTTAAATACATTTTGAATGAAGCACGGTGCTTATAGTAGAGTATTTTTCCAACCTGCTGTTTCCACTTTAAGGCAGTAAAATAAGAGATACATCCTCC
Source organism: Protonibea diacanthus (assembly GCA_028641955.1). Taxonomy (NCBI): domain Eukaryota; kingdom Metazoa; phylum Chordata; class Actinopteri; family Sciaenidae; genus Protonibea; species Protonibea diacanthus. The sequence continues at coordinate 6,649,021 of CM053987.1, read as the reverse complement.
AGCATGAGCACATTGTTATGATGGGTCTACAGAGGTAACAGATGAAGTGATTTATCTCAGTAATGAACATTTGCCCCTCAGGGATGATTAAAAGAGGAATGAATCTAAACAAAATCAGAACAAAATCCACCTTTCCCTCATCCCTGTGGCTCTCTTTAGGCTGCTTAAGTGAAATCACTGCCCCCCAAAAAGTTGCATTTACAGCAAATCTGTCAACCTCTGATGTGATTTTGTCCAACAGGAGAAGTGGCCTGGTGATCAAAACAGCCATCTGATCAATAAAACACGGCAGGACAAAGGCTCCAGGCCCGCGGCTACAAGTTCAAAAGGGACCTTTGGCTGCTTTTATCCGCTCAAATGTGCCGGTTCACCTGTTAAAATAACGGTAAAGCCACTCTTACAAATAGGCACAGGGGGTTAATTATGTAAGCAGAGTCCGTACAACAGCTCCCCGGCTCCTGCCTGCCGCTGCTGCTGCTGCATGCACACTCGTCCAGTCGGTCGTTTAAAGAGCAAGTTGAGTAAAAAAAAAAAAGTGTCTAAATCAGTAAAATAGTTGTTAATTTAAAAGGCGGGTTAAATACAGTGGAAGTGATACAACAATGCGGCAACAAAGAGAGGAAAACGTTTTCATATTTCATAGCGGCGAGCGAGCGAAAAGCTTTGAAGACGAACATTTTAACTCACCTTCACAAAGACGGGGGAAAAAAAACACTAAAAGAGTCGACTACACGGTACGGAACAAGTCTCCCCTCTTTATATCATGTATAAAGTCTTTTTTTTTAAGGCGATTAAAACAGAAAGAAATCCCCCGAAGAACTCGCTGGAGAAGTGAAGTATCCCAAACAGTTTTTCCTGCAGGCTTCGGCTTAATGGAGTCCAGCCGTCCCTCTTTCTCCCTCCCTCTTTCCAGCAGCGGATAACGTCACTGCTCCAATCCAACTTTTCCTTTCATACTGGGAGCTTTTCTGGTCGCCTACTGGTCCCCCACCTCCTCCTCCACCACCACCACCACCACCAGCAGCAGCAGCAGTCACCTCACACACACACACACACACACACACACACACACGCACACGCACACACACACATAGGAGGACATGTGTGTGTGTGAACTGTGTGTTAATTCCCCCCCCCCCTTTTTTTTTGACCTTTTATGTTCATCTTGAGAAACATTTTGTTCAGAAACTAGTCACGCTTTTATCATTTTAATCAGTACTCTGGTCTGATGTGCTGTCTTAAAACTGCCAACAACAAAGCGGTAAATTTTCCTCTTGTGTAACTCACCTAAGACAAGAAAAACAGCACGGTATGCATGTCATTTTCTTTATGAAATCCACAATATTTCATCATTTTATTTGATATTATAGCTCAAGCGTGTAAGATTAAGGAGTATTTATTTGTAGGAATACAATATTCATTAGTGTGAGTATATATGAGCCCTTTATATCTACAGTGAGAGTGGGTCCCCTTTCATGGAGTCCGCCATGTTGAACCGCCATTTTTCTACAGTAGCCCAGAGCGGACAAACAAACAAACAAACACTGATCTAGATACAGACTTTTCAATTTCAGTTTCGCAGCCAGTTTTTCCTACATGCTTTGAACAAGAAGGTGAGACATGAGAAAGTATTCATTTGGTTGCAATCTGCAACTTCACTGCTAGGAGCCGCTAAATCCTACACACTGGACCTTTAAATCTTATTCTGGAGGTTAACTTGCAGACAAGTAATACAAAGTACAAGATTTACATCTTATTTACATAATTTTTTCAGGTTCACAGGAAAAATCAGCTATTCATGTGATTTTGAGTGTTTTTCTTATTAAAAAAAAACAATAAAAATAACCCTCAGCAATACAGTATGTACATGTGACCAGAATAAGACATGTTTGTGTTTGTATGTGTGTTTTATTACAGATTTTGCAACCCTCCACATTGCAGAATTCAACTGTTTGCGGCAGCGATAATGGACATGCAGTTAAGATCTCAAGCTGCCTTTTATGGCAATAGTGCTGCTGAGCCTTGCAGCAGCATCCAGGGACCTTTTGGGTCTTCAGCGCCGGGAGCTGGAGCACAGAATAACAATACATTTTTGTTTTTGTCATTTTTACTGCTTTAATATGTCAATTTAAGTCTTCATTTTACCACCTTTTGCAGACTAATTCATTTAGACTGAAAAGTCCCAGCGGAGGACTGTGAAGTGTAGAAATTAGCCAAGGTACACAGATATCTACTTTCATTCCTGACACATCACATATATTCAAGGAGCCTTTTTTTAATGTGGTGTTGTGGCTAGCCCAGGTGGAGGTATGTCAGGCTGCTTCACATGCTCTCTGTGGTTTTAAAGTAGGTAAAGAAATCCATTATATTACATGATTTTATCTGATATAAATTCTGATTCTGGAGCGTGTCAAATATGTACAGCTGCAGACGTGTAATATGTCACCAAATGGAGAGAACTTAAGTACAACAAATGAATAGATCTCACACATTCTGACACAAGGCCAGTCATTATACTGTTTCAGAAACTAGCTAACTTCTGTAAATTACATTTACAGAAACTCAATAACAGTTTACTCTAATTTGCTAATAGACTTTAGACATCTGCAGCAGCCTCCTGATATGCCCCCAAAACTACAAAAAATGGTCAACATCATGTGTTTAATGTTTTCTTTTCCTCATGCAGGACATTTAAAATTGTAATAGGACAGCACCATCAGTATCTGTGAGGTAAGCATGCATGGGGTTCATTGTAAAAGAATGCAACAGTATTTATTATTTATTATTACATTCATAATAACAGCTTTCTTCATCCCTGAAGATAATATTGTCTGCAGGTTGTTGCTCACGTCTTCGCTGCTGCAGATGAATAATGTGTGCATGCAATCCAACGATCACACGAAGCTTGCAGCACAATACACACACACAATCTCCAAGTGGGCTGCAGAGAAAGACCCATGAATCATCAGTGCTTTCTGGCTCGGTTTCCCGGTGAACTCGTTCAGCTCCAGTCCTCCAGCTCAGGAATCTGGGCCTTCAGACTACAGTCAGGCATCAAAGCGATTTATAAACTCTCCCTGCAGCTCTGACCCCCTCGTCGGCGTCTGGCACCCGACCCGTTGCCTTTTATAGGCTGTGTTTTAATTGCAGGGTAAACATTTGAGTCAGTCAGATGCAGAGCAGGAGAGTCGGATAGGGAGCTCGGCTTGGCTGCTAAAGATGATGTGGACGACGAGGAGAAAGGTGAATGATGTGAGGCGGTGGCTTTGAGAGGTTTAATGAGTCAACTTTAGATTTTACATTTTTGGAGTTGTAGCTGGTGAGATATTCCATTTTTTTTATTGTATTTTATGCCAATTTAACATATCTCACCAGCCTGAAGTAACAGCTATACAGAAGAACATTAACAACTGTCAAAACAGTTCAATTAGTTCAGGGTAATAAATGGAAATAGAAATGCAGAAAGGCCACAGGACAACAGATGGTCAATGGGAGTCTTTGTTCTAGCATTACCTATAGATGACTGACCTCTTCTGGCCAAACGCAGAACAGCAGGACCGCATGCATTATTTATGAGAATCACCTCTGCTCTAACTGCTCCCATCTGTGAGCCATGCCTCTGCAGATGTTGCTTAACAGCATTAAAGTGCTAGTAACTCATGTGGAAGCCATGACTGCGTGCGGATTACAATGCGGCCTATTCATGATCTATAAGTCAGCTTTGTTATTCGCGTCCGGGAGGAGGAGGGGGGGGGGGGGTCCTTGGAAAGAATCTGATCTGAGTTTCAGACGAACAAACAGCTCTATTGTCCTCTAAAATCAGCCTAGAAGTGAGCGATGACACTCAATGTGACCATCTTCCTCTGAAAATGTCGACCTTCTTTTCGCCTCCTACGTGACAGCAAAAACAGATTCCAATTTTTTATTTTTTTTCCCCCTCCTTGGCTATTATCTGTGGGATGTGACATACTGAGAAGTAGACACTGTATCCAAAAAAAGAAACGCTTTAATAAAAGGAAATAAATACAGTGCTTTGGATGGCAGTTAGAATCCATTACAGGCATGGGTTATTGCACAGCTCTAAGGACAGATGAAAACACTCTTCTGGACTTCCATTCAAAAGTTAGAGCAACAGTGGTACCTGACACAAACTGAACACATTTCACTCAATACACCCATGATGAATTTCAATGCGTACTTCTCTCTCTCTCTCTCTCTCCACCCAGCGACTGATTCCATATGGCTGCAGATCCTTCCTTATTAACCTCGGAACATTTCAAAAAAAGACGAATCTGTGACAGCGATTGATTATGTTACCTAATAATGGCTTCAAACTGATGTCAACAAACAGTGTTGAATCTACAAGACGTTTCCCTGATGCTTATGGTGCCTTTAACAAGAAAAATATACCATCATCATTCAGAGATGCTGTGCGTTAAGAGTCAAAAGTACAATGTATCTTCAAAGATTTTCTTTCTTTTTTTTTTTTTTAGCAAGCGAAGTGAGTGCAGTCGAAAATCTGTGCTTGAATCGAGTTGTTAGAATGAAAGAACGAATGTACAAATTTCACATACATTTTGAAACGCAGTCAAATGAACACCGGCAGGAACATTGTTGTTATTGTTGCCATGGTCTGTCCACACTCCTATAATATGCATTCGCCCACACAGTGTGACTTTAAAATGCAGAGGCAACAATGGGACTGTCCTTGTATTTTTCATTACATGTTTAAGGTCTCAGAAGTAAATTGCATGCTTGCCATCCAAGTAACATTTTAAAACTGCTTTCTGCATCTATTGCTGCAACATGCTCAGCAAAATGAATGAATAAAATCAACTCCGGGCTGGTTTCTACATAATTTCTGTGCAATTCAAATCACATCTCCCTCCCTTTATTTGTCCCCACTTCCATCCCCTTTGCATAAGTAACAGACGCTAAGAACCAATACATGGATTCCATTCAGTGGTGGACCAGTCAACAACAGCCCTTGATTGTGAAGAACAATAAAAGCAGCAGCTTTGCACCATAGCAAATTAAAATAAGCTCTTTGATAACTGTGATATTGCAACAAGTGGGACACAAAGAAGAAAGGAAATTTGACACTGACATTAATCAAGTCTGTCACATGTAACTAACCCCATGAACATTAATCTGAGGGCGATTCCATTCCCTCACTCATCTCATAAATGATTTGCAAACATAAATAACCACGTGTGGTTTTCTACTCAGAAAAGAACACAAAGCAGTTTCTTAGATGTGTTGGCACTCACTGCAATGTCTCCTCGTTCCAAACTCCACTTACTATTAATATGACACGATGCAACGTGAGTACGTGTTCTAACTTCTGCATAATTGTTACTGGGCGTGTTTTTAAAAAGGACCACATTTGACAGGCAGACGATCCATCATTACTAAAATGATTTTTTTTTTCTTTCAATAAACTGTTCTGATAAATCTAAGGCAAGAGTTTTGATAAGCAGCAAAAGTTATTTTTTAGAAAACAAACAAAAAATATATATCGTGATTTACTACCTCCAGTTGTCCACATTTTCTTTTTTCTTTCAAAGGAGTGGATTTGCAAGTTGTGTCAATTAGGCGATGACACGTTTACGGACTGGAAAATACAGACTTTTAAGACTAAAGGAACCCTTTTTTTTCCTCACATGAATAAAAAGACAAGCGGACATATTGCTCAAAAGTGACAAGTGTGAATTGGTCACATGAAAAGGCAAACTTAACTTTGCGTGCGGTGAATCACAAGAGCCTCCAAATAAAAAAAGAAGCTACTTTTACTCTATGTGCCAGTTAGTTTTTCATAGAGTAGTTACTATAACCGAGCAGCTAATAAGCCAGACACATTGATATTTGGCCGCAAGTTTAAATCCCATTTTCCACAAGATGAGATCCGGGTTTTCTATCCACAAGAGCCTGAAAATCACTAGGAAAAATATCTTTTTTTTTTTTTTTTTTTAAGAAAAAATACATCTAGTTCCACTGATTTCATCTGGTTTCAATATAAAGATGTAGCACAGAAAAGATCTCCATAACTTATCCTTAATATAGAAGCATGGAAATGACTTTAAATGTGATTGTTTTTGAGTGACTCGTCTCGTGAGTGACATCATCATTAAAAGGGTGTAAGAAAATAACTATACATGTCCGGCCCTTGTTGAAGAGCGTAGCTATGCAAGCCTCATGTGGTTGTAAACCTCTGTATGTAGATGTCACATGGAAACTAACGATGTCTTCTGTGATGTTCAGTTTAAATTGTTAGTTAGACATTTTGTCCACAGTACTTTAACAACAATCATACGGTTTGTCTGCAGATAACTAAACAGGATAGGGAGTTCTGTTTCAGCTTACGGTAGATTATAAAAGTGGCGGTGTGTTTTCATTTGGTGCATATCTATTTCAAGAGTCAAACAGTGTTAAAAGGAGGAGAACATAAAAAAATAAATAATAAATGGAAGAAAAACAGACTGAACAGAGCATGTTAGTGATCCAAAACATCATTAAAGGGATAATGCCCTAAGGTTTTAAGAAAAACTAAACAGAAATATTCTGCATGAGTAATATTATTTGGCTACTTTTGAAAGGCATTGCATTTGCTTGTTAGCATTTTCTTTTTTTTGATGTAGTAGCTAAAGGTCTATTTTAAAGATAAAACTATGTTTATTCCTCTCTGTTTCATGAAAAAGAAAGAAAAGGTTATAAAAGCACAGACAGGCCTCAGTGACCGAGGATCAGGCAAGTGTGTCACAAGGCTCCATAATGAGTCTGTGGGAGAGAGGCTTGGATTTAAGCGAGCACGGGACACGTATGGACACTTTGTCAACCGCTGTTTAAGGTTGAGGACTTGGGGACGAAGTTAGAACTCTCTTTCTCTGGGTGCAACAAACTCCTATGTGTCAAACTCATTAGTCTCATATTCCATGTTTATATGCAGCTTGTGGTCATACTGGCAAAGGGTGCACCTCCTTAGGGGTTCCTAGACTAACACTGTCACCCGTAGGGTGTGCAATTGTGTACAAATTACACGAAAAGAGACAAGAATGCACGTCTTGGAATGAAGTCTGTTTGTCAACAATGACTCCCAAGTGGTAAAAGAGCTGGATCACCGGGAGCTTACAGGAAAAAAAGGATGATTAGTGTATTGGAGCAGTTTGTGTGCGTTAGGAATAAAGGATTAAAGTTTATTTGTGCCTTTTCAAGAAGGTGATGCGACCCTTCTGGATAAGACACCATTCAAGTGTGTATGTGTTGTAGCAGATGCCTCAGTCTGGGTCCGGAGTGTCTTCCGTCGGATCGGAGGGTGGCGTCTTCTGCTCGTATATGAAGGTCAACAGGAAGAGTGCTATGTCATGTGAGCACCAGTAGCCTGTGTGTGAGGTCACCGCGGACCAATAGCGGCTCTCGACAAGACCCTCTCTGAGCTCAAAGTCGATGCGCCGCTCCAGTTCCACTGTAAGACACAAACAAAGACATTATGACCCCCTCCAGATCCAGACTTCTATGATACCTCTATGACTGTTTAGTGTTGGATAAGTTAAGTGAACTAACATGATGTGTCAACAGTAGGTGAGGTGGGCCGAGTCATGGTGGAGAGGCCATACGCTGACTGGCTTTCTGTCCGCTTCTGCTCCTCTTCCTCAGTGTTTGCCCCTCCATCAAGTCCTAAAGACACCGAGGGCTGGCTGTTGGAGCGGGAGAAACGTGAGAAAAGGATGCCGCCGATGCCCTTCCCTATGCTCGCCGCGCCTACAGTGAGTGATGAAGGGAGGGAGAGAAAGAATAAACAGATACGTTAGGTGAGACTTTCCATTTCCATTTTTGAGGCATATGAGCTCATTCTCCATCTGTCCACACGATGGCACTGCTGATGTAGTGCTACAGTCAAAGTGAACAGCTCACATTACTTTAAATATTGAATCTCACAGGAGACAGAGGATTTTACCTACAAGGACTATCTCACAAGTTAATTCACTGAGCTCTTTCTCTGGGTTTCCCATTGCTGCCAATTTTAAGAAACTTACTCCTCTCTTCTCCACTCCAGGCGCTTTTCACTATAGTAGACTAACCTAACTTATTTGTAGGTAGTTAAATATATTTTAAGTGTCCTAAAACTGTCTGTGGTACTGTATTCTTACCCAGTATGCTGGCCTTGCCCAGACTGGTGATGGACTCTCCATAGTGTCTGCGAGGGAGGACGGGAGACGTGCTCGGGCTGGGGATGCTCTCAGTGTCTGACGTTGGGTCTTTGACTGGGTTCAGGAAGGTAGGCCGGACCTCATCGTAGGATGTAGGATTTATGGCGCTACACCTGATAGAGAAAATCCATTGCAAATATTCAGAATCAGGAAGATAAGAAATTAAAGTATTAAAAATATAAACAATATAAACAATATAAATATATACACACATTATGTTTTAGAATGAAAACAGCTGTATTATTGTGTGTTTTCCAGGTGATGTGCAAATGTTCAGTGTGCAGAAAATGTCTGTTTGTGTGTGTGTATACAAGGGACAAAATGAAGTGAGATTCTTACCAGTGTATCTGAACAGGTGCAATATTGCTATAATGTTTGAGGAGGAGGGGCTCCAGTCTGTAGGCCTGGAGAGAGCAAAAAAACAAAAGATAAATGTTTTTTTAACTATTTCAAGTCGTAATGCACGATATATTTAAGGGCCAATAATTTACTGGTTATTTTCAATCTAAGCATCCTGACTTGGTGAGTTATAAAAGTCTGGTTTAATTAGTAGAGCACAGCGGGAAGTGGTCCAGTAAAAAGAGCCTATTTATAAATCACACCCTACATGCGTGTGAGTTCAAAATAAAAGAAAATCTTGACTTGTTGTCATAAGCCTGAGTGAGAGAGAGAGCATCTGCATGAGCTGGATAAATACAAGGGAGACTGACCACAGGGTCAGTAGGGTGGAAGACATTGAAGAGCCTGCTGCAGATGGTGGTGGGCAGGATGTGGTCCTGGTGGCAGCTGGTGCCAGGACGGATCCCCCTCAGGGCCAAGAACACCGCCAGCGGAGAACCCATGCAGAAGAAGTTTTCCACCTGAGACACAAAGATCATATAAATGTCCTAAAGGGAGTTGTTGGTAATTTCTCATAATAATGGATGAAAATAACAACAACACTCAAAGGTACCACAAATAATGGTGGTGTGCTGATTTAAGTTGTTTTGTCTTTTAAACAAATATTCTGGCATCAAAATTGTTGTAATCGCTACGATTTATTATTTTAGAGTAATACGACATTGAAATGAATCCTACCTTAAATTTAAGGGCCGGAGGTGCTGAAGGTTTAGAGGCCTCCAGTGTGAGGAGTTGATTTTCCAGCTCTCGTAACCTGTTTGAAGCAGAAAGGGACACAATGTTAATAAACTAGACAATAAATATTCTGAAAAGCTCTAATGTTACATTTTTTAATATCCTGTATGTATTATTATAACCTCAAGCTGCAAAGACAGAGAAAACATTTGTCCTTAAGCCACTCAACAAACAAGAAGCTGCTGGGGGAAAAAAAAAAAAAAGGTTGTTGATCTAAGGTAATGGTGCACACACTAAATGGTAATGCACACATGAGGTGATGGGTGGTGCAGACGAGATGGATTAAAAGCCTAATTTTCCATTTGATCATGCAGCATCGTAATAGCCTGCTGCCCTCACAAAAAGAAACAACACAACTTAGCCACCTGACAATGGAGCATGAGATGAGCAGCTCACAGCACGCACTGTATTATGTGCTAAAATAGAAGATAACTGCTAGGTTTGATATTGAATTTGGAGGAAAGAATGTTTTTTTAAAAAGGTATGCAGCTCGTATTGTTTGTTCATATTGAGAGAGATGACGGTAAATTAGTTCATTGTTTGGTATTCTCCTGCTGAAGAACTCATTACAACCTCAAATTATTATTAAAATATTGAAGTATATATCTGAAGCCTCCCTGAGAGACAGCCCTAGAAATAACTTCAGTGATCACAAGTGGACAGCTCTAAATACAAGTAGGGGCGTATTGTTACCAGATCACCCACACCACTTGACCACATCTTTTGTAGAGTAAATGCTAATGCATCCCGGGTTAAATTGAAGGACCATCTACTCAACTTACACCTCCTGCAAGTACACAGAGAATGCACTGACTGACTTCCATCTGGTTCACTGTAATGCAAACTACGTGTTTGGGCTCGCGGTTTCAACTGTCATCACCACTGAACAAGTAAAAAAATCACGCAGTTTTGAGAGCTGTTGAGTCAGGAGAAAATGAATACACTTTCAAGCACAAAGTGCAAGCTCTGCAAATGCTCTACATTAAGTATCTCTTCTTTATTTAAAAACACTGTGTCAGTTTGTCCCAGCGTGCTGGCCACTACTGTACTACTGTGTTATATGATGCATGCGTGTATTTGCATATAGATCAGGGAAGTGAGATCTGATCACAAGTGCCATGTGAAAACTGATATACACGTATATGTACGTTAATGAATGGATCACCCAAGACACATTTTATATCAGGCACAAATAGCCTCTGAGATCCAAACATTTCTTGAGGACCCTCACATCCCTGAGGCCATGCTAGGAGTCACTGACTTCAGCAAGCTCTACCTTGTCCGTGTGACTCGTAGCTGCTCTAAAAGGTGCCTCTCCTCGAAGGACAGCCAGCGCAGGTCCAGCTCCTCCTCCACTGCGTGATGCTCCTGCAGACAGAAGCGCACGGGATCCCACCCGGTCATGATGTCGTAGGTGATGACGCAGCCGAGGGAGTGGGACACAATGGACACTTTGCCTCCCCTCTCCTCAAACCCGGGGTTTCGGGAGCAGAAAAGTGAGTACAGTCTGTTCAGCTCCTGGGTTAGGCCCTTTGTAATCTGAAGAGACAGGGGAGGCAGACGTTTTAGGGAGAAATTGTGCGTTACGGGGATTTTTAAAATTTATTTATAGGAGCATGCAACTCTCACCTCGTCCCGGTAAAGGGGGCTGTTGTAGTACATGATGTCCATGGCGCTGCTGTTAAGTAGATCTCTCAGTCCTCTCACTTTGTCCGGTGTTATTGAGTCTACTGTGTCTACAGAATCAAAGCACCAATATCACAGTATAAAACAGAGATTTATGCCACACCATAGTGCCTGTATTCATACACTGAGCGGCCACTTTATGAGGTACGCCTATAAAGTCTACTGCAATGCAGAACAGTGCAGCCATAAACTCTACCTTTACATAGATAATAATGGATCTAATGGATTGACATTGTCGGAGAGGTATTAATTTAACTATATGTTGACTATCGAGCTGGACTACATTATATTGAGAGGTGTCTCTAATGTTTTGTCCTCTCAGTTTACTCTCTGACAGCGTCAATCAGCATTATTATCTTTATGATGGGGTCAAATAGGTCAAATTTATGGCTGAGCTGTTCTATTAGATTGCATTTCATTTGTACAATGTACCTATTACAAGGGCCACTGCATGTACACCCATACGCATTTAGTTAATTATATATCTTAGCCTGCATCTGCACAGTGACCATGGTTAGGACAAGATCTGTTACTGTACCTGTTGTCTACAGTAAGGGATTCACTTTAAGTTAGGAAAGCCTTACGCATGAGAGCAACTTAAATACATGCACTGTTTAAACCCGTTTAAACTGCTCACACTTAAAGCACCGTAAACATGCATGCATAGTCTCACACACACACACTAACCTCCATCCAGTGCAAGTTTGGAGCGCCACTCGACAGGCAGGAACTCCACGTGCTCGTCATTGTGCTCTGAAAAGTGCTTCTCCTCCATCTTCCTCACACCCTCCCTCAACCTGAGCAGACACAAAACAGGCCCTTACAGTACACGAGGAAAACACTGCACATGTTAGAGTGTGTTAGAGACGTGGGTATATTTTGTCTGCCATACAGCTACAGAAAGACAGTGAAAGTGCTTGATGAATAAATAATGGTATCATTGTGTTGTCTCTGCAGCGGTGTATTATAATGACAGGCAACATCCTCTATGTATATCTGGCTCTGCTATAGCCTGAGTCTGTGTTTGCACTCGTTCTCTTCGCAGACTTTAATGACTGTCGGGAACAGAGAGAAGAATGGTGCCCATTTTGCTGCTCACTGATGCAGCAGCTTCCATCACGTAGCACGTACAAACAATGGCTGCGATGCTACTAGTCCTATATGGGGCAGCATTGGCTCTCAGGAAACACTAAATACACAAAGAGAGTGAGAGTGAGGTGGGGTGTGGGAATGGGTAAATGGAAGCTGAGAGAGGCTTTTAGGTGACCGGACTCTGAATGGAGCACGTAATGCAAGTTTGGACAGGAGTCTGCAGGCCAGTGTGTCTGCAGAGGAACTTAAATGCTCAGAGGGGTGAGGACTGCATTACGGTGCACCCACAAAGTAGGTTTAGCTAAAATGGGTTTTAAAGACACTTTCTGTTTTTGTTTTAGAGTATGATAATGTCCAAAAACACACCCAAATTTGGTGAAATGGTGAAAATTAATTCAATGAAAAATAAAACAAGAAAGTAGCGAGACATGTCAGGTTGATCTTTCCTCTTGGTTGAGGAAAGCGTGTATGCTGTAATCCACAGGGAGCTGGTAGTAAGGCTTAAAATGCTCTGCAGCTTTACTTGGTCTACTTTACCTGCTTAGCTGGCCTAAGCCATGGGCAGCGGCCAGACGAACTTTGTGACACAGAGACACACATAGCTCTGATTCGCACATTCTGTACTACAGCCTTTAAATCTCACGACTGACGGCCGGTACAGTTAGCGTCAGATAGGGTCGGATAGGTCACAAAGAAGAAATGAGGCATGTAGCATCAGCGTATTTTGCTTATTCTGGTTTCTTCTTATAACTTCCCCATTGTGGCTGCTACACAAGTATGTACTTTGTACTCATTGTTCTACTGTTCCTCATTTTAACATTAAGCCTAAAAAGACAAAAATAAGGCAACAGGCTGGTTAAAAGATCAGTTTGCGGTATCTAAAAGTGTCTAAAGTCTAAAACACCAGTCGGGAATGTGTCTGCGTCGCTCATAGAAGTGAACCTCTATAAGAGAGTGTGTGAGAGTGTCTGGAAAAGAACAAAGTTCATGGCAATTCACACATCACGTCATCCGTGTGAGATTTTTCTCAATATAGATTGTCTTTGATTAGTTTCTGAGTAAATTCAAACCTGCCTCTCCAAGTCTGCAAATTCTAACTGAACAAACGACTCACTTGCACATTTCAATCAAATTGCCTCTTTAAAAACTCACATTCCAGTGTTTTTAATGATGCGTCCCTGGTCCATCTTCTGTCCAATCCCATGGACCACAAAGACAACGTGTGTAGTATGAGGAGGCCTGTCCTCGGGTGAGGCCTCCTCGACATAACCCCGATGGAGCCGTGTTCCACTGCTGGAGGCTGGATGAGGACAGAGGACAGAGGACAGGGTTGGACTATTACTTATTGTAGCTAGCTGTTTGGTTGTGATTTTTATTACAGAACTAAATAATGACATGTTTCGTACAATAATTATGTGTTTTGTACAGAAAGTATATTATATAATGTATCATTTCTACAGTATTTCCATACAAAAATCTCACTCTGTTGACAAGAAGACTATAAATCTCTGAGATGCTGTTTAAGTAGCATGCTGTTCTGAGTCCAAAGAGGCCAGTAGGTGAGACACAAAGCCCTGCTGTGGCCTGAGACAGTTGTTGTAACGTGCCTAGAGGGTTGAGTGTGTGTCCTAATTTAGAATCTATAGTCTAGTCCAGTCATGTGCTGCGCAGCAAGGTGATACAAGCCAATAGACTTGGCTACTGTCTGGAAAGCACTAAGGAGATTTCTTCTTGCTGAGCATCTGTGTGTCAGGGGGAGATTGAGATAACCAAGCGCCAACACTCCTCTCATAATCTGTGAGCAGGAGATGAAAATGTCGTGTAGAGCTGGGAGACTGTGCATCAGATCAGAGTCATCCATACCAATCAAACATCAGACATGGGGCCCAACTGTAGCTGCTATCTTTTTAGTTACACTGGATCAAAGCTACTCCCCCTGAAAGTAGCAGATGTACACTGGGTGATTTTCTGTGCTAATCCAGTTAAGAGACTCAGCCATGTTTAAACAACTGCTGAATCATAGCAAACGGCAGCACGCTATGAATGCAGCACACGTGTGCAGAAAAGTGTCAACAAGTTTAGATCGAGTGAGATAGGGAAGCGGTAGATTTTAGCCATGGTAGCTCTGTGGACGGTAATGTTGATCGGTTGGTGCACCACCTAAAATATCACAACAACTAGTGGATGGATTGCTATGAAATTTGGTAGTGACATTTCACCGTATCCAATATTTCTGGTTTATAGCGAAGTATCTGCTAAAGGAACTGACATCAGCGTTGGCTGTGCTGCTAATTAGCGACTGCTAGCATGAGATCACACAAAACTAAGTTGGTGAGCATGCTAATTATCACCCGCTAAACAGTCGCATGTTAACACTGCCAATGAGAACATTGACATTTAGTTCGAACCATTCAAGTACAGCCTTACTGGCAGAATGGTTGCACAGAAACTCCAGCAAAAAGGCACAACAAATTGTTTGTATTTCAAAAAAGTATGACATAAATTTAGTTCAATAAAAATCTCTTTAAAATACTTTATTATCAATGTATCATTCCTGGTTTCATAACCCATGTAAAATGGTCCAGTTGCTAGTAGTGAGAGTAAAACAGTTACAAATTGGAGAAGACCTGCTGTTTCATTAATGAATCAGCTTCACGCTTCTTTGTCACCTGTCAGCTATTTTTAAACTTTTTGTTGCAAACATCACAGCTGAAGAATTGTAGTCCAAGTACTTTATGCTCCTTTTTATGTACTCATGTCTCATGCACTTTATTATAATAAAGATGGTGATACAGTGTGTACATTACAGACCTTTGGAGAAGCCCAGTTTCTGCGTGACCGTTCGTGCAATTTTGGAAGTGGTGGCATCGCTGTAGAGGTACACTTCATCCACGCTGTGCCAATCCACATGGGTCCGACTCAGCTTTAGACTGTGGATTGCTGCAGAGGGGCAGTTAGAGAGGAGTCAGTGTATGAATGAATGAATGGACAGAGGAAAGTGAGGTGGGCGGGTGGTGTGGGAAAATTGGGCAAAGAGAAGGGTAAAGAATCAGGGTAAAGGGTGAAGGAGAAAGGGTTCACCAAGGGTTTCATTTTTCAAGGAGAGTAGAGAGGGAGAGCAAGTGAAGACATCTTAAGAGTTACACCAAGTAGTTATCATCTTTAATGCAATACAAACAAAGCTAAAGTCTAGGATTGATCTATTCACACAGCTCAATCAAATGCAGTCTGGAGCATTGATCTGCAGTTGGAAAGAAAAACACATCAAACTATCGCATAACATGATTGCATATCGCAGCTCTTGCTTGTCTGTCCTGCTTGCGTATCATCAGACTGAAGACATTTTATATTGCTGACGGCTAAATTCGTGCCACTTTCAGTTCAATTTGTGTCCGCGTCAATGTGTAATGCAGTGACTAGACCAAGAAAGAGCAGAGGTAT
The DNA here is from genome assembly GCA_028641955.1 of Protonibea diacanthus. Classification (NCBI taxonomy): domain Eukaryota; kingdom Metazoa; phylum Chordata; class Actinopteri; family Sciaenidae; genus Protonibea; species Protonibea diacanthus. The sequence goes on along the minus strand of CM053987.1, from coordinate 6,633,461 downwards.
GGCATTTGCTGCAGAAACTAGGAGCGATAAATGAAACTGGTTGACTTGAGAGTTATTTATGTCTCTGCAGCATGTCCTTTAAATGTCTTGTGCGGTCAGGTTCATGTGGATGAAACTGGTGGAAGACTTTGGCGTAGGTCCAGTGCACAACCATGGCTCTTTGTACAGCTTTGAACCAATCTGTGGATTAACACCCATAAGAATGGGGTAAAGTACTTGGAGAAATAAAATATCCTAGATTAATGCTGGGCAAGCTCAAACCACATTCCCCCAAACAATGCTAAATAAAATCCTTGAAGAAATTGTAAGATTATTGGGCTTCAAGAAGCAACTGAATGTCTTTTGTACAGACTGTGTATCAATCATAGGAGTGGATATAACCAGGGGATCACTTGTGTCATGTGTCATGTGACCCGTGTATAACTTCTTCTTAAATATTTGGACACTTCTTCAACATTCCTTGGTAATATACTGGCCAGGTCTACAGGGCAATGAGTAAGTAGGACATTTGTCAGGAGGGTTTCTCTTTCCACTTCCCATGTAAAATCAATAAAACAAGATATATATCATGTGTGTTTATGCATCACATGATGCAGTTAAGCTGGGCCTCTGTAGCATGGCAAGCTAATTTCCTCGTTGGACAAGCGTGAACACGGGGTAATACGAGGCCAAGCAGTTACTGCACCTGAGATGAGACCTGTTTGGTTTGAGGATAACCAGTGTGAAAAAAGGAAAGGCTGCCTCTAAGGAAGGAGGACAGGGACGAGAGCCTGGAAGGGTTTCTCACAAGGAACAGAAGAGTTGGAGTAAAGGGTCCTAGTTAAACAGGAAATAACAAAGGGAAGGAACCTGAAGTGAGAGGTATAGTTGCACACACAGTTTCCTCTGTCACACATTTCCATTTATCTTTGCAGATCCTCAAATGAAACCACTCAACAGCAAAGAAAACATATGCTTATCCTCTACCACCGCACACAATGTCTCTAAACCACTCTATGACAGCAGCAGTGAACGGGAAAACTCAACCTTTCACCAACTAGTTTGGCTTCATCTCAAACAGTTTAAAGTGGCCTCCCTTCCTCATCTACCTTACAGACTCACAAGGTGGTGGCAGTTGCAATGAGACCTACACACCGCTACACAAGGGTGAGTGAAGCCACTTCAGACTGTTGAGGTTTTTTTTGTATCCGAGTCCACTGTAAAACAGGAATCCAGCTAAAACAGAAACTATGTTGTATTTCTCCATTTATCTGGCTTTATTACAATATTATTTATGATGGGATTTACAAGTGACAATGTAGCCAGTAAAGATGGAGCAATGCCAAAGGGTTGCACAAGGACACTTCCTGTTTTACAATGAAAGGCGATGCATTGTGAAAGGAAAGGAAAGGAGGAGGATCAAAGTGGAGAGAGGAGCTGGCAGCCGACCAAGAAAAGGTTAAAAGGTTTAGTGAGGGAGTTCACCAACACGGGATGAAAAGTAAGGGACGAGGGGCAAAGAATGTGACCAGGGACTGGGTAAACTGTTGAAAGAGAGAAACGGAAACGAGGAAGTAATGTAGGACAGTTTAGGAAAGATGCAGGAAGCACAGAGTTGGGAGAAGAGGGGTGAAAGACATGAAAAGGAAGTGCTCCTCAAATGAATCATATGGGCGTTATGATGGTGGTTTGGGACTGTGAAGATCGGCAAAGTCCCAGTTACAACTTTTTCTTGGCTACAGCGTGACAAACACCTTCATTGGTGTTTTCACACCCCTTTTGACAAGGACAATGAGTGTGTTAGTAAAAAAAAAATTATTACTTGCAGCACTGTAACGCTCTCAACCCAGGAAGGAAAATCACTTGACTCTGTTCAGGTCAATGTAGGCTTTAGGTCAATGCTTGCTTGGATTTACTATGAGCTGAGGACACAGACCCTGAGACCTCTCCGCTGAGCATTTTTGATGAGGGTCAATACACTCAGAACTAGGACAGTGATGGACCTCTAAGGAGGCGACTCTACACATCATGTTAGGGGGCTATAGTAACGGGCCACAATAGCTCCTCTGTTCAGCTCATCGCTTGTGCATGGCTCTCAACAGAGAGCTTTGTTCATTGCCCTCAGAGCGAGAGCTGGTGACGGTGGTTCATTAATGATGGTCATACTGCCAGAAGGGATGAGAGAAAGGAAGCAATGAGAGCGAGAGATAGAGAGAGAGACAGAGAGAGTGGGAGAGAGGGCTGGAGGAGATAAAAAGGGTAAAGAAGGGTGGCTTTTTGAGGAGCAGCTTATTTATTTCACATCCACTGGTTTAAGGGGTCTTGCCCCAGTAGCTGAGTGAACCATGTTTGTCTGCTCACTAACCCAGCAAGGAGATGAGAGACAGATGCAAAGGTTTCCTCAAAAAGCAGCAACAGCAGAAGTACCAAACTCTGGGTCACAGCACAAAGGGAGAAGTTCTAGCAACTAGGCCCAGTTAAGGCTGCAATGGAGAAGTGTGAGAGCAGCCGAAATCCATTTTAATACAACCGTTTCTAACTGAGCCTAGGTCTAGTTCTAAATATTAGACTGAACAGGTCTGAACCACAACAGAAAGGAAAATCTAGCTCCATGAGGACCTAGGATCTACTAGGAGAGAGGATACAATCTAGCAGATCTAATACAGCAGAAATAAAAAACAAAACAAAACAAAAAGAACGTGGCATTTTACAGTACCTTGGCAGCGTTTGCGCTTGTGACATGTAGTTTTAGCACTCGTCTGATATCCACTCCATTTGAACAGAAAGGGGAGGTAGAAAGGGGGCAGGTGGGAGAGAACTAACAACCAAGAGAGAGTGAGTAATGGCCATTACCCTGGTGTCAGTCACACATGCTACCGCCGTCATCACTCTTGAACAGGCGGATCTATCAAGTAGCGCTGCTATCATGTTACCACTGGGCACACAGCCTGTACTGGTTACCTGGTGGTTGCAAAAAAATAACCTCAATCAATGCAGCGCTACTCGACACATGCCTAAGATGACGGAGGTAGCATCTGTTTTACACTCATCACAGAAATCTACTGTCTCAAACTGCAAAAACTAAACATGTAGACAAGTTAACCACCGGCTTTAAAAACTTTAACTCTTGTGTGATAGACTGCTTCTATTTTTGTAAACATTTTGTAAATTGAAGTAAAGTGAAAGTTTTCCCACGCAATGCAGACTAAAATAAGGAAAAAATAATAAAATATACTGTATATTAAGCACACAAACACCACAAATCAGTGAACACTTCAAGACCTTTGACAGAGAGGTGAAACACAAACAAACAGCAGCAGTTAAACACATCTAACAGTACTTATGTTTCTACTTGGGTTATTAAATAGTTTATTTTTTGTAAATTTACTGAAATGTTGAATTCCACTCAGACACACAGATTAAAATATACAAAGAGTATAATATTCCTCTGCAGAGATGAGAATAATGGTGTGCAATGTCCTTCAATACTACCTCTTTCTGTAGAGAAAACAATGGGTGAATTGTAGCATTTTTATAGAGAGTTTATTGTTATTTTCTTTCCAAAGTTATTGCAGATTAAAGCAGAAATCTAAAAGGGAAAATACTGCACCTGTTCTTGTTAGATCATGTGCATTGGTGTAAGAGTAAGAACTTTATAACAAATGACTTTATATTAATATCAATATAATCTTGTGACAATTACCTGCACGAAAAAATGTTTTCTGATAAGAAGCGTTGCTATTCACAATGAAAATTATAATTACATTGAAATACAAGGTTTCATGGCAACCAAATCAAATCTTATTATCCTTATATTAAAATATCTAAAGTGGCCAAATAATGCTGATGCAACAGTGTCAGAATTATTGGTAAATATTTGTTGTATTAATAAAATCCATATGCCTGAATGTTTGTCCTAAAAGATAATAATATATAAGCTAAAATCAGGATCAAACCCACAGCAGCTCCATGTTCATTACATCGCTGCATTGTACGTGGCTGTCTTGATCTGACATTTAATCCGGCATTTTGTTAATCAAATCAGCCAAGTCCACAAGTCTCAGATCTGACTGAATCATTCCCTCCGTGATAATACAGACATCAGACTTGCAAATGTCAGCAGTGTCTCCTTTAGCAGAGGTGAAGGGCTGAGGAGCGAGGAAGAGGAGAGAGCTGCTGAGTGCACAGGAAGTTGTCGTATTGTCGTAAAAGCTATTAGCAAAAAGTCCATCCAGGCATTACAGCACTGATGGATCCATCCAGAAATAGTAGATGTACTGAGGATCAATTAATTCAGATCACACTATATGATGTTTAGATCAGCTGAAGGAATGACCGCACCATAACCAATAATTTCCAGATCTGAGTCAGACCAAAAAACATCTGCCTACCTGATGATCTTACGCACAAATGACAACCAAATCTAAATAATGTGACGATAAATAAACTAAATAGATCTTAAAAATCCCAAGAGATAATTATTAGATTAGCAGTTTCCAGTTCTCTTGAGCATATGTCAGTCATCAAGCATGTAGTGTGTTCCCATTCAAATGTGCTGGTTAAACAAACACAGCTGAACATGTAATGTACACAAACACGTTTGTTTGCATTGCCTCGCTCAAAAGTGTTATGCTGACAGATGACCCAGTGTGCAGCCCTTGGCGTTCATTGTCTCTGACGTCTGAGAAGCCTGACTAACTGACTGGGACACACCCAGCACACCCACACACCTTAATAGTTTCCAGCACAGGCATACAAATCCATAGGGCTGAGTACCAGAACCCAAAACCGTAATACACCAGTACCAAGTAGTACTGAAACTTCTCCATTCCAGGTTTCTGTACCCAGATCGAGAAAGCATTACAATTTGTAAGAGAGTTTTGCTCACACTCAATCACCACAAGCATTCCTCCATTTAATGCGAACAGCTACATACAGTCTATGGTGGTCGTCGAGCATGGTGCACCTTATTTTAAATAAAGTACTCTATTGGTATCACTATCACTTTAAGATTACTTGTCATTTTTAAATGATACGCAGCCGTACTCAGCCGTTCACATTCAGTTCTGTGACAAATAACATTTTCCCTGGTCATTTGAACCAGTTCTCATTTTTTTGTGGTCTACTGTGAAAATGACCACATTTATAAGTACAGCACTAAAACTGACTGTTCATCTTTCTCTCCAATTCATCACAAATAAGCAGAGACGTACGTTTTCATGATGAGGGAGGAAGAGGACATTCATGCTTCGTGTACCTAACAAGCAGTCCTGCCCACATTATGATGTTTTGCCTGCATAGCACGCTGGTACGTCTACCATATGTCTCCTGTTGAACTAACCTTTAGTCTCAGCGAGATAGACAGATGGAGAGAGAGAGGAGGGAGAAGAAAGAGAGCAGAGATAGGCAGGGAGAGAGAGATAGCAGAGGAAATCTATGAACTGCAGCAATGTCAGTGCAGCTCGCCGGCTCTTCCATTTATCTATTGCGATGCAGTTCAAGGTAGACGATTTACAGCCTCACGCGCCGCCGATTATTAGTTCCAAGATAAAATACTGTAACAGCTCCCTTGTAATAAACACAGAAACAAGGCAAATTAACAGGATCTATCACTTGTTTTGCTTTAATGCTCTGCTAAATATAGGAGTGGGAAACAATGTGCCAACAAAAGCAGCAGGAGGGCTTCAAACAGATGCTCAATAATTATATATTTCAAGTCCAATGCATTTAAAGAAAATTATAAGAACATAAAGCCAGCATTGGGCTTTAATAACATATATTAAGTACGTATTTCTCACTACGTGACAGTGTGATTAGAGATAGACTGCACTGTTCATCCTTGCAGTAATACAGCTCACCCACTGGACAAGCTAAGGTCATATGATCTGTGTGCTGTGCAACCGAGGCCTCCAAGTGTCGCACAACCAATTTGTGTGTCCTTGCGCTATATTTCACACACCTAGCTTGCAGATAATCCGGCTATGATTCCTCTGTCCTCTGTGACTTGTTTTATACCTGCTTCCACACACAGATCATTTCAGTGTCCTTGGGTACATGTACACAAACTCTTGCGCGCCAGCGGTGACCTTACATTTTTCGAAACGTCTGTGATTCAGTTGAGGAGAGCGCCAGTAGCTACATGACGATGCAAACAACACTGGCCAACCTACTGTAATCACTTTCCTCTGCTCTGCTGACGACTTTATTTATAGGCCTTAATTTATTCCGAGTAGGGGGGAGTGAATTCGGCTACAGCACAGTATACTAGACACAAGGGAGGCAAAAGTAAAACTGATTTTGAGTGATTAATAGCAATTACACAGTGATTAACATTAATTATGCAGTTTTTATTCAAATACAACCAATCAAGGTTACAGGAAATAAAGGGTAATTCAGTGATTAACTGCTATTCAGATGACTGAATACGTGATGTTTTGATTCATGTCTGTGTCTCTCACACATTCTTTGCTCGTTTTTTTCTTTTTTTTTTTTTTAGAATGCAGACTAAACATTTTCTCACTCTCCTTAACAGTTGCTGCATCTTTTCCCTCTCGGCTTCTCACTATTTATCTGCCACATTCACACACCCACACATTCATCACCAGTGAAGGTCCTGTAGATCTGGCTGCCTTAAGGAGACTGCTGAATCAAAGGACCTCTTTCTTATTGCCTTTCACGGCTAAAGCCTGCTAGATTTCGCCTGAGCCAGCCCTTCTTGCGACAGGAGAACGTGCCAGAATGTACGAGCTGCACCTGCTTTACATTGAGAGCACGACGTGACAAAACGTAGGCTCACATGAATGGAGGCACCTGCGCCATTCATTTCTCTTGACTTATGCGTCGTGTAGTACAGCAGGCAGGGCTGTCACGTAATTCGCCATTTATGACTCATAGTGCTTTTCTTCTGACTTTATTGTGAAGACCAGGACTTTACTTTATAATGGAATTTATTAGTAATAACACCTCTGGGAGCATTTCAATCCTTCTCTGCTCTAACACAGCACTGTAAAGGTGTTCTTTTACGAGATGCTGCCTGCCTGGAATAGAAATACTGCAGGGTCGGCGAATGCAGCAGTAAAGAATGATACAATTTTGTGCTTTGGTGACTGAGCAATAATGTTTAGGCCCAAACTACACACAATATTCATCCTCAAATCCAGCTACAATCAACATATCAACTGTGTTTATTTATTCAGATTTTAGTTACCAGACTGGATACCTTGTTTAAAAGTTAGATTCGTCACTATTCGTCACAATCATCACTAAATTATCCTTATTCTTCTAATCTTCCCCTTCCCATTCTCTCACCATCTTTGCTGTCGACGGTCCTGACCACCAAATCCGTCTCGAAGGTGTCCTGCATTTGCTGCCCGCGAAAATGGTTCAGGTGCTCCTGCTCGATGAGGTCACTTTCCTCCTCCTCTAGTGGCAGCCAGGTACCGTCAATAAACCACTGGCCTCTCATGACTGGAATATGGTCTTGTTCTGTAAGACAGTAAAAAAAATACACAGCATGGATTGTGATACAAAAGATTGACTTTTACTGAATAAAGCCATTTTGTTTTGCTCTTTGTATGTTAAAGGTTCCATGTGTGGGGGTGGCTGAGTACATACTCCTATGGAAATAGTTTCACACTATTCCACTTAATCTTAAGGTGGTGTTAACGTGTTAAGATATGCAGCAATGTTCTAACAAAGGCAGGGGACGAGCGAGCTGCTAAACATGAATGTAAACAATGCTGGATTCAACACAATTGCTTGGCCTTTGAAAAATGTTCTAACATTTGCTAGAGGTCTTGCATACGTGCCAGGCATTGAATGTAAACACAACTTTTTGTTTTCGTTCCAAGAAAGTGACACTGTTACAATAGTCGCTTTCTAGTAGCGCATTAGCCTCTCAGAGCGACGTAAACCGATTTCCATTTAACTCAACAAGTCTGGCAAATCCAGGAGGGCCCGGTCTCAGTGGCTTAGGGAGCGAGGGCAGTTTTGATTACAGCCTGGAGTCACATTATTAACCGATTCTCTGGTGGTGAATAAGGGTGTAAAGGCAGGTTTGAATGTAGGCATACTTTGCAGACGACAGGGGAATCTTTCTGCACACACAGCAAGACTGATTGTCTATTTAGAGACAGAGAGGTCCACAGCAGCACTAAGGCTAAGATAGACACGTAAGAGAGACACCCTGACAGAGGCTGACAGTAACAGTAACACAACAACATTTGTTAAGGTCTGGCCAGAGAAGATAAGTCTGCAGATATGTTTTCTCACCAGGGAAATGTGACCTTTCACCGTGTTTGCAACTATTACAAATACATGCCAAAACACATTCCAAAACCTTCCTGTTACTGTATTTTCATGGATGTTTTACTTCTTGGATTACAGTACATCAACAACCTCTCCCCTCCGCAAAGTGGCCTCTGTCTCCCTTACTTATATTAGTTTCCATCTCAAGTGGAGTGCATCAGGGTCTTTAATGTTAACATGACACTATGATAACAGTTGCATACGCCGAGCTGGAAAGACACAGCGAGGGCCTGAGCTGACTACAAAGGACATACATCCCCAGCGTGAACACTCGGGGAGAAAAAACGCTTCTCTAAATGTCACTTGGCGTTAACCTTCAAAAGAACCAGCTACCCATAAACCCTTTCATCGGGGTCAGGTTTTTCCAAGGCTTCTACAGCGAGCGCCTCATTTGTTTGCTGCCCTTTCCTGGAAATATCCATGAATTAGTTAGCACAGATCAGCTGAGCCCAATAGACTGACTTCCTGGGTTGTTTAGACGGTCCCAAAAGACAAGGCTAAGTAATGACTTGGCCAGCGATAAAAGTGCAAAAATAATGCAGGACTCAGCATGTAACTTAAGTGATTAATAATCAGCTGCTGGTTTTTGTATGAGTCTAGTGCATGAATGCCAGAGTTTTGAGGGAGTGTGGGTCATTAATCTGTGTGCTGTCAGCCACTATGCTGCAGAATATATGAGGTATAAGGCACACATCAGCAATTAGTGCCTGTGGATGTGCAACTCGGTGATGCTGCAAGCGACACCTCCCACCAGGAGCATCAACTGTGACTGATGCAGAGCAAAAGTATGATTTCATCTCATTATTATGATACTCACGCTTCCAGTAAACAGGGTTGCATTCCTTCTCTTTAATGTCCACCTCATAGAGCCCTCCCCGGACACACACAGGCTCAACGTTGATTTCAATGCAGTCGAGGTCCCTCTCATCCGAGGACACGGTGGATGTGTCCAGGGAGCCCCGTCCTCCGTGCACACTGCTGGTCCTCGTCTCCACCGGCACTGCACCGTTCAGCCCCTTGCTCTCCACGCCGTTATTGCCGCATTCCTCCTGCCGCTCACCGCTGACCTGGGAGCTCGCCGCACCGGGGTTCAGCTCACAGTATTTCCGAAACATGAGCTCGATTTTAAGCGAGTCATGCCCGACGAAGGGCTTCCAAGTTTTCTTGTCCTCTTTGTAAAACCACCGCACCTCCTCGGGACCGAGCTCCGTGACCACCTCATTGTAGCGGTGCCTGGAGCTGTTGGACCTCGACCTCTTCCTCCTCTCGAACAACGGACCAGCGTTGTTCCCGTCGTTATCGCTGTAGTCTAGAGAGCCGCTGTCGAGGAAGGCTGCCGGGGAGCTCAGGTCCAACAACAACCTGTCCTGGCTGTTGTTGTGTTTGGAGTGGAGAAGCGGCAGGTGTCCGTCCAGCCCCGGCTGCACGGAGGACATCCCCGCTTGTAACCTATCGTCCATGGGACTCATCTCGTGACAGCACGAAAACACATCGCTGCCCAAGCCCCACTCCTCCTTGTTGTTGTTGGCGGCGTCGACGCTGACCGGTGAACCTTTACTACCGTCGCCGTAGCTCAAAGACGAGCTTAACGTGGAGGTCTTGGTTGTGATGTTGTAACTGCTCATAACTTATCTGAGCAACCCAACCTCACCGCCTCCTCTTCCTCGTCGTCTGCCACTTCACCTGAACAAACGGCTATCACGGGTTGTCATACTAGTCAAGCGCTAAAAAAAATAAAATAAACAAAATTAAAGACACAAACTCACGCACCGCATTTCCCGTGAGCGAGCGCACCGCTAACTGACGCTTGGTTAGCTCGGCTAGCCAGCTAACTAGCGAGCTAGGCTAATGAAGCCGGTTGAGGCGCTCCGATGTTAGCCTGTTAGCAACGCCTGCAACGTTGCAACCGGAAAACCTGTTCACCTTTTTTTTTCCTCCCTCTTCCACCTTTAACTGACATAAACCTCAAAGCCAGACCACTTCCCTGTCACCATGTCGCTTCAGGCTTCAGTCCAGCTCGACAGGAATAATGCTGCAGTCACCATACTTCGGAGTGTTCCGGTCTCTGTGGAATTTTTGATTCATTCGTTGTCCAAACAAATCTCGCATAGAGACTGCACTGTTAGTGTGCGCGTGTACGGCTTGACAGCTGACGCATAGATCACAGGATTCACTCGTGAACGCGCACGTAGAAATTGCGCAAACATGACGGCATGTTTTTATTTTTTTTTTCTTTCCCCTTCCCTCGTCGGTTCATAAAATGCATTGTCCTTACTGTCCACACGATGGCGCCATACACCTATTTATTAAATCAGGGGTCTTCAACCAGGGGTCCGTGACCCCTAGGGGGTCCGCAGAGGTACTGCAGGGGGTCCGCCAATTTTTGTCAAAATAATTGACAATTTTCACCAAAATAATTTGTGAGAATTAAAAAAATATAACAAAAATTATATTGAGTAAACTGCAAGCATCACTGTGCAATACCTTTAAGACAAAAGTTATTACTGTTTATGTATTATTTATGAATTATTCCATTATGCATGAACGTTTTATCAATCATAAACACATACAGGTTAATAAACCAGTATATAAATAGGATAATAAGGTGACATAAAAGGTGGATAAAATAAATCTAAAAGTTATTATAGGTCAGGCTTTAAATGTGACACATTTAAAAAAAAAAATGATTACATGTGGGGCTCCCTGTTCTGTTTGTCTCTCATCCTTGGGCTGAAAAATGTCTATGTTTATCTTTATGTTATGTTTTCTGCGTCTACCTGTCATGTCCCTTGTATTTTATATGTATGTACAATTGAGAGCAAAGTGAACCAGAGTCAAATTCCTCGTGTCTGTACACACACCTGGCCAATAAAGTCATTCTGAATGCAATGTTTTGACTTGACACTAGATGGTAGCAAAAGCCTATTCATTATTATACAGCTGATACCAGCTGGCCTGCTTCTAGCAGGGATTAGAGTGAGTGAGAAAAAAACACTATTAAAAACTATTGCAAAGTTTTTAGTCACATGAGAGGACAAAATAACAGGAAGAGCTCAATGCAAACTTTTAAACAGAGCAAAACACACACATCTCTGACACAGCCTCAACACAAATTCTTCCTTATAGACTATCTTTTATACAATATTCTTGATATGTGACCTATAAGTTGTACTGTTCAAGCATATTAGCTACAAGGAAAGTAGCCACAAAGTAACTCCCTCCCAGTTTAAGTTCATTGGTGTCACTGAACTCTATTTGTGATGCATCTGTTCTAGTACACAACCAGTGTGTGTTTACATCTTTGTGTGTGAGTACAGTGTGAGTTTGCGTTTGAATCTGTGTGCATATGCATGCATGTGCTTGGTTTGTTTGTTTATGCAAGTGCATGTGTTTGCATAATGCGTGTTTTGTGTAGCGCCATTTGTGTGTGTACTGCTGGTCCAGGTGATCCTGGAGCCGTGGTGTGGTCTGTGGGGAGAGAAGGAGAGGGATAGGAGAGAGGCCCAGGCAGCTGTATTTGGGATAAACAGACATTACCCTGCTGTGTTCTAATTTACTGCAGAGTGGGAATTAAACTTTAAACTCGTCCCGCCCCTCTGCAGTCCAATACTCCATGCTTCTGGCCATCAACAACCACTTGCACAATGTGCATTATTAAAGTGTTACTCCACCCAAAATCAGTGTTTTTAGTATCAAATTCACACCCCCTGTAGGCTTAAAAGGTAGCTGTAAAAAATGTGGTCTTTCATGACAAGACACAGCTTCTGGAAGAGCTTTGGAGCGATAGTACAATGTGGAAGTGGCGTGTATAGCTCTGATTTGGTAGAATTGTTTGGAACATACTGAGAAGTGGGTTATTCTGCATTATTCTTTGCATGTTTTGATGAACTGAATGCAAGTTTCAGACAGCTGCAGTTCACTCTCAACAAAGAAACTTGTTACACCTTCCTAACCCAATCAGAATGACTCTGAGATCAAAACCCCCCTAAAATTCAAGATGTTAAATGTATATTTTTTCATTATTCTTCATTAGTTACAAGTTGCTCTGTGAAGAATTTTTTGCAGGCCTAGTCAACTCAACGTGAATGTTGTAATATTGGTATTTGCCAGATGATAGTCATTATAAATTGCTCTAACGTTGCGTAATTATGAGTGCAAGACTAATTCACACTGCAGTAATATCTAATCTCTATGGCCAAAATAATTACTGGGTTAAATATGCAATGTGATCTTGCCAAGAGCTTTCTCTCTCTGCAGGTTTACACTAGAGGATGACATGTGGCTTTCATATAAGAATTAGTCAAATTCCTCATTTCTGGCAGTCAAACTCAAACAGGTTGGCCTCTCTCTCTCTGTTCTGATGTTTTGCAACCACCAGGCCCACCACCTGGATGAGTGGATGACAAACAAACTGCAAATTTTCCTTCCAGTAACTGACCAAATAGATATTTATAACCAGCTGGTCACCTCCCCCACCCACTGGGCCCCCCTCTCCTCAGCCACGGCTGTGAGAGCTCCCTTTAAAGACCAGTTGTGTCACTTCTGGCTTTGTTCTTAAACAAAGAGAACTGCCCCTCATCTGTCCATAATTGGGCCAACTCTTGGAATGTGCTTGATGTCTCCGCGCGGGCCATTGCCGCTCCAGCAGACAGGCAAGGGTTGCTGGGACATGGGAGATGAATGAGTGGAAGTCCATCCACCCATCTCGGTTCTTGGCCTTATTGTGTTTTCTTTTGCTTTCCTTTTTTTTTCTTCTTTCTTTTTTTACCTCTGTTTCACCCTCTCTTAGCCACCTATTTCAGGATGGAGTATATCTCCGCTGAATAAAGAAATCCCACACTCGGGGTAAATGGAACAGTCTGCCGATTGACTTCATTGGGTCTGTTTGGTCTCTCTGAAGCACACCACCACACTAAGGTGGGGTGGTTGGACGAACTACAAGGCCGATCTGCGGCACATGTCACTAGCAGTTACTGAGGTGATGTTGACCATGGGCAGATGGTTGAGAAGGGATTGGAGGGTGTTTACTGCATTGTTACTAAAGGGAAGCAATTTAGAGAGTTCAAATTCCACTTGCAAGGAAGGAAAAATGTTGAAACAGTAGTTGGCAGGCTACCAAAAGCCTGAGCCCCTAATTGTTTTCATTAATAGCAAATAATCTCAAAGTGCTTACTCTGTATTCTGGGAAACATTATGGTGTTATGTTCAAGACGTGTACATCTGGGAAGCCTCTGAGGATTAGTTTAGAAATTTGTCTGTAGCAATCATACAAACCCCAGGTGAAACGTTTTAGGACCTTTATGCTCCAACCACAGATATGTTAGTGTCTTTGTAGAGGCGTCCTCTACCTTTTGGTGTTTAAGCAACCTTGTCCCCAGAATCCGACCCTTTGGTTTTGGTCATGACTCATTTACTCCTGAGTCCTTCACCTTTCACCCCCAGCTCCACTCTACATGTCACTCGCTAGCTACCCTGGATAAGTAAATACATGATGTAATGTGTGGTTTACGCCTCCTACCCCCAAAACCCCCACCCAAGTCTACCAACATCCAGAGGTGATTAAACTAAAGTACGGGTTTTAGGTGGGGATAGATGGGTGTGGTCAAAAGGGTCCTGAGGAGGAGCTGGTAGTAGATGAGAGCTTATGGAGGGGAATTTAACAAGGCTGGTTTTGGGCAAATATAATGAAGGGAGGGGCTCATGCAGGTCACCAACAGGGTGGGACTTAAAGCAGAGACACATCTCAGTCCTGGTTGATCCGTCTGGGCTCCCCGTCCCTGCAGCCTGTAGCCGAGGTCAAGCCAACGGCTCCACCCCCCCCCCCAGCTGTCTGGGCTCCAGGTTCCAGGTGGGTGATTGGGGCTGTTGACTCTAGCACGCGGCAGCCGTTGCCTGGTCCTGCTGCCCATAACGATCTCCTCCAGGGCTACCAGACCCATTGTCATTCAGACTCCCCGCTACAATTCACAAGTCTGATATCCCTCCGCACTGGAGCCTGGCCTGGGATGGGCTGACTGACTGCCGTCCCCAGGTTTGTTTGTGTGAGAGAATGTGAGCTTGTTGGGAATAATAAGCCTTTATATGTGGTAGTATTTTAATTACAATGTGTTCTTACGGGAGAGACCTCTTAATAATCCAGTCTATTGTTTGTTCTTGAATCTGTGTTGCTCTTTGTCTCTTTTGTTATTTGACTTGAAAAACAAACCAAAAAAAGACTGGTTGAAAACATAAGCTCATAAAAGTGACATACAAGCAAAGTTAAGCTATTTTGGGAAATATGCTTATTTGCTTTCTTGTCGAGATTTAGATGGAAAGATTGACCACTCTCGTGCATTGAGTCTGAAGCTGGGACTGTGAGACAGCTTAGCATACGGACTGGGAACTGGGGGAAACAGCTGTCCAGGCTCTACCAAGTCCACCTGCCTGCACTTCCAAAGCTTACTAGTTAACATGCTGTATCTTGTTTGTTTAATCCCTTGAAAAAACAAAGCCTTAAAATGACAAGTTGCGGTTTTAAGGGGAGTTATGTGCCAGACTATTTCTTGGCCAGGCACAGCAACTTCCTGGAGTTTCTGCTGGTTGCCTGGAAACCTCGCAGTAAGGCCAAGACCCAAGGAAGTATCTTCGAACACTTCTTTTGACACACCACCTGACCACTGCTTCCTTGACAGATTTGTTTTTGTCTGGTCCAGGAGAACAAAAGGACATGCCGCACCTTTTTATAAGGTGGACAGGTCTGTCTGTCTGGTTTGTGTCTGCAGACAGAAGTAGTTCGCTTGAGCAAAATAACTTGGTGTGAGTGAGTCAAAGCACTTTACAAGGTCCATCTTTGTATATGAAACTAATTTAGGAAAGCTCAGTAACCGTACATGCAAGTTTTGCCTGTTCTTACCAGCCAGGAGAAAATAAGTAAATGGTAAAAAAAAGTAAAAGAGCAATGCAGAGGGCACGAAAGAGTTCAGAAAATAGGTTGGCATGTAAATTACAAACTGTGTAAATTATTACTTGTGGGTGACGTTGAACATTTTGCATTTTAAGTCGTCCCGTTTGGGTATCAGTCACTTTCACCTCCATGTAAAAGTAAACTTGCTGGCAAAACAGACAGCCGTGGAGTGGAAAGTGCCAGGAAGATTAATGAGGTGTGTCTTTCCTCTCTTTCACACTATCCCTCTCTTTATCCCTCTGTTTGTCTGTGCGGGCTGTGTGGGTCCGTGCGTGGGGGTCCATGTGGGGTGGCCCGATGGAGTAACACACTGAAGTAAACAAGTAGAGGAGACAGCAGGGTGATGTTCCTCTCACTCAGCTCTCTACACATCAAACGTGGAGCTAGTGTTACCTTGTTTAGACAAACACCATCTCTAAGTCATTTTCTCCCAATGCTAGCCTCGTAAATCTACAATCATTCTTTTTTTGACATATTAAAGGAATAGTTCGATTTTGGGGGAAATATGCTTATTTGATTACTTGTTGAGAGTGAGTTGAGAAGATCTTCGTGATCTGGTGTTTTATTATAAGGCCAAGAAATAGTCACACTTCACATATAGTCACGTTGACACGTAAAAAGCCACAAATTGTTGTTTTTATATTTATTAAATGAGGTATAAGATGTTGATTTGTGAGATTTAGAGCTGCTGATAAGAGGACGTGGTTTCCAGCTTCAAGATAAGCTAAGTTACTTTAATAATATTATATAAGAGTGGGGCCTGAATTAAAATCTGCGCCACTTCAGCTGCCTTTTACCCTCTCTTCCAGAAAGGATGTCAGTCCTTATATAAGCACAAAGGTGATGCCTAATACATTGTCCCTGAGTACATTTTCTCTCTTAGATCTGTTGTCATTTACAAGGTGAGTGTTCTGCCCTTAGGACCTCTGTGGCCCTGCATGGAGACCTACATGTGTTGGACCAATCCTTGGTGTTTTCAGATGATGTTTCACACTGTCAGGGTTGACTTATCTGAGTGGGAAAAAGTTCCCAGGGAATAGACATATCCCACAGACAGCTTTGGAATGTTTTTACAAAATGGCCCGAGGACCCTCAAAGACGGGTTCGCTCCAGCCGCTGTGGTACTTTTCTTTTGTTTACTATGTCTATTTGTTAGGAGAGGTTTATGTATTGTCAGATTGATTGGACCATAGAGTTACGAGAAATAAATAATAGGACAATTATCTTTGGATGTCAAACACACTAAAAATGTTTACAGGCCTACTCATGAACAAAATAAGGCGTATTGCATCGAATGTGTCTACAAAATTGTACATGTTTTTATGATCTTGGTTAAAAAAAAAAGTAAAATAAAAATTGGGTGCCCATCTAGAGGAAAAAAGCATGCATTGTAGCCCAAGTTTGGACCAATTTCTAGCTGTCAGAAATATCCCCTTTTTTCAATCTTTTTCGTCCTCCCCCTTCCCTTCCTTTCTTTTCGAGGAGAGGAGCTGAGAGATGGGACCGCAAGTCCCCTCAGAGGCTTGGTCCTCCATCAGTATCCTTAATGGATGTCAGATGTGTGTGAGAGGAGGCCGTAGCGTGAGTGTGTTTCATGTTAGTTCTCAGCGTGATGAGCAGGGAAGCAGCTGGAGATGAACAGAAACCGCCCCGGCCTCCCTTACAATACCTCCATTTTTTATTCTGTCCTTCCAAGTAATGCTCTCCTGCTTTTCCCAGTGTAATATATTGGTATTAATAAAGGCAAACAAAGGCAAACATTCTGTAATGGGAGAGGAGAGGAAGATATTTTGGTTTCCTGGAGAACCAGACAGCAGCCTCTTTACTTCTTCTCACTATAAATCTCAGGGCAGTTTCAATGGTTGGATGGCCATGCCCTGTGTTAACGTTTCCCTGAGTTGATTACAAAGGAGTTCAAGGCGAACTGCTCTGTTATTGCTTACAGCCATGGTACCTAATAGTATGCTACAGTGGAGCACTTCAATCGCATGCGCTGTCATACAATATCAATTTGGACCTCTAAAGGAATTTGTTATTCACCAAAGCAATTGCTGCATAGAGATGGTTCTTTACAGTAAGTGGCATCTGACTGAACACAACTGAAGGCCTATCCCCTTCTGGCAATGCAACTCACATCCCAATTGCTTAATAGGAATTCAAGTTTCCCACAAACGTCTTTGTTGGAACGGCATCCATTTACCACAAGCATTAAACGCTGCAGCTCACATTTCTTCTGCCTTCTCGGTAACTTTTTATTTGCATCACTTGAGGGTTTTCCTTTGCAATATTGCTCTTCAGGGAGAGCTGAGGATGAGGACAGTGCTGGGTTGCAAAAACTAATGAGTGAAAAATAGAGCATGGTGGTGTACAGTATGATGTCGACTACTTTTTATAAGGTAATGGAAAATAAATAACTCCAGGTGTCTAGTGAAGGAGAACCAATCTAATGCATGACTCAAAATGAGTATTTCCCACTCGTCAACAAACAGAATTGCTTACAACTTGGGGGGCTGGTGTGTGGGCCAGGCCACTAAGTGGAGCAAGGGGAGTTGAAACGTGTTTGTATTTGTGTGTGTTAGAGATTATGACTGTGTCGGCACTAAGCAGGCTAAATCCAAAAACGTGCAAACCAATGTGCACCCACAGTAGTGTTTTTCAGATTTTCTCCACTAAATTTCCAGAACAATAGGAAAATGGTTAAAGTCTCTTTTGTCCTTATTATTTTGGCACACAGTGCAACTTAGCATCACAGCCAACATCTGGTATGAAGTGGGACAGAGTGCGTCAACAGATGAGACACCAGATGAGACAGGATGAGTCTCATCTTATCTTAAACTACTGGTTTATTTCCTTCTGCTATCCATGATAACGTGATTTATTGCAGCCAGAATAGCAATACATGTATACATTTTTCTGTTTCTGTTGTCAGACAATTGAACAAATATCATGAATATTTAGTGATTTGATCTCTCCATCTAGGTGAACAGTATCTCCTGTGTTCACCTAGATGGGTAAGATGTGCATCAGATCACCGCATCATAATCGTGAATCCATCTGATAGTAATAACTCTAATAATGTATATTTACATATAGAATAGGTGATTATGGAGAGGACCAGAGGTGACTGTAAGTTGTGTTTTATGGCACACCCATCAATTTGTGTTTCCCTCTACCCTTAACCTGAGCCCAAATTCATCTCATCCAGTCATTTTGTGTGATGTTTGACTTCAACCCAACCCTATCCTAACTCCAACAAGTTATCTCTCTGGCACCTAACCAAAGACCTAACCCCAACCTGGAAGAGCAATGGTGTAGGAAACACATTTTCAAAATTATTGATTGTGGAGACTATTTCTGAAAAGCTTTTAGCCCCTCGGCTTGGCTATGGATCTTCCACTGATCATGTGCTTATCTTCAATGGCGTTTTAGCCCTTTTAACTGCTGTTTACTCTTGCACTGTGCAAGTGTCGGTAGCCTTATCATCATGGCTTCTCAAGCTGTTGCTGCGATTTTGCTTTTGGCAGCTACCGCTTACTGCCTGAAAAACGGAGACGGGATGATGAAAGGGAAGAGAGAAGCTTCCATTCGATGTTTGAAGATGACGAAGCCCATTTGACGTCACCGCAACCCACTTGGAAGCTGGTGGAGTGTGCTTTGACCCAAGTCTGGAGATGGTCTGTGATTCAGCACAACTGTTCACATTTAAACTGGTAATGGAAATGCAAGCTAACATGGTATGATTTGACTGGGCAATGGAAAATCCCTATCAGTGCAGACAGAGGGCCGAAACAGAGAAAAAAAGATTATTTTTTTTTTTCAAATTTCTGCATATTTTGAAATCTTTCAACATACCTAAAGAGCCAGAAATAAAAAAGTGCTGACAAAGTTGACCAGACAATCAGAGGAGGTTCATTTGTGAGGGAGCTGAGGGCAACTGGGGTTGAAGCAGGTTGCCTGATTGTTGGGGAATTTGAGCGGGCGGCTAGTTGGTAGGCTTCGCTTTGCTGTGCAGGACGCGGGCGGAGGGCCTCATTATATCTCTATCCATGTTGGGCGCTTAAGTCCATCTCCTCAGCGCCCGCTCTGTTTGTTTAGAGAGCCACAGCCTTTTTAAGCTACGTTTGGCCTAATGAGCCCATTATCTGTCAATGATCCACAAAGAGGCCCTCCTCTTTCCCGCTCCCGCTCCCTCTCCCTCCCCGTAGCTTGCCCTCGCCTCTCTTGCTCTTCTCTTCCTCTCACCCTATTTTTTCTGACACTTCCCCCCTTTTTTCTTGTGCACAACTGTCAGTCTACTCTCTTCTTCTCGGTCCACCTTGTTTAGCTCATTTTCTCCTCCCTGCTGCCAAGCTCTTTTCCCAAACCTGTCACACACTGTGCTCATTTCTCTCCCTCAGGACAACAGCGTAACCTCCTCCCTTTTAAAAACACCCGCCTAAATGTCCTTTGAGGCTGTGCATTTTATGTTGTTGTTGGGAACTACTTTGGTCTGGATTTAACTGCCTCACACCTGCAGACAGTGTTGCCTTTCTTCATCACAGCTGACAGTACGAGTTGACAGTAGCAACAGAGGGCAGTTGTCTTCAGGAGAGCGCTGGGGAAGATTTGTGAGGACCCCAATAGGAGCACAATACCAGGACCTTCATTTTGGGAATAAAAAATATGTGTCTGGCTGTGTTTTTATGTATGCATCCATGTGGGCTCATATGTCCATGAGTCCTATCGCAGGTGTTACAGGTGTGCATTTGGGAGTAGATTCTCAGACACCTCTTTCCTCAGCATGTGGGACCCCCTCCCCATTTCTAGCAGTAGCCACAGGAAGCTGGTGCGGATCAGCTCTCTGTTCAGGCCTGGTTGCCCTGTTAGCACTGAAGACTTAATTATGGTGATCTGGTAATAGCGGAGAAAATGGAAGGAATGCTGTCCTCATGGCCATACTCACAGCAGGATTAACTGCACGAGCTGCACTCTCCAACCTCCACAAGCTCGACGGCCCCTCTCACAGCTGCTTTTGTCTTGCCCTCCAAAGAAGGAGAGTGTGAGGAGGAGGGAGAAGAGGAAGAAAAGAGAAGAAAAAGACAAAGAAAATTAATCTGCTGGGTGCAGGATCTTAATTCGATTTAATGAAGGGAGCTTTAAGTCTGAGAGGCTTTGCGCTCGCACACCTCTACAGGCGCGTACACATGCACACACACACTCACTCACGTAGGTCCTATTGATCTGTTGGAACAAACCCTATTATGGGCAATTATGTTATTCACCAGCCATGGCAAATCCATTTCTTTGCTTTCATTACATGGAAAGGAAATCTCGAACGTGATGCTTCCTGCTCGCATGAGTGTGAGATCGGAAATCTTTGTTTCCGTCTTGTCGTAATTCTTTTGTCTCACATCGCTTTGAACCTGATTCGTCAGGAAAAATCAGACTTCGAAAGAAAAAGCGGCGCAAGATTTGCTCTTACCTACAATTGACTCAGAGGTGACTCTAAATATGAATCTATTCACTTCCACCACCAAAGTGTGATTTAAATCCACAAAAGTTACTTCTACCTGTAACTTTTGTGCATATATTTGTAGTCGAGTTAAACTTGGAGATCTTACAATCACGCTGCGCAACAGAATTTGCCATAAAGCAAAACAATCACAAAAGAAGGGCTCTCTTTGCACACCCTTATTGCCCCTTTCCCCTCACTTAAAAAAAAAAAGAACAAGCAAAACCAGCCTCTCCATCTCTCCACCAATGCAGGAGAAGCCCATTACTATGTTCATCTTCTCAACGTTTGACAGGTGGAAGTAGAACTTTGGGGTTTATGTTTTAATTATAAAGAATTCCAGATGTGGAGGAGGGCTCATAAATTAGAAGCAGAGCTACTCAAATGTCTTTTTTCAAAGGGACCAAGCGGGTCAGCATCTGCTTCTCATTGTAGCCAATGTTATTAAGGGCCCTGACTACAGAAAGGCCCAAGTCCCCCGTCTGGCCCCACAATAATTGACACTATTAAATGTGCCTAAACAGATTTAGAGCGTCCAGAAAAGTTACATTTGTCTTGCAGAATGACTCTAATCATCTATTTTAGATTGAAGGGACCTAAAGAGGAGGAACCAACCACCTAATCTGGTGTATGATAAAGAGGGAGCGGAAAAAGAAAGCAGGCAATGCAGAAAGTGGAGAAAGCTGAAAAAAAAAATGCACAAATACAAACAAATTAGGCCAGAATGGCTGTGTGTAGGAATGTCAGGGAGGGTGGGAGAGAATCACAGAGAGGAGAAAGGTCTGAACTGTATTACCACACTCCAGACCATGCTGCTCAGGCTGGAGCGGGTTGAGCTGAATGCACATGGATGGCTTTACAAAAGCACCAGTCATGAAAGACCATCTGCTCCACTCCTCTGGTGATCTTTTAAACCCACATTAATGCAGTTTTTTCTCCTCTTGGAATGATGTGATACATTGAGCGATTTTCTCTTTTCTCTGGGGCTCTATTCATTCTGTTGGCCAGTGTTTGAGAGTGGATGTATTTAACAAGGTATGAGTTTGATTTCTGATACATTACTGTTATATTGGACAGGCATGTTTGAAGCCCTTTCCGCTGGTGCACAATCAGGAGCGGAGGCAGAAGGAGGTCCTGCGAAGTGATTGGCTACAGACCAGGGTTTGTAGTTGGTTTTGGCCGGTAGGTGAAGCAGGGGTGCAACAAGGGGGACGAGATGCATGGTTGAGGTTGTAGAGGGTCATGAGGTTGCGTATGGGTTGGTGTGAGGGTGCAGTGTTTCTATACAGTGCAGGGCCAAAAAAAGGAAAAAGGATAAAAAAAAAAAAGAAACAGCTCCTTTATCCAAAAAGTGGAGCCAGATCGGCAGAAGTAAAGTGGGGCAGGAACTCTCAGGGGTGTGATTGAAAGGGTGAGAAGTTAATTTGGCAGCTTTTCCTCCTCGCTTTGCTAATGTTTCCTCTCAGGACTAAACACCCTCTGCACCCCCTCCGCCACCTCACCTCTCCAAACTCTCTAACCCCCAGACACCCCGCTTACCCCACCACCCACTCACCCAACTTCCACTTCCAGCCCCTTCTAAACACACACTGCTGCCACTCTACCTATGCCATAGCTCGCTTCTTCAAACATCCACACGCCTTGTTTCCATTTCTCACTACCCCCTCCTCCTCTTCTTGGTTTTTCCACCATAAGCTGACCGCCCCCTCCCACACCCGCGTGAAAAAGCACCCTCCATCCCAGCAGTGCACGGTGACCCGAGACGAAACCTTTTCTCCCCAGGAAACATCCTGCTCTGAAACACTTTGGCTCAAGTGTGTTTTCTCCTGGGACATAGAGAGGAGGGCGGGTGGGGGTTTCTGAGGTGATGGTGGTGTGGTACTTGAGCTAAATGGAGACCATGTTGGTGTATCTTCACGGCCTGTCAATCAGAAGTCCGCTGATGTGTAGGGGCGCTCTGCTACAGCTCAGGAGAGGATGAAGGGTCATGTGGGGCAGTTGCGGAGGTGGTGGTGGGTAATGGGGTCGGTGTGTACATAAATGTGTGTATGTGCATGTGGTGTGTGTGTTACACAGGAGAGAACCACATGGTGTCCTTGCTCTCCTCACTCACCACATGCAGGATCACTCCCATCAACAGGGGTGTGTTGTAAGGGAGGGGAGTGTTGTTGGTTTCAGAGAGGATGGGGTGAAGGTGAGGGAGTTAGGCCATGTTTGCGATTAAAAATGCATCTTTTCGTCTCCATTCTAGCTTTCAAAACAAAGGTTTTCAACACAGTCCAGAGTAGATGCTTGAAAACTCCATTTAATCTTTACTTATGTGGCCAGTGAATAAGGAATGTACTCAATGTTAGGTCTATGCAAAAAGGTACATGTTTAGACACCTGTTTTTTCCCACTCTGCACATAAAAACCAAGAGAAAAAGAGAAAAGACGGTAATGGCTGAAAGAAACAAATCAAAATGTATCTTGATATTGCTTTTGACTCACCAGAAAAAATATTTCTGTCAGGCTAAGATAAAAAATAAAAACAAAAAGTTCAGATGGGGGCACTTGTTGCATATGGCCCTCTCTATTATAAAAGAAACATAAAGTACACATGGAGCACAAAACAAAATGTCATGTTCTATTATTGTGTATTAATGATGCTTGAGTAATTTGAGTAATTTTGTCACATTCTTTTTCACATATTTGCATAAAGCTTGTTGATGGAATTTAGTTAAAACCGTTCAGGAAAACATAATCATTGACATACAGTATCCTTCATGTTAAGTATTAGGTTGTGACGCTTCATGCACCATTTCTGACTTTCAAAAAGAGAAGACAATAAGAACATTTGTACTGTGAGTTTGGATGTATTGAAAGACCACATAAGTGATCAAAGAGAGGGTGCTCTTTGAAAATGTCCATCATCCATACTAAGGCCTTACCATTGAAGGTGGTAATGATCACGATCATCACTTTAGAAAAAAGATTTGTGGGCAGAACTCCGCTTGACATTTAAATGTATTCGAATATTTTTGTCTTAATGTGGACATGTTTTGAGAAAAAGGGACGGAAACAAGAAACAGAGGATAAAAACAGTCCTAAACACACTGGTACATCCTCTCTTGGTTCAGGCCACACACCGCTCAGAACATGGAGCAGATTACCTTCAAGTCTAAGGCAAACATCTTCAGTCATTACGCCGAGGGAAAGAGGAGGCCTATTGAGTGGGAAGATAAACGACAATATATTAAAGTAATAAATGTTCCATGTAATGAACATGCTCGTGGCCTCCATGAGTCATACAAAACATAAAACCTTACACTTGGGAATGTGGCAGTGCACCCTAAATATCTCTGAAACGACTTGATAAAGCCTCAAAAATATAAGGGTCAAGGTCAGCGGTGTGTATATCATTACTTTGACTTGGAAATTCAATTTGACTGATATATGTTTGATTTATTTGTGAAATACTGAAACATCTGAGAAGACTAGTTTAGCTTTTAACATTGAGACATAGTGGCACCCTAGTGTAAGGGCCCCAAGTCTATAGCGTGGAGGGTGGGGTTGTACTATTGGGTTCCAATAGGACTGACATCACCTTGTAGCTGTAACTCATTTTGCTACAGCGGACCCTGTTGCATGTAGTGCAACACTAATCAAACATACTTGTTGGCTGAGGCTAGCTTGCACGTACGCCCATGATCTCAGACATGTACCTATAGCCACACATGTGCACACTTACATACAATCTCAAACACCGCAAAAAAGCATGATCTCACACATGCACACATACACACATGCTCATAGGCAACGTCCCGTAAATTTCTAGTCGCCTCCATGCCCGTAAGTACCACTGGGGTCCCCATTGCGTGAGCAGTCCTTTTTAGCTGTATTATTTCTCGACATTCCCAGACAATGTCTACGGAGGGATTGCAGGAATCTAACCATGATGTAATCAGATGTGACACGCTAGCCGCAAGCGTGAACAGTGTTGTTATCCTTGTCTGATGGTAACGCTAATATCAAGGAGATAGTGTGAGGATGTATGTCATATGTTTGTGCTGCTATCTGCATGTATTTCTCTGTAGCCTATACCTGTGTTATTTAATTCATGTATGTGTTACATATCACCTGTAAGCATCAATTCTAAACTACCAGGGGTGCATATAAGATTATACAACGGCGTGCTTGTCTATGGTTCTGTGTATATGTCCATGCGTGTGTGTTTACGTGTACGTGCACATGCATTCTCTCTCCCCGAGGCCAGCCGTGGGTGCCGGATAGGAGCACACGCGGCTAACACACTGCAGGTTGCAGTGTGAGACAGGCCAGGTCGGCTGGTGACAGTGTGCAGCCCCTCTCCTGCCTCATTTATCTGCTATGGCAGCGGACAGAATGCAATTTCCTGCGAGGGGGAGGCCAGGGGGGGGGGGGGTGGAGTGGTGAGGGGGGCCGGGGGATGCAAAGAACATCAAAGGCCTCTGAAAGCTATCAGGAACTTGAGTACTGCCAGCGCTGCGTGCCAACTCGCCAGCCCTAGCTCACCCTGTGGTGCACCCGGACATCATCTATGGCTATACACACACCGTTCAGTGTTTGTTAATACGTGAGTGTGTGTGTGTGAGTGAGTAGGATAAAAATACCCCTCCATTTAGAGACTCAGACACCTTGAGCTGGAGCACTCAGAGCAGCCATTAGGCATGTTGCAGTATGAGGAGAAGGTCACAGTTTATCACCCCTGCCACCCTACCTCTCCAACACAAACACCCGCTTGCTCTCCTCTCGGTCCCTCCCTCACTCCCTCCACCACGTCCTCCAGTTGCTATCAGTGAGGTGAGCGGACGGGGCAGAGCGGGGAGGTTCGATTAGGACCATTTGGTGGTGGTGCATGCTCCGTAGTGGAACCTCTAAATGAGAAGCAGCTTGGCTCAGTATGTTGCGGTGGTTGTGTTTGTGTGTATTAGAGTACATGTGTTTAGCTTCTGTGCCCTTGCTGCCTCTCATCTCGCTGTGTCTCAGTTTTAATCCTTCCCTCTGTGTGCACAGTGCTGACAAGAAAGCATCATAACGTCTTGCTTTTCCGTACGTATGCGTTTTCTGTGTGTGTCTACGTGCACTTAAATGAATCTTAATGCACTTTTGTGCGTGTATTTGAATGCGCTCCTGTCATATCATCTGTGAGGGAGGAAGGATCATAAGGGTATATGACAGGAAGTAATAAGGCTGCCCCTGCTGGATTTCATCTGTTCCTTCCCTACTTGGCCTCCTCCTAACTTCTTTTTTATGTGGCGTTAAACAGGTCTCCTCTACAGAGTGGAGGAAACAGTCCATCCATGTTGTCACACACACAGGGCTCATATGATTGCACCTGTGCAATATATTTAGATCTGCGTCATAAAAATGAAATCAAATAATAAAAATAAAACGACGCTTTGCGTCACGAGGAACCTCCTTTCGCTCACGTATCATGAATGGCAAATGCAAAAATCACACTTTCTGTTGATCATACAGTATGACAGCAGCTGGCAGCTGGTTAAACAGTCAACAGCGCTGACCTCTGTACATCTATGTTTCTATTCATATGACCGTGGCTGGGCCTCAGACAAATACAACATTCTCTGCATACACTAGCCAGCTGCGTGCAGTAGAGTCCTGTATGGACCATATCTAGAGCCTATCACTAACAGGATGGCTGACATTGCCTATGGAATGCTTTTGTCTTGGTCTGTGCATTACTGTGTGTGGGAGGTCATATAAGTGACCTCCACTCGTTGCCTTCCGCTTTCACTCAGTCTGATACATTTGTGCATTTCAGCGCAAGACCACCTTACTCTGTCTTTCATTACCAGCTCTCGGAAGGATGGTTAACCTGGTTACTTGAAAGGCTGGAGCAGGAGGTCTGGTCAGGGATAGAGGGGTTGGACACCGGGGGTGGGATATCTTATCACAGCCATCAGAAATGCCTTGTCGGCAGCCATTCATTGGGCTCGGGGAAAATAAACCAAACTCCCCCGCCCCCCGCCCCCCACATCCAAATGACTGAGTTAGACAGATAACAGCAGACCAAGGGGGTCCCCTCTCCCCTTTCCCCACCCGTCTATCACTCTTGCTCCCCCGTCTCTCTCTCCTGCTCCCTGGCTGGTTTTATTGGAGAGGAAACAGAAAACAGAAAGCCTCAGTGTGGGAAGCCACTTGTTATCTGAGAGTCTTGGGAATCGAGGCCTCGGCAGAGGCTTCACTCAGCGCACTAATGAAAGCAGGACGATTTGGCCGCTTTCGTTCCCAACATAGTTAGACCCCCCATCCCCATCTCAGCGCAGGTACTCCCTCCATTTGCCTCCCATTCTCAGCTTCCTTTTTCCTCTTCGACTGCTCCACACCTTGACCCCTGGCTCTCCCTTTTGGAGAAGAGCGACTCAGTAATCCGGCAAATTGCTTTTGTTGTTTGTGTTTGGCAAATCTTTCGGAAATGCTCAGCTGTTGCTCCAACACCACTACAGCGTCTCTCTAAGCCTCTAATAATTTGAATTTCATCATGACGTGAGATGAGCAGGGCCTACTTAAAACCAGAAGCGTACATGTTTATTATTTTTATGTGTGAATGACTTGCTCAATATCTATTCTTGTGAGTGTAGTAACAGTACACTTTTAGAGCAGTTGCTGAAAATTTAATTTGACTGTCCCAGAATAGATCCTAGGATGTATTGTGTGCAGCCTGTTTGTTAGGCCTGCCCCTATAGAAAGCATGATGGACAGGTTTTTAAAAGTCACACATGGCCCCTTGAACCATAGAAAATCCTCTCTATTCAACAGTTCATTAAGGCTGGAAGATTTAAGTTTCCCCAACTAAACAATGCAGCAGAGATCCACTAAGTTCACCTTTGTTTGCCACATAGCTGAGGTTTACCATCCCCAGGTGAGCGACTGAGAGCTCCTCTCTGTTCTGATTCCCTCCATGCTGTGGCTCTCCCAGTGGAGCCAGGGCAGGGAGGCAGCGAGGCCATGTGAATGCTGTGTAGTAAGGTAAGACTTGGCCGCCGGGCATCCGGTGAGAGGGCTCAGCTCCCTTTGTGGTGGATCCCTGACAGGTTGGGGCGAAGCACAGACCAACCCCTCCCATCCACTTTCACCTGTGATATTGTCCCAGGTGGAGGGGTGGAGGAGGAGACAGAGGGATAGGTGGAGGGGTTGCAGAGGAGGCACTAAGATGTCCCCATAGGGCATGGCTTCTGTGTAGCACGATATCCCAGTGGGCTTTGCTGGCCTCCAGAGAGAGGTTAAATGAAGCCAGGGCTGTCTGACGGACAAAGGCCGCAGGTCAGCACCCAGCCCTTTGATCCATTCCTGCCCTCTTCAGACCACAGAGCCAGACCTTTTTGTTTCACCTTGCTTTTCTATCCCTAGGGCTAGCCCCCTTTTTTCCTCTCAATCTGCCCCCGACAATGGAGTCACTTACAAAGCTCTGAGCGTTGTATGGTCTGCCAGTCACCAGAGGGGAGAGGTTTCAAAGGGAAGGTAGTGGGGCTCAGTGTCTCCCAGGTCCCCAGTGAGGAGATAGATACTGGCTCTTTCAGTCCCCAGCACTGGGCCACAACCCCACAGCTGCACCCGGCACTTTAGAGGCCTTATCCAACAAAGGCCCAGAGAGGGAAGTAAATTTATGGGGGTAAACAGTGGAAAAAGGAGCAGGGAAATTCATTGACACATGCTTGACTCCACCTCAGCACCTTACTGTGAGAGGATCTGTAATTTTTCACTTTTTTTAAAACTTAAGTTGGAAGTGTACGGTAATGACAAGCAGACCTAGGGCAAATACACAAAAGTATTTAGAGGGTTGTAACTTTGCAATATCAGTGCCAAAAACCCGGCTTGCTGAAATATGACTTTCAGTTTTGGGTTTTTTTCTTTTTCATTTCTCTCTAATGGTCAAAAGGGGGAGGAGAGGATTTATCTTGGAGCAGCACATGGTCTTCAGCAGATGTAGAAAGACAGAGTAGAGTTAACATGTTTTGAGCTTGTCTCCAGCCTGTTCTCCGGCCAAAACACTCAGGTGGAGCCCTGCTCAGAGCCCACAGTCGTATAAAAGCCCAGAAGTAGCTGACACCCCCCCGCCCCCTCCCCTGTCTGTCCCACTGTGCCTAAAGACCTTGAAGTGTCCAGGACATCACCGACTCACAGAAACTTTCGTGTTGGCCGGGTCCTACCAAAAGCAAAAAGTGATTTCATAGGTCTAAATAAGGTTAGTTACTGTACAACAAATTTAGATTTTCATAGCTTTATTTTTATTCAACCCAAGGTTGACCTTTTTTCATCAAACAATGACATGCTGAGTTAAGAGAACTGACAGCAAAGACCTCAGCGTCTATTGTACTGTAAGTCCAGTCATCTTAAACAAACGTTATTTTATAAAAATGAAATCTGGAGTCAAAACTATTTTATCTAAATGACTGTTTGACCTGAATGGCTGAAATTTGATAATCTAGTTCACCTTGAAGCACACTGGCAACCAGCATATTAGGATATAAGGTAGATACTA
Organism: Protonibea diacanthus; assembly: GCA_028641955.1. NCBI lineage: Eukaryota > Metazoa > Chordata > Actinopteri > Sciaenidae > Protonibea > Protonibea diacanthus. The sequence goes on along the minus strand of CM053987.1, from coordinate 6,604,218 downwards.
AGGCGATGACATGTTTATGTTGTTTATGTGGCAGAACATTAGCGTTGCGGTGTCTTCCATCAAAACAGGTATAGGTGACTGTGTGTTTGTGTGTGGCGGGGGCCCTGAGTGAGGGCCACAGGGGCAGGAATGTAAAGGCTGCCTTGGGGGCCTCTGTGGTGCTAATGGATTAACAGGCCAGCTTGGCATGCTAATGGTGATTGTCTGTGATGTAATGAGCTTCTAATTAGGTCACCTCTGAGCTTGACCCTCTTGTAATGAGGAGGGCAGAAGGGAGAGGAGGGGCTGGGGCTGGTGATAGCACCCTGACCTGCAGGTGTGAACCGGCCCGGGCTGTAAACAGGGCTGGACATTCCTGGCATTCTCAGCTCAGCATCCCCTCCCGAAACTCCCCTCCTCCTGCCTGCCAATAACCCTTCTCTAGCGCTATGGGTGGATACACACACAGAGAAACAATTGGAGCCACATTTCATGCTCCAAGGTGCTTCCCGGTTTGTCTGAAAGGAAAAAAAAGTTCCCTTGAGTTCAGCTATTCTTTGATTGTCTGACACTATTTTTCTTTATGATATCCCTTTCACAGGGGTGTCGCAGCATTACGCCGTGACCTGGATTCAAATGCTAAAGTGATCTGCAGGAGGGGAACTATCTAATTGAATGTGTAAGATTCTAATCATCCCGTCTTATTGTGGTGTCTCATCCCTTCCTGGCTGTCCGCTGCTTGCAGGACTGTTACGCATTCACTCTTCTGAACTTCTTCTTTCTCAAACTGTCTCGCTCTTACTTTCTTTTTCTCTGCCTTGGCACAAAGTGGCGCACTGCTACCACCCCAAAATCCTTTTCTGACAGAACAAAACGCCTCTTTATTTCCAAGGGGGATAATAACACCCAGTGTGCCACCGAACAAGTGAAGAGGTAGAGAGACCAATCCATCTGCAGTTATTAGAAGTGCCCTGTGAAAGGATTCCAGGACTACTGCCAGGACTTTTATTGCGCTATTTATGAGCATTGCATTATTATAAGTATTGCATGATTAGTCTAACAGGGGTTTTAAAATGTGCTCTTGAGGATGGTGTTGGATAAAGTGTAAATGAGGCAGGTTTTATGTCATTTTTCTCTCTGTTTCTTCTTCTTGAATGAAGTCGAATTATTCACAAAACCCCTCGCTACGCAGCATTTGGTTCTGATTAAGATTATAGCAGTGTGTGGTTTGTGAATGTTTGTGTTTGCGCATCTGAATACTCGTGCACGCCGACCACAGGTGGGCACGCGTGCACACGCGCATGCATGTCACGCGTGTACGTTCAGGGCGACTTTAAGAAGAGCTGGTGTCAAGATGTAGCGTTTGTTGTTCTCAGAGGGGCAGATAGGATCAGTGCGGTTTATCAGGCACGGAGGGCGGTGACCAGGATGTATGGAGCTTGAGGGGGAGTGGTATGACGAACGACCTATAGGAGGTCATCGCTCTGTTTATACTGTAGGACTTATCAGATGCTGAGGGCCCTTCCAGTCACTTGGTTGGAGTTCAGTTTATGCCTCTGAGGCAAAAAAGTGTGAGTTGTTGTGCACGCTGTTTGGAGAATGATTAATTAAAATTAGTGAGCGATGACTTCAAGCGAGATGAGAAAAGTGCAGGACTTGTGCGACTTAAGAAAGCAATCAGCTGGTTTTGGATGTACATTTGTGATCAGAGAACAGAGTTACAAAGCCTGTTTATCCTGTTCCTTAATCGTATTAAAGGTCATGGGGAGGTTTAAGTACATTCCAACATACATTGGGATAAAACGGAAGCAGCACTGTGGACAGGTCTCCACCTTTGCGACATGAGTCTACACTCCGCATAGTGTTTGCTTATTGGAAATAAGGGTCTCAGCAAACCCCACATAGAAGAATAAAAAACAGACTCTTCCCATTGTGAGGCAACAGTGCTAATCGAGGGTTTGGAAAATGTAATTTCTGACCATGCACTGTTTGGATTGGTCTCCCTGGGTGTGTGATTTTTACCTACGGAGGTGCCAAGTATTTTTTCAACTAGAACTCTGAGGGCAGGGAGGTGCATAGACAGGAACCCCAAAGTAGTAAGTGGACACTCTCTTTATCAGTCCCTTGTTCCCTCTCTTCTTTTAGTGGCCTAGACTCATTAAGCCGTCTATAAACGGTCCGGTCTTAATGAGGAGGCTTTTATAGGGCTCTCCCTGGGCCTCCAGGGGATAATCAGACTCCAGTAGGAAGTCGTCTGTCTTGATAGTCTGCCCCTTTTCTCAGCGGTGGTCCGGCCAGGCCTATAGCATACAGTCACACCACCAATCTACCTTCTCTTTCAGGATTTTCTTTCTCTCCTTTTCCATTTCCCTCTCACTCTCTGTCTTTGCCATTGCCTCTGTATGTAGTTATTTCATGATGCGATAAAAGTCAGCTGTTGCCCAGCGCTCAGGCCACTTGTGGGTCTTTTAATTGCCTCTTTCCTCCCCTTTGGCCTAGCCGGCTGCGGCTCTTTTACGAGGCCCAGGCCCCGGATCCACCGGCTGCTGCTCACCCTTTACAGGGTCTTCCTTTTCTCCCAAGGGATGTCCTTCTGTCTCCCGAGGCACCGAGACTCCAATTGTCTCCATTTTCAGATGATAGACAGACAGTTCCAGTAGAACTGTACCAACATAAAACTGTATTGCGGTGAAGGACAGATAGGGGGACTGATAATGGCTGAGCAGTGAAGAAGGGGGGGATGTAGTCCTAAAATAAATTAGGACAAAGTTGACACTCCTCACCCCAAAGCAATTTAATATTTAAGTCTCATACTTTAAAAAAAACTTTATGTAAACCTTCGAGGATTAGAGACTTCACAGCAAACTAATCACAAGCTTAGAATGACCTTTTTGTTTGTGTCAATAAAGCTTGCTTGTACAGCTTTACTTGTGGCTCTGGTACTCACAAGACAGCAGTGTTTACTTAGTTGCTTAAGTAGATAATGAAGATTCATTTTATGTGTTGCTTTTGGTGATTAAAAGCGTATTCATCAATGCCATGTCGGGCTGTACTTGTATGAAGGTGAAAGCCTATCCCCGAACAGATGTTTACCACAAAGGTCAGAGAGCATGCTGTGTTTACATCAGCGGGTTTAGGACGGACATGTTTAGAATTGGAAATGCTGCTGTAGGCAACGACTTTAATCAAATTACCTTTTTCCTTTCCTCATCCTCTCCCCTTCACTCTATCGCCGCTCTTAAGAACTTTCTTTTTGTCTTACAAGATTCAAAACAACTGCTGCCTAGCGTCATTGAGTGTATGTCACTTCCTGCCTTAGGGTGAGTGTGGCCTCACCACTTCCTCCCTTATTCATTCCAGAGGAGGGCTCTGAAAACGCTGCTCCATCTGAGCGAGCAGAGGGCCTTGTTTCAGCCTTGGGGCTCTCTAAAAGGCATGCAGTTTGTGATTTGGAATAAGATATGTAAATCTGGAATGGCCTTTAGTATGTTTCTAAGAGGAAAGTTACTCAGCAGCTGCTTTTTGTAACTGTGTCTAAAGTCATTCCTTTTAATTCTTGGCAAGAGATACAAAGAGGGGCTGAGAGGAGAGAAGGGAGAGGCATGGCTTATGGGAAATGGAATGATAGCTCAGACCAAAACAAATTGTTTCTGGTTTCACTTGGGCCCGACCCTATTATCAGGCTGAGTGTCAGATCAGACAACTGCTGGAGCAGAGACAGTCCAGATGGAAGAGAGAGAGAGAGAGAGAAAAGAACACTTGGAGACAGTTTTCACTTGTGTAAGTGGTAATACTGTTTTAAATTTTAAATGCAGATCTGTGTGTGTTTACTGTGAAGGGCCAGTAGGTTGAAGGTCAGGTCTAAGGCCACAGTCCTTGCTGGGGGGGAGGCCGCCATTACCTCTGAGTTGCGGACATGAGGGAAAAGTGAAATCCACTCTCAGATCCTAATGATGTTTTCTTTTGAGTGAAAAATCTAAACATGTCCATTGCTCAGTAATGTGACCCAATGTGGGGTCGCAGTCTGGTCACTGCAGGAAAGGCTTGTGTTTCAATCGCCGGAGCTTGAAACAACACATTTGCTGGGCTATGCTAGAAAGTGTGTGTGTGAGTGTGTGTGTGTGTATGCAGGAAGAGAAGTGAAGAAGCTTCTTCAGGATGTAGACTACCTAAAAATCACTAGACCAGAGGTCACAGAACTTCAGTAAAAAAAAAAAAAAAGAAAGAAAGAAAATGTTTTGAAAAGTTTAGCATCTTACATCCAGTTCCAGTGTGTCTGGTGCGGGTGAAAAGAGTAGCTGTGTTTACGGGGACGAGTGGGGCATGCAAGCAATAAGTCACGTCAGACACCAGCCAATAATGATAATTTATCGCATTTTAATTGGGGGGTGAGCGGGTGTGTGGGATCCCTCTCCAAAAAAACCCCTGTGGTTGTAAGTGATACTTAAGCGAGAAAAGGAACCACTTGAGATTTTTTTTTTTTTTCTGTCTTACTCTGTGTTCCTCCCCTCTCCTGTTTAACTCCTGTAATTGCATCATCACACCATGTCTTCACTTCCTTCTCCTCGGTTCTCTAGTGACACCTCTGCCTGACTCACAGTGATACCTACGTGGTGTTATTATGGCTACCGAGCAGAGCATTTGGGTGAGGCCCACTCTTTGTTGTTGACAGGATAGCGGTGATTAACGTGCCTTCTCCTGACCCCAGCTGCAGCCTGTTCCCTCAGCCCTCCCTCCTCGGTCCCTGCTGCTCCTGATGCCTGAACCTATGGCCCTAGAGACAGCGTCTCTCAGCCTCCGCTCCGTGTGTTTGTGCGCACATGTGCACCGCTTTGTATGTCTGGGAGGCAGTAATGATGTGTGAGAACGGTGGGGGGTTTGTTTAGGTTGCTTAATTATCAGCTAATCGCTTCCTATAACTTTATAGTGTTTCCACTGTTTTATGGAGAATAGCTTCAGCCGTTCCTTTTTTTTTCTTCTTCTTTCATATGGAATTTGCCTAAATGGTGTGATGTCACCCTTCCCCACCCCCATCCAACCCGCCTCGGGGCACCATAGACAAGGAAAATTAGAGGGGAACTTTCACATAAAAGACGAAGGCTTGGCTGGTTTCAAACTGAGTCAGGTGATGCAAAGGAAAACAGGTATTCACCAGCCAGGTTCATTTTTGCTCCTCGGTGGCGACAAATTCATTTTTAATTACAGAAAAAAACATCCTGGAAGTCATTTCATTTTCCAGCCAGGCGCTGTAATCAATTTCTCTTCAGCGTGGCTTGGTGGAATGGCAGTTGACCACAAAGCCTGCAAGTTAGTTAACCGCATTAAAGTTGCTTTGTTGAGAGATGTTGGATTAAAGAACAGGCCTTAGGGGAGCTCCCCATACTGGCCCTGAAACCACCCACTGTTTCTTGTGTGGTTCAACTGCATGTGGGTGGAGATGTGCATGCAAGGTGTGTGTGCCTGTGTGTGTGCTTGTGTGTGCATGGACGCAGACGTGTCTTGACATTAAACGTCTGTGTGTGCTCACTTACGCAAAAGCCGCCACTGCCCAGAACGAAACTCCAACGACTCGCCACAACAGGCCGTGAGCCTGCTCGCTTTTCCATCAACCTCTCTCCTTGCTGTTTGCCCGAACACAACCTGAGCTTTATTTCAAGGCAGAAAACAAATATTAAGTGCACAGCTTTCTGCCTTACCTCTGCTACTGTGTATCTGCCCGGCTCTCGCTTGCTTCTGTTCCTTCACGTCCCAGATATAATTATAGCTGTCCGAGGGATGATTATATGTTTACTCTGGAAGCTGGCCGACTGCCTGTCCCCAGTCCCTGAGGATCTGCCTCTCAAAGGGGTTCCTCTTGAAAAGCACCACAAAAGTGGCTTCAGCAGTTCTCAAACACATAAGGGAGCAGATAGAACGGCTCAAGACGACGGGGAGGAAGATACAGCAAATGGAGGAGGGAAAGAGAGAGAGAGAGAGAGAGAAAGTGGCAGTGCGTTTATGCTATAATATCTATTTAAACTGGTCTATCCACCACACTTGCTTCTCTGCTTCTCCTCTTGATCGTGCTGGTTAGAAAAGTCTGGCCAGCAAGCAGCAGACGAAGGGTGGAATGGAGGTTTTGGGAGTCACGAAATGAATGCCTTCAGAAGACGACAATGCATTTATATTTATACAGACATCAATCCGTCTAACATGCTTTGGAGATACATGTTATTGTTAGTGTGAGGCTAAGTGAGAGAACAATGAACAAAAGCTTCAACAATACTGTTCATTCCTCGTTTGCACAAATAGCTTCTGTCATCTTTGCATTGTTTAACATGTAGCAGCTTTTTAGCCAGCAAATTGGTCGCTGAGAAGCCAACAAGTACGGAAACTATCACTCATTGCAGCCTCACGCGTCACTTATTTTGGGTAACCTAAGATTAACAGAATTTATTTAGATAATTTTTATGGGTTGTATCATAGCTTTACAGTCCACACTTAAATACTGCATGTAGTCTTGGTGTTAGGGTGTCCAAATGAAGTGTTTTTAATGACTCGAAACAGAATTTGCAGACAACTCGTTCATGTTGCCTAGCAATACCTATTAATCTCTCCATGGCTGCTATGCATAAAGGTCCCTTTAGGCCAGGCAAAGGTCATCATTCCACACCTAATTAACACTCCCCACACTCCACACACACACACACACACACACATACACTGACACCTCATTTACACCGAATGTATTTTCTTTAAATGAAATCATACAGCAGCTTGTTTGAGGGTACAGTAGAATGCAGGTTTGCAGCAAAGCTGGACCAAAACATGTCCTTATGTCATGCTTTGACTTGTTTACAGTTTGGTATTTCTGACGGCAGGCAGGGCTGACCTGTAACTGTTAGTTGACTGGTAATCCTTGGGAATTTGCTACAGCTAATCACCTCAGCTCTCATAACATGCTCAGAACCGTGGGCCAGTTCGACAGGAATGAGAGCAAAAAAAAAAAAAAAATGCACACAAAGAAGCAAAAGCAGGAAATTCGGTGTCTGCTATCAAATCTTCTCCAACAGTGTATAAACAAATGGATAGTTTGTTGCTGAGCAATGGGAGGACGGAAGGACAAGCCAATAGCTGATTTTGTAACATTATTTTTGTTGAGCGATGATCATCAACATAATGTTTGCCTGAGGGGTCCACAGAGTACACGTTGGCTCCAGTAAGGTTAAAAGTTGGATGTGCACAGCTTGTATATTTGTGGATGTTTGGTTGTAAACTGCCCTTGGTTTCCAGTTACCTAATTTCCTGAATGAGAACAAATAAATAAATACACACTTGCATAAAGAGACTTTAGACGACTAAGCACACTCCGGTTTTATCGCCATAATTCTACCTACCCTACCTCTTTTTTTAGGTTTCAGTTAGCAGACGAGCATACACACACACACACACACACACACACAAGTATACACACAGTTACTCCTTTTAGCTGCAGACATACCGAAGCCCACGCATCCAGGCTCGCCTCAGTGCTGTCCTTGTAATGGGCGGTATCAGTGCTCCCTGAGCCCAGGAAGGACGATAAAAGCCAGGATAGCTGGGTTTTATCTGCTCTGCTGAAAGTCAGCCATTGACACCATGCACTTTAGAGGAAGTATCACTCAGTAGGAGGACCCATCTATCCTCTCATCTCCTCAGTGACAGTTAGTTCCTTTCTAACTGGGGCAAGACTGGAGTCATATTTATTCACCAAGTACATATAGACAGTCATATTGACAGCTACGACTATTAAATGTTTTACTATAGCTACAAAATTCAATATTCTGTGTCAAACTGGATTATGGACTCTTGAAGTTGATCAATAACAGTGCTTTCCTGTTTCTGTCCAACAGATGTTGAGAGAAAATTTTATTTTCATACAACCTTATTTTTGTAGTGTTGGCTGTCATTTATATTGTTTATATATATATTATTATTATAATTATATATATTATTATTATATTTTAATAATACTATTGTACTTCACAAGTTAAAAGTTGAGATCTGGGCACTTGACATTGCTAAAAAAGCAGTCTTGAGTTTGAAGTAAGGAGCATGAGCATCAGGTGGTTTCTAAGGTAATAATAAAGGCAAACATATTATATATATATATATATATATATATATATATATTATAATAAAGTACAAAGTTATCATAACCAATAGGAACGATATCCAAAACTACAAAATATGACCCAAGTTGTAATAAATTGGCTCCATGCAGCCATGCAGCTGTAAATGACAGGAGGCGCTCCGAGTTTGAATTCCTTGCTGACAGCAAAGTGTGTGAAATCGGAATGCCCAGTCTTATCTACTGTATGGTGCTCACGTTGGCTCCACTTAAAGCTAACAATGACTCAGTGTCTCCCGTTTAGTCTCTTTATCCATCCAAACTGGTTGTTTTTTGTTAGCATTGTAGTGACTTTAATTCTTTCGCAATCACCCACTTCACCAACGGCAACCTCAACAAAACAGTCAATCACGGGCAGCGCCTATTTTTTACCGACAGACAAAAGGAACAAAACCGGAGTCGGTGGGTTTGTCCACCATAATTTGATTGCTGACAAGTGAGGGGAAAAAGGTCTGTCAGCTTAGCGACGATACCCAACAAAGGGCAATCTCATTGTAAACGTTGTAGCACTCAATTGCTGGATGATGGGGCGTCGGACAATGGAACAGCAGGCAACGCTGGGCATGGCTAGGGCCCTCCCTGCGGCTCTCTACTGCAGTAATGACAGCCTAAGTGCCAACAGCAGGTGTCTTCCATTCAAGGCTGGGCAGGTTAATAAAGTTTCCCCCTGAAAGTCAATAAACAAGAGCTTGTTCACACACTGGCTAATTGTACTCGTTCTTGTCCGTGCTCTCTCTCTCTCTCGCTCTTGCAGCATTCTCAGTCTATTTGCCTCTCGTCCTCTCTCCGCAGTTTGTGTGGAGAGGAAAGACATGATAGAAGAGAAGAATATGGAGACCTTCTACGTCTAAGGAGTATTCAATACAACAAGTACTGTTACAACATATTTTATTCTTAAGTGAATCTTGGATGGTTCACCTCATTTGTCTAGACAGGGACGCTTTGTAATATTTTTATTCCTGCCTTTAACAAACACCATTTCCCACAAGGCTAAGACCGGCTGTGTCACTGCACTTTTATTTCAAAATCAGCATCATCTTTGCATCAGATATGCTTTGTAAACTGGAACATGAGTGTGGGGATTTGCCCGTGTGTGTGCGTGAGGGAGAAAAAGACAGACAGTGATGATGAGCGATGTGTTCAGACTTCCTGGTATTAGGTAATCATTGCAACACAGCAAAATATTCCTAGTAATTATGTTCATTTTGAATGAATCAGCAACTCACCATAGAGTAGCAGTCAGTGACAGTGCAGAAAGTAAGAGAATAATGTCCTGTTTATGTTGGGAGAGTTTGCACCATGTGACAGACTAGAAAATAGTCTTTCTTTCTTTCTTTCTTTCTTTCTTTCTTTCTTTCTTTCTTTCTTTCTTTCTTTCTTTCTTCTTACCATAACCATGATCTTTCCCTAACCTTGCCCAAGCCTTTCAGCTGGCTAACCTTAACCATACCTTAATCATAGTTTATCTGTTAGAACCACAATCTTTCCCTGAACTTAACCATACGCTATAGTTGCCATGTGCAGATATTGTAGAGAGAAGTATTTTTAAAAACATTGGCATTGGAAGTAATCTGAGGTTTCGCAGCATCGTCCAGCAGAGCGACATTAAAAGAGAACACGGCGGCTATCACAGATAAGGAAGAAACAGTTATGATAACGCTGTGGAGAGTTAAATCATGTTTAATTTGTGCTTTAGTAGATACTCATTCATCATAGAAATTAGATTATAAAACCTCAGGAAGGGGTAAAAGAAACCTTTAATAAGAGGATGCATTGATTTAGAACTCTATAAAGGAGACGTTTTTTTTTTTTTTAAGCCAGTGTTTTCAAAAATCTTTCTTTCTATAATATCTACACAGGACAAATACCGTATGTTTAACGTTAAGCAACTAAAACACTAAAGTTAGGGCATGATTGATACTGAATGTTGGTAATAGACATGAGGTCATGATGTGTGGAATCAATATAGATGTACTTCATAGTTATACTGAGCTGTTCCTTTGTGGGTTTTCTGTTGTTTAAATAAGAGGATCTGTGTAAGTTCAATTAGTGTATGGGTAGTGTATCAAAAATTGTAAACAACTGGGAATTTCAAAATATGACATTTCTGAAAATCCCCAGACACTTTCTCTGATGTGGAACCTGTCAAATCTAGTTGTAATCCCCCTTTTGTGCAGCACTGACCGTCCTCTGTGTTATGGATATCTGTCACGTACATTTTGTTGCCATTCTTTCTCTGCGTCGCTCTAACTAACTCATGTCTCTGAGGCTTGTGTTCCATCTTTAACAAGAGCCAAGTAAACAACTCCTTATGTTAAAGGAAAAAAATGAGCGGAGCAGCCAGGAAAGTCAGTGGAAAAGCTTTCACAGAGAGGAGAAAGAAAGGGAGAAAGGAGGGATGGAAGAAAGAAAAAAAAAAGAAAAAGGAAGAAACTCCCACACCACAACCATGCAGCAAATTGGTTCAGTGCAGTGAACCTGTGTTCTGTGTTTGGGCAGGCAATAAGCAAAACGGGGGAACATGAAATGATATCTCAGCACATTTATCTTGATAAGAGCAGAGGATGTTGAGGCGTAATAGGAACAACATGGCTGGTAATGAGAGGAACAAGGCATGATGGAGGAGTAGACATGGATTACCAGCATTCCTCTTGATGGGGTTTTATGGAGGAAAAAAAAAAAGAATAGAGCTCCCTCGTTTATTTGATTTTAGAGGTTGTGGTTGGGGAGAAAAAAAGCTAGATAAATGCATGTTTCATCAGGGCTAAATATTTCCACCCTGTGAAAAAATGCCGGAAAGCAAACACAAGCCAGATTGTGGACTAGTGGTAGGACGATTGTGGGTATTTGTTTACATGTTGCTTTGTGTGTATGTGTGTGTATGTGTGTGTGTGTGTGTGTGTGTGTGTGTGTGTGTGCGTATGTGCCTTCACAAATAAATACCAAGCCTGACCGCTCTCCATGGCATAGCAGGTGCTTCTAAAACAATGGTAGCTTAACGTTACTCTGTTTACCAAAGCTGCTCTCCCTGCTTTTACCGTGAAGTGTTTAACAAATATAAAAAAGAGGAGGGATGAGGCAGATGATGATTGATTAGAAGAGAAGTACCGGAGAAACTGGGAAGGACAAAGGAGGATTGTTTGAGCCTGAAGTGAACACTTTCATCGCTGACAAGTTTGCTAAAAGACTCCCATCAAAGTGAAAGATTTCTTCATAATCTTCCCTGTCTCTTCACTTGCCAAAAAGATCGGTAACCCCCCTTCACCCCCCGTTATGTTTTTTTTTCTCCTCGTGGCTGCTGATCCTCAAAGAAACCTCAGCCCTTTTGTGTTTCTTACGCTCAAACCTCTTACTTTCCTTTCACCTTCAGCGTCATCTTTGCATCAGATGTTTTGTAAAGGAAAATGTATGAGTGTGTGCGTGTGTGTGTGTGAGGTCAGACAGACACAATAATGCAGCTCAGTGGTGTGTTCACAGTTCCCGGTGTTAGGTTTAGTCAATCTCCTGTTGTATCCACAAAGAAAGTAGCTCCCTCGCATTTCTGGAATGACTCACATTTCTTCTCTCTCACTCTCCTCTCGTTTTTTAATTATTACTGATCTACTTATGGCTTCCAAAGCCAAGATGTCCCGTCCCCCTCTTTACTCCCCATTCCTCCCTCCTGACTCGTCCTTTCTGCTGTGTCACTGTCGGAAACTGAGGTGAGATCAAGAGAAAGCAAAATCCACCAAGCTGCGGTGAAGGATACTCCCGTTTCGGTCATCTGGACTCCATTTTGTTTCCTTTAGATGTTATCTTTTTGTCACAGTGCTTTGCAATCAAACAGTAAAGTGGCGAGATTAAGGAAAAGAAACCCTGTTATGTTAGTGGATTAAAGTGTTTAAAATAAACAGGACTTGTAAGATGAGAACTGTTAATTTTCTCAATGCTACATCACCAGCGCCAAGTCCTTATTTCATAAACAAGATTAAATACCACTTGATGTCATCAGTGAAACATGTTTTTCCCATGCCCTATGACAACAGTGCTGGTATACAAAAACAGACTGATGTACAGAAAATGGAGAGATCAGATTTTATCTGACTGCTTGTCTTATCCCACAGAAACAGCTAGTTAATTAAAATTCAGAGTAAAAGTTTATTTTCTGCATGAAAACCAAATTATATTTTAATTAAAATGTGCCATTCATATGGGGCTTGAAGTGAATGTAAACTTCAAGGATTGGAGGATGTTATATTCATAGTCAAAGAGATTGGATAAATCTGGTGTGCCTCCCTTCATCCATCCATCCATCTATCCGTCTGTCCATCCATCCATTCAGATCTGTCCGTCCATTTTCCTCCACCTATCAAGGGACCAGATTATGGTGACAGCAGGCTAAGCAAGCTTGTCCTGGCATTGCTCCCCCCCAGAGATATCTATCCTTTCTTTCTACCTTCAACACCTCCTGGACTATCCTGAGACAATCCCAAGATAGATGACATATATAATCTCTCCATTGTGTTCTGAGTATAATATGGGGTCACCTGCCAGTTAGGACCTCCAAAAGGAGGCGCAGAGGTATTTGTCAAATCTTATTTTTGTAGTTTTGGACATCATTTTACCTAACAAAGTAAAGTAAAACAAATAAAAGTTTGCTGAGATCTGGGAACATCATCACTAAAACGAAGTCCAAAATAAGTGGTCAGACAATCAGACAAAACAAACCATTATGTTCAGCTGGGTTATCTAAATGTTTATTAAAATCCCTTATTCCACATTAAACCATCTACACACAGCAGGTCAAAGTTTAACCAGGAGGACCATCTGTAACCATAAATTGATTTCTACAACAGACAGTGTGGTGAATCACTTTACTTTTGTTTTCTCTTCAGTATACATTTGGCTAACCTGGAGGTTTGTTTAAAGTAAAATGTTATTATTACAGGAAAGAATAAAGACCAAACCTATGAAAATATGACCGAAGCTGAAACTATACAATTGTTGCAAAACAGCATGTCCACTTCAAATATTTAAATAGTGTTCTCTTTCTTTCTCTTTCTTCACAAATCTACTTCTGTCAAACTGAGTAAAAGACCCTGAATGCCTCTCGTATGTTTGGTTGACACTTTGTTCAAACTGGTTTGTTTGAAACATACTAAACTCATTAAAGCAACACCATGTAACTGTTCTACCATAAAATAACAGATTTTAAATCATGCTGATGGGAAGTAAAATAAAGTAAAAGAATCGTGTTTGTACTACAGGAGGTTTTCAGCCACGGTTGCGGGTGAATGCTCATGGGGAGCGTGGCCAATGTCATGCCAGAACTGGAGCTGGGCGACTGGGCAATGTAGTTGGGCTCTATGGACATAAAGACAGAGGCACAACTGTCCATATAAAAGTGGTATTGCACTCTGAAACTGGGAGCACTAAATTATGTCTCCGGTCAAGGGAAGTGCATAATACTTTACGACACTAAGTCACACACCACCAACTATTACACTCATTTTTGTGGAAATGTTTCATATTTTAGCTGTTTTCTAGTGTCTCTCTCATGTCCTTTGGCTGCTCAACCTTAACTATCTGTGATGTTTACTGTTTCCTGATTGGCAGAAAGCTTTACTTGTTGCTAAAACGAGTTAACCGCTAAGCTAGCTACCTCATTCGGCGCTTTCCTGACTGGGACCTCAGCGCAATTTATGTATTTACATCACTAGCAAAAGCGCTTATGACTGCAGAGAGGAGGAGGTTCAAGCAAGGGGCAAGGGAGAACCAGGGAGTGGAACTGGTGTTGTGCCAGAACCAGAGCTAGGCTCAGCAGCCTCTGGATATCTGCATATGGCAGAGGCTAAGGGACCCTTGCTATTGGACAAGTAAATTATATTAATTGGCTGCCATGTATTTGCTTGGTGTTTGCCTGTTAGCAAAATGGTCAACTAGCTAGTTGTCCATACTTATCATAATTGTTTATAAGTGAATTTTTGCAAAAACAAATGCAATTTCTTAAAATCTTACATAGAAGTCTCCAACTGTGCATAATTTTCCTTCATCTGTAATTTTCTAACCTTATATCACAGTTAAATCCTGCTACTGGAGGCTGTCATGTACCATTATCCATTATCTGTCCAGAGCTGTTAAAGCTGAGTGTCTCAGCTAATGGAGGAATGTATCGTTTGCAGCAAAGGCCAATAAGCTGCAATCTCACCTGCAGATTTATTTGCTGGAAGCTGAAAGTGGGGTGACGGAAAGTAACTCAATACTTGCACACATCATCCTTATCACTTCAGACTCAAAGCTGTAATGGCTGTCATGTCTATCTTGCTTGCCACCATCAGTTATCCCTTTCTCTCTTCCTCCCCTGTCCATCGCCTCCTTCACTCCGTGTCTCTCAGTCGTTTTTTTTTTTTTTTTTTCCTACTCTCCACTGTTTCCTTGATTTCCTCCAATCTGCCCCACGGAGACTGAGCCAGAGCACCTGCAAGTGCTCACTTTGAAAGATGTTGCAGACCCAAGAATGCGCGCAGTAAACACATGAGAGCTGTATTTATAATAAATCAGCTTTATGGCCCTCTGATGGAGGTGATATCAGTGAAATTTATGCTGAGAGACCTCGCCGTTCTTAGCAAAACAGCTGCGAGATAGCACTACCCCCAAACCCCCCTCCACCACCCACCACCACCACCACCAGCACCACCACCACCTTCACCCCACCTCCCCGCCACCACCGCCTCGCCCCACCCCAGCGAATAGCCTGGTCTGACTGGGGTTAGAGAGCCCAACACAGTCTTCTCTATGTGGTAGGGCCTGCGGTCCCTGGAACGGTAAAGTCCAGACTGAAATAGAGTGTGGGCAGGGTGGCGGTAGTGGGTAACAGTGTGTGTGTGTGTGTGTGTCTCTGTGGTTGTGTGTATGTGCAGTCATACGTGTATTTAATGTAGGCTGGGTTGCACAAATAGCATAAGCCTCATGGAAGAGACCTGACGAGTGTCAGAGACTTTTTAAGGTAGATCAGTGCTCCGTGACTCCGTGACTCCGGACCCGCGTTATCTCCGTGTTTTCTTCATTCACCCCCTAAAAAACTTGACATTCCTGACGATCCTGCACATTGTTCTCTTGCAAGCACGTTAAAGCTCAGAGTTAAAAGTAGGTTAAACAGCTTTGTCGCAGAGCGATCGTCTTACAGTGAAATCCCCCCCCCCAAAAAAAAGTCGGCTTAACAAATTAACACTGTACTACATACGCTGTCACACACACACACACACACACACTGCTACTCCCTTGATCATCCAGCTTCCTCCAACTAGCCCAGATGGTTTCTGTCACTGCTAGCGAACGGACAGAAAACAAATTTAAAAGCAATGATGTCACAGACATGTCTGCGTCCTACGGTTTCACCTTACAGAACCCATTCCCATCATTCCATGATGAAAGGTGACCACCCGCCATTATTTGGTTTTCAACAGATGCAGGCAATAATAACAACGGCTGAGGCCCCGATGGTTAGAAGTGTTCTTAAAGCCTCTAAAACGCTGTGGAGTTACACATAATCAAGCCCCAAAATAAACCGCGTAAACAGTGAATTACTGTGTTTTCCTCTGATGTCATCTCCTCCTCGTCTTTGCCAAGAAGGGTGCAGCAGCTTCTGTAAATGTTTGTTGTCCTTTTGTCAACAACCCCTCTTGAGGAGCCTTCATTCAAACGTGTTTGCCAATTTGGTATCATGCCGAAATGACACAAAGGTGGATGAGCAAAATCTGAGGGGTGAGTCACGTCAGCCGACTGTATGTAATACTGATTACATAGTGGAGGAGCGTCCAATTCTTGGCGGGGGGAAAAGATGCAAATTTGTAACCGCTGTTGAAGTGCCTTTGAGCATGATGCTTACTAATAATTGCTCAGCGGTTTGCAGTAAAAAACCGCACTTGTACACAAAATGTCCAGGTGTGAAAGCCTCCAGCTGAATGAGTGTAAGCAGGCAATTACGGGAAAAGGTCACGTATTCGAGGTACTTGTTTAGACTGAATGCTTTAAAATAAAACACATGGGCGTGGGCACGTAGTTAAAGGCAGCAGAAACGATCCAAATGAAATAGGACCCGGCAAGTCTAGTCTGATTAATACATCTGTAGTTTTGAAGTTGTCGGCGTCAGCTGCCAAAACAACGGCGCGCAGCAGCAGCGCTGGAAAGTAATGAAGTACATTTACTCATGAGGTTTGTGCACTTACTCCATTTGACAGATTTGGCTACCAGTTACCTTGAAGATTAGTTTCATCAGTTTCACATGATGTATTTTTGTAGATTAAACTGGAAAACAGTATAAAATGTATTTAAAATGATCTCCAGTAAAGTGCTGATAATAATAATCTCTAATATATATGTACAATGCAGCTGGAGCAGATTGGTGGAATGACGATGGCATGCTCTTCTCTTATTGGTCACTTAATTACTTTACTTGCATTCAAGTAAAGCATCTGAATTCTTCCTCCATCACTGCACCGCGTGATGTGCAAGTCTGGAAAATGCTCGCTGTGACAGTGAATGCCACGTTCCTGAAGTAGAATACCAGGCAGGGCTGTAGCTACCACTGAGGACACCGAGGTCGTGTCCTCGGTAATATTTCTGGAAAACTTCTGGAAAATTTAGGGGTTTAGTGACATGAGGAGAAATTTCAAATTACACACAGATTGGCAGATTGTCTTTTCAAACTTGATCCTGATGATTTTTAAGAGTAAATATCATCAAATGTGACTGTTTTGGTGGCAAAAAACAGATAAAATAATGATTATAATTATTTTAAACATACATAATTACAGTTGACATCAAATATAATTTGGTGAAGGTTTGTGATTTCTTTCTTTCTTTCTTTTTTTTTTTTGGTAATGTTTCAAAAATGTCTTGGCTGCAGCCGTGCCAGTAGGAATTCGAGCTTGCAAGTATTTGATTGGCCGGTGCAGATGAAGTTGTTTCATGTTGCAGAAAAAGTTGACCAAGGTTCAACATTTTTTTTTGTCTTCTGGTAATGCAGTGACCTCACTGAAATAGATGAGGGGGCTGTGTTTAGTCTGAATAAGTACGACACGGTTCTGACTCGATAAACCTTCTTGTTTTAGAAATCACGGCTTCTTGCTGACCTCCCGCTCTCATCCCGTTCACAGTTAACTTTGTGTGTATCATGTGTGATAAATAAATAACGGCCAGCTAGAAGTTCTGTGACGTGAAGGGAGAGAACAGGAAACCGTGGAAGAACCGCGGTGTGATTTTTTACACAAAGCAGCGTGAGGTCGGATGGGGACCTCTGAGAAGTCATTGGGTTGCCCTCTTCTCCTTTTTCCTCTCCTCCCTCCCCTCTCTCTCTCTCTCTCACTCTCTCTCTCTCTCTCTAGTCGGTGTTCTCACCTCCTCTCCCCTGCTGCGAGCCGGGCTCCCTGTGGGTGAGGTAAAGTACTGGAGGGGAAACCGGCAGAGTAACGCAACAAATTTGGCAGTTAACCCAATACCAACCTCTGGTGTGTTTGAGCGGTTGCCACAGTGACCAGCGGGCTCCCGCAGCAGGGATCGGGCTTCCCGTTTTTCGCACCTACGGTTTCAGAGGAGAGAAAGCGGCTTGGGATGGAAGGTGTTTGCTTAAGGAAGAAACAGGATGAACGGGGGGAAAGGAGGTTTACTCATTTTTTTTGTTGTGTTCTGGTTAAGATCAAACTCTGGATAATATGTTTATACATATCTTTTTTAGATCCTGCTCCCGGATATCCCCACACATATAAATAAACACAACATTTGAAATGAGCCCTCAGATACCATTTAGACTGAGCCAAACCACTAAAGACAACAATAACTGGAGTAACATGGACACATGCATCATTATCTTGGCTAATATCACTAAAACTGTGGTATTTTTCCCCCGTTGGGCTTTTGTTCGATGACTGGGATATGAGCTTATTTGGATTCTCGTGAAAAGGATACAATGTTTGCATGCGTCAACACAGACGTGATGTATTCATGTTTCCAGAATGATAAAGCAGTATTGCTGTGCATATAAACATGCAGTCATTAGAAATTGGACTTTCCAATGGATAGAAGACTTT
The DNA here is from genome assembly GCA_028641955.1 of Protonibea diacanthus. Classification (NCBI taxonomy): domain Eukaryota; kingdom Metazoa; phylum Chordata; class Actinopteri; family Sciaenidae; genus Protonibea; species Protonibea diacanthus. The sequence goes on along the minus strand of CM053987.1, from coordinate 6,586,023 downwards.
TTACTGTGAGACATTTAAAAGAAAAAAAAAATCCAAACGCTTACAGTACTTTAACCCAGCAGGGCCCTCGAGGACCTGGCCCCGTCTTCACTTAAGTCTGTGTGTGTGTGTGTGTGTGTGTGTGTGTGTGTGTGTGTGTGTGTGTGTGTGATCTCCAGCTGCAGCCCTCAAGTATGCTCTTGCAGTTAAAAAAAAAAAAAAAGCACAACCACTCTTAATGCTCCTGACTCATTTTGGAATCACCAACCCTTTGTTTATTTATTTATTTATTTTATTGTCAGCGGAAAATTTGTGTCATGTCAACCAGCCCTGGGGACGAGTGGTGAAGCACAGAGAGAGGAGAAAATGTGGCTTCAGTTAGCTCGATCCATTACCACGTCTCCGAAAACTACAGCAGATAAATCTGACTGCTTTTTCCTCCCCTCTTTAACTTTATTTTTGTTTGTTTTTTAAAGATTGGAGCATCTTTTATGACACAAATGTCTAGTATTCCACTGCGCTGACATTACGATCTCTTTCCTGTGAATCAGGCTTTCAACACCGAACTTGATTTGACGTGGAATTACAGGTAATATGACTAAGCAGTGCTTTTAAGAGCTTCCCAGCAGTCAACAACTCCAGTTACATCTGGTCTCGTAACAATCTGATTTAGGACCTGCACTAGCCCACCAGAGGGGCAGACAATAACTTTAATGAGAGAATTAAGATGAGCCTGTGGATTAATTTGCAGATCAGATGATTCAGCTAAGTGCTGATGTGAAATAATTCTGATTTTATATTTTTCTTTGTCTCAACAAATCCCATGAAAAGACCAAAAGCAACAATGACTTGATCCTATTAACTCAGTCTCTAAGTCCACCTCCATTTTTGTCCAAAAAAACAAACAATGAACACAGACGCTGTAGTTTATTTTGAGTCGATCCCACGTACGCATCCTGCTGCTGTAAATACTCAGACGTGCGGCAAATCTGCAGCTCAAAATAGCTCAAAATTATTTAAAATGAAAGTATATTTGTGGCCTGGTTTTTAAGATTATATCTTCAGTCGAAACACGTGGGCTTGGCACGGGGAAGTCTGAAAGTTGGTGGTTCTGATATTGACTGTAACAGAAATATGAAATAACACCAACCTCATCATTTAACGGGATGACCTCTGCACGTGTGCGTGTCTGTGCGTGCACACGCTGCACAGTATGTTGTGTTAGCGTGTCTGCGTGAGTGTATGTGGGGTAAACTGTATCCCACCCCTGAGCTTTCAGCTCTCAAATCAAGGCCCTGAAAGTAAACAGTGCACTGCCAGAGGACCTTGTTTATCAAATCTGCAATTGCACTCATAGAGCAAAATGACCTACAATTACAAGCCCAGCTAGAAATTAAGTTTTCAGTCAGCCATCCAGAAAAAGATCATAGGATATCCTGCAAAAGGGAATTCTTCAGTAGTCCTCCCCTTCTCCTTGTACCTTTTTTTTCCTAAAACGCCATACTGTCATGGCTGTTGAAGTTACTTTCTTCTTAAAAATATTCCTTAGTTTTGGTGAAATGGCTACCACGCACACTAACACACGGTGGTTGAATGTGTGTATGTCATATCATGGTCATATTTGTAGAATTTCCTTCCAAAACAACCACAACAGGCTCATACTTCCAAGCACGAGAGCTTTGTTGCTACCGGCTTCGCCAAGATATTCCGACCACTCCTAAAACGTCAACCATTCCAGCAAAAGCAATTACATGCCCCTGCCCTGAAAGCAAAGTGGAGAGGTTCTCTCTTTAAAGTGTGTAAAATTCCCTCCTAGTTTAATTATGTGGTGCTGGGTGGAACCTGGAGGCTACTCTCTCCACTCTGCTTCAACATAAGTGCATTTTCCATGGCACAAGTGTGCAACATATTGGTTCCCACAGAGAGATTGGAAGCACGGCGGATCCCAAAACCTGGGTTACAGCATTCCTGGATCTCTGAGCAGTGTGGTGACCTAATCGCCTGACCACCTACCGCTCCGTGCCAAATCTCAAGCAGCAGGCCAGACACCCCTGAGAGTAACATCCGACTGCACCATGAAATATTACGTCAGGAGTGAGTCATTGGACACTGAGCCTCGGTTAGAACAGCTTTACATACTCACAAACACAGGAGCTTTACTCAGACTGGATTAAGCCGGTGAATAAACCGTATCACCGAGAGGAAATTTGTCATTTCTGGCAGCCATATCATTCACTTTATAATGTTACAGTATGTGTAATGGACACTGTTGAAGACCAAAAAGTTACCTTGAAGATTTTTTTTTTCTCACACTACGAAAATAACATCTGCTACACAACTGCTGTTTGACATTAGTTTCTGCTTCGAAAACAGTTTTCGCTCGCCTCGATGAGAGACAGTCTGCACACTGACACCCTCAAGTCTGTCACAAGTAAGCAGCGCTGCGACAAAAGTCTCCCCTCCCTTCTGCATCCAGCTGTTGTGCAGTGTTGACTTTACAAACAAATTCACTCTGACAAATATCCAAGCTGGAGACCCAAACAAATCGCTCTCTCCTAATAAATCAATTCATGTTGCTTTTATTAGTGTTTTGACGTATCAGTCAAGCACATAATCAGTCAGTGAGTTGATTGCACAGCATGTGTAGATTACTCACAAAGCAAGCAAGGCCACAGCTATTGACCAGTAGTCCTGACCGCTTGATATACAAATATAAAATCTACCACCAGATTCAGTGCTTTGTAGTTGTTGTTGAAACCATTGAACTAACCGGTGCCAACTGTGTAAGGGTCATTTGGATTAAGCTTTGACTAATGCCATCTTTCTTATCAAGTCTAAACATTTCAGTTTTTCCCTCCCCTGAGCAGTGATTGTCTAATCAGAGCTCAGCGACTGTAACTAAGCACGACAGGATTGGCAAGTGTTTTGTAGTGAGAGACGTACTCTTCATTTAGTTGAGTAAAGAGGATAGTGTTCATGACTGTCACATCCACTGCCCACTGACAGTATAAAGAATGGACGGAGTGTTTATGACGTCACCTATAGGTTTCCGAAGAGCCCCTTTGAAGCTCAGAATATGTGTCTCTGGCCACCAGAAATCAGCAATAGAGACCAAATCCATTCTTTGTACCAGGATGTAAACATTAAACGTTTATTTCTGCTGAAGTTGGACATTTTTACATGGGGACTTATGGAGACTGACTCGTTCTGCAGCCAGCCTCAAGTGGACGTTTAAGGGACTGCAGTTTTCGGCACTTTGGCTTAATTTCACAGCCATGGAGGTTGCTGCTTGGTGCTGCCATCAACACATCTACACACAGTTTGTCATCACAAAGCCTTTTCTCTTGTGATATTAAAAGTAAAAAAAAACAAAAAAAAAAACATACTGCTTGTGCACACAAAGCACCCAAACAGGCTTATATCGGAATGTAATAACAGCCTGATCTTTAACAGCCTATAATATTCGGACAATCTAGCTCCACCTCACTTCATTTCCATGTGTCATACATAGATTATCTACTGGCGAGGATGTAGACTTAGCCGGGGCCCTGCGGCTTTCTGTGTTTTAAACCACTACACTGAGCTAACAGTAGCTAATTTGCTAGCTAGCTACCTATCTACCAGCGTCAATTGTCTGGCTAAAATTGAGAATCCTGTTTTTCTCTATCATTGTCTGAAATTTACGACCCATTGTTTCAAAAGTTCCGAAGGATTTCAAAGTGGTAAATCTGCCACAATTATCACTATAAACTGCACATGTGCCCTGACAGCTGGAGCAACAATTGATTCACTGTGATGGCAAAAGAAATCAGCAAAATAGAACCCAGATTCAAAATAATAACATTGAATACAACATTTTATTGCTTTTGATTTTTATGTGTCAAGTATTTTGTCTTTTCTTTTTTCTCTTTTTTTTTTTTCCTGTTTCAACACTCTCGCCTCTCCTGTTGCCCATGGTTCGCCCACACAGGGATGTTAGCATATTCCAACTGCTTGGAATTCCTCCCCGCCGTCTTGGGAGCACACACTGCATTTTAAAACTTGTTGAGCCCTTTCAAGTTTCATTTGAAAGTATGTAATTACATTCTTGAAGGAATAACGGGTCCCTAGAGTGATTTACATGCCGTATTAAGTGTCATGGTTCCAAGAGACGCGTCTTGATAGGCTCAAATGATAAGACAGCAATAGAAATGCAATGAAAATATAAGACAGAGGGGTGCTAGTTTTGTAAATGAGGGCAGAGGCTTTGACTGTGTTCCACCTCTGTAAATTGTTGTTGATGTCTTACTTCACAGTGGTTTTCTCAGGATGGCTGTGGCCGGTCTCTTGTCCATTTCTGATTTATGAAGTTAAGCCCCTTTGCCACTGATTGAATTAAAAACTCAAGCTGACGTGAACTTTGATGTGTATCAACGATTTTGACACTTTTGCCTTTCGGTTAACGCGGTGTATGACTTAAAGTAGGAACATTTTGGTATTATTGTGGTTAGTGAAAGTGAAATATGCAGAAGGATTCTTGGTGAATAGCAACTTTGTACTTAGTAACTTAGTAACTTCATAACCTGATTTTGAGAATATTACATAGTTTGATTGAACCATAAAGACTTCCAGATATTCAGTTTTGAAGCTCTGGTCACAGGACCTTGCAAGGCTCTGGTCTACTGCATTGCATTTTATTTAATTATGTTCTATTCTGGTCAATTTCCATCTATTCAGGTCTAATCTATTTTTCTCTCGAACACCAGAACATAACACTTGTGAGGTTCTCTATCGCAAAGCAGCAACACCGCTGGAGAATTTATTTGGCTGCCTCTTAGCTCGGCCTCTTAGGGACTGTGGTGTGGGCAAAGTCAATTCCCCTCTCAGATTAAAGGAGTGTCTTCAAGTGCCAATCCAAATGGTGATAAAAAAGCTTTTTAATCCATTGAGAAAGTTTCCTGGTGTAACCCCCCAGAGTCCCGGCATCAGGCGTTGCCCCACTCAGGCTGCGTCTGGACAGTGTTGAAGCCCGAGTGTGTCTCCCTGCGCCCTGACAGAGGGAGAGAAGGGCCTAAAAAAAGGCCCCCTCCGCCACTCACTTGACCAGCTCCCTTTGATAACATCTGGCAGGGGCAGGTTTGCAGCAGCGACAGCAGGAGATGGAGGGGCATTAAAGTCCTGTCACTCACTTGGCAGGAAGGCAGTCCGTAACCCCACATCATTTGGCAGACCGAACCTCAAACGCTTATGCCGGAGTGTCACTGATGATCTCTCTTTCTAATGGGTCTGATGATATTTTCTGGCAAGAGTGTTATATGAGATGATGGCTTGGCATGGCTGTGTTTTATTCTGAACTCAAATCCCTTTATCTTATCATTGAAATAACTTTGACTTCTGATACCCTCTTAGCTATTCAGGCCAAATGTTTCGAGTATAAATGTATTTCTGTCCGCAGAACAAGAACAAAACCCGAAGAAAATCTGTGACTTGAAACCTAAACATTCTTTATAGAAGGAAACTTATGGTGTTTATCTAAACAGTGATGTCTGTTGAAGGAGATGGGCCGGAAAAGACTTGGACCTATCTTTGTTCTGCAGTTTAGAGAGGGGTGAGTTTCAACACAACTCCCCCGGAAAGGCTCAGACCAATTCAACATCCATCCCTCTCCGTTTTCCTTCTGTTTACTTCTAGGTTCATGAGTTTACATGCCAATTCCATTACAGGGATTAAAATAGTTTGTCCAATCCATCCTCAAACTCTGCTTCCCTTGTCCTTTTCCTCCCATAACCCCTCACACCACTTAGAGGCTTTCAGGACCCAGGGCTGGGTTAGGGGATTACAGGACAAGCACGCTGCAGCCCGAACGCCCAAAGAAACACAAGGCAGCCGTGTTGAAGAATGTTCCAATAAGATGTCCAAGCATCAGTGAAAGCTGAGGTTTGATCAATGGCTGTGGCGCGTGTCTGCACTAGTGAACACTTTACGGAGTGTCTGAGCGAGAAGAAAGAGAAAATGAAGGTGTGTTATGACACCAGGCTTGGGGTCTAGGCGGTCGGGTCACCTTTGAGCTGCTGCTGATTAAGGGCTGGTGTTCACAGGTGAGCGGCTCCGAGCAGGATTTAGTGACACAGGCACAGAGGTGAAATCACACCACTCTCCCGACAAACGTCAAAGCAGCAAAGCAACTGCTGACCTCTCCCTCAAATGGCCAAAGGCAAATGTCAGAAGATAAGTGAGCTCCATGGCTGTGCTCAGCTCAGCTCAGCTCAGCTCAAAGAAAAGCGACGGCAGGTGAACTTTCCACATGTCACTTTTTAAACAAATTATGTACACAAAGAATAAATAAAAAGCTGACTGGAGGCATGACAGTTTTAGGCTGTTTTTAATCAGGTATTTTTGCAACCTTGTCTCATCTGCACACACAGAGAATCGCAAACTCAAACAGTCATATCATAAGTAGTGAAAAAGTCAATCAGACGCTGCCTGTAGGTCTAAGCCACCCGTAGTTGGTAATCTCCTTCGGAACTGAAGGGGCTCAAAGGGGCTAAGCCTGGTCAGCACCTATAGGAAGGGACATCCACAGCGTGTCTTCAAGTGCAGCCTGGTTGGTAAAACGCAGCGGAGGCTTCCTGCTGAGGCGTGGAAGGAACTCCACAAGGCACTAAAGCCGTTATAGGGTGCACCACTGGATACAATGAAGTATTCCACCCTATAGTGTAAAGAAATATGGGCTGAATTTGTAATGAAATAATCAAGCATAACATAAAAATAACATTTCAGTGTGCTACTGAACTCTCAAAAAAATTCAATACAGAGCAAGAGAGGGAAAGAAGGCTGAGGGTTTGTTACAAAATCAATACATGTATTCAGAAGTCTTAAACAACACAGTATGTATTCAAGTTCATTTACATGAATGGGTTAATTTAATCACTGTATGAGCTGAAATACGTATTTTGTCGTGAAACAGTCTTATCGAAATATAAATCTTTTTTGTCAAATAATGCTTGCAACACGAGACAAGGAAATCATAAGAGTGTGTGTTTGCGAGAAAAATAAATAATAATCAGAGAGCGCAACTGGAATAATAAGCATCAGAGTGATTTATTCTGAGGGTAACTTCTCTGTTTAAATGATGACGAAAACCTCAAAGTATTTCCACACAAAATGGGCTACTGCTGCCATCAACAGGGAGGGACTTCATGAGTGCATGAACACAAAGAAAACCTGTATAAATCATAAAACCTTTGTGGTAAAATATATAATTTATGTACAATTACGTGTACATGAACATCATTATTTATTAACAGTGCATTTTGTCTAAAAAGTGTATCAGCCCTTTCATACCAATTTCAAGCAAGAATATAGTTACGCTAAAGTTAGTTTGTGTTTTATTTTAATACCTCCCAACTCTGTGTATGTGACACATTGTAATACAAACATGTATTTTATGCTCTGAGTTGTACAACTTACAAAATATCTTTTTTTTGTTTTTCTTATGAGACGTGACAACCCCTCTTTGATGTTTGACAGGTGACATGTGCGTGAGTTGTTTCTTTGTTTCTGCAAACTTTGTATTTTCCCCTCACTGCTACATGTACAGAACAGGTTGATCCTTGTCTTATCTGTCCATAACAAATTGCTCCATAACTCCAGTTGTTGTTGTTTGCGTGACTGTTTTTGAGGCTTATCTGCAGTTTGCATCTTGCGGTCCGAGGCGATGCTGGTCTTGCCTTTTCGTCTTTGACACACCTACCTAGATTACGTACGTCACACAGATGTAACACTGCGATATCTGCTTCATCTCAATAACTCGCAGAAACCCCCTGTTGTAAAATACATTTTATTTGGTCATTGTTAGTTTACCTACTACAGACGTGTTATTATGATGCCTCAAACAATGCAGCTGTGTCCTCATGCACAATTTAAGCACTGTGATAGTGCAACAAAGGGAAATAACATGAGGGGAAGTGACTTCATGTGCTTTTCAAACATTGTAAATGAGCTCAATTAACTAAAAGATGTTACATTACAACATCTCAATGATGTGAAGGTGCAGCAATGTTCAATGGAAAGTATGTGATATGTCATATTAACAATGTAGCAATCAGTAGAGTAGAAGAGTTACTGACTTCCAGTAACATTTGATAATAGTTAACCAATGCTAACCTGTACCTGTAAAGTTAATATTCATCTGTCTATCTAGTTTCTACTATCGAGTACGAGTGCTGGGACACTTGTTGTTGTTGTTTCAGAGTCTTCAGCTGTATTTAATTCAATGAAATCACAGCTCCAATAATCTCATGATATCAAACCATTCAATGAGGCTGACGAAAAGGAATGCTTCATTCTTTTTCAACACGCTGGTCCAACATCAGGTCATCAGTATGATTAGTCCCAGTCATTCCAGCTTGAAAGTGAAAACATGAAATATGGATCCCACAAGAAAGCCTGTAAGTTTGACCACAAATAAATTGCGTATGACATGGTCCCCATCAAAGTGACAAGACACAAATGGTTTTAGTAATAATGTTGAAATGAGACAATCACAGCTTGAGATCCAGCATCGAGAGTCATGCAGAAGGTATGCACTAGAAGGTGAGCAAATGGCCTGAATCACAAAGAGCCTCCCAAACACATAAACAATGAATGCCCATCCACACACAACACACCACTGATCACTATTTTGCACAGCAGTCAAGAGTTAAATGGGGGCAAAAGGCTGTCTGCCATGGCAACTGAGGAGATCAATAATGATTAACAAAATAAATGATCTTATTTAAAGGGGTCAGTGCAAACACTGTGTAGGATAAGCAAAGTAAAGGTAGAATGACAGACAGCGTCAGATTATTTGTATTCATGTCTCATCTCCATGTTTTAGCAGCGTCAGACCTATAATTCTTCTTTTGGACTATTTTGGCAGTGAATGCTTGGTGGAAATTCAGTTCACAATGGAAATTGACGATATTGGCTGACGATACCTTTTACTTTCTTGTTTCACTCTCACTGGGTATAAAACCAGTGAAAATGTTTGAACCAGACTCAATCACTACCTGAGGGTGAATCCTCAGGCTATGACAAACGACACTACTGAGATATGCAGCTTATCAGACAGCTCATCCACTTCAGCAGTATTTGTCGGAAATTTCCAAGAACCTGGAAGCTTGACAAAGTTTGACCAGTCTTGCACTGAAATTCAAGAAAACCAGTGGAACTGGAAGTGCAGCGAGTAAACATCTGTGGGGTTACGTAAAAGAGAATTATTTAATTTTTGACTTGCCTGCATTCCTTAAAAATATGACTCTATCACAGCTGCATACCACAATAAATCTGTTATGCGCTATTCTTAGATTGTAGTGCAGCCTTTTGACATGGTTGATCACAGGATTCTACGGATGAAATTGTTCCACTGTAATGAGGTCTTTTAGAGCCTATTCAGTTACATCATGGTGTACCACAGATCAGATCACTGGGTCTCCTACTTTTTTTTTAAAAAATGTGTACGTTCTGCTTTGGCTAAATGTCTAATAATGGCAATAAAAAAATGATGAATTCACCAGAAAATGCATCATTCTCTATTCAGGCATTGTAAACAAGTTAATTCTATTCATGCAAACTCAGATTTTAGCTCAGATATCATGACGTTCTTATTATATTTGCATTAATTGCTATAGAAAAGATTTTGTATGTGTCTTTTTATCTTACTTTTTGGAGATCTCTTGAAAAAGAAGTCTGGTAAATTCATTGTTTTACAGCTCCATTAGTACAATGAGAGTCATAACGCTGGTTTCCTGTGGGATTTTTGGGGGGTTCCTAATTTTTTATGTTACACCCTAATGAGCATCAGAACCTGTGTAATTTGACTCAACTCAACAACAACAATATTCTCAAATGGGACTCAACATCTCAACATCTTACCTCATCTAATGTGCATCTACAGCATTTGGTTCAGGATCCCCTATATATATGACAATAACCATATGAAGTTAATAAACAGAGAAGCTGTTGAGTTGTAAAGGGCAGAGAGCGCTCCAGTTTCTGTCTACTTCAGTGACAGCGAGTGACGAACTATCGAGGGCCTCATTAACACTCTTAATTGCCTCTATAGAGGACAAATGTACGAATAAACGTCAAAATCTGTTAAAAGACAAAAGAAAAATATTTTTAACAACAATTTGTCACATTACCCCCCCAACATTTTGACTTTCTGGGTTACTGCTGGAGCAGAGACTAATGATTTAGGGGATTCGCAGTGGGCGCAGTAAATTAGCAGCAGATCAAGAATGTAAAGCAGAGCCGCACAGGGAACATAACTGCTGAAAATCCGTCTTGTTTCTTGTTAGTTTTTTTTTTCTAGAATGACTTTAAATATTTTTATTAGTCTGATTTGCTTGATTACTCCGTAAATCTAAAAGTCAGCATAATTACTGAGTTTGGATTACTTATGTGGCCAATAAATGCCACTCAAATTCTCTTTAGACAATTGGTTTACATCTGCAGGTACATGGGTCTTTTTATTTAGAGTACCACGACCTTATCTCGCAACAAGTTGGTTTACTGTCTGGATCTCCGCATTTAAATGCAAATTCGAGTGGAGTGTTGCGCATGTGACCAGTCGGCTGTTATTCACAGTCAAATTACAAAGTTTCACATAATGAAAAAAGCTGTCTTTATTTAAAGTGGAGGAGGAGAGAAGGGGGGTTATCCAAGGTGTTTGAGACAGATGAGGGAGGTGGGGGTCGGGGGAGGTGGGGGCAGTGGTGGGTGAGGGAGGGAAGAGGCAGGGAGGGTAAATTGGGCGGACACATAAAAACTGCAAGGGGCCATAGATGCTGGATCATTTGGAAACTCTGGTCGTCCTGCGCACCGCCCGCCCTCACGAGCTGTACTTGGAGACGGATAGGAAACCCTGCTGCAGAGCCCGAGCGCCGACCTTCACTCCGACCCCGTCTCCTCTTGTCCGCTTAGAGGTGTCGCTAAAGGATTAATGAGCCAAAAAGGCACCCGACTTCTCCTCTAAGGCTCATTTTGGCGTTTTTCGGCTTTACGCCTGGACTGCCTTACACCTTCCCTTACATATTCACTTCATTCGAGGATACCTGTACCTCTACTGATGGTAAGCGCTCATCTATTGACACAATCACACATCACAGAGATTCGGGAACTTCTAGAAACTGGACCTGTTGAATTATAACAGGCAGTATTTTTGACAGTTTGTGACTTGGGTGTTTTGGTGTTTGTGCCCGTTTAACCGACTTCACTGAGAGTTTGGAGAGCATTCCCGGTAGAAATGTACAACGATCTGCGACCATAGAAATCTCCAAAGTCTTACAGTCTACCTCAGTGACACGGAAACGGAGATAAATTGGCATAAAAGAGTATTTGGGTAATAGCGCAGTAATCCTGGTGGAGCTCGTAGCAGGTTAAATCCTTTTGTGCCGGAGACTTGAGTAGTGACAAACTAACACAGTGAGGTCATTTCTAAACAGAGCGTCCAATTTCTCAACGTGTCTCTTTCTCCAACACAATTAAAATATTTACTTTATGGCCATTTGTAACTTTTCCCCCGAAGTCTGGCACAGATTTTTGCCGCGATTAAACACCTGTATCTGCTTCGCGTCATCCCGGTATGCGTAATGTGAAAGATGGAGATGACACAACTCAAGATTTACGACAGAATTGTGGGGGGAAAAAAAGAAAGAAAGAAATAAAAAAAAAAACAATGTTTACTTCTTGAGCTATTTTTTGATTCCAGTTCATTTCAGCGTTACATAAAGTTTTGTGCGCGATTCATGGAGTAACTGAGCCAGATGTAAAACGGCACATTTCTGTCAAGTTATGACAAAGTGTGCAAAAAAAAAAAAAAAAAAAAAAAAAACCACAACATTACAGTGCGATAACAGATGTGAACTGTTGAACGACATGTGTAAGGGAAGGACTCACGTGTTTTCACGTGTTTTGTCACCTGTTTTGTAACAAAATGATTATAAAGTGGAATTGTGTCATTTAATACAGTAAAGCTGCAGCAGAGAAAACCTTTTGCGGCCTGCTGGCGCATGGCGTCCTTGGCACACTCTTTTACCTTTCAACTCAAGTTTCTCTGCTATCATGCAGGGGAACAGACTTGCCAAACTTGGAGTGCGAAATTTACGTAATTTTATATTTCTTAAGAAACACCTGAGTCTATCAAAGAGAGGTTTCATTCACTTTGATCGTTAAGTTGGTGCTGCCTGATATTTTGGGGGTTTACATTTGTAATATTTAACTGCTCTTCAACACACTGTCTGAAATCATGTCACACAAAAAAAAAGAGCAAGAAAAAAATGCTGCTCATCATATCTATCAAAGTTCTTGCCCAGAATATACTACAGCTAACAAAACCATTAACCTGGTTTCAGTGATCTCATTGACTGTGAATGTTCTCACTGTTGAACTTCTCACTGGGAGCAAATAAAATCCCAAACCTGCACTATTCAACAACACACGAGACATCGCAGGTCTCTGCTTTATTTCTGTCAACACGAATGAGGACATTTTGCATTTTGCTGGCTCATTGTGAAGCCACAGTTTTAAATCATTTAAGCTTCGCCCAATTATTATCAGGAAGGTAAACAAACCATTACATGTTTTTTTTAAGGATATTGTTTGACCTTTGTCATGCTTTTCCTTTGCAACTGTTGGCCCTTGTTTGGAATTTAAACCATTAATACCCTGTATAATTAAATGATGAAGCTTCCTAGCACTTAAACCAGAGGACATTTAACAAGTGTTGTGCTGGTAAACTGATTACGTGCGTCGAAAATGATAAAATCAAGCTAGAGATTTGGCTGATCCTGTGGTAACCTGTTGCCCTCCTCCCTCCCTCCCTCCCTCCCTCCCGCCTGTCTTCCCTCCCACCATCGCTGTCAAATTCCTCAGGAAACACATCTGAAGAGCCATGTGCATAGTCTGATCACATTATCTCTGGTCAGAGAGAGAGAGAGAGAGAGAGAGAAAGAGAGAGAGAGAGGCCAAGGGGGATCGAGCAAAGCCAAGGGCAGTTGACTGCTCCGGCCTAATTGCACCCTGGTCTGCATTTGTTGTTGCAGAATGTGTCTCTGCCTGTCGCTCAGTTCAGTAGTATTCTGAATGTGCAGCTTCTTAAAGTACTTTAAAATCTGGGAATTCTGTTTTGCTGTCACTGCTTGATCAAGTGGAATAAATATGAATCCAGAAAGCTGCCGAATGTATCATAACTGGAAAGGTTTGGCTTTCTTTTTTTAATATTTCACAGGCCAGCAAAATGAACAAGATGACTTTTTCCGGAGTCGAAAGTCTCCCTGTCTGCCTTACATCTTCTTTCATCATCATCGCACCACTTTGAGTGTCTGTCTGTTTTAGCCTGCAGCTTTGTCAGTGGCTGGTTACAGTTACAAGATGTTCTGTATGGTCAGTGTTTTTGAGTGCTATGAATCCCTGTAATCATGGGAGAGGCCCTCGCTGTACAATGAACGTTTGTTGTAAGAGATGTGCACACACACACACACACACAGAACTCACTCACTCACACACACACACACACACACATACACACACGTTATCCCCCACCCCATGGGTAATAGAGCTGATCATGTTCTGAACCCTCCTCTCCCTTTGCCACAGTTCTCACGAACATGCAAACGGTGGCACACACTTATGCACGCGTACAGACGCGCACGCACGCACGCACACACACACGTTTACCCCGTGCACACGTGCACCGCACATCACCCTTGCCTCTCACACACTGGATCCAGTGTCATGACCGAGAAAGGGGGGTCAGTCGGAGGTCAAAGTCTAATGCTGTTAGGAAAAAGATCCTTGATTGCGTGTACAGTGAGCCATGCAGGGGCCGAGATAATCGCACAGATACAAACCCAGACATGCTTACACACTGTATGTTGCACACACACATGCACACACACATGCACACACACACACACACAATGTTCCTGTTAATGTGCATCCTCACTGTGTAGTAATGCTTGGGTGCTCTCCAGTGGAACAGGCTCCAAATGATGACCAAAGACCTACTTCGCTCCGGAGCACCAAGTAGAAATGTCTGCTCTGTGGTGCTGTTGTTGTGGTCAGTAATTTTATTAGTGTGATTCAACAACATTTAGCACATTTAAAATGACGTGTAAAAGAACTGAATCATTAGAGCTGTTAGAGTCATTATTGCTGTGGTTGTTAAAGCCCACCAGAAGACTGAGAAGAACCTTCTTTTTTTAGGTTGCTGCTCCAAAAACCTTTAATTCAGATTGTGGAACATAAACAAAGAAAATGTTGGTGGTTATATCAATCCATACAAAAAAAACTATACATGCAACAGTGTGATTCTTCTACCGATGACAGTGATGTCAAAGAGCAGAAGGCCTGTCATCAGCGTCACTACAACCTGTGAGATCCCTCAAGTGGGGAAGCGTTACTAAGAGATGAGCCCCTTTTGAGAGGGATGTATTTAGTTCCTGTGTGAGCGGGGATAAAGGTTGACTGAGTTCACTTGGAGACAGTTTCTGTAAGCAAACAGCCCTCTTGCTTTGGATATAGATTTTACCACTCCTGATCAAAGTGGTGTTATCAGCTCTTTGGTCTGTGTGTGACCGTGAGAGGGGAGTTTGTGGAGACTTGCTGGCCAGTATCTAATGATTTTTGGTCTTGGAGAATAACCTGACAACACTGCAAAGTACCTGATTGTGAAACAGGGTTCTTATCAATTTCTGGAATAGATGTTATAATGTAATTAGGTGTGTTTTCTGTCATACTTTGAGGGTAAGGCTCGAGGGATCTGCTGTCTGTGTTGTGGCACATACCTCCTTACATTCCAGTTACAGTAAATAGCTAGCTTAGCCCATGAGTCAAAATGATAAGCCTTAAAGAGACACTGGGTCTCTCTTTTACCCACATACACACACGCACACACGCACACACGTGGACACGGATATACACATCTTCCCCTGTCTTGAAGTAAATAACATGTAACAGCCTCAAGTGTTTGTAACTGCATTCAGTTTATAATTTCCCTGTGTTTTTATGTGTATCTTTCAGGAACAGGGTCACTCCAACGTTCTCCTGCAGCCGCCCAACACCACCTAACATTTCCTGGAAGAACGTGTCCATTGACTGCTCCCAACAAACATGGACTGTTTTCCCATGCTTTATTTTCTGTCGGTAAGTAAGTGGACCATGCCATTTCAATTTGTGGCATGTGACACATTGCCGAATCTCGCATTTTCCCCTTTCCTCTCTGCCCACTGAATCACTGAGTTATGTGGCATTCACCAGACTCAAACTGAAAGTCCCAAAGGGGTGTTGGGCAAGGCACTTGTATGAGGAAGAGATTATTCAGTTAAATGTGTGGCACATAGTCTCTGGTTTGCCCCGTGGCTTGTTTGAGGAGACCATGGCTCCTTATCGAGTTAAGAATTTGCTCTGACCCCAGGGCTGCCTCTTTTATTTGTCTAATCATAGTGGAGGAGGGAGAAGGCGGAGGGGGGAGGGAGGGAGTGAAGAGGAATGGCCCTCAGATTCCATTCAAAAAAGTTGGGTTCTTGAACCAGCTGTTTACCTTTGGAGGATGTCGCCAAAGATAAACTGCAAGTGGTCTATCTGATTGGGGACTGCTTTACTGTAAACAAGGCAGACTCGACTATATAACCAATTAGAGTCTGCCCTCAGCTGGAACATTTACAGAAGAGGGTCAAAACAAGTCGAAAAGGGAAAGACAAATCTTTTATGTTGGTTAAAATGAAGGCCTCTTTCTCTTTTTTTTGTCCTTTCCTAATCTTTTATCTCGCTGTGCCATCTTCTGCTCCCCTCAGAGACATCATGATTCCTGGTAATCGAATGCTGATGGTCATTTTAATATGCCAAGTCCTGCTGGGAGAGAGCAACCATGCTAGTCTGATACCTGAAGAAGGGAAAAAGAAAGTACCGGGCCTGCAGGGTCGTTCGGCCGCTCAGAGCCATGAACTGCTGCGGGACTTCGAGGCCACGCTGCTGCACATGTTCGGCCTCAAGAGGCGGCCGCGGCCCAGCCGCTCAGCCACCGTGCCTCGCTACCTGCTGGACCTCTACCGGCTACAGTCGGGTGAGGCTGAGGAGGCCGGAGGGCATGACATCCCTTTTGAGTACCCGGAGAGGTCCGCCAGCCGGGCGAACACTGTGAGGGGCTTCCATCATGAAGGTAAGAGAAAAAACGGACTCGTGCTGTAGGGCGAAAGCAAAAAGCACAAAATAAAGGAGAGAATGTTGTCATCAGTAGGAAGAGAGATGATAAATGGACCGTGTCAGCACAGAAACATTACAACACACTCATGGTGATTGTTGCCAGGCATTCCAATAATTTTGGTAGTAATGTATTTCATTAGAATGGGCGAGGACTGCTTAGTACTCAGGGTAAAAAAAAAAACATTTCCTACATCCCTTGAAACATGATTGTAAGGCAGTTCCACCCATTTCACCATAACCAAGGAATCTAAGGATGTGGTCACCAAACACTGTCTACAGAGGGGCAAAAAAATCTGCTAGACAAGCTCTCAAGAGCCTCATTTGACAAAACTCTGCATGTTTGGTTAGCAGTTAAAGGAAAAGCATACCTTCATATTACTGACTTACACTTCTCACCCCACCCAGCAGAACATGGCTTAAAAAAGCCCAGTCTTGGCCTGGAATTGGAGTGTGCTCCTCTCTCATGTCTCCAGTTTATATGGAGGGCTCTTTTAGAAGGACCTTCCTCAACATGCAATTATCTTTAATGCTACTCTGCAGGCTTCTAAATAAAGCCCCTACTGCCAACAATGTGGGTGCTGAGAGCAGACGCTGCAGCTCTCTGAAGAGATGGAAAAACAGTCTCAGAAGCTGGTGTGATAGAAAGACTGGAACGTTAGAAGGGTTTCTGTTTATTGTGACTTGGGTCTGCTTAGTTTTAGCGACAAATGCAGAGGTTTCAATTAGGATCGGAGAAACTCCAGGGTGACTGATCTGTTAAACGTAAACTGAGGTTGGAAAATTCGACTGAAACATGTCGGATAAATGCTTGAAAACAATCTTTGGCAGAGAGATGGACGTACCGAACTTCGAAAGCGAGGAGGCGATCGTGTAGCGGGGTGAACTGAGAAAAGCGGGGAGCTTTAGCAGCTACAGAATATGTCCGCCCTCACGGGGGGAGGAGTGAGGAAGGACGGATGAATCAGCCTCAATGGGCCTCGTCGAACACACTGCTAGTGGTAGCACATGGCAGCAGGGCTTACGCGGCAGTGTACCAAGGGTAGTCAGGAAGAAAGAGCACCGCCACTGGAGGAGGAACTTTTGCCTGTGATGCAATGTGTGTGTGTGCATGCATATGTGTGTGTGAGAGAGAGAGAGGGGGGGTTCTACTGCTCTCTACAGGCATTTACCCTCCTTCTCCTAAACTATGTTAATAATACGTTTTGAGGCCTTTTGAGTGGGAGTGCTCGCTTTCATGGAAGCACCATTGTGCAATAGTGTGATTCAGCTGACTGATCTGTCCAAAACACTGTGAGATATTACAATCTGCAGCAGATGGACAGCGAGATGATACAGACATGTTTATAGGCTAGGTAAACGGTGCAACCATTCGTCTTGAATTCAGCAAGAAAGATGTGTTTTTTATTGGCCGTGTGTAACAGGTGACATCTCCCCGTTTTTCACTGATTTTCGAACGGCTTTGCGAATTAAACTACAAAGCGGACATCGCAAGGTTTGTGCGCGCACATTTCAAGTTTTATATAAGCTTTGCTTAAGGATTTGAATACATTGCATTCCCTTGCAAGACCTCCTTTCCCACGGGCTTCAGATAAATGAGATTCTACTGTATTGTCTGACTCCTTAATGATTATTCATGATGAAAATGATAAACGTCTTAAGTGAACAAACTGCAGAGCTAATCAGAAACACAGCAGGTTTTAATAATGAGAACCACCTGGGTAAGATTAGGGCCTGGGTGTGAAATAACAGGGGTGGATTGAGCAGGAAAATAGTAGACACAACATTCCTTTCCCCAACAATGGTGATCTTGCCAGAAATCTGCAGACTGAGCGTGGAACAGGGAGCCTCCACTGTGTTTATACTGTAGCTGTGGTACGTTAATCACCACCCTCCTTGTAATGCATGTTTCAGCAAAGTGCTCAGAGAAAGGCATTGAGAGAAGGGCTGGATAATCCTTATAGATAGATAAGGAAGCATGGACCATGTATATTTATATTCTTGAATACTCCAGAGGCCTTGAGGAGTGTGCGCGCATGTTATTTTGTATCAATTAAGACACGTTAGAGTGGGGAAGTGTGACGTGAGTGGTTCATGGATTTATCTGCTGGTACAGTTTCAGTTCAAGAGCGCAGTCATGCAGAACAAGAGATAGTTTCTGATTATTTATGAATTTTTATGATGTACATCTGAAGTTAAGTTGTGAGTTTACTTTCTCTGCATTGCATTAATTGATATTACAAGTTTGGAATGTTAAGGAATTACGCAGCTAATCAAACATCTCACATTTCTCCTCCCTTTCAGAGCACATGGAGAGGGTGCATGAGCCTGATGATGGAGAAACCATGCCCCTTCGCTTCCTGTTCAACCTCACCAGCATTCCAGAGGACGAGCTGCTCTCTTCCGCCGAACTGAGGCTCTACCGCCATCAGATTGATGAGGCCATCTCAGGCGACCAGGGGCTTCATCGGATAAACGTGTACGAGGTGCTGAAGCCCCCGCGGCAAGGGCAGCTAATCACGCAGCTCTTGGATACGCGACTTGTGCGCCACAACGCGTCACGCTGGGAAAGCTTTGATGTGAGCCCTGCCGTGCTGCGCTGGACTCGCGAGGGCCTCCCAAATTATGGGCTGGCTGTGGAGGTTCTGCACCTCAACCAGACACCACGCAACCAGGGCCGACATGTCCGCATCAGCCGTTCGCTGCACCAGGAGCCTGGCGAGGACTGGGAACAGCTACGCCCCCTCCTGGTTACCTTCGGCCATGATGGGAAGGGTCATCCGCTGACCCGCCGGACCAAGCGCAGCCCCAAGCAGCGAGGCCGCAAACGCAACCGCAACTGCCGGCGCCACGCACTGTATGTGGACTTCAGCGATGTAGGCTGGAATGACTGGATAGTGGCACCCCCTGGTTACGAGGCCTTTTACTGCCACGGGGAATGCCCCTTTCCTCTGGCGGATCATCTGAACTCAACCAACCATGCCATTGTTCAGACACTGGTGAACTCTGTGAACAACAACATTCCCAAGGCCTGCTGCGTGCCAACAGAGCTCAGCGCCATCTCCATGCTCTACCTAGACGAACATGACAAGGTGGTCCTAAAAAACTACCAGGAAATGGTAGTGGAGGGCTGCGGCTGCCGCTAACACACAGACTAAGTAGAACTCGGACTGGCGACTTGAAAAAAAGCAATGTGGACGCTAAAACGAATCAGAAGGTCTTTACTCCCAAAAATGTTCACTTGGACCCTTATTTATAACTTTTATGTTGAGGTGTATGTTTGTCTCACTTTTTTTTGTTTCTTTGACAATATGATCATATATTTTGACAAAATATATATATTTATATCTACATATTAAAAATAAATTGAGTCCTTATTTTAAACATAAAAAGCTGTACAACTTTTCATAATGTACATTAGATTGTATAAGGTTTTTTTTATTGAGAAAATAGTAAAAACAATCTAAAAAGTAAAGTTTATTTACTGGTAATATTTATTGCTTTCATATTATATACATTTTGGAGAAAAAAAAATAAAAACATGAATTGCTTCCAATAACATCTTCAAGCAGATCACAAGATGCACCCTTTGTGTATTTGCGTAAATTATAGCACTGCGTGAATTTGTCACAACGCTGATTTCTTCACGGAATCAGTTGGAATAATCAGAAGTGTACATTGAATTTAATTAATCTCTTGCCATGATTTTAAGAAGCCCCTTAAAACAAAATCCATTTTACCTTCTTGTCAAATATCTGTAATAACTATCTACTATGAGAGGGTTGTAAAAATAAAGGTTGGCAGTAATTATTTATTACTGTTTAAACATGAAATTGGATTTAAATTCTAAGCCCGATACTTTGAAATGTGTTCAAATTACTTTTTTTTTTTTTAGCTAAAAGAAAGATAAAAGCAGAGAAATCTTTTTGATGCTCTGTCTTTCCCAAATAAAAATGGTTTGGTTCATAATCCGGCATCTCACCAGCTTTGAATGATTCACACTCGATCAAAGAAAGACAAATAGTGGGAATTATCACCCTGCGGTTCTACATTTTCTCAATTTTCATCCTGTTTTCGACGACAGAAGCTGTTACAGAAATGGTATGCCATTTCAAAGCTTGCAGGCCTTTGGGTTAGGGCCTTATTGTTCTCAAATTTCACTTTTATGTCAATTAGGCTAACATGTGGTGGTTGGACACTCGCTAATCCAATTGCAGTCAGGGCGGGTTGTTGAGCCTGACTGTGGGAGAGTGATTCTATTGTTCTTGACGTCCCCACGTTGGGGGCACGATTGTGGCCGATGCGTCCTACCCTGATACAAGGCGGCTGAGTCCTCAGAAGAATCAAAGGTTAGACGCTCTGTCTCCTGCCTTTGTCTTCAGCGGCTCATGCCGGCAGAGCAAAGACGCCTGTCTCCAACCTGTGCCCCATCACACAATAGGCTTCTACATCACTTATTTACAAGCTGACGGCTGGCCCAAATTATATGATAATGTTTAGGGAGAGCGACTCCTTTGAACTGCTGGGGGACGCTGGCTGTGCTTTGTTTCGCAGAGAATGCCCTGTACATCATCGTGTCTGATGCAAACATAAATAATTTTAAAGCTGACAATATAATCAGCGTTTAAGTTTTATGTGTAAAAACTACAAATTTAGGCACACTAACTGATCAGTCTCAAGATCGAAAAATATATTTTTTTTTACTTGAAATATTTCTCGACCGGTTTGTTTAATAGTTTCAGCTTTAGCTTTTTCTTTTTAATGACAAGTCAGATTTTGTAGTGGAGCGTGTGCGGCCCCCCCCCCTGCCCCCAGGCCCTCTAATGGCCGCTGGGCTTCTCTTTGATGCCTGCATATCAGCGTCAAAAACGAGGCAGACCGCTAAAGGAGGAGAAGACGGAGAAGAATTTCATTTTGAAGTGGCTGAAGGCACAAGAGTAGACACTGAGGGTGGGAGGTACATGTATGCGTGTGTTCGGGAAGAAGGGGGGGGGGTCTTTTCAGCAGCTTGACAGTGCAATTACAACATTTCAACTGATCTCCCCCTGAAGTTAAGATAACATCGGCCAGTTATGTTAATTGTCTTAGCTGTTCATTATCCTACTACCCCGCACAAAGAGAGGATGCATGTTTATTAAAAGGCCCGGAGAGGGGCGTTTATATAGAAGCTCAGCACAATCAGCGAGTTTACCAGCTGGCCGGCCTCGAGGAGCTCAAGCCCTCAGCAGCATCATGTCCCTCAAATGCTTCACTGAGGGTCATCAGCCACGTGATTCTTAAGACCTTCAGGAAATAGATAGATAAATGTGAGTGTGTGTGAAGGGAGGCAGGGGGGTTGGGGTCAATTACAGAATGAGTCCTTAAAAAACAGATTGAGGGCTTTGTCATTCCTATGTGACGTGCCACTCAGTCTCCTGTAAGTGCTCGTTCTCACGCGATTACAGGTGAGTCATTATGCAGCAGGTCTATTGACACTGCTCGACTAATTGACTGGGCGAAGTCTTCAAAAAGCTTTTTATTTGGACGTTCCACCGTAAAAGCCGAGTGTTTATAGACAGTAAACCTCCCCGCAGGAACAAAGGAAGATGATCCTCGCTTGCATTGCCTTGTTTGAGTGGGTGCACTCCATACCTCTATCGCTGGAATCGTCCTTTCTTTTCCCTCAGAGGTACCAGATGTTAGAGATCTGAATGTGTGTGTGTGTGTGTGTGTGTGTGTGTGTGTGTGTGTGTGTAAATCAGCCTTTCAGGTAAGTCACGTGACACAAAAACACATTAGAAACTTTTCTTCCTTTGAAAATTAGATTTTTGTGTGTCAGTAAACTTAAGGAGGGAGTTCAGTTTTTTGACATGAGGTGACTGTAAATCCTGTGTTCAGAGTCAGAGGCCGCACATTTTCTTTTAAACAGTTCATTGGTGGTGTAATATGCAACTGGGCAGAAAAGCCTGACAGAACAATAAAACAGCAGAAAGAAAATAAAGTCTTATTGCTCGTTGTGTTTTAAATCTTTCATGTTTTATACTTTTATGAGCTACAGTTCATTTTTGTATGATGTCTTGCCGACTGGATGAGTGAGTACGTCTTACCACCTTTCCTTTCGGCAAAAATAGAATTTCCTTTCACTTCTCCTTTAAGGTTGTAACCTGGTTACTTTGACAAATGCTACGTAACTTGTAGGTCTCTCTTCCTTTAGATCTTCACACGACAAAGGTGCTTCATCACTGCACACAAGTTGGCAGAAGTGTACTTTGACTGAGGCTTGTCCACCAGGTCTGCGACTCGTTTTGTTTCCATTATCGATTCATCTTTCCGTCATTTTTTCCTATTCAGAATTGAATGTATGAAATAGATAAATCACAAGCACTGGAACACAAGTGATGCCTTTAAATTCCTTGTTCTTCAGACGAACACACAAATACGTTCAATATAAAGCAGCAAATCCTCACATCACAGGTGCGTGAAAGATCAAATATTATCATGATAATATCTTAATTACTTGACTAATTCTTCCAGCTGTAATGTCTGTGGATACGTTGTGGGAAATCTCTCCATGTTGGCCGTCCGCTCACTCTAAATCATGTTTTCTCCACTCTTAAAAACGGAGCTGGGAAACTCTTTTATCACTGTGAATGTGAGGTTTTTTATGTTATTATATTTGTCTTTTTATTTATCCTATCAGATTACTTATGAGCATGAAACACTGATATGAATAGTGAGAGTAAATCATTGAATCATAATTTAATACCTGTTCAGATGTCTCACAACAAAACCAAAACCAAGCTGATTATCCTTCAGATATTTATTAGCCTGTCCTTTGCACTGTGGATCCTTGGCAGATAATACTGGTGCTGCACTATTTTATTGGTTGCCAAAGTTTTGAGAACACGGAATATCATTTTTACACACTGCAAAGGTAAATTTGGCCCAGCAAAGCTTTTGAAAAGCTCAAAACATCTGCAAATAAAACCAAGAGGTAAAACTACTTGTTGTGGTTTGGGTGAGCTGAGAATTAAAGACAAACAAAACAGCAGGGATATCCAACTATAAAAGAACAAGTGTTTGTGTAGCATGTATTGAGGAGTGCGTGCGTCACACTGTGCTGTGCTACAGTCCCAAACTGGAAAGAGTTAGTGGATGCTCTCTTGTTCAGCTCCCTCTGTTCGGTAGAGAATCAGGAGGGGCTATTGTGATGAAAGCTCATGTCAGTGCTGCTCGAGGTCACGGCCTCTTGTTTCACTCTCCCACTCATACTTCCACACACATGCATACACACACGCACGCACACACATTCTTTCTTATACCCTTTTTCAGGCTATATCATTTTTACACAAAGACACGCACGCACATTGACACACAGGTCTGAAACCTTAGACCCTTCCCGCTGTCCATCTGTAGGGGTTATCTGTGTGACACCTCCTCTCACCCCTGTCTGTGGCTCATCTCCACTCATCACACACACCTTGGCGCTAGCACATGGCAGCCGGGACGCTCCACGGTGCATTTAAGGGGATAAGGTTGTCATCAATGGAATACTTTGACCTCAGGGTCACGAGCACAAAACGCATACATGCAGCGCGTACAGTGCTGGTAGTAATGGGATTTTACTCTTCAGGGTTCAGATACAGGTGAAGCGCATTCTTTCAGTGCCGAAACAATCGAGGAAAAGAAAACAAACTTTCAGTGAGTGGCCTCAGTACACACTGGATATGTATATATTTTGTAACGCATCTGGTTCACACATTATTCTATAAGTTTTAACTATTTCAGGATCTTTTCAAGGCAGCAACTGATGCTTATTTTGTAAAAGCAGTGCAAAATAAGGTAATAAGTGAGAGAAAAACATTCATTTGCCGCTGACTTAAACCGTGTTTATGACTGACTGTTCTGACTTTTTCATTGCAAATTCTAATGACAGAAAATTAGAAGAGCCAAGACGACGGCTGTAATCAAAAGAACAGAAACCAGTTTAATAGGTAGGCTTGATACGGCTTGTGCACGAAAATCTGTGCTTGTTATGGTGCTGTTAATTTTTCCATAAATTTTCCAAACAAAAATGCAAAAAAACAAAATACATTTGTTGGTGCCAGCTGAATTGAATAACTGAGTCAGAAAAATGTGCAACTTTTAACACTGGACATGTCTGAATTTAAATTTTTCACTATTTCCTGAGTTCGTATACTCAAATATTAAGTTGTTTCACTCAAAAAACGAGTCAACAGATTAATCAGTAATGAAAATAATAGTTAGTTGCAGCTCTATGCTGCTTCTTCAGGACAAAGAAAACACTGCTGTTGCTAGCCAAAAGACGTAAACTGAAAACACTGTGACTTTGACTGACAGTTGTTAGGGGTTTTGGTAATTCTCACCCGCTCTTAGCTTCCTTTAAACTACAGTGTGTGTATGTGTGTATGTGTGTGTGTGTGTGTGTGTGCGTGCGTTTGCCTTCACACGCACACTTAAGTATGTGTGCACAGTTACAAATCTGCAGTCGCTCGCTCCGTTCGGGCTGTTAGCACCCCTGTTGTCTGTCAGTGGCGTTAGAAGAAAAACAATGAAGGCCTCTCAAAGAAAGCTTAATAACAGTAATTGCTGCCTGAGTGATTAGAAAGAGTATCAGATATTTCCATCTTGACAACTGTTCCCAAACAAAGCGTACAGTAACGGAGGGTCGGGGGCCATGGAGTGTATGAGTGTGTGTGTGTGTAGCGGGGGCTACACACTCACTGTGTGATTAAACCCCCTCAACACTCGTTTCTCTCACCAAGCCTCTCCAACTGGGAAAGGATTGCAGTGGAAATTTCCACTTGTCGAAGAAACAACCTGCGGGTTTAAAATTTGGTGTCAAGTGCCAGTGTCGCTGTGTGGACGGAATGCTTCTTTTGTGGGCGAGTCTCTGGTGTAATTTCGGGCAGGGCAGGGTGTCCCTGCAGTAGGCCTTTCTTCCTCAGGCCCTGTGCAGTTTCATTAGATACGGCTAATGAAAAGATGGCTGCTGGACAGCCCGGCCCCCCGACGCTCCTCTGGCCTGTATTTAGAGCCCCCGCCTCGCATCTCCCACTGAACAGGTGTGCTGGCTGGCCCTCCAGCACTACACCAACTCATTGAAAACACTTTTTCACCCTCATCTCTCCCTCTCTCCCTCTCTCTCCCTCTCTCTCCCTCTCTCTCTCTCTCTCTCTCTCTCTCTCTCTCTCTCTCTTTTTAATAGGCTACCGCATGTTATTTTCACAAGTTCATTTTACAACATTATTTTCATTTAAAGATTTGTTTACTTCAGTTTAAGGTCTTTTCTTTTTATAAGTTTGTTTTTTATTATCTAAACACAAAAGCAGGTGCCTACTTCTGTTTCCTGTTAAAGTGAAAGCACTTATTTATGAAGTCTCAACCAAGAACATAACATAAAAATGAAGAAATTTCACATTTAATTTGATTTATTTATGGTGTATCTTCATCTTGATAGCCTTGACCGTGTGTACATTAATGTTGCTGACTGACAGAGAGAGATTTTCTGGTGTATTGCTGTACTTTTTATGTTACATAAACAATATTTTAATGTCTCTTTTTGAGTAACTTGAAACTTTTTTTTTCTTTTGGAATATTTTGACGTAATGGTGTCTTTGTCCTGCCATTCTAAATGTGTTTCCATTGTATTCTGCTTGAATTGTCAATTGTTTTGAGATGTCTGGGCTGGTTGAATGGTTAACCACGTCAGTCTATTGGTATAAGTATGGGTGCGGTAACTATTTCTAAACCTGATGAAGATCCAACTGGGATCAAAACATTATCTATTTAAATTTCAAATTGTGGTTTCGGAGCCAGGGTGCAGACAGAACTCTTTTCACTGAGAGCATAATCTCTTTTCCGTGAGGCAGTGTTCACATACGCAATCTGCACAAATTTGAGAAGAAATTTTGAATATATGGACGTAACTACTTCATAAGTTCTTTCTTCATATGGATATTTATTGCCCCGCAGACGTTTGTTTTCTTGCTTCTAGTAAAAGCAAATGGCAAACATAAAGTGTCACATATTCCTCTCACATCCTTGTCTTTATTTACACATATGGCAGGAAATTAAAGACAGTGAGTAAAGCGAGTATCCCTCATTTAACAATCTCCACCGCTCTCGAGCCTCTGGCAAACTGAGACATTGTAAAAAGCCTCCTGTAATTAGACAAAGCTGTTTATGCGCAACAGCTCCATCTCATTCCCCCATTCGCTTCCTTATGAAATACTAATTTGCCTTTCAGCGCGATAATAGTTGATATACAGTATGGTGTCATCTGGTGACAGCTCATTGTTTTGTTCTGGTTGGTTACAGAAGCCTATTTCGGCTACTGGCAGCTTCTCCCTTTTCAGGTGCATAAATATCTGAGAAGAGAACTGGTGTTTTGCTGGAGCGCGGCCGAAGTTAGATCTCAGTGTTTATTTGCTAACAGACTCCCTCTGTGTTCATACGCTGACCCTTTGTGTGGCTCTCTGAGAGGCAGGTGGATTGTGCCTCTGGCTTGCGAGCTACAGTTTGAAAGCAACAACGTGAAACCGGAGCTGTAACACGACCCTGAGGCAATTAGGTCCACAATGAGGACGTTTTTTTCGCATTCACTCCTTTTGTGTTGCTAAATACTATTTAAGAGCAAATAAAATGAGGAACCATGGGTGCTTTGGCAGAGACGGCTGAGGAAAATGTACAACCAGGTAGCAAATCAGCAACAGATTAAGTTTTTGTGCCCGAGCGATGGCTTCTTGTTGTACATTAGTTGAGGGAGTTGTCCAACACATGTCCCTCCTTTGAAGTCGCTCTACCTTGTTGTCCTGGCGTTTCTTTTAAAGCGTGTGTGTATAAGCAGGGAAGGGATTTGGGTGGGGTGGACAGGACTGGCGGATGCAGGACTAATGGAGTTCATTTTGGGGGAGTTTTAGACTCTTTCCCGTGTTCGCAGACAGATTGTCAAAGCGGGAAAGGTGCAAGGAGGGCTGGAAGAGAGAGAGAGAGAGAGAGAGAGAGACCCTGCAGCTCCTTCCCTCCTCCTTCTCTCCCTCCTCCCTTCCGTTGCTATATACCCTTCTCTGAATGGAGTGTGTCTACCGGATCTGCCCAGGATGAAATGTCATATCTTAGACTGATCCTTATCTCTTAATCGCTTCCTTTGTCTCCCATGATTCCCCAGACCCTCCCTGACTTCCCTCCTCGGACACGGCCCTTTGATGTGTCAGCCACGGTTAGGGACGCTGGGGGTGGGATATTTGTGGTGTGTGCACGCATGTGTGTGTGTGTGTGTGTGTGTGTGTGTGTGTGTGTGTGTGTGTGTTTTAAAGTGGCGGTCTGGTTCTGCTCTGAGCTAACAAGAGCCCCAGAGGTTATCAAGATTCGATGGTAGCAGAGGAGACCACTGGAAAGGGTTGGTGCTTTGCGTCTCTTTTGGCTTTTGTGCAAAGAGACAGTGTGTGTTGTTGCGTTGATATGCGTGTATTCATGTGCTGGAGGGCAGGAGTAATGTGTAACACAGACAGTAATGTGTTCCCGTGTGTGTATGTGTGTGTGTGTGTGTTTACGCGTTCGTATGACTCTGCTCAGGGTAAAAATACTAAGCTGGTGACACACCAGCCTCACAAACTTTCTCCAGGGCTACAAGCAGATGTTTGCATGGGTCACAGACAGTCAAATGTGAAACAAATGTTATCGAAGAAGTGTAGAAGAGTCTACAAAGTATGAAAAATAACAAAACATAACGTAGTATACGGCACAGAACCCATTCAAAAAGCCCCTGGGTATTACAGACTGATTAATACTGTTGAGTCTGAGAAAATCTCTGTCACAGATTATTCACATCCTGTCTAAAATCTGGTGATTTCAACCATTTCTGGCCATGCTATCAGCAAAGGTGGGGTAAAGCGAGTCCAGTCTGTATCCAACTGCTGGTCAGATTTACAGGAACTACCGTACAGATGACTGGTCTCCTGAGGATGAACCCTGAGTCTGATGATCCTTGGACTTTTCCTGCAGCACCACCAGCAGGTTGACATTTTCAGTTTTAGTGACATGTCTCAACTATTAGAAGGATTGCCATGAAATTTGCTACAGACATTCAACTTTGAGGATCCTTTGCTGAGGGACATCAGGTCAAAATGAAAAAATACGCTAAATTAAGACGGCGCACATGGTCAACATTACAAATCCTGAACATCAGCAGTTTGAACATGTTAGCATGATGACAATATGTTCAAAGAGACTCACAGAGGTGCTGCATGGATTATCCTTAGTGTTTATTTGTCTGTAGAATCTAAAAGATCTGAAATACACCTTAAATTATGTGTGTGTAACTCCGAGATGGGCACTTGATTTATAAATGAACAAGATCTTTTGTGTCATGGACTGCAGACTTGATTTACACTTGCAAACTCCATATGAAAGTTACTACACGTCCCTTTGGTTAAACAAAAGAAATACATGTTTAAGCTGAATATTTTAAGGCTCCTGAAAACACACCCAGTCAGTGCATTGTTACCTTTAGCCTCGAGCCATTGCTGTTCCAGCTGTAGTGTGATTGGCTCGGCTCAATAACTTGTAAACAGTTCTTCAGTGAATATTTGATTTTATAGTCGAGATAAAAAAAGACAAAACATTGTTCAATTCCCGACACAGAATACTGCGGCTGATCTCCAGTTGGTCTTGGACACACTGTATTCACCGCACTCATGATGTTTCCATATTTATATTCAGGTTTGAATAATTCAACAAAAAGAAAAAAGCCAGAGCGGCCTGTGATCTAATCTAACACATCTAATATTTTTGACCTCTCTACCTCGAGTTGACCCAGTAATCACTGGGTAATCACAGCTGTTCAACATTTTAAAAACATTTTCGGGCACAAATAATAGGTTTAGATTCAGCTGAGCATGAAATACACAGTAGAAACGGGCTTTTGTTCTGCAACTGCACAGTGCAGTAGAGTAGAATAGCTCATAGAAAACAAGAGTGAATAGAGATCTCAAAAACTAGAGAAAGGAGGGATAGACAGTGGGAAGTTTGACTTGGGAGGTCAGGAGGGCATGAGATTTATGTAGTACAGTTAGTTATGGATTGCGCAGTGCCTGCAAAGAATATGCTCAACTTGCAGCTGAGTTAGTTGGTCAGGTAAGTATAAAGATGAAATATAAATACAAGAGTGAAGTTTCATTTGGGATGACAGTAGGATGGCTGCTTGCTTTCCAAGATCTCCAGTGGGAAGGTGAGTGTGTGTTATTTGTGTATGAATATGTGTGTGTGTGTGTGAAAGATTAACAGACCAAAAGAGACGGACCGTGAGAAAAAGAAAAAGACAGACAGAGACAGGGAGACCTTGTTTGAAAAAGGCTCGTATCTTCGAGTGCATCTTCGAGCTGATACATGCAGTCACATCTTTAAACATGTGACTGCGTATGAGCGGAACATGCACATGTGTATCCTATCACAGTTCATTGTTGTCTGTTTGTCTCATTTTGCCGATCCAACATCCGGAGGCTCATTCTTTGGTCCCTAAAGGAATCTCGGGCTGAAGCCAGGGGTGATGGGGGCACATTGTCTGCACCCTCTGGTGGCAGGATGCAACAGCACAACCTGTCCCTTTGTCTGTGTGCGTGTGTGTGTGTGTGTGTGTGTGTGTGTGTGTGTGTGTGTGTGCGTCTACGTGTTAATCTGGAGTCAGTAAAAGAACGTGCTTCCTCAGGTGAGAGCACAATACTGTATGTTTGTGTGGGGAGGCCACCCAGCATCAGCTGCATATCCTGACAAAGATAGGAGACCTGGCTGACAATTAGAGGTTTTTGCTTCAGCCAAAAGCAACATTGTTCGTTTTCCGTGAAAGAGCGGGGCCCTCACTGGCTCCTGAGCCACCTGGAGGGCGGAGGAGAGTGGAAAGCAGAGAGAAAAATAACAGCATTAGTGTCAAAAAGAAAATGTCACCATAAGAACGGATTCCTCAACATGTAACGGTAAGGCTATTATTAACATCTCGTATGCAGCCTGGCGTTTTCAAACCCTTGGGTGGATTTTTAAATAACGGAGCAGCACATTGTTTCAGCCACTGGTGTATCTGTGTGTGTATTTGCACATCCAAGCTAGTGTAGAGAGAAAATAAGCCAGCACTTTTCCCCAGATTTAAGTCTAAGCTTGAATAAACTCTGACACTCCCTCCTCTATGAGTGATTGTCAAGAGGCTGTTTGTTGGTCTTGGCATGAACATACACAACTGTATACATTTAGCTGTGGACGTCGGGGCATTCAAGAGTGAGATCATTAACATATGGGCCGGGTAGTTAAGGCCTGCAGCCATGAGCCCTGGGGGACAGCCCGACTGTGTAAGTGAATACTGATCATATACTTCAGATATTATTACCTCTCACTGTGTGGAAAAAGCTTGTTCACTAAGCACTTAAAGCAGAAACGGAGCAGGTGGCAGACAAGCAAACAAATCAAACAACATGCATTTGTATTATTAGGAATTTGCCCCGAGAAAGAATAAAGGACTTTCAGGCTCTATCCCAAGAAGCTGAACTTTTGATTGTTGCGAGAATGATTGGATTTCATGGCCTGGATTTCTGCTGATATGTTTGACTTATAATAATAGCTTTTATTGAAACCACTTTTCTGTGAGTATCTGTCTTTGATCATGAACTTAGGACTTTTATCTACGCAATAATAAAAACCTTGCAAGTTGGCCAACTATAGTATCCTCAAAGTTATTTTCATTTAGCATTTTCGTTACTCCAACCCTAACCCAAAGACTCAGAAAGACTGTGAAAACGTACAATTAAATATATTTGCCAGTAATAAAAGGAGGAGAGGAAGAGTCACACCAAACAAACAGATCTGTTGCCCCGGTAATGGACAAAGCCCCTGCTGGGGTGGTGCATGGGCGCTCCAGACTGTCGTAAGGAGGTATCAGAATGAGGACCACTGGAGTTGAAACAGTTGACAGACATAAGTTAAAAGAGAAAAACATTTTTTTGTTTTGTTTGGGTTTTGGTGTCCTGCAAGAATCCGTGGAAAAGGTAGAGAAGAAGAGCATCCTAATGAAGACCAGGCTATCCCAGAGGATGGTCTGCTCTATTGGATACAGCGAGGGGGTTTCCAAAACACTCACATTCATATGTCCTTTACATTTGGGAGGCATGTTGCAGTGTGTCGTGGGTTCGCACAAGCTCCTGCTGAATGTTAGTCTTTTCTGGTGCTTGCTGCCACGTACCTGCCATCCAAAATATTTTAATGATATATGAGAGAAAAACGCAGCTGAAAGATGAAGGATGATGAGTTTACTTTAAAAAGGGCCAGGTAGAAAACATGGCGGCAGTTTCAGGGCCGGATGGGACAGACACATGAGTAAGGCACTGTGTTTGACTGGTCAACACGTGGTGTGTTTGTGTGTGTGTGTGCATCTGTGTTTCTGTGTGTGTGTGTGTTTGTGTGAGGCTCATGGCCACAGCCGTGCCCGGAAAGGCTTGGAGCACAACCAGTCATTAGGAAGTCAGGCCGTCTGGAGTGCATTATGGGCTGGGTACTGTAGCTCTTACAAGCACAGGCTGCTATCAAATCAGGGATGAGGGGAAGAAGGAGGGAATGACAGACTTAGAGAGAAAGAATTACGAAAAAAATATGACACCTGTTTCAGATAATAGATGCAAATAACTTTAGTGGTTTCCTTTAACTTAGGGGACAACAGTACTAATCCAAAGCAGGGGGATAAAACACATTTCTAAGCATTGTTTGGCTCACGTCTGGTTAAAATCCAGGTGACAGCTTGGAAAAAGAGAGGAGATGAATGGAATGGATGAGGAGTTAATGGGAGGAGTTGAGGAAAAAGTGAGCTGAGCAAAGTAGTCAACATAAGATTGTTGCCATCCAAAAGAAAGGAGGAAGCGCTGGATGGATGGATGGAGAGACAGATGTGTTGTTAGAAGATGTGCTGCTGAGGACAGTGAGACATTCCCGAGATTGAACCGGTGCTGCAGTGTTAGCCGCAGCTGAAGTTTTGACTGTAACTCTCAACAATTTGACAGGTTTAGGTGCTTCACGTCAAATTACTGCTTACACGGGTTCTGTTTAGGTGTCATCAAATGAACGTGATTCACTCCAGACCATACAGAGACAGTCAAACAGAAAGGAAAAGTAAAGGGAAGATGCTGGAACATACAGACAAAGAAGAAAAGAAAGAAATGTAAAGAGGAGTAGATACGAGGAAGAAGTATCTGAGTGAGACTGATTAGATGTCATTAACAAAAGTAAATATGGAAGACTTTATTAAATGATACCTCAAAATGAGTTTTAACATAAAGACTTATCCTCGTTTCAGTGGCTGGGCTAATTAAGTGTTGTGCAAATAACAGTACTCTGCAAGATGATCAGTAAAGATCTGCATCGGACCGGCCTGCACTACATGTTGGCTGCGCAGTTTTTCTGCAGGACTGTGGGCAGACGCGTTGTAATGCGTGATCACAGTGCAGGCTGGATGGTCTTCTGTTAGTCTGCCATAGCTTTCCACACTTGCACCAAATAGCTGTTTGTCTTTCTGAATCATAGTTTGTCATGTCTTCATAACAATAAAACACCATATACAGTAGACTGGGCCTCCCACAATCGGGAGTGAAATGCAATGGTAAGACTTCAAACTGCGCGCTGATAGGTGGGCTTGGTGACTCAAGCAAAATGAAAAATGATGCATCTGTGGTGAAAGAAGTTTAATCAATTCTTTATTTCCCCACACAACATTTATCATTTTCGTCTTCAGATTTAATAGCTAAACACTGAGCAGTGGCATTTTTCAAGTGTCCTTTGGGACAATGGTTGGGAACCACTGACATTCATCACATTTTCTCCACTGGAAGGAAACACTAGAAGCCACTTTATCAAGTTTTCTTGCACACTGAGATCCTCCCTATGAACTGATTAGTTGTAGTAAATAAAGGAAGTAAGTATGGGGAACGGTTGGTATCTGCGGCGTTGGTTGCCTCCACTGTGTTGAGTTGAGTAATATTAGACATCAGTTTCTGCACACACCAACAAAAGTTTGTATGTGAAGTCCCACTGGGAAAACATGTCAACACCCACATGTCACCCATCCATCACCCATGCTAAGTTAGATGCATTGTAACAGTGATTCAAATACATGTAGACATATAAGACCATGGCGATCACGTAGAGTTTGTAATGAATAGACAACCAGCTGGGTAGTTCTGTTTTCACCCTGTGGGAAGTGAGAAGCAGACTTTACAGATACTCATTAGTGCAGACTTCTTCAGAATGAATCCATATACACCAATGCGTCATACTTATTCACCCAGCACTAGAAGTAAACAAACAGCACAGCTGGAAGGTCACAGTTCGCAACCGTGACCATCCCACCAGACAAACCTTTTCAGGTCAACATTTGTGTCCTTGTACTCTCTGTGCACAGTGAAAATAGAGTTGTTGTTTGGGTCTGAAAAAATCATGTGAGTCATTGCTGTGCATCGTTCAACCACAAAAATACAAACAGATTTTGTTGCTTGGTGAGTTTGGTGAGGAGGCGTTCAGTAGATTTGCAGCGAGAGTTTAAGAGTCTAGCCCTTGCAGAAGGGCAGCAAACTGTCAAATTTTCTTGTAGCTACGTAGTTCAAAGAGCAGTCTGTGGATTTATATGTTCAATTTTTGCATTCTGGCTCTGTAGCTTCAACTTATGAGGCAATCAGAGACTGGAGGTGGCCATTTAAGGCATCGTCTTTGACATCTTGACTTCATCCTGGTCTTCTGTTTTTTGATTTAGCTGCAGAGGAGGAGAGGAATTGCCTGGCAAGCGCCTGGCCTTCATGTTACAGCGTTCGACATATTGAAACACCTGTTTTGATTTATTGTGTTTGGGTAGTTGGCAGTGGATGGATTCCAGCACCCAGCTTCTTGCACATGCACTGCCAAGAAGACACACACATCCACAACACAACTCTGTCTTATACACTTTTTGCGCACACACACACAGGGACAAATAAACACCAAGAGTACATATTTGTACAGCCAAACACACATGCACACTTACACGGTGTAGGCCCTACTCCTTACAAGTTTTACAAATGACTTGGTTGAAAGATCAATCATGAAAGCAGACTTTCTGGAAGTCTGTGTTAATGCCTTTCGTTTCTGAGCCTCCCCCCGCTGAGCACAGGCGCACTGGCACACAGAAGAAGAAACAAGAGAGCAAGGCGGGAGGGAGAGAACAGCACCGTCCATCAGAGAAAAGTATGGTGACCATACGTTAGTCTGCCCTGAGATCACCTTTGACACCGTCCCACCTGTCAGCATGGACCTGAATCAAGCCCCCCCCCCCAACCCTTTTCTCTGAACCCAAGCACATTAAACTCAGAAAGCAAATGCGCTGCACAGCCTTTTTGGTGCTGTGCCAAAGTTCCTCTTTCTGCCGGTCTGCATCTATCTATCCGGTGCACAGACAAGAGTTAAAGAGGAGCAAATAGATACTCCATCTGGCAGTTGTCTGGCCTTAGCTGTCTGTGGGACATATGATGGATTCTATCGGGAAAAGACGCCAAAACACAAAATAGCTGAGGTCAGTAAGTTTAGGAAATCCCAAAAGTGGGAGAGGGCTGCAGATCTTTGTTGTTTGGATGTTGGAGAGGGTTCTCATGCTGTGGATTTGGATGCTATACAGCTTAGCGTCTTATATCACACTTTAAATCACGGGTAGTGTCACCTTTTTCTATGTTTTTTATGCATTATACTGAGACACAAATCAGAGAGAAAAGTTTGAATGTCTCTATCTTTCGATTCTCTGGAGAAACCAGCTGGTATCAGCTCCGCCCGTTCTGGTGGTTCACGGTTGTCGTCACGTTGACGCATGTACATGGTATCCTAATTAGATGGTTGGGGGACCCAGACGACCGTTTGCCAAGGCCAGACGAGGTTCTTCCCTTTCCCGTGTGTCACAGTATGACATCACAGTCTGGGTGCTAGGGCACCCTATCATTGGTATGATCGGGCAGTACGTGATGTGTTTCGGGAGTGACTGAGCCAACCTCAGATTCCTGTCACAGTCCCAGTCCACCACGCAGACCAGGCCTAGGAGGAAGTAGCCCATGTGCCAAGGAAGTGTGGGCTGTGCCACTTCAATCCAGGAATTCTTATCATGTTGACTTTTCAAAAGGGATGCACCACACTGTGGTTTAGTCTGCAGCTGGGACAACAAAGTGATGAATGGAGTAGCTAGTGAGGAAGGGACATGCCCACACACTCACCTCCTCCCTCTCTCTTTCTCCCTTTACGCCCTCAATCAATTCACACACACATACATACGTACACACACCGGTCTGAAATCCTGTGGCAGCCATACGGGTGGAGAAATTTGCGAGCTGTGGGGCTCTGCAGAGCCACTCTCCAGGGCCGTGGCCATAAAACAAAAGCACTTGTAACATGAAAGAATTCCTGCAATTTACAAGAGGAAGTGGAACATCTGAGAGACGATGTTTGAATTCTCAGTGTGCTCTTCTGGGCGAAGTGTCAAAGCTGGGGTGGCTGCTGCCGGCTGATGTTTCCCCCTTTCCCACCACCGCCGCCACCCCGCAAGTCAAACCACCCTCCATCCCACCACCTTTATGCACTTCTTTCCATGCTAAATGTACTTCCTGTTCCCCATTACACCGCCATGTCTCAGTGACCAGTGAGACCTCAGTAAAACATGTCCACCCTGAGTGCAGGCACCCACCGCTCACTGCTAAGGGGCCATCGAGGGCTTCACTTTGAACCTGGCAGCTCCAGGGAACATTCCTGCCTTGAAAGGTTTATTTGGTTATCTCTCCAAATGTCCTGAGGTGAAATATACTGTTAAGTAAACTTAGCTGATACAAACCAGTTGTAGGCATGCAATAGTAAACAGATTGTAACCGCTCATGAAATGGTTGCTGCCTACATCGGAGCAGTGTGCTGCACACTGTCTGCCTCCACCCTGCAAGTCAGAAATAGCAGGTTTTTCTCATAATGCACAAGAACTTCAGATGGACCTCAGATCGCCTCGAGGCAACGTGGGGTCTGAACTTTTACAGGGTCTTTTGGTTTTGCGTCTTACTATCGTCTCGGCCTCGCAGTACTTTTATGACAAGACTTGATGCATATTCCTAAATTATATCGAGATAAGGGCTCTGTTTGTGCTTTTAAAAGATGTGCAGAGGTGCACAACCATTCTTTGCAAAACAGTGTGTAGTGAGTGTGTAACCTGCACGTGTTTGTGTGCATGTGTGTGTTTGCAGTTTTCCAGAATTTGGTCTGCATTCATGTGGATAATTATAACTTTATGGAGATTTTTTTCCCTCCCTTCCTTACGACCACATCTGCAGCAGAGGCAAATAGTAGAGGAAGGGTGGAGGCCAAACTTTCTGGTTCTCTCTCTTTCTCCTCTCTCTCTGTTTCTGTCTTTTTCTCTCTGCTGTCTGCCTCCTCTCGCTCTCTTTCTCTCTCTTGGACTCTTTTTCTCTTTCTCTCTCTACCCCCTTCCTTCTGTCGCTCATCTTCCTCCATGGCCCGGACCACCTACGTTTGGAGCCTTGGGTGGACCCAGAACCATTGCTATCAGCGCAAGTGTACTCAAACGTCCCATAATGACTTCCACTTAGAGCCAGTCCATAAACACTCTCAGATGCACAGAGACACACTCTCAGGACTCAGGCAGGCCGACTGCATGCTTTTCTCCTCCACAGAGGCTGCAGTCACTTAGCTAGTTTCCTTAATTCCTTTCTTAATAGGAATCTGTTTGTTTGTTTGTTTGCGCATTGGTTCAGTGCTGTTTATTTGGCTGCCTGTTTTATGACATTCAGCAAAGTTCTTCGAGCCACCCTAGGAGCTGTGCTAACCTCATGTGTGTGTGGCAGCAGTCACATATTAAACTTGAAGCTTTTTACAGTAACTCATTGAGTTTTCCGGCAGTGGTTAGACCTGCGGTGAAGCTACCTCCACGAAGATTTACCCATCACAACGGCTTCATGACTTTGTGCGATCCCCGAAGCTACAAGTCCCACGCCTGTGGATGATGATGTCACGCCATATTGTGTAATTATGTTTTGCTTTATGTTAAATACCATAAAAGTCATGTACACTGCAAGGGTGGAGCTGACATATTCCTTTAACTCACTGAATGACCTCAAGCTAATTTTACCGCAGTGCAACACTGTGACTGGGTTAGTACGACTCTGAAGAGGATGTTGTGTGATTAAAAATGTCAGTTTGTTCTGTGTTATTTGTTTGTGTTCTCACAGACGTCACTTTTAATCTACGCGAGCGTTCAACTGAAGAATGAACAGTGAAATGATGAACATATCCTGACAGCTATGCCGTTATGTGAGCAGCACTTAAAGGATAATTCATTGCTTGGAACTTGCAGTTGCAGTTTTGGCAACGGTTCCTATCGGTAATAATAAGATTGTGTTTGCCACGTTAATTGCTGAGATCTGGCAACGCAGTGACATTGCATAAAAGAAGCCAGATGGGGCAATAAGCACAAGCAGTTAGGAGATCATAAAGGTTTTAACTAAAGCCTTAGCTTAGCCAAATGTATCTAAAAGAGAAAATAATGGTGGATTGTAAAACTGGTGCTCATGGTGTCTGTTGGGAAACACCAATATAAAAACCACAGTAGGAAAGGCAATATTAAGATGTGTGTATATAACAAATATTTATGTATGTTAAGTGAAGTTTCTTCTGTGAATTAGAGGCATTTGTTTGTGCTAATGGTGGTTTTAATTACCGAGATACTTTTTGATTTATTTCATGGCTAATTCTGTTGTTTGTATTTTGACCAAGGCCAAAACAGAACAGATCTGGAGCTTTTCATTATTCATAAAAAAGCCTTTAAAATGAAGTTACTATTCTCCTGGGTTCACATTAGACTGCTTTAGACAGACTTTAATCCAGAAGTGGTAAATGTGAAGAGAAAAGAATGCTACACAATCAGATTCCAGCCCAACGTCCTTGTCCTACTTTAGCCTACTGTGCTTGCTGTAGTTGCAAAAAGGAGTGATTTACCACATTTCAGGTATGAAGGTAGAATTAATCATTTTAATGAATTATAATAATGTGAATGAAGTATTTAAAAAGTAGTAAAAATGTATCCTTTACAAAATCAAGCTGGTGATATTATGTATTTTTGTTATTTCCAACAAATCCCATCAAAAGTCCAAAACCAACAACACTCCGACTTCCTGAGTGGCGTTCAGCCCCAAACCGACTGATTCCAAGTAACGTAAATCTTTAAAAACAAAACACAGATATCTCGAAAAAAGTCTGAATCGTTTCCTAAATTGCCTGGACGCTGTCGTACAGGGCACTGACTCAAGATGCCCGTGTTCACCTTAATGAAGCGCCAACATGTTGTGGCTCATTTGTGTGTTTAACATGCAACAGTTGTCAGTAGAATCAATTCTTAGCACTGAGTGAAAATAAGAAAAAAACACACATCACCAGACATATCCTTTAAGGAAGTCATGCGTTCATACGACAAAATCTTTAGTATAACACCTGTAGACACTAACTTGAACTTGATCGTGACGGAGGAATGTCCAGTGACACCATCTTTATCACGACACCTGGAGTTTATCTACCAGAGAGATAAACACAAATATTCACACATCATTCTGCACAAAACTCATCACAAACTCCCCGTTGTCAGAGATTATCCTGCCTGCTCTGACAGGATAAGAGAGATAGGCCTTTGGAAATGACATTTTTGCCAGCAGACTGTAAAGACCGTTTCGTGACAACAGAGCATCTCCTGAAGGTTGGAAAAAGAGGAGAGGAGAGAAAAAGTAAAGATTGAGATCAGACTCCCAGCTCTGCTCCCATCTTCTATCAATGTTGACATTTCAGAGTTTTATATCATGTCAGAATGTGGTTTTGAAAATGTGCCACTGACATTGTGGTTCTGAAGCCGGGCTGTGGAAAACAGATTTCAATGTGTCTCATGCTTTTTGGGCTGTTTAGGATTTCCAGACCAAACATGAATAGACCCTGATATTCTATATAAATGCCAAGCATGTGCATGCGCTCATGTTCACACACAAATCCAGAAATGAATCAAAGTCAGTAAGATAAAAACATCCAATAGCCTCTTTCATCTGGATTGTTTAGAATTTTTCCATCTCGTGTTTATCCCTCGAGCAAAACTATGCATCTTGTTTTGCAATCAGCTTGCCTTTAATCTGTTTGGGACATTGTCTCCCTTTCTATCAGTACACAGGTGAGTTATCGCTGCAGCTCTGCATCCTGCCAAGCGTGGGGTTTCACAGCTCAGGGGCCACTATCTGGACTCCTGCTGAACAGCTATCTTCACATGTGGGCCAGGGGGGCGGACATGTCCGCAGCTCACAAGATCAGACACAGCACTAAGCCCTGCCATGATATGGCTGCACTAAGGTGATGTTGCAAACCTCAGAAGATTACAGATGAGCAGATTCGAGATATCAAACATGCAACGGGGCAGGTGGGTGTTAGGCTGAGGCACGGGAAAATGAAAACTGAGGTGAATGGCGTTGAATCGGAACATTATTTGTGTTTTCTGAGTTGGAAAAGATGCTTTTACTTAATGCTCTGTTTAAAACTTCAAAACATGGAATTTTAAAAATCCCATGAAGACCAAACATGAGCAGATAAAATCATTCAACTTAAACTGTAAAGCTTAGTTGAAGGGCATTACAAAACTGCCTGCATGGCAGTCTTGGCGGATCAGTGGTCTTGGTAGCACACCATATGACCAAAATGTGTGCTTCTGATTTGTCTGAGCATTTGTTGTTGCATGTCATCCTCTTTCTTTCTTTCTTTCTTTCTTTCTTTCTTTCTTTCTTTCTTTCTTTTTTTCTTTCTTTCTTTCTTTCTTTCTTTCCCCATGTTTCCAATACGTTACCCTACCCCAAAATGCAAAAGCCAACAAATAATGGGAGGAATTGGACATGATGGTTCATTCTTGAGCTTAGAAATAACAGTCTGACATTTTTTTTCATCATAAGATTTACTTACTTAGTTTTTCCTTCAGATTTCGGTGGCCTTCTTAAATGGAGTGAAAAAGGTTTGTTGTTATCATGTGACCTAAGGATGGAAAAAAACAGCTACTTTATCATGATTTCATACACCATCTGCTAAGGCAGTCAGATGTGACAGAAAACTTTATAAACAGTGGACGCTGTGATGAGAATGTATTCATCAAAATGGACAAAATCTTCATTAGTGAGTGTTTCCTGGCACTAATCCCAGATAAACTGCCCCCTCATACTGGCTCTGTATCTGTTTTTATTCTATAAATGTGTCATAGATCCGGTATGATATTTAGAAACACCTTGCTACCGTAAAGCAAGTTACTACAATGGCATGTAGCAGTAGCTTCCCTCTCAGGGTCATGCAGAGTTCCTCAGAGGGTGAGTCAATTACAATTGCGAGTGAGTCAATTAGTGTTTGTGACTCACTTTGTGGGCCCATTTTCTCCGTGAGTCAACTAGATGAGCCATTGCCATTTCCCGCAACACAAAGAGACTTTCTCATTTTACTTAGGTACCCACCGTTTGGACAGAATAGCTCCCTTAATTGACCTTGCTTTGAAGGTTTTGTCTGTGTAGTGTCACTCAGCAGGCAACACGAACTAATGACAGTCTCTGCCTCTCACTCTTGAACGGTTTGGTTGCTGTGGGGGGTGTTATGATGGTATGGTTTCTGATTAAGTGTTTTCCCCAATATAAGTATTGCCCCTTTTTTTTCCGGTTAGATCCTAAAGCCACAGCCACAGAATAACTTTAATTGGGTGAGTACTCCAGGGGTTGCAAGTGAGTAAGCAAATAGTCACCGAGGCCGCATCCACACCAAGGTGGATAAATCTGGGAACCTCATTTACAAGAAAAAATGGCTTCCGACCAAACACACATTTTCAAGTTTGAAGAAAAGTCTCACAAGGACATCAGGCAGTCACACTAAGGCGAAATCTTTTAAAAGGATAAAATGTACTGTAGTAATCAAAGTACTTTCAGACAACGAGTATTTCATCTGTGGTATGTCGAAAGGGCGTCAACAGGGCGCATCTCCACCACGCTACAGGTTGGTGCAGGTTGCAGCTTAAAGTGGAACGATGGGTTATTATTATGACATGATTAATATAGCAAGTTTAGCTAAATAACACTGCAAACACTATTCATCGGTGCAGCTGGATAATCAAACTTTGAAGCCGGCGTCGCTTGAAGAGTTCCCTAAATTTCATAGAATTTGCAGCAGACTTTAAGCTCCAGCAACATTTTCCTCTGTGTGGTTTCTGCTGTTGTCATGGTCACATGGTGGAAAGTTGAAGAAAGTTGGTCAACTGCCGTCATGTTTACTTTTAGTCAGCAACCACTCACTGAATGAAAGTACTTTTATCTGGACAGGACCGGGATGACAACACCCCACTTATGCCGCTCAGTGGCCACTAATTCAAAATCACCCGATAATCCCTTTTTTGTGTGTTTCGATAATGGCAAACAAAGTTTATGTGTTCTCGCTGACGTGTCTTTCAACTGAACGAGTAGTGACTCTGCTGCGCACCACCAAAGTTAATCTAGCCTTTTAGAAAAACACATTTATTGGGTGTGAAAAATGGCTGCCTGGTGTGTTTGGAAGGCCAATAACGCGGAGAAAAAACACGAGTTTTCAAATGTACTCAGCTTACATAGGATGTGGCCTGACTCATCCGTATTTGTACCACCATGCACTTAACTCTGCCCCCTTTATGCACCTCTATCTCTGGGGTGCTGAGAGCAGAGATTTTGGTTCCATCATCACAGGCCGAGTGGCTGCAGACAGGAAGACCCAGGCCATCTGCTGAAGTAGTTTGCTGCTGCTGCTGCTGCTGCTGCTGACTATGGAGGACTTCTGGAGTTCTGTGAGTGCTGTTTTTGTTATTTAACATTAATAACAGCTTGCTTTTCAATTCAGTGCTATCCAAAATGTGCTTTATTGACATGATAAAATGGACAATATGTGTACACACACAAGGGGGTGAACACAAAATCATGACCACCTGTACAATCTAATGCAATACACTACAATAGGGCCCTTTGTGAAGCATATGATGTTGATAGTCTGTCTCTATGGTAACTTTGAGGCCAAAGTCTGCCTTTGTTGGGGTTGTATTATACAGTATGTGTACTGTTAACCCGTCATCTAACTACTACTACTTGCCCGACACATCACGAAAATATTTAAGTTAGTAAAGTAAACATAATTTGTTAGGCGCAAGTAATCTTAAGTGTATCTTTGCAGAATACACTTACACTAACGTAAAACAAGTATATTTTAGAACAGCCACGCTACATACCCCAACACCACAATGGACACACACATACACACTCAGCACACACATACATAGACTTCAAAGGAAGCAGAAATTATAGCCTGCATACTAACTGGGGCCTGGCACACTCTCCTTGGCTCTCTGCTTGGCTCTCCTTCATCTGAAATAAATACACCCGCAAATACAAAACAGGCAAATACAAAACCAATGAAACACATGTTTTCATCGCAGTCCAAAGCCATTGTTTTTCCTTTCATTTCTGAGGCAGCGAGCTGTGTTTTTTAAAAATTCAGGTGAATTCTTGTGTGATTGTGGCACACATAAGCCTTTTACTAATGGGAACGGGATCTTCGCAAACTCCAGTACGGCTAACAGCGCGTGCACGAACTCACATATATCA
Source organism: Protonibea diacanthus (assembly GCA_028641955.1). Taxonomy (NCBI): domain Eukaryota; kingdom Metazoa; phylum Chordata; class Actinopteri; family Sciaenidae; genus Protonibea; species Protonibea diacanthus. The sequence goes on along the minus strand of CM053987.1, from coordinate 6,543,112 downwards.
TTCAGATGTTGTGCTTGGATAAATGTTAAGATTAAGCCTAAACGTGTCGATGAGAAGACGTTCCATCAAAGTTATCCTGACACCTCAGTGCCAATCCTGCATGTTGGAGACCAGATAAAAGCCTGGGAGGGTTCAAAATGTTAACAACTACATTCTCAGAGTCTCTATTCCCATCACTCTGCTACAATCCGTTACTATCTCGTTTCGGTTCTTAAAATTTGATGGAGTGATGGTTCCACTGTCGGTCTTGTCAGATAGGAGGCAAATATGGGCATCATATTCCCAAGGATCGTCACAATATATTTCTCCCTGGAGGCAAAGTTAAACAAAACCATTCCAAAGATTCCTGGGCTCTGAGTATTATCTCCTGTTTGGACCACCATCCCTGAGTGCAAAAAGGAGACAACCTGCAAGCTTGCTGAACCTCTAAGTATTTGGAGCTGTACAAAATGTTTTTGACGTGTCAGGCAAAAGCCCTTAACAACTGAGAGGACGGTATGTTTTTTAGTGCGGCGGGTTTATAAAGTACATCTGCTTTCTTTGTTTAGAGAGAAATGTTCTCTCTCATCTTTTTCTTCCGCTATAAATCAGAGACCACAATGGCACAGAGAATAAAAGTCAGGGACAGCAAAGCTCTGTTGTACATCTCACCAGCAAAAGCAAAGTCTGTGTTTATGCTTTCATACATTTGTTTGTGCTGACTGCTTGCCTGTCTGTCTGTCTGTCTGTCAGTCTCAGCTATGCATCGTTTAAAATGTCTTTATTTTCAAAATACTTGGCGTGCCTGTTTCAGGAAGTACACGCTGAGCAAGGATGAAGGGGTATAACATGTCTTTGTTGGTATAAATGATTAAATTCATCGTCCTTGTTAACTAAAATGTTTTAGAGAAATTGTTGTGGATATCATCAATTTACCCTTCGTCATTCTTCCTCTCTGACTTTGAACAGTTTGCCCGCTGCCTGATTGGTATTAAAACTGTGGAAAGATTGGGTAAGCTATTATTTTGGTAGTTTCTCTCTTACCCACTCGCTCTCACACACGATGCTGGTTTCAGTATAGTTTCTTCTACAACTATTTTAAATAACCAAGTCTGTTCCAAACACACACACACAAAGAGCCAGCTGGATGAGGCCCACCCCGCAGCCTGATCTTGTTAGCAGTGTGGTGAAGAGCGCAGCCACACCTCCGAAGAAATGAAAGAAAAGATGGGACAGAAAGAGAGCAGTGCACCGGGTTCGACCCCTCGTCTCTCTCACGTTATCCTGAGGCATGGACCAAAGACTAAGTGGTTGTTTTTGCCTGCCCTATTCTGCCACATGTGTGGGCACAAACAGATGCACGCCTGGATGCATCCACACAGGGTTTCTGTCTGATTGAATGATGTCTTAATCAGTCAACGTTACAACAGCGTTGTGAGACAGTGACATTTATGTATAAATGTTTACTGTAAAACAGGCCTTCCACCGAAAGCACAAAACAAGCCCTCATACCTCAGGCGGGATGGGATTCCCGGTCTTCATTGTAAAAGTCCAACACTTTGTATCATAAACATATCACACACTGTGGGCGTATGACACGTGTCAAAACATCATGTGAGCCCACACACCGGCGGTGACTTTATGTGTCATTATAGGCCACTGTCTGGTTTCACAGCGTCAACACGCCTCAACGCGAGAGAAAGGGAGCCAAGTCTATCAGAGTCTCGCAACCCAGCTCCTGTATCTTGACTCTGTGTGGCAAGTCACTGTGCGACAGGAGTCCAATGTTGTGATCCTATTCACACTGTTGGCAACTGGACACCTGTAAAAAACAAAATGGCGGCTATTACTAACACTGTGGGATTTATTTTTGTTGCTTGGGCCATTGGTTATGATAACACTGAACACCAAATAATTGCTGAGATCATGGAACAACGCTGCTAAAAGGTGTCATACAGATTGTAAACAAGCCTGGTTAACTAAAACTTCATTTAGAAGTAAAACTGAAAGCAAGTGTCACCTGTAGAGTCGCTATCCACACGTTTAAATATGTATGTTCATCTTCCCTTCTTAAAGGTCCAGTGCGTAGGATTTAGTTGTGGTCTAGTGGTGTAATCACTGCGTTGCAATATCGTCACATCGTCTTCCTAGTGTAAAGGCCTTGTCTGGAGTCACTATTTAGTTTGTCTGTCCTGGGCTACTGTAGAAACACGGTGTTTCAAGATGGCGGCTATGTGTGACTACCTTGCCTACCACCTGTATCATCATGTTTTTTGCCCCTGGATTTATTTTTAATGATGTTGACCCCATCCAGAGATCTCGGTAATTGCTCTCGTGAGTACATTGCTGTCATAAACATAGAACTGGTGGCCCTAGCCTTTCTTCAAGAGGTTATAAACAACTTTTTAATGATATTTCTGCTTTCGCTTCTGAGAGTCATTATCTGCCCGACCACAAGAGGACGCTCATCAGGAGAACGTAAACATGCTGTTCAAACAAAACAGCCGACGCTGTCGTTTTGTTTTCGGGCGAGGAGAGTCTCAAGGCACATGTGTGCGTAAAAATGTAAAGAAATCTGATTTAGATTAAGCTGCACTAATGCATGCATGTTACAGTGGAACGGAGCGGAGCAACACATTGCCTGGAAAGGGGGTTTCGAGAGTGATGGAGGTAGGAGTGAGTAAATGTGTGTCTGTGTCTGTGTCTGTGTGTGTGTGTATGTGTGTAGGGGGGGTGGGTGGGTTGGGGCTGAGCTCACAGCTGGGAGAATGGTGTGCTAACCCTGCCAAAGCCTCAGCACATGACTCCCACCACTTGTCAAAATCACCATGTGTGCAATAATGTGATTACAGTCTGGTTACTATTATGATTTAAAACAACAGCTTGTGCGGAATGGAAGAAACGCACTGCCCTACAGAAAATGTGTGTGTGCGGAGGGTAAGAGAGGGGCTGAAAGGGGGCAATATGGGTAACAGGAGTAGGGAGGGAGTGCGTTGGATTTGTGCCCCAGCGCCCTCCCTTCTTTCACCCTGCAGGGGGACATTGGGTGGGGGTTTCAGGGTGACTGTCTGGGTCTTGTCATGGATTTACAAGTCGGGGGAACGCTTTATGTCATTTTCTCCCCCTCTGTAGCCCCTTACACCATCCACAAACCTCCCCCTCCTTTCATTCCAGGTTACACAATCACTGCAGTGCACACAAGGGGTTGTCATCACAGGTGCAGCCGAGATTGGCCAGGATAAAGGAACGCTTCCAGCTCAAGATGTTTTTCCCCTCTCTTTTCTTTTTTCCTCAACCAGCTCCTTCCCTCTCCTCTCTTGTTTTCCCTTTTTTTCTCGTGTCCTCTAATTCCTTCTTTTACTCATATTTGTTGCACGCTTTTCACTTATGTTTCCTCCATACTGGCCCATTTCCTTCTCTATATATCTTGTTCGCTGTCAAAGCAGGCTGTTTTAAAATGGAAAAACAAGTCACTATTACCACCACACAGGGTTTGTCCTTTGCCTTGATTGAAACAGGATTCTGTCCCCTCCAACTACCCCGTCCAGCCAGGAACCCAGCCCAAACTCTCACTCATATATGCCTCTTGACGATGCCTGCCCCTTGGCTCACTCCTGAGGAGCAGTCAGGCAGCCAGCAGAGCAAAGGTGTGAGATCACCAATTTGCCAAAATCGTGAATATGTGTCTGTTTGTAATTACACAGAAAGGTCTTTTAGCCTCTCAGCCGCAGAGAATGGTGAGCCTCCTTTTTGGTGGTACAGCCTTGGCCGCAGGGCCAGATGGAAAAGGGAGAGGGAGGGATGGAGGAAGGGAGGGAGTGAGGGAGGAATGTAAACTGTAACCAGGCAGCCCAGCATGTTAGAAGCTGGACCCGATCCACACGATGCCAGCCGGGCATGAAGGCAGCTCTAACGATTCCCTCCTGGGCATCTGGAAGTGGGAGAGACAGAATGAGTGAGGCCCAAGCCCACAATGCCACCCATCTCGGAGCTCAGCTAAGGAAAACAAACGCCAGCGGTCACAGAGAGGGGATTTCCGGTTAGAGTCACCTAATACCTCCCTGGAATCTCAGAGGTTTGGAATTTGGAGTTGTGGAAGAGCCCGAGCTGCTATAAGCCACACAGCAGCGATGTAATTCCACTTTCAAGTTTCACTTCTTCGTATTAAACTCTGTCGGCTTAGCGACAGGCTCTATATGGCTCTCTCTGCTGGCTTAGCTCAGATGAAGGAAATAACAGTGGATTTCACTGACAAGAATAGGAAGATCAAGTGAGTCATCCAGTTTTACAAATCAGAAAAATCCCTAAGCATATGACTTCCCCAGTTCTCAAATAAGTCATACGTTTCCCATGATTGATCCTCATTTGTAACAAGTTCAGGCATTCTTTCTGTAAACTCCAGGCCAGATACGCGGATTTAAAGAAAGGCACTTGGCACAGTCTCCCCTACTGAGACTGGGATATGGTGTGAAAGAGGTCAGGTGCAGGATCTCCGCCTTCAACCCCAGTGACAGGATGTGTTTGATGTGTGTGAGACCTGAGGTGACCAGGTGGTATGGTAGCCATAAGCTCATAAGCAGAATCGCTCAGTAACCCTGGTAGCGAGGCCCCTTATGCCGGGCCTTGCCTTAATACTTTCACCAACTCCTTTTTCACAACAGATGTTGTTAGACGGACAAAACCCAGACTCCTAATAGAAATAGTTTCAAAAACTCCCTGTTGGCTTTTTAGGGAGAGAACCGATTGCGAGGCATGTGTAAGGTCGTGTGTGCTATGGGTTTTGGTCCAATTGGTTTTATGGCCTCTTTTGTGTCTTGTGATGAAACATCTGTGCGCATTTGCGGACAGACTACAGCTGAGAGCACTGGGTGCATACATGTCTCGCGTGTACTAGGTGCGGCCCAAGCTGTTTACATCTTGGACTGAGTCTGTGCTGCGTTTTCACCAGAGTGGTACATGTCCTGTGAGCGCTCCAACCGCTCTAGTTTCTCTAAGCACTTTAGTCAGGGGTTTCTGTGCTTTGGAGACCCTGTGATGAGACAGCTGTGCAAGAGAGCGTGTGTGCACATGGAAAAAAAAAAAAAGTGTGTATGTGCGAGCAGGCCGCCTCGACGCTGCTCGTAGCCCATGTGACCCTTTGCCCTGACGCTGCAGGACGGTGTGAACGAGCAGGGTCACCATGCGCTGCGGCCTGATGGGAGTTGAGGCATCTGTCTCGGCTGTGATGAATAGCAAGCACCTGCGCTGCTCACGGAAACCAGCGAGATTGAGAGATGAAGTGGAGGGGTGGAAAGAGAATGAGTGTCCAGCTCTGAAATTGGCAACATGAGACCTCACCTGCTACAAGGCATGGAGCAATAAAAAAACAACGCCTCCCTGCAAACCTCTCCTCCTGCCTACCGGAGAGCACCAGCAACCCCTCTCTACCACTACCAGGCACACAGATACATGCAAACCCTCACACACACACACACACACACACACACATGCTAGCTCAGCTCGCTTTATTTGAGATGTTTGTCTTGTTAATGTGCAGCACCTCAGGGAGAATCAGACTTAATGCAAGGAGACCGCAAACTCTACACTCTGTGGTCTTAATAAGGACTAACCACTCGGCGTGCTTGGCCGAAGCAGGACCGGCTGTCCGAGGGGAGAGAGCCAGAGAGAGAGAGTGAGGATGAGTGATGATGAAAAGAGAGAGAGAGTGTGCAGGATGGAGGAAGAGAGTGTATGAGGTGGCAGGAGAGAAAGAGAGGTCGGGGATTGTTTTACAAACAGAATTCCTTTAATTAATCACCCTGTTTGAACAGCTGGCCTACTCAAGACAGGTCGTAACGGGATCCCTACATGGAAGTGCGGATTACAGACACTGATTCGGCAGAAAAATATTAGCTGTCAAACTTTGCAGCCGAGAGGTGCAGGAGAAGGCCCCTGTTTCCTGGTGGTGAGAGAACCACAGACGGGTGGGAGTTGGTTAACATGGCTCCCCGAGGACTGAGGCTGCACAAGGCAACACAGGGGCCTGCGATCTCGGGCCAGGGGGCAGCCCCCGAGGCCAGCAGTCGTCCCTCAGGACCAAGCTCGATGCAGGCGTCAGGGAAGGGGGTTCAGATTTAGGGTCAGGTTCTGATATGGGACTGGAAACTCGCAGACCCCCATGTTAGCATTTATGTACAGGCCGCACATAAACAACCGAGAGCAGCTGTCAAGAGAGAATGCAGTGTCCTAGTGGTACATGTTTATTATCGATGTCCCTGCAGAGGGATTGACATCATGTTTAAGAATGTGGCTGTGAAATAGTTGGCTACCTACTCTTTGTAAATAAATACGTTCTGTATGTAGGTCAGTTTGTGAACGGGTCATTGGCATTCTGAAGGAAAGCTGGAAATTTAAGCATTTAACCACAAAAGTTCATCACTGAAAAATTTGCATGAGTGTTCTGTGAGATTCCGCCTTCGCTTTTTCTTTTTTAGGACTAGGTTACCTCAGCTTTAATGTCAGCAGACAAAAATCTGTCTTTCATTCATGAAATACAGTTGTGCTGTGCTTTTGCAGTTAAACTTTGGTGGAGGCAAACAGTGCTGACCTTTGAGGGAAGAGACACCAAAATGGATAAAGCTATCATGTCATAAACTTTTGTCTTTATTTATCCCACCATGAACAAGACCGAGCCAACGCCAAAGCAAACAGTATCCACTGCATGACACCGCAAGTGTAATGTCACCAAGCACAAATAAAACTTTGCTGAGCCGCAGTCTAAGACAAACACTGTGCGAAAGCATCGTTTTTACCCAGATAGATGTGACCTGATACACCCAACAGTGGAGATTTTAAATGCATGTTTTTTTTATGTTACTCAAAGTTTCACTGTACTGATGGTCCTATGACGGTATAACTGTCACGACGTCATCCAAGTCTTTCTTTGTCCACTCTTTTCAAACGTCATTTCACCCCCTGCCATTCCCAGCTGCCCTGCAGTAACCTCTGTAACCTTCACGTCAATCACCATCGCGTGACCTCCCCCACTGACCTGTTCACCTGTTCCCACTAGGGGTTAACCATATCATGTCGTTCACGATAATATATTAATAATAACTGACATAATCACTTATATCATTGTGCACAGCAACAACAAGGATTGCTAAAAGTCAATGTAGCGTGTGCACTGACTGGGAGCGACTTCAGTAACGTGGAAGTGGTTTGATTATATAAGATCAGATTTACAACAAACCCTGGTAATATGTGAGACATGCAAGAAGGCTGCAAAAGGGTCAACACAACAAACTTATTTCACCACCTCAACCAGCTCTTGAGTGTTCTAAAACAAAAATATTTTTCAGTATTTTGTCATATTGTTAAAAATATCATCATTGCACCAACACAAAAATATTGTGATATTATTTAAGGGCCATATCGTTAACCACAGACTTTCCCATCAGTCCAGTAGTAGATATACCGTTCACCATTCACTCCTTTTCAACGTCAAGTAAACTCGACTTTTATTTTAACGTCCTGGTCCTTGTTTTTATTGAGTTTTTTACAGTGATGTGATTAATAGCTCCAGAACAGCTATCGATAGACCCGGTGATGAGTTTGTTTGTCAGCTGCTGTTTCCAAGGTCAATAATGAACTCCTTTTCCATGATAACTGAGCAGACCATCTGCTGAGGAAGGTCTCAACATAACACTTGTAACTTTAAGAGCGTTAATATGATCTAATAAGTCAAATTTTCAATTCTCTTTAACTTGCTTTTCACCCCCGCCACTTCCCATTTCAATTACAATTCAATTACATTACATTAAATCAAACAAGTGCCACTGACAGCTGTTTTCTTGGATGACTTTTATCCAAGAAAAGGTCTACTGTCCTTCCTCTTCCTCTGTTTCTCAGTTTCTGTTTTCACTTTCTTTTTTCTCTTTCTCTTTCTTTCTCTCCCTTTGTCTTTGTCCTTCATGTCTCATTCTGTCCAGTCAGTGCAGGAAGAGAAAAGGGAGTAATGTTGGCTCAGGTGCTTGATTGTCAGAACACTCACTTACACTGTATTTACATGTAGGGTAGGGAGGAAACAAATGTTCACCGACCACACACACACACACCACACACCACACAGTATACACACATAACCGAGATCTATCACTCTAATTGTGTAAACAGCAATATTACTCTCAGACCTTCCACCCCGCCTCCACTCCCCTTTCTCTCATGGCCATGATGTAATTACCAAGGCACTTAATAAGTCATTGAGAGACTTGGAGTGGACACAGCTACAAAGTGAGATTTATCACTTCATGAAGCCAAACCAGAATCTTATCCTCACTTATTTAATGAATTCCAATCACAACCGCAATAATTTTAGGAAGCTAAAACAAAGGCTGTTTTAGTAAGACGATATTGACTTTGAGGCCGTACACTGAGATATACGCCAACGAAAGGAGAAACCAAGTCTGGACAATGGTGTAAAAAGCTTTTTGAAACATCTGTTGGGCTTTCCTTTGAGAGCCCCATAAAGTTTCACCACAGAGTTTTGTGGTGATTTTCTGGGTTTCTCTATGTATCCCAATAGGGAGGCTGCAGCTTGTTCAGTGAACCGTGTTCAGTTCAAAGCGCAGAGAGGAACTGGAGGAGTGTTGAGGACGATGATGTATAGCAGACTGGACCACCAGGGTCATGGCTTTAGTGTACCCCTTCTTTATGTGTGTGTGTGTGTGTGAAAAGACACCTCCTCCTGGATCACACAAATACAGACGCAAAACAATAATTAATAGCACTGTGTATTGTAACAACCTGGTCATTATTTAAATGCCGTTATTGTGTTTTAATGCTGGTAAAACGTATACACACATGTACATAATCTAACAAATATTATTATTAGACGATAAGCAAAGATTAGAGGGCAACAATTTTGTATTAATGACAGCCACAATAACATCATGCTGTCCCACAGCACCAGACCAGGTCCCTGTTTCCCAAAGCAGTGTTTTTCTCTGCTGTATGCAACCTGTGCTGGAGGTGTGGTGTGTTCAATGACAGGGTCACTCAAACCATTTAGTATTTTACTTCGATAGTTTCAAGTTTGAGGACACAAAAGATTAAAATGTTCAAAATGGCCAACATACCCTGACTTTTAGTCAAGCAGCGACCTCTGTGGCTGTGAAGTGAAACCTATGTGGAAGTACCAAAAACCTGCAGCTCCTCCAACGACGACTTGAGGCTGGCTACAGCTCATGTCAATCTCGATAAGGTGCTATATTAAAATGTCCAACTTTCAGGACTTCAGGACCTGCAGGTGACGTCACGTATACGCTGTCCGTTCCTTTTACAGTCAGTGCTTTTAGTCCCTTGTGTCGATCAACCTCCAGAAAGACTAGATGCTACATTTCTCATCTGGTCCTGGTCTTTCATTAGACCACCCTGACACTTAAAGGCATCATTACTCTCCAAATAAAGTGGTCAAATAACTAAACCCCTATCCCCCTCTGCACAAACTTTTTTTGATTAAGCGAGAAAGTAAGATGGATTTGAACACACCTAGAGCTCTTTTTTTTTTTTTGCGTTATTTAAACTCATAAGTCACTTTTTCTGTTTACCACCCAGTACGAATAAACGCTTGCATCATTATCCTCATATTCAAACGACCTTTAAGCTTTTCACCCAAACTGTGTGTGGCTGTTCTGAATAACACTATTGCCTTCCCATGTCACACTGCAACTCATACGAACTAGTTTATTTCTGGCATACCCTGCTTTAATTGCCTTCTTTCAAACCCGCATTCCTGGTTTATAACGCAGGATTTTGCCTAAAAATTTTAAATTTCAAGCCAGAGCAGAGATATCATGGTTTGGAAAGCCCCATTCTCGACCACATAAGCTATCACACACCTTTTTTCACTATTCCTTGTGACTGGTTAACTATATATCATGTGTAAAATTGGTGGAGAGTCCCTTTCAGGAGGCTGCACATCAACTTGACCAAAACAGAAACTTTCGTGTCATGCGAAACCTTGTGTATACTCCCTGTGGCTTTGTTTCGCTCATTTATTTACACTAAAGACCAAAAGATTAAAGAGGTTACAGTAATGTAGTGGAAATAACAGTGACCAAAAATCAGAGCGGAACAACAACAGTGAGTGAGAAAAGATCAGATTCAGGATGTGAGGTCTGTCTACTAAAACCAAACCAGGATATAAGACTGAGAATGCATCACACGATGTTTGTTCAGCGATGGCAGCAATGAACCAGGAGAGGAAAGGAGTGCTTCGTGCTTCCTCTACAAACGACGTGTCTGTTTGTGTCTAACAATTTGACAAAATATGCAAATTTTAGGTCAGACTCGAGGTAAGCGCTCTACGCAACATCACACCCAATTCCCAGGATGCTTTCATGAGACGTGGTACTTTTTGTTGCCTCCTCCTCGGTCTGCAGAGTCTTGTGTCTGCATGCTCTTGTGCTTTGTGACCATGCATGTTACTGACTTATTTGTATACTGTTGCAGCAGGGCCTATTTTCCCAGAAGAGCAGGAGGCAGGTCGTGTATCCACATCTGTGGGCGTCCAGTGTGCGCTCATCACGGAGGCACTCGGATGTTACTGTATGTTTTTGTGTTCATGTTTGTATTACGTTAGCTGGATTAGTGCAGTTTCGTGGGTGTGTTTGCATCCATCACTCGGAGAATGTGTGTGTCGAACGTATTTGTGTGTCTGTGAATTCCCCACCCTTTTCTTTCTCTCTCTCTCTCTCTCTCTCTCTCTCTCTCTCTCTCTGTCTCTCTCCCTTCTTAAGCGGTTGTTTGTGTGTGTCTGCTCTTAATGAATACAGCCACAGGATAAACAACCGCATGATAAAACAATTACAATTAAGCACATATGTGAAGCATAGGGCAGGCAGCAAGAGATGGAGAGAGACAGAGAGAGAGAGAGAGACGGGAAACAGAAAGAGACGGAGAGGATACAAAAAACAAGAGACAGCGAAAAAGAAGACAAGACAAAAAAAAAGGTGTGAGAAAAAAGTAGAGAACGTGAAGGAGATGCAATATCGCTTCAGTGGCTTGTCTGGGAGACTTGAGGCGCTCCCACGTCCCTCTTCTCTCTCCCTTGGACGACCCTGCTCCCCTCTGTCTGCATTGGGAGAAAGGAAACGGACGAAGGATTTACTGTTGGGTCCTGACTTGTACACATTCCTGGTGTTGTTTTTCTCCCCTCGGCCCCTCGGCCATACCAAAGGCCTCTAAAACAACAGGCTGTCAGGTTGTGACAGCTGGCTTCAAACAGCTCCTACAGCAGCCCTGCACCCAGGTTCCCAGCCTCACCATGGAGCTGTGTGTGTGTGTGTTTGTATCAGTGCGTGCACGCATGGTTTTTTGTGTGTGTGTGCGTGTGTGTGTGGAGGGGGGAGAGGGGGTCTAAGTGTTTGTTTGGTCTGTACATGTGGATGTATAGCAGCTTGTGTCAGTATCTGTGTGTATCTATCACTTTGAGATAAGTAAGACTTCAGTCACTGAGACTTAACATTTAAACCCCTTTGGTGTGTGTGTCCTCACACACACACACACACACACACACACACACACACACACACCACTCCTTATTCCCAGCGATGAGCCCAGGTGGCAAAGTGGCTTTGAAGCACTGCGAGCCTTCTTATGATTCCCCTGGCCATCCAGGTGTGTGTGGGCTGGCCCATCTGTCTCAGCCAGAGAAGGCCCTTTTTGTCTGAGCTTTGTCAACCAGGAGAACACCATTGATCCCCATGACTCCCCCACCTCCTCCCCCTCAGAGCGCTACCACACCTCCAAGATACTCCCCAGCTTCAGATGTGGGAGCTGGGAGAAACCAAAGCCGTCTGAAGGACGGAGGGGTTGTCGTGAGGGTGATGCAGCGGTACGGCGGAGGTATGGGCGGGGATAAGGGCTCGTCTAGGTGAGTAGGAGCAGCCCCTCTTAGCGCTAATGGGATAATTGTTTGTACTACACAGGTGCTCGCCGCCTAAATGAGGTCACAGCTCAAGTGTGGCTCTTCAGAAGCGGAGGGAGGTTGGAATTTTTCAGCTGAGAACTGGCAGATGGGAAACAAACACACACACACACACACCAGTGGACAGATCGTAATATGCAAATTGAATTAAACTTCTAAATGATGCATTTAACATCAAATAGATACAGTGAGACAAGTAAATGTTAATTTATATGATTAATCATAAACAGTTGGCTATTTGGATGAACATTTTTCGTTGTAGTTCACACTGGTCACTTGTCTTGGCTCTCTATTAGCTTGTGTTCTAGCTGCACAGATCAGCATGTGTGACACCATGTCCTTACTAAATATGCAATTAACATGTAAACAAACCACTTAGCTTAGCTGCGCGCTCTAGATCAGACTGGAGACAGAACAAGTGCAACTCAAGTCAAAGATGAGTGAGCACTTCCTACGTTTATAGCTTTTAACATGTTTTATATTGTGATATTTAGATGTTTCTTTGCTTGATATGACACAAAACTTAGCCAATAGCAAGTAGGCTGTTGTTAGCGATGGTATGTTTTTTTATTAGAAACTTCCGGCTCTCAGCTTATTTAGGTTTTACGCAAGCAACAGGAATAAATAGATACAGGGTGTCTGACAAAAGTTCAGCTCATTGCACTGCAGAGCTACGTTGGTCGCTGCCAGTTAGGGCACTCCAATATAAAGCAATCCAATTAAATTGATAATGAAATGAAATATGACATGCATAAACTATGTTTCCGTTGGTGTATAATCACCTGAAAATGAGAATCGCTATGTTACATTAGAATGAGCCTTTTATATGCATGGACGCTGCAGGTCCTCTTGCACTGAGCGCGCTGTGTTTCTACAGTAACCCAGAATGGACACTGACTCTAGATAAGACCTTTCACTGCACGCTGGTCCTTTACGTTACCATGTCAGCTCTCTCCACTAACCTGATTTCTTAAATGTTATGTGAACAAGGAACCTGTTTTTCTTTGCTTCACAGAGTGAGGGATTAAGAGATATCTATACAGCTGTATTTGTGCAGGAGAAGCCAAATGGCTTTCTAAAAGTTTACATGTGAACATGTGCGGGACAAAAACAAGGAAAATACCACTGTGGGATAAATGGAAAGATCATTAATCCCAGTGGGATGTCCTTGTATCCAAAATAATTAAAGATAAAGTCTGACAACAAATGAAAGTAAAACAAATAAATCTAAATAAGTCTCTTTAATTCAGACATATGCACACAGAAACAACGAACTTTGTGCTTTCACACCAAGCTTACAGGCCTGCATGTAACAACGACCTCTGCGTGGGTGTAACCAGGTTTCTTGAGCACGTAGACGTAGCTTTTCACATTACAAGTCATAAGATTAAGTATTAGTACAAAAAGAATATATAGCTTAAGGTATTAAAACTACTTCAAGCATTATTGTTGTACTAATACTTATAATTACTACTTGTCTGTTTGAATTTCAAGTTGTAGAAGTTGAAAAAAAAGAGGACTGCTAACGCTAAAGAGATTTTAAATGTCTTTACTTTTGCCTTTTTCATTTACTTTAGGGATTTAAGTTGCACTCAGGACTCGTAAATGGCAGCAAGGCCCGCTGGCTAAACTTTAGCCGTGATGAGAAATAAACATAAGATGTCAGGTGATTACATGCAAGTAAGCAGCTCATTCTTTCGAGAGCTGACACAGCCTGCTCCTCCGCTCAAGTCAACTATACACATGTGGATGTACAACTCTGTGTGGGCAGTGACAATGCACAAGGCACACACACACACTGAAAAGATAAACTCCAAGTAAGATATAAGGCCCCTCCACTATGTGTCATTGTCTGTGGCTTTGATGGGTTCATGCAGGTATTTTCCTTGTGATATTTCCTGTGCTTTTGAATCACTCATTGTGTCCATCCACCCCCAAGTCTTTAGGAAAGCCCCTTGATATCTTTCTTTTTTCTCCACAGGTATTTACAGTTTCATCCTGTCGTCTTTACTCAACAACAACACACAAAGGGTCAAAAAAAGGTTTTATCCACAGTAATTACCAGAAAAGAGTATTGTTTTTCTGAAAAAGCTGGATGTCCCACCAAAGGGTAAATAATAAAAAATATATTTAGAATAGTTTCATCAAAAACTATTGGGTCACAATGAGTATTTACAGCAGGCACGGTGCCAGGACGTTTTTTCTCCCGGGGCTAAGGGGGGACTTGACTGATACACGGAGGTGCTAAGAAAATAATTGCTTTTTATGACTTCACTTACTTTATAAGGAGGTTCATGCCATGTCCTGCTGTGCATTCGTTACAGTGTAACGGATTAAATGTCACATCACATCAAATGTATCACAACCAGTCTATGATCGTAACGTCAGGAAAAAAACTCACCAGAGTTTTATAGGAGAGCATGCATCTGTTGTGGTCTTCGCTTTCTTCTACGTGCACTCTTTTTTTTCCTGATCACAAAATGATCCATTGCAAGTAATGGACTGTAGGCTAGCTAGCCTTAGCCTAACACGCGAATATAAACAAAAGACCCTAACCCCCCACCTCCTCCCCTCACACATGCAGGTTATAGGGTACACCAATCAATGGAGTACAAGCGCAGCACAAACAAGCAGGTACTGGATTGAAACAGAATGGCTACTTGTGAACTTTGTTTGTCTAGTGTTTTTTAACTTTAAAAAAACAATATTTTGATATATATATATATATATATATATATATATATATATATATATACTACACAGATACACAGATTTTTGACGGGGCTATAGCCCCCCCTAGCCCCGGTGTAGAGCCGTCCCTGATTTACAGAGTAACTAACAAATATTTTTAACGTTTTTTTTTTTAATTAAATGAAGCCTGCGTTGCATTGCAGTGACAAAAATCTTATGCTAAGTTAAGTTCAGACTACGCAATATCAGCCCGATAATCATCCGACCCAACAAATGTACGCTGTTGATAGAAAAAATCAGCTCCGGGTGACAACAAAAAGACGACGATTTTACTCTCCAATGGGAGCACAGAGTGGTATGACCTGTAGCCTGATCAGATGATCAGGGATCAGATCAGAGAGTGTGAAGAGACAATCCATGACATAACATTACAATAATGAATGAACAAATACACTCAGAAGGACAAAACAGTCTCTACTCACAGTCAATATTACTTTCTTTTTCAGTACCACATGATCTTCATCAGCAGATGAAGTTTGTTGTTATGGAACCTTCCATTGTTCACTGGTCTGGAATAAATTGTTAAATGACTAATTAATTATCCCAAGGTCAAGAATGAACTGTCAAGCCCCTTGTCCGATCCCATTTAATCTTTTAAGCTAACGTGGTTGAGAAGTCCAAAAAAAAAAAAAAAAAAAATTGAAATTCCACGACAAATGAGGAAAATCTGTCTGTTAATGGAGACCGTAAAGCGAGTTAGTGGGCCTTGCCTGGAGAGTATTATGTTAAAACTTCTGTTTTCCACAGTCAAGAATGGGCCTTTAAAACTCAATAACAAGCGTCATGTGTCACTGTGTACTTTTATGTCACGCATAATTATTCTACACTGGTAACCTTTAGAATCTTTTCCACCTTTGTCGTCAGCATTTTTAAGCTTTAACCCGTGCTTTGACTCGTTCTCACTGGAGATGAACCCTCTCAGCACTGAGGCAGTATATGTGCATGCAGGTTTGTCTCCTATTGGCCATTAAGTTGTGAGTGATTTTATGGCTGTTATGCGGTACTGTGTTTTCACAAAGGAGAATCATATATTACCTCGCTCCCCTCTCCACAGGGGGGGTCAAACACTGAGGTCAGCTATGATCTCGCTCTTGCTCATCGACACTCCAGCAGGGCATTTAAAGTTCAGACAGGAATAATAGTACTCTTAAGTGTTTTCTAACGTGATTGTATATTAAAATGTGTTTAGAGCACTGGAGTGCACTTTGGAAACTATAATGTGGAATTTAAAAACAATCCTTCAGGCCCGTCTCTCATCTGAACAGCGCTTTAGGCCCGATGCCACAGCGCAGACTGAAGTCACAATGGGAGACATCACAGAGTCACGGCCTGTAAATGTTAGCTTTAGTTTCTTTTACATCAACAGTTTACCCATCTCTAATTGGAACATGACCCCCTCCGTCCTCTCTCTATCTAAACACATAGACGTGCACGCGCGCACATGCGCTCACACATTCAAATGTACTCACATAGACAGGCATGCATGTACACATCCAGGGGAATTATGGGAACATCTGGAGGAGCTCATCCAATGCACAGACAAACGTTTCCTGGAGAGCACCAAAAGAACCATCAGAGAGGCTTCAAACAGCCCGCCACTGCTAACACAAACACACACACACACACACACACACACACACACACACACACACACACACACCTCTTGGCTGCAGAGGTAAAGGCCAGATGAGATGTGCGGAGGGAACAAAGAGCGTCTCTTTGCACTCGAAGGTACTGCGGCACTTAAGGTTAACTCTCCAAGCACAAGGGCTGGCTTTCTTCTCCACTGGTGTCTCATCTACACATCCTCATATATATATGCCGCTCTGCCAGGATCCTGGACCCACCAGGACACAGGTCAGGCTGTCTGGCCTCAGACAAACCCCTACAACACCCAGAGTGCAGTAGGGAAGGAACATCAGAGTACTAGCTCTTTTAATGACGAAGTAGCATGATAGCATCCATGCAAGCTACATTTTGTGCAACTTTGGCCAACATTTCTCTGTGACCAATCTATGGGGTGATGCCTGGCAATATACTGTAGAAACACAAGCTTGAGTTTACTTCAGGGAAAGACGGCACAGGGTGAGGGGGAATTGATCCAGAGAGAGTCAACATGGCTGTAGTTATCAAGTTTTGAGTTAACTTACAGCTTGTCCTGCTACAGGTGTATACTGATTTAGTTTTGGTTTTAATGATAAATAGTTGTGTTACCAGCCAAATGTATTGCAAATTTTAACCAAATGTTGAGTATTCCATAAAAGAAAATGTGTTTAGGAGTTGGTTCACAGGATAAGCAACAGGTGTCAATTCTCCAGTTGGTAAACCCAACAGAAGAGATCACTGTAAGGTTCTGTAAATGAAAGAGCATCACTCAAACCTCAACTGGTGAAAAACAGTCCAGAAAACATGATGGAAACATGAAATTTGTGTTTGTTTCATGGATTAATGTGACGAAGGTTTACATCAGATCTGTGCGGAGCGATCATGGATGTATTATAGAGACATCGGAGGAAAGGACGAGGAGAGAACAGAGAAAAACAGACATTCCTATGTTAGATGTTCATTATGTCAGAACTCCATCTCCCATTAAAGGCGAAAACCACCTCACACTTTTTTGCGAAATTGAGGAAAAGGTAGGAAAGTTAATGCAATACTTCATTTATTGTAGAGTGTCTGGTAGCTTAGCTCACCACGTTTTCCAAGCAGCTTACCCAGCACAGTGCGTATGTATGGTAAACAGTGTTATAGACACGGCATGAAAAGGAGAAGTATTGGGCAAGTGCTTTAAAAGAAGACACCCAGAAGAGCCTGCTGAGAACAAATAGACTTCAAATAGAGGCGAGAAACACTGATGGATGAAATGACAGCTCGTGATGTAGACAATCTCTGCACTAATTGAGATTGAGCATTTTCCCCCCTTGTTTTCTGCTTTCATCCAGACTAAGAAAGCACATTTTTCTGACCACCAGAATGTGATCTTTTCAAAAGCGCTGTCCGTAGGTGAAAGAATCTGAAACGTTCGCTCTTGACAGGATAAACAAGCTTTTTTTTTTTAATTGTTAATTTATGAATTTCACGTGATAGATGTTCCATAAACATTGTCTGCATATTTCTGCTTATTAGAAATGTTGAGATCATTTTTCATTGTACCTCTACTCATAATGCAGGTGTTGTCTGACATCATACATGTAACGACCCCTCGGTAGTTGGAGATGACAGAGGGGATTACCGTGAAAATCATCATCACCAAAGTGCGTCATCGGCTATGTTTGTCAAAAGGATACATCCGTTCAACAACACTTTGACTGCCGTATAGTCTTTTTATTTTATTTATCTAGCCCAAAAAATTGTCTCAAAGGGCTACGAGAGGAGACAGACCACACATTTAAAGTGTGAGTGTAGAACTTGTGTTCAAAATTTAAGATTTAGACTTATTTAATTTGCTGAAAATGTAAGATTTGAATTAAAAACCTGATTTTGTGAGTTCAGTGAACACTTGGAAATGCTGCTTTCTCAATAATAAAGTCACTTTTCACAGATGACTCGCCGCAGAAGTCTCGATCTTGCCTTTCCTTTCTCTCCATCTCTCTCTTTCTCTGTCAGGCACGACAGAAAAACACAGTTTATCATTATCACCCCCTCTCACCTGAGACCTCACCTCTTGCCTTCCCTCTCGCTCTACTTCCTGACACCCCCTCCCTCTACCCGCTCGGCCCTTTCACCTTTCCTCTCCCCTGCCACTACCCATCCCTTCACACATTCTCTCCTCCCCTCCCTCCCCCTCCTCACCTCCTTACCACCTAGTGAGCACATTTCCTTACTCCCTCCCTGCCAACAAAGGGGAAAAAAAAGCTTTTACTCATTAGCGGATGACCCTTGCCCCTAGGCCACATTTTAAGAGGCTCTACTTGACTCCTGACATGGCCGTCAGCAATCAAAACATGTGCGTTCAGTGCATATAGGCCTGGAAATCGGGGGGAAAGGCCAGTGTGTATTGATGCTTGGCTGGATGTGTGTGTGACAGCAGTCTGACAGGAGACAGACAGGTTCACTAACTACTGCGCAACCTCTGCGGTGGTTCTTCTGTCCCCCAGCCGGACGCCAGTGACGGTTACCCACGATGGAGATGAATCACTCTGTCTCTTACTTCTCATGTGGCCCGTTTGCCGGAGCCCCATTAGCTTTATCACCAACGTGTGTGTTTACTCATTGCGAAAGGTGAAGGGTTTAGGCATAGCGTGTCAGAGTCAGTGCGTAATGGTGTCGATGCTTTTCTAATTGCTCGCAGAAGTTGGATGTGGTAAGCTTGTTTAAGATCTGATGTGTTTGTGTTTCTAATTTCGCAGACAGGATGCAAACACACACGAGCTGTTTATCTCACTCTTGGCCTGTCTCCTACTCCCGCACACGCACATTAACACACACAATCTGCTTGGTATAAAAAAAAATTCGAATATTAGAATCACTTACAGTCTTTTCTTGTCATTATATTGACTACATTTTTGAAAAATGACGGCTGAAAAGAGTCAAGCCAAAAAATGTGAGTTAACCCCAGGCTCTCTCCTGCTCAGGTCAGTCTTTTAATGAGGAAGCTGACAGCATATTCCCTAAGGCAGGGTGCTGCTACTGTAGTAATAGCCCTTCATTGCTGACAGATTCATGCACACTCCTCGTTTGATGTGGCTCTCTCCTTCTGCTTTGACCTCGGTTCGTCTGCTTTTGGAAAGTTTTCTTCCAAGGAAAACAGAGCTTTTCAAAGGACAGCAACCAAGCAATTAAGGTCCTCTTTAACCTGTTTTACTGTGTGGTAATGTGACATACCTCTGGGTGTCTCTGACACTAATATAGACATGTCTGCTCCCAATATGGCAACAGAGGGCTGGTATTGTAAATGTGGACTTCTTGCAAACAGAAAAAATGATGCAAATATAGCATAATCAAGAATGATGTTTCAAACGCTTTGAAGGAAATCTTTTATATTTGAAACAGGAACAAAACAAGAGGAGGAAAACAAGGCCTTAGGGACCGCATGAGAGGGGTCAGGGAAGGGGAAGGGTAACGTATTTTTCTTTTTTCTTTTTGCTGAAGGGAAGGTAGACTGAATTTTTTTGGGGAGAGCAAAGGAGCCTTTTTGATTTTTCTCATCCCAGATTCAGTCTTCCCTTGTGCGATTTAGTGTAAATTCAATAAAAATCTAATATATACACACCACAGAGATGTCTTTTGTTTTGATATTTAATGCTATGCTTTTATAAAGGCTGGAAAAACACTTCCAAACATGGGCCTCAGGTATCATTCAACTGATCGCAGGGACATCTGATCTCATAAATATCAAGCGTTATCTGATCTAATTCACGTAATTTATTTTTAGCGAAATAAATAAAGTGAATTACAGAGTTTAACCCCCCTCCGAACCCCTATACATTTCTGTACAGTCCCTTAGCTGGTTGGAGTTGGAAGCTGGGAGTCGGGACTGGAGGTCAGGGTCGAGGTTTGGCCCTGGAGGGACCAGTGCTGGATGGATAAGGAGAAGGAGGTTGTTGGTGAAAGTCTCGTCTGGGGCCTGTCCTCACCAGTCCACCACCCAACCCCTGTATTTGGACAGGGTTTATTTTCAGCCTCTGTGTCGACGTTTAGCACGAAAGGCTGCAATATCTTAGCACTGAGCAGCAACGGCGACATGTGGCCACCAGACTCCTTCAGAGATTTTTCTTCCTCCTCCTTCCTTCCACTCCCCCCGCGCCCTCCACCCTCCGCCCCCTCCGCTGCTCCTGCTGTTCCTCGGAAAACATCGTGTCCCATGGCATGAGCAAACATGCTTGGCCATCTTTCCTGTGAACCTGTAGAATGGCAGGACCCCCCCTCTTCACAAGGCCCATAAGACAACCCGACCGCCTCTCAGTGTAACTCAGAACTGGTGAGACAACAAACCTTGAAGTTGGCTTTCAGTGACCTTTTAAAGGTATTTTAATGGCCCTATCTCCCCACTATTGAAATATTTGGTGGGCCAGGGTAATTTTATCTCTGTGAAGTGGAAAACAGCTAATCCTGCTTGAATAGGCTACCCTCTAGTGTTTAAAGCCATTATGGCTCACAACAAGGCTTTGAAAGTTTCCTTCCACGCTAACTAGGATTAATCACAGCTCAATTAGTGCCATGTTTTCACACCAAAGCTGCGTCTTGAAAATGACTCTCAGATCATTACAACCTGCAGCTGGCTGACGAAAACCACAAATGATTTAAAGAATCTAAATAATTCCGCTTCTCTGTGGTTATTCCTACTTGCAGCAACAATAACGATACAGCTATTAACTACCCACACATTTACACAGACATAGATAGATGAGCCAAGTTTCACAGTTTTGTTTTTTTTTTATTCCTAGTTACGAGGTCACCTTTGCCTGAGCCCTGCCTTGCTTTCATCCTTGCTAGATGTTTGCCAGATGATTGCTTTCCAAACACGGCTATTTACTCATATCCAAAATAGACAGCTTGCAGAGACTGAGAAGCTATTGTGAAAATATGTTTTTTAATGAGAAGGCCTCTTTCTTCTCCTCTACCCCAGCGCAGAGTGGCGTCTGGATGATGTAGTCAACAATTTGAGCGGGGAAAGGTCAAAGAGAACATTAACATCGCACGTACATACATCACACACTCTATTACAGTAAGTTAAGCCTCTCATCTCTCTCTTGGGTGCTGACCTTAGCCACTGAGGGACAAGCAAAGAATAGAAAAGAAATATTAGTGAGGAAAAAAATGAAAAAAAATAGTAGTAAACCTAAGAGATATGCATCTCCGAGTTACTAAGGTAAATAAAAAAATGTCATTTTTATGCATAAGGAATTGAATTAAAGTCCAGAATGTGACAATATGAACAGAAATGGAATATAATGCCTCTTATTAATGTATAAACAGCTCAAAATAAGACGTTTTTGTTACCTTAGAATGAGTCTACAGATGCCGTGGGTCCTCTTCCACAGAGTCCGCCATGTTTCTACAGTAGCCCAGACTGGACAAACTAAGCACTGGTTCTAGATAAAGCTTTTCACCAGGCAATGAGGCATTGCTATCAGCAACTACACTCCCTGATGCCACTAAATGCTACACACTGATCCTTTGAGTGGTATGTGTGATGTGAAAGGTGTCGTTCATAGTGGCAAACCCACAGAGATCTCCAAACTCTGCAGTTTCCTGCAGCTCTACAGCTCTAATTATTTGTTTTTGATTTTCCTGTCTTTCATTAGCTTTCGTCGACCTCGTTTTTCTTCTTCCTTTCTTCTCTCCAGCATAGAAAGGTCTGAGAAACTTGCCCTGCATCAAACAACAGACAACAGACAAAGTGAAAATCTAGAACTACAGAGCAAAAATGTATTTCTCAGGAGATGTTGGACACTGAAACGGTTCTGAAAGTAAGGTTTTACATGTATGTAGGAAATACAGTATATGTATGTAAGTAGGGTGAATATCAGACTTACATTTGCAACTTTGCCAAAAACATGGCTTCGAAATAAGACACAATAACTTTATGTCAGATGTTATGTTTCCAGTTTGTTGCACTTATGACGTGTGAACCTATTTTTTTTATAATTTGTGTGAACTAACCCTTTAAACATCTTCTCCCATGTAAAAAAAAAAAGGAAAAAAAAATATCTGCACCGGGATGAAAAAAGTTCAAATGTGTTTCTGCTGAGCTATATGTAAAAAATATATGAGAGAAAACTTCACAGCTTTGTGTTTGCTTTGGTCAGTCTCCCATGGATGCTGGACGGTTGTATCACACCATCGAGCCTCAACTCTCAAACCGAGTGATGACAGCATTATTGTAGTTAGGTCCCCAAAGGGTTACGGTCAGTGTGTTAAAACATTATATAGGCCCTGACAGTTCGAGAAGTGAGTAACAACTCTTTTTCACCTGCTCTACTCAACGCCGATCTCTGGAATCAGCAGACTCCCATGGTTGTGTGAGGTCTTTGTCGAGCTCTTCATTTGTCTCCCTCACCGCTGATAGTGGAATACAGTAAATATTTCACAGAGTTATTGCTGGGATTGGATTAATTACATGCAGTCTTGAGTTTCTGCAATGCATCCTTTGTTCCCGGAGAAGTCACACAACATTAACAAGCTGTCAAGCTGTGAACTGACATGGTTTGTCTCAGTGACTTGTTGTTGGTTTGCCTCACATTCTGTGTGTGTGTGAGAACGAGAGTGTGTTTCGGTGGCTCTGTGTAAGCATACCGGTTGCGACACTAAAAGGCTACACACACTTTTGTGATTTTTCCGTATCCAGAAGTTGTGTAGTGTACGCGAGTGAGAGAAGAAAATAAGAGAGGAACGCGGTGACAGTGAAACAGCACGAGAGTAAGAAAGGGGGGGTAATGGAGCTTGACTAAACTGAGCGCTTGTACATAAATTGACATGTGCAATTAGGGAGATGTACACAGTCCCCCTGGTCTGTTTAAGATCTGGAATAGTTTCCTAACAGCTTCAAGATGCCCTGTTTTGGCTTTGGTTTCAAATCTAAATCGGGTTTGACCTTGTTGAATAATGGTGCTGGTGAAGTTCCCTCTGTTCTCTTTGGCGAGAGTCCAACTCCACACCGTACGTGACGGCAAGCACAGGACGAGGTTTGGCTTCGCTGGAATGTGATGCATGGCGGATGAAATTCTGACCTGAACTTGAATTCCTAACATTGGATTTTTGCAAGGTGGCTTTGTTTTCTTGTAATATGGCGTATAAAGATGGAGGGGGCATTAAAACTGGAGGAGCTGAGCTGTTTAGCTAGCATTCATGGCCTGGAACCTCTCAAAATGAAATGCTTTGGGCAGCTCCTGCTGCTTTTTCTTCTTTATTTCTGGTCCAGCTTTTTCTTTCTGCTTTCGTTTCTGCCTTTTACTCGACATATCGCGTCTACGTTAACTAAGCCAATTCGAGTACTTGCACAAAACTTTTGTAACTACCCAACCGTTATCAACGGTTTTTAGCACTTTACCCCGCCAAGAGTGGCGGACTGGAACTCCGGAGTGGCATCTCATGGGTTAAAGACAGCTGCCAACATCTGTAGCTGTGGTTAGCTTTTAATTGTGAGGCCCAGCAAGTGAGCGAGCAGCATGGTGGAGAGGGGGCTGGCAGGCCGCATATTTCAGCCGAGTGTTCACAGAGCAGCTTTCCGGCCCGGCCATGTGGACTCAATGATGGCGTCCAGGGGTGTGCTGTGCTCCTATGAAATATTAAATCTGCTCGGCCCCCAAGTGTGGACAGACCACCTGCAAGCAAGCGTGGCGTGCGGCGAGCCCGGAGATCAGATGTCCCTCAGCAACACACATGCACAAACACACATATGCATGCATGAAAATGGACTCGCCAATGTCCCCACACAGGATGAACCTGTGGGCCTGCACATGCTTACGCTAATGGACATAAACACATACAAAATAAACAAAAAAAAAAAACCCCACTGAGAACATGGAAACACTCTGATGTGGGGGGAGAGATCCGTGCAAAAATCTTCTGAATGTGATTCGTGATAGTACTGGTTAAAATTAAATTCACCTATGTCTTGTAGCTCTAGTGGCCGAAGAATGCTTCTTATTCTCTTTCTGCAAACAATCAGCAAACTCAGTGAACGACGATGAAGAAAAAGAACAAGAAAACCAAAAAAAAAAAAAAAAATAGAAACTTAAGCCTACTTCGAAAAGCAGCCAAGAGGACAACGGGTGCTTGTCGACTGCCGTCCCCTTCAGGGCCTCGTTCATTTACACGTCGTGCAGTCGGTCCTCAGCCTCCCCTCTGCTCCCCCGAGGCATCTCTGCCTGCCCAGATGTGCAGCTGTTTATGTGGAGCAGCGATAAAACCAGCTGGCCTTCCCTCCACGTTCTCCAAATGAACAGACGGGGTCGCTATTCTCCAAACATACTGTTCTTGTGGAAGGAACCGACTGCTCAGAACATGTTCAGGAGCCGTTTATTTTCTTACTCTTTCTCTGTTCAATGACTTAAAACAGCCAAAGTAAAATTACCCTGCCCGTAATGATGATTATGATGTGGCAAGCAGTGCTTTTAGGGAATTTTTCCACCTCTTTCCACCAGCACTGGAAATTTGCAAATCACCGTGCAGCTGATGAACTTGTTCATCATGTATGTTATGGTGAGCATCAGGACTAACAGAGAAAATGTGAACAGACACAGCAAAAATGGATAAATGTCATACGCTTAGCATCATATTTATGGAGCTATCATAGATTTAACCACATACAGTTTTTTAGATATGATGGCACAAAAAAGAACGACAGAATGATCGATACATTATATTTAAGCAGAAAAACAAAGCGCTGTCTTATTTACTTACTACATAAGTTTAATCTTGTTGTTTTGAGTACTGAATCCTCTCTGCGACTTCACTCTCATTAAAATGAATGAATGAATATGGTGAGATTGTATGGTTCCCTTCACATCACTCTAATACAGATGCACTTTAAAAATTACCACAGTACTCAGTTTTGTTACCTGTAATATGATGGGTTAACTTCACCGTCTTTCTGTCACCTTCTTATAATTACTTCATTAGGTCAGAAATCTGACTTTAAATATGCTTTTATCTTATTATTCTTTATTTAAATATCTGTGTAAAAAATGTCAACCCCTCCAAATAAAATCTAATAATAATATCTGGGTCAAATACGGTTTATAAACAGAAAAAGTTAATTTTACATTTCGGTCTGCTTCTCATTTTATGTCCTCATACAGCCAACAGCTAATTATTTTCTTATGATTGAGAATACTGTAAAGATATTTTGAATTAGTTCATGCTACGAACAATAGTTAATTAGTAAATGTCATGTAGGGCCCTGTACAGGATCTCTCAGCCATTCCATGGACACTAGTGACATCCTGTGGTCATTTTGTGTGAATGAATGTTTCAAAAATAAATCTTTTTTATTTCTTGTTTGTGCTGAACTGCAGGTGAAGGTTCCAGATGAGGCACTGCAAAGTTACAGTTTTAAAAAAAAAAAGGTTTAGGTAGGTATATATTTTAGCGTTTGGGTTTTTTTTTTTTTTATGAGTTTGCATACCATGTGCCGCAGCAGAAGTTCATGCTGATTTACCAAAACAGCAGCTGCTCATTACATCATTGTATCATAAAGTGATGATGTCACTAGCTGAGTCACGTCCAAGGGTGTTGCTAACAAGCTGCAGTGACACATAAACATAAATAGTATCAGTGCAGTAACCAAAAAGCATAAATATATACTGCACTGACATCATTGCCAAAAACTATTTCAGCTGCAGTTCATCCAGCGTTCTGAAGTCTGAACATGACTGACACGACCATATCTTTAGCCAAGTATAAGAAATGAGCTTATATTAAGAATACAAAGTGGTGGAAGAAATATTCAGATCCTTTACTTAAGCAAAGGTAGTAATGCTGAAGTGTGAAGTCCTGCATTCAAAAAATAAAAAGTATGTAAGTATTATCAGCAAAGTTTACTTAAAGTATCCAAAGTAAAAGTACTCTTTATGCAGAAAAATGGTTCCTTTTGGTGTTTCGGATACTATAAATGATGCTTTTAGATTTACATTACTGAAAAACAAATGCACCACTCAGTTCCGTCTGTTAAAGGATGTACTACGTTAAACTGTAGCAACACCTCTTCTGAGACTCTCATATGACAGTAAATTGATTATATTTGGGTAGCAGGCAAAACAATTAGATTTTTTTTTAACGATTTGCTTCACCATTCAGGATCAACTACAGTCTTAAGGAACTCGAGGCACCTGTTAGATGATAAGACATTGCTGTAATGCAGCCCAGAAGTGATAAATGCATGGACTAGTTTTTCTGCATCCTTTTGAGACAAAGTGTGCCTAATTTTTGCAATGTTACATAAGTGTAAAATGGCAGACCTTGAAGTTTGTTCTGTGTGGGAAGACATCTTAGATCAATTTATAGGGCACATTGTATGGCCTTACAGTCTGCTAGCTGCCTGGTTCTCCCACCTGGGAGCCTTACCTACACTGTCCACTGAGCACTGATGGTACTGTTGGGCTGGTTTGCAGCTATTAGTCATTGCTGCATGGTTTGAAGCCAGATCTAAAGCTCGGGGGACAGCAGATATTCCTCTTATATGATAAGTTCCTGAATAATTTTACCTTTTGGCTGGATCTGCTTTTCATGAATCTCCATGAGCTTTGCATAAAACTCCTTGAGGGCTGTGATCAGGGTTAATCTGTATGAACCTCTGCCTGTAGGTCTCATGGTTAAAGCTATATTTAGAAAGAATGGCAGGTTTTACCTGATCCAATTCAAGGGAGTCATCAATGTCCATAAGCACATAGCTTTGCCTGTTAGCCATGATGCTAAGTAAAAAACACAACCTGATTTCTGTCACCAGCATGCTACCACAGTGTGTTCAGATGCAATGAGAAGATTTTCCAGTGATGTTAATGATATGTTTATCTTGGTCATATGTCACTGGTACAATCCCATTGATGAGGAGGTTCACACAGTGTGACATCTGCTGGTCATTTATTGTAACTACTTTTCGTTCAGTGTCACTGACCTTTCTAATTATTGAGAACAGATTTTATTATTCACAATACATCCTGAGGAAAACTTACTAAAGTCCTTTTTATTTTCAGAATATGCACGGATATGCACGGATGAACCTCCAACCAATGACAGCCAAACAGTGAGTGGTAAATTTGATTTGTCAGTAAGAAAAACAACCTGTGTCTGGGTTCTGACTGTGTCACCTTTGCGGAAAAACAAATAAAAAGGTGTTGTGGTCGTGAACATACACACAACAAAGGTCAAATAATTACTGCTTTAAGTGTTGTAGGGGTCAAAATATAGGCTGAACTACAGTATGTCTGTCCTTCAGTTGTCCTCGGGTATTTTCAAAACAACCAACATACAGGCACTAAGTGGATAGCAATGAATATAATGGAAAATATAACATTTGTCCCTCTAACATACTGGATGTGTTATTCAGTTTGAATATGTGGCAACACCGTGCAGAAAGGCGTCAAGAACAAACAGTTGACCATATTTTTTATAACTCATCATTCTGTTTGACCTCGTCACATAACATTCAGTATCAGCTTGTTACAAATTTTCACTGAAGCTACAGAATATTTACCCTGAGGGAAGCATTCAAACAAAACACTTATTTATGGCTGTAGCAGCAAATGAGAATATTCTAGATATCTTATGCAGTCTTGCTTATGTGAAGGATTAAAGGACTGGTGGCATCTAGCAGTCTAGTTGTTGACCCTCTGGTTCCTAGTGTAAAGGAAAAGTGGTACAGTGGTTATGAAACGCCCAATAAACACAAAAGGCCCTACTCAGAATCAGTGTTACAGTCGTATGTCGGTTTTGGGCTACTGTAGAGACATGTTGGTTCAACATGGCAGCCTCAGGGGAAAGAGGTCCCATGACATCTGTAGATATAAAAGTCTCATTCTCGGCCCCTATTTTAGTTTTTCGTAATATATTCCATTCTGTCATATTCTGTAAATAGAGCTGCCTAAATATTTCACACTGGACCTTTAAGGAAAAACTCCTTGTGGAGCATTATAAAGTCAGATTCCTGCCGGGCATGTTTGCCATCTGCTGTCACCCAAGAGATTTCAAATAAAGGGCATTCGCGATGTGCCAGGTCTGCTGAACGTGTGAGCTGCATTGTAATGCATCTCAGCACAAAGACAACGAAAGGATGGGAAAGGATTTACTTTCTTCCAAAATGATTCATTTATTCTTCTTTTATGAATTATACAACCAAGGATTCATTCTTCTTTAGTCACAAGGTGGCAGTAGAGGCCTGCTGCCATTTTATCCTCTACCCCTAAAACTAGAGAGCATCCTGTGCAGCTGCTTCATCTGAGCCAAATGTACTGTATACTGCGTGCAGGGGGGGAAAGACAACTGGGTATTTTATAAAATGTGAAGGTCGACTATCTCCTAACCTACAAGAAGGGAAAAAAGAGACTTATCATACTTTTTGGACATGATTTTGAAGTCATGAAACAGTTTGTAGTGGACACATGGGTGCTCATGCATGCTTTGTCTTTCTACTGTATGTTATAAAACCAGCAGGAGGGACCATTCATTGCTGCTGAAATATGCAGACATTGACTTGCCCTTGGAATATATTTCTGAATGAGAGGCAGAGCTCTCTCCTCCCCTCTCTCTCCTCATTGGTATAAATGTCACGGATTACCTAACGGGCGAATCAGTATGTTTTTGTCATTCAAGAGGAGGTAAGACTGTCATTTGGTTGCCTTGGAGACTACAAATCAATAGCATCATGCAGTATCTTCTGGTCCATTCCCAATGAGAGGCTTCAGTCGCTACTGTCGTCATCAGGGCTGAGGGAGGCGGAGGTCCTCGAGTCACCTGTGCTCTGATTGGCTACTGCTGATAATGAGCAACCCATTGAGGTTTTTGTGGCCCGGTGCACAGAGGAGGCGTGTCTTTGGATGGAGCAAGCACACGCCTCTCGCATAAATACTCAACACAACTGTGGTGATGAGCAGACGCACCAATTTAAAGAACCGACTTCTCGTCCTCAGGCTGCCAGACTTGGCGCACAGTTACTTTCGGTTTGCGTGAGCGTGTGCTGTGCTGCTTCTATCAGGAGGAGAAACAAACAGACAGCAACAACAACAACAAAAGAAAGAAAGAAGTAAAAGTAGAGAGAGAGAGAAGTCAGTGGGTGTAATTACATTCCCTAATCAGCAGAACTGACAGCAGGTGTGAATTCATGTCTGTATTTTCCCCGCAGATATACTGGTGAGTACACGGATCTCTTTCACCTGTTCACATGTGTCAGCAGCAGTGGTTTGCTTGATTTGTGCCTCTCTTCTTTTTTTTTTCCCCCCTTGTTTTTGTTAGATGGAAATCAAGTGTCAGACACTAGATTTGTTGGCTTTGCACCTAACAGGTTGGAGGATGAAGTGTAGGCCTGTAGTTTTGGATGAATTTCTGGTGATTCCCCTTTTTAGAATCAGCCACCTTTTTGTTGTTACACCCACTCTTTTTTTCCTCTTGAGATTCTCGGTGGGGTGTTGCCTCTGAAATTAGAAATGTCAAGGCACAAAAATGAAATTGAATGTCTCACTCTCTTTTTTTTTTTTTCTTGTAAGCAAATGGTTGTCAGCCCCCACCTTCATAAATGTTGCCAATGACAGCCTGTCTGTTTGTTTCAAGCTTCTTTAATATGGATAAATGCACCTTGTTGCACTCCTTTTCTTCCCCTTTCGGAAACCAGGAAGCATACAGGCTTACTTTGCTCTGTCCTTAAACATTTGAATATAGTAAGACACTGCTTTCAGCCTTTGGTCTCAAATACAGCAGGTGCAATGCAATTGGAGAAGGATGGATGGATGGATGCACTCTGCTCATATCTATTACTACTATCTATTATCATTTTTTTTCACAATGTCCTCTCGCAATCATTTCCCTGACTCCTTGAGTTACTTCTCAACGCAGGAATAGTGAGTGCTTCTTTGTTTAATCGAGCCTTTCTGTGCTCTTATCTGTCGAATGTTTTCCTGTCTGTAAAGAGGATATGCAAGTCGCTTCGAAACATTGTTTTGCGAGCGCTGTTCAAACCTCAGCTTCTGCCTGTCTCTACCAGGAAGTTTGAAATCGACCTCTTTACTGTAACCACATTTTTGCTTTCTCTCCTGCGTACAGTCAGCTTCTCTCTTCTGTAATGTTAGTGTTTATGAGAAATGTCCTCTTCCTGCTGGGTAAGTTTAGCCAGGTATGACCAGAAACCTTTAAGGATTATTTGGATTTGCATGCTGAATCTTTTTAATGTTTGCACTGTGGTTTTCTGTCTCTGAACAGGAAGACATTTTTCTGTCAACACTGGCTTGAACTCTATAGAAAACTTGATGCAAGTGGCAAGACTTACAAGGTCAATAAGATTTTTCACTCCCACGCACATCACTAAAATTACATTTAAGGCACTGGAGTGGTAACTGATCCATGATGTGTTTTCAGTGGCACACTCAGCCCACAGGAATCTGGATACAACCCATTCATTCCAGCACACTCCTGGGGGTCTTACTCAGTCCCTGCACCACCCACATACCTGCAGAGCTGTGTGACTCGGCTGGTGGAAAGCTCAGCGCTGGCATGGAGCGTCAGCAGCTTTGCGCTGTCGCCACACAGGCTGAGATTTATGACAGTAGTAGTAAGAACTGTGGGGTGGCAGAGGGGAAACAATGTTGATAATGCGAGATGCCAGTTCCCCTCTGGTGCAGTGAGGGTTTTTTTTTTTTTTTGCGGAGACCACTTGGAGCTCCCATTGGTGCCACTACAGTACAGTGACACATTGAACTGGCTTGGTCTTGTATACGCTTGAGACAGGTGGATTAACCTGGGGTCATGCTTAGGTAAGACTATCAGGAAATATGGTCACTATTTAATGAGGTTAGGTAGATGTTTTACAAAGCAGAACCTGAGCAGGCGGCTAAACATGCACGTCTGTTCCTCCATTGGTCACTAGGTCAGTGCATTTGTCTGCACCTCAGTGCTTCTAATCCAGAGTTTAAAATATGTATAATCTGAATTATGTATAGTGGTATGGTAATTTTTATTTATTCAACACTGAAACTGTCATTTTTCATGTGACTGTAGCTTTTAAAAACATTGCTTAAATCAATTCTAGTAGAGATGCAATGTTTTCATTATTTATTAATGTGCAGATTATCCTCTCTTACTCGTTCCTAGGCTGAGATGATGTTTCCAAATTGCTTGTTTTGTCTATCAATATTTCAAAACTCAAATATATCACTGAAAGACAGTTGTGAAGCAGGAAATTTGGGGCCATTTTTCCTCCTGGACAATTTCAATTCTTAAAAATTCTTGCTGATTTAAATGATCACCTAATCAACAAATGGTTTCAGCACTAAACTCTAGTATGTCTTGTACCTGCTGTACATCCGTCCACTGACTGGTTGTGGCATTAGGAAGTTGGCAGGTCGAGGTATGCATTGTCTTGACTGGGTCAAGAAGAGCCATCCGCCACACAAGCCTCATAAATTAATCAGTGAAGGCAGTTTGTCTAAATGTCTGGTCAGTTGCCTGTTGTTTTGCCGTTGCTGATGGGGCATCGTCACATTCAGACGTGACTGCCAAATGTCTGTTCTTGGGCACACACTGGTGGTCTATGCTGATCTCCTGCCGTACATGAACGGATTGGTAACTTATAGATCACTTAACGCCTCTTAAGTATTCCACTCTGTGAGGGGGACACGGTGTTCAGCTCTGCCTGACACACTGAAGCAGTAATAGATGTGACTGTAGTCTGTGTCTGTTTGTTTCCTCCCAGGTTGACTTGTTACTCGTGCACCCCCACTTCCTCCTCATTGTGCCCCTTTATGTTTTATTAGGCCGATGTTCTGTTATTCTTAGCCGAGCAGGATGTTTATACAATCCTTGAACAGAAATATGACTGGCAAGGCCTGAGTGTTTATCTTTCTTTCCCTTCCCTCCCTCTCTTCCCCTCTCCTCCTCTGCCCAGGTCTTCACTGTCACTGTTCATCCCTCCTTCCCCTCCTCCGCCTCTTTTTGCATGCCTGCCTCACCCTCTCTGCACCCCACTCAAGGATGAAATAAGTTCAAGAGTAGGCCCAGCTGACATTATTTTTTCCATGTTAAACCTTGCGTATCCTTCAAGGCTCCCTTTTTTTTTTTTTTTTTAATTTTATTTTTGGATATCCGGGCATTGTTTCGGCCAAGTATGCCATGTCGTGTGATTGGTGCAGTAAAGGTTATTTTACAGTATTCAGTGTGAAGCATTTCACTGTAGCGCCCACCCTACAGGTTAATGTGTTTCCCTCATGAAGGAGACAAGGGTCACGTATAAGTGGAGGGATGGAAAAACTAACCCTTCAAGGGTGAATGATCTCCTGACTTGTATGACACAATGTTGTCTTCTGGCGGATGAATTTCTGTTAATTGTGCTTCTTTGAATCTACATGAAGATGGCAATATTTATGGTGCATGTTTCTGAACAAAAATATACACCTTAAAACATAACTGACAGCGATTTAAAAGATTTGAGATGCATAATGTGGAAGCTTAGGAATGACCCCTGGGGGGGGGGGGGGGGGGGGGATTCATTTTGTTATTATATTTTTAAAGTGAGACCGTGTTGCTGACTAATAACATGTGGCCACATAGTATGTTAAATGCTAAAAACATAGTGCCGCACAAGTCTTCAGGTCAGACTGTCGATTACACAGTAATATCTATCTAAAGTTTGCTAATATTAGCCGCCAGAAACTTCTGATCATACCAGACCAAGTAAGGCTGTGGCAACATCGAATTGAGCAAGAGTGCATTTTACTGCTTATGAATGGAAGTTCTCGTGTCTAAGATTAGTCTCGCCTTCAAACCAAATTAAAGCCTAATTCATGCAGGTTTTATTTGTCCAGCTCAGGTTCCCAGAATACAAGATCTATTACCGAGCAGAGTGTGGCAGCTTGTCAGAAATACAACAACAGACCAAAATTTTTAATGGTTTTAATTTTAAAGGTAATTCATGTGCCCGTAAACATGGAGACTACTTTCAGTAAAATGAGTTTAGTATCAGTGCACGTATGAGTCATAAATGGAGACAAAGACGCCACTGTACTTTACCTAGAAATTCCAGAGAATATGTTTCATGTTGTAATTGAAGATGAAGTAAAACTGTTGTAGGTTGTGATAGTGTTTTATTTTTAACTGGGACTTCTGTTTGTGTAAGTTATGAAATGAATGATTCACTACGTTCAGCTGAAGACTGTGAAGCAAGGGTGTCTTTTTAAATAGATGATACCGGTGAATAGTAAAAGTAACTACATGGAACTTTTTTCACGTAATCACTTTTCAAACTCATTTTAATCATTACCACAGAATAACTTCATCGTTCTGCTTTATCCAAAACATCTTTTTTTTTTTTTACTTAAAATTACAAAGTAGGTCAAAGCCTGTACAGCTCTAAATGAATCGCCATTGAATCAGATAATGCACGGCTGTGACTGAGCCTCTTGTCCTGTTCTATTTTTCTTTGTTCTATATAGCCAGTTACCACACAAACCACAAGCCTGTGGCCACTGACCACAAGGCAACAGTCTTTAAATAGAGAGCGTGAGAAGGCCACTCAGCATCTTGTCTCAAGACAGCGTCTGTCAGTCCTGGGACCTGCTTCAAGTCATTTGTTTAAAGCTTTACTACGACAATGCTGGATAGTGAATGCACTGAACATGGATAAACAAACTCTTTGCTACTTTCATCTAAAATGGAAACTTTGGCCAAGCTTTGATGGAACTGAGTGCACAGAGTTCCACCCCAGTCAAATACCACAGCACGCCCCCAGCACACTCTCACAATGACTGTTCTCTGGTTGCTAGTGCAAGAGCACATCATCCTGTATTTAGAAACGGCCACTTTTTATGCAAGCCGCACATGAGCTGTGCAGCGTTTGCAGTGCATTAGAGCAGCAGAGCAGAGGAGGACTGGGTTGTTTGGTGTGTTGTGGTCAAGATGTGCAGAGTATAAACAAAACTGTCGAACATGTGCAGGTAAAACAACCATGACTTTCACATTCTGACAGTGTGTATACATACAGGAGGGTTTGAAAGATTTGGCGTTTGTTGGTTTTCTCTTTTTGTTTCATGCAGTTATTGACAGTTTCATTACTGTGACGTTTAGTATCCGTTGCCGTCCCCGGGTATATTTAGCACAAAACAAATGCGGACCACATTTAAATGAATTGTAAAAATATCTCAATGAACCTAAGTGCTAAAAGTTTGTGTAATACCCATTTGCTCTTTCGATCATCATCTAATGCTCAAACAACTTCAGATATTTATCACCGCCGCGCGGTATCTAATCACATGACTTCTTCTAACCCTGCAGCCCAGTGTTTGTGCCCGGCCGCGATATGACTGAGGTGATGATCAACAGCACCCCCATGGAGGACATGAGGCTCAGCCCCAGCAAGGACAGACTCTCCTTTCAGGTAGGACACACACACACACACACACACACGACACTGAAACAACACGTCCGTCCCCAATTCCCTACCCATAAATTTTATGTGGCCTTTGGAATTTTATACTCGTCGCCATCCATTCATTAACATGAATTTGATTGACACCAGCATGAACAGGAGGGAGCAGCCACTGTGTGTTTTTATGTGATTTAGGAACGGCAGCTGCATTTGGCACAAGATAATGGAAATATAAATATTAAATGTATTTTTGTTTAAGCTATAAGACTCTTAATCAAGCAATGTTTGTATAAAATTGTAGTTTGATCATGTTTAAATGAGGCTACTAATTATTTTGACATGGAATTGTAACAGCATGAAGATGATTTACAGATCTGTCAGATAAGTGTGTAGCTGGGTGGGAATCTAGATCATCATCAGCACTGTAGAGCCACATTTTTCATTCTTAATGTCAGTAAGACGACGTTTGAGGTTACGCTTGGTCACAACTTAAAACACACAAAGAAAATGTATGTCTTGGAAATTGTCTGCAATTTACTGCAGCCTGTCACAAAAATAAACGGCGCGGATTCAGAGAGATGAGAGAAGCAGCCATCAGGTGGTCTTGACAAGGTGCCAGCGGCTTTGTTTTACTGTCAGCTCAACAGGGCCATCTTGGAAACAAAACTACTTAAACGCACAGCTGCTTGCTTATTTTAGTGTCACATTTGTACCCCAGGTGAAGAAGAGAGAGAGGGGGAAAAAAAGAATTTGAGGGCACAATTTAATACTGACACCATTTTATTGTAAAAGATGATGACATTTCTTGAGTAAAGACTTTGTTTGTTTTTGGACAGGAATCTGTTAGCGAGGTGCTGTAAGGTCGTGGGTACCAAAATATCCTTGAGCATGTTCCACCTGCTGAGGCTTTTGCAGCTCACAGGGCTAAAATGCAATTTCCTGTTTGAAAGATTGATATAATTTAATTCTTTGTACCAAAAGGGTGCATTCATACATTCATAAACCTAATACAATATCCTGCTAATGTGATGCTGTATGTAGCCGTCGATTCTCAGAGGATGTAGACTGACCAAGAGGAAAAGGCTGGCTTCCTCTCCCCACAGATCACACCCCAGCTGTGAGTCTGTCTGAGAGGATGAGAGGAGCGGAAGAAGGGGGGTGGAGGGGGGGATAGGAGAAAAGGAGGGTGCTACTTCTCCACTCTTTCCATTTCCCACTCTGTATTTCCTCACCTCGGCCTTCTGCCCAAGGTCCCAGCCACTTCTTTAGAGAAGCTCTGTATGAAGCGATGATGTTGCCACCAGTCACTTCCTCCATTATGGGTGCCGGGGGCTTGTGTGACCATTAAATTCCAGCTGCACCTATAAAAGGTATTGAAATGAACATGACCTACTAACGGAAAAAAGATGAGTAAATAGTTCCTGATTTACTGGAATTATCATTTCAAAAGGCAATGTCACGATTCAGGGGTATAGCGTGCGCGCCTGCTCAACTCCACCGCACACCCCAGAAGAGCCTAAAATAGCCAGTTGCCATTGTGCCTGGCTGATGTGTCGTCGCTTCCTGCCACTGGATGTGAAACAAGTTATGACATGTGTTAGCTAGGGGTCCAGAGGCAAGGTCATCCGCTGCCCAACTCCCCTTGGTGTTGACGCACGGCGAAGACTGGCGATGCAGGCCAGGAAACGCAGATACACGCAGGCATTAGACATGAACACACACGCTCACGCATAATTACACGCATATAATCACACCTCTTGGCGTGGTTCTCCACGCAGCTGCTTTTTAGAGAATGTAATGGCCTCCAGTAGACGCGTACATGCTTTCATAACCTGACAAATTCTGACATTCACAAGACATATTTATAGCTTTTTGTCTTTTTCCTCCCTTCTCATCTGTCTCCTATGGAATTCATGGAGACTTGGACACAGCTGGATCCCCTCTATCTCTTCCTCTCTCTCTCCTCGTCTCAGTTTCTCTCCTGCCTCATCTAATGCTTTCTTTCCACTCGGCTCTTTGCCCAGACAGCGACATCGCCCCCCCTCACACACACACACACACCCCTCCCTCCAGTGTCTTGGAGTGAAATATGCAGGTCTAAAAATATTCATCCACTTTATCCAAACAACAGCAAAAATGCTGTTCTTGGACCAGGAGTGGCAGGCTTTTTCCCCTGGGCCGTTTCTCCAGTTCCTGAGAACAGAGAAAGTCTGAGGTTGATGTCCAATCTTGCCAGCACAGGGAATGCATGTAATCTCTCTTGTCAGACTGTCTCTCATGCCCTTCAGTTTAGATCCAAACATTTGAGTGTGGCACGCTGCGTTTATAAGCACACGTATCGGTCTAGATTTGCAGACAATTTCATGTTGTTTCCGAAACTGTTTCCCCAACTCACTCTCCACAGGAATATAAAGTATTCAACACTAAATGCTCACAGTTATAGGGATGGATGTTGTTTTCATAGACCTTCAACTTTTGTGTTTTTTTCAATTTACTGTTTATTTGAAATGATTATGGTCTTGTATAATCTTCTGAGTAGTGGGTGATGTGGCACTGGATGAGTTTGTGAGCTGCGTGGCACAATGCCTTGCAAAAGCATTTAGATTAAACATGATGCAGCATTTGCCGTAAGTCTGACTAGACATGTCTCATTCACCGGTACACGGCCTCTGATGTAACTCTCACTTGCGCAATTTGTTTTTCAGCGAGCACCAAAAGTATGTGGAAAGCTAGCTTGGCCATTGGAGGAATGCAGGCTGGGCAAGAGCAGATATGCCACTTGGATTTTAAGCAACCACTTCCCGTCACAGATGTTTAGTCTTCACATCACTTCCTTCACAGTTGTTTAGCCTTGTAGCGGTGCCTGCAACGCCTCTACAACGCTCAAGGCAAAATTCTGGTATCCCTGAGCGTACTGTGCAGTTAGCATTGATCAGAAACATGCTCACAAATTTCCTTCCTGACAACAAGGGGCAGCTGACACTCCTAGCTTGAACCTGTCTGCTTTTAAAGTTCAGAAAATGAATTGTATTAACTCCTAAAGGGTTAATGAAAAATGAATAACCATATTTCATCCTTGTCTTTCCTCTTTAGATATTCCCAGACCCCTCTGACTTTGACCGATGCTGTAAGCTCAAAGATCGTTTGCCATCCATTGTGGTCGAGCCGACAGAGGGAGAAGTCGAGAGTGGAGAGCTTCGCTGGCCTCCAGAGGAGTTTCTGGTCAGTGAAGAGGAGGAGGAGGATGAAGAAGAAGAAGAGGAAGAGGAGGAGGAACAGGAGCAGGATAACGGCAGTATCCCAAACGGACAGCCGACACAGAATTCTCAGCACTAGAGGTTGTGTTGCAGCACCCGTACCCTCTTGTTCCCCCTGTCTTTCTGATAGACTCTCCCTTTCCCACACTGGTTCCACTGCACCTCGGCACTCCAACAGACTCAACTAGCAGATGCACATTCAGAGTCTCGTGATGCCTACTTGACACCAAAGCATCACGCTGAAGAGAAGCAATACACATGGGCGACACACCTTCTCACACATTGATTGATTCCTCCTGAACTGCAAACCCACCAGAATGGACTTCTTAAAGAATGGACACGCACACCTCTAACCTACACTTCCTACCATGCCTACCACCATGTGTCTCGGCCCAGAGTGGATGTCCTGTTGGACAGCGGCAGCTCAGTGCTCCATGGACAGCTTTTACACTGCAGGGGGGCTACAGCTGCTCTGTACTTTACTCCAAAATGGCTGGCGTCATGACCCCAGAGACTTGATACTCTTCTACAGAATTATTGTGGTACCCGTGGGAATTATCGTCTACAGTACACTGTCCATACCTGTGTTCAGTTTCTGGATTGATATGTTAATTATTGTGTTTGCCACTGCTGTCCATAGATTTGTCTGTTCCTGAGAAGTGAATGTGTTGTGACTTTTTGTCTTGTTTTTTTTGAGAAGTGGGTGTTCTTGTGTAAAAATGTTACTGGGATCCCCTGCCCACAACAAAAAAATGACATTTTTATGAACTTCCATCAGGCGTTCACAGTAAAAAAGAAACCTGGAATCATTTTTAGAGAAGTGAGCAGAAAGTGACAGAAAATAAACCAGCATGTTGTGCTTGTGCTTATGTGATAAATTCACTGTACAAAGGCTTGTTTTGCAGTCCTGCTACGAACCCTTCATCACATCAGCCTCCTGTAAGCCTTATTACAAAGACAGAATGGTACATCCCCGAGAACTAAATGTGACACAGGCAGGTTAAAGACTGAGCAAGGACTGATTAATTGTAATTTTTGAAAAGGCGGATGGTGGATAAAGCAATGTACAGACCCAATGAAGGATATGTAAATACTTGTTCCCAATGAGCCAACCCCTGAGGCCTTATAGTGTGCTGATCTTGTTTGTACTTGGTTTGGGTTTTTTTTTTTTTTTTTTTTTTTTTTTTTTCTTTTTAGAAAGACAAAGACTGAGAATCGCTCTGAGCTGTACACACCTGAAATTAAAGTTGACTCGTCTTCCTGTTCAGGCCATAGTTTTGTCACGGTGAATTCACACTGTTAGACATAGTTCACAAATAAGTTAGGCAATATCTGAAAGTCTTTAGTCTCAATATAATCGGTCCTAATTTTTGCCAAAAGTTGTATGGAGGGGCGGCGGGGGGAAATCTTATTTGTTCTCTGGTAGTGATGTCTGTCATTTTGTTTGTGTTCTTTTGTTCACTCGCTTTTTAAATTACCACTTACTGTTTGTGGAACAAGTCTTGTCGGTCAATCTGTGGAAAAGATTTCACTTTTGTGTACACAATATGAAATACTGTTGTACAAGCACGACTGAGATACGTCTGTTCTCTTTGTAATTTCTCATTTGAGTGGCATTAGGGCTGTGTACAGAACATCTCTCTCTTTCTCCTGTCTGTCACCTACAGGTCCCACATTGTTTTTGTAAAGCTCAGGGAGATTAGCCGCCATCTTTCTCTTGTGTTTTATTTTTTCATTTTTCTTTTCTTTTTTTTTTTTTTTTTTTTTTTTTTTTTTTTGTATTTAGACCACTTTTCTCTGTGACAATTGCAGAGGCTGTAAATAAACATTTGAATTTGCTATCCAACTTTGTAACTCTGCTCTGTGAGAATAATTGAGGAGTTACTACCATTTTTATGGTACAAGACTAAAACCAAATGAGTCTTTTACAGGGGCAATCCTGCTGCACATTTAAAGTACTGTTTCCAAGAGACTTCCGTGTTTATTTTAATTTTCCTTTATGTGAAACCCCCCCTTTCTTTCCCCCACTCACTTCACCTGCAGTGGTTAGAAGAAAGCAAGGGTACTTCCTGCTTGACGTCTCTCACATACAGTAGCGCTCTCTCTCTACGAATACAGATGCATGTATCAACTGCGTGTATGTCGAAGCGAGAACAGGCCACATGCTACTTCCTGTCTTCAACTTGCACACAAACACACACAATCTGACTTTTAGTTTCAACAAAATCTAATTCCTGAGCTTTGAAAAGCCTTCACTTCTAATTTCTTAAAAATTGTAGGTTTTTAAGATATTAAAAATGATGCCATCTAGCATTAGGGAGAAGAGTTTTGACCTACAAACCTTCTGGAGGCTTTTTTACAATTGCAGAAATATTGAGGATAGTACAGGGTATAAAAGCCTTCTCACAAAGACTCCTCACTCTCCGCCCATAAATACTCACCACAATGATACAAGACTAATAAAATGTGGTTGACTGGAAAACTTCTAATGGGGAACTAGGGGATTTACAGGAATAAACAGAAAGCTTTCTGATCAGTGTTACAGTGGAAACTTCTCAGGTGATTTGCTGCTATGTACTGTATTAGTGACCCCATAGGTCACGTTTGATTGCCGAGTACCGGGAATAGTCTATTAGAGTTGCTGCGGTAGGGCCTTTGGGGGCCAAGGGCCTGATGTATTGGCCAAGGTGGTACTCTCAGGGCCT
Source organism: Protonibea diacanthus (assembly GCA_028641955.1). Classification (NCBI taxonomy): domain Eukaryota; kingdom Metazoa; phylum Chordata; class Actinopteri; family Sciaenidae; genus Protonibea; species Protonibea diacanthus. The sequence goes on along the minus strand of CM053987.1, from coordinate 6,502,444 downwards.
TATGGTCACTTCCTGGAAGGGGAACAATGAACTGACATTCTATCCTGCTTCCTTCTTCCTGGAAAAAATGGAGCATAAAGAGTTATTAATACCCCCCCCAGCTGATAATGGTGGTCAGCAGCAGAGTGTGTGTGTGTCTGGCTAGTTCGGAACAGACTAGAAAAGGAATGCCCTTTATCCCTTTCTTAACAACTGCTCCTCGATCTCAGTGGAAAATGTCATGAGATCATGGAAAGAAGAATTCATAAGAAGTTAGTCCTTAGAGAGACTGACTGATTTTGCATCCAGCTACGCAATCATGTGACGTCAGCAAGAAACCTCTGAACCTTTGCGTTGTCCCTCAGAAATTACTGAAGAAAGGAATAGTGAGACGCTTCAGTTTTAATAAAGGAGGGTGCTCTGTTTCTGTGGCTTTATGAGACATGAAAGGAAACCCTTGACACATCTTTCCATAGCATTTTGACATTTTGAGCAGCTCTTATCTTCAACTTCAGCCACGTCTCAGCTGATTAACTCAATGAAGAACTATGCAATTAAACTTCTTTTTAGCGCGACCAGTAATTAAAATTTGCGACGCCGTCTTGTTGGCCCTTGATACCAAAGCATCACTCCCACAAGAGAAGCAATACACACAGGCAACACACTGGAGTCATTTTAAAGAAGTGAGCAGAGAGTGGAGAAAATAAACCAGCATGTCCTGATAAATTCACTGCAGAACGGCTTCTTATGCCATGATCCTCTCATCATACTGGCCTCTTGTGAGACAAACAGTACTCGGATGACAAAGCAAAATTGAGAGTTAAATGTGACACGAGGAGGTTATTGCTCAGAAGGGCAAAGATGAGTGCAGACTTGATCATTATAATTTTTGAAAAGTGGATAAAGCAAAGTACAGACCCAATGAGGGATGTGTAAATACTTGTTCTCTGTGAGTCACCCCCTGAGAGAGACTTTTCTTTTTTGGAAAGACAAAGACAGAGAATCGCTTTGAGCTGAACACACCTGAACTTAAAGTTGACTTTTTGTTCTCTTTGCACACAGACATACTTTTGACAGGCATGGCAAAAACCTGATTGAATTAGTAAAAACAAAGACTGTGGGCTGAAAGGAATGTTAACAGGAGTTCAACGTTAATAAAAAAAAAAAAAAAAAGAAAAAGAAAAAAGATGTTTTAGTTTGTATTTCCATTATCTGGACAGTTCAAGATTTTAACCTCAGATTACACCCAGAAAAATCAAACTTTAAAGGCCATGGAAATCTGTTTTCACAATCATCTTCATACCATGAATGAAACATTTCCTGCAAAAGAACAATTTTGGTTATCTCACCTGATTTCTGTCATATTTTGTGTGTGTGTTTTTCTCATTGCTTTCAAGAGGATGGGGCTCAGTTTGGAAAAGGATGCAGTTGCTTATGCTGCCAAGCCATTGATAAAACCACAACCACACAGCCAGCATATTATTTTGAGGGAGTTTTGAGGGTTAAAAACTAGTTTAATATCTTGGCAAATATTTTTTTCCCCCTAGAGTTAGAAGATAATATTGAAACTATCCTCATTTATGTTCTCTAAATATGTAACTGGAGCCAGAGGCTCTTAGCTTAGCTTAGCATAAAGACTGATTCTGTCCAATGGTAATAAAACCTGCTTACCAGACAGCATACCTTAAAGCTCACTAATTAACACGTCGTATCTCGTTTGTTTAATCCAAAGCTATGCTAAACTAAGCTAAACTAACCGGCTACCAGCTACTTCAGGCATCAGTCCTCTAATCTAACTCTCTGCGCGGAAGTTTCCCAAAATATCCAACCTTTCTGACTCACTATTAATAAACAATCGCTTACTTATTTCATGATTTGAAATCCCTTTTCAACAGTCTTTAGCCTCATGTTGCCCTTTGAACATGCTGTCGTGTTGTAGCTAACTTCCTGGCAGATTGTATCTCTTCAATGTGAAAATAATTTCTGTGCACTGTTTGCACTTTTTCCTAACCACTCCGCTGGTGGTCAGAGGTGACGGCACTCATTTTGAATATTGGTAAGACGAGCACTGAGCGAGAGTCACTGAGTGCTCGGTGACATCGGGGAACGGAGTGTGTCTCGCACACCATTGTTGGCAGTATCTTTAAATATGTGTGAGAGCGTGTGCCTGGCTATGTATTAAAACTGTTGTCAGAGTCCTCTGAGTGAAGTCACTGATAGCTCTTCTAGCTCATTCTTGGAATTCTTTCCAATGGAAACAATCCCATTGCTGATCCCAGTGTGTCAGCAGAGTCTGACCTGCCAACCCCTGAATTCTCCCCGACTCCCAACTATAGTCCACATTAACGCTGTTTCACTGTCACTCTTCTACACATAAACTCACACCACCAACCCTTTCATGTACCCATAACATAACCCCTCCCTCCTCAATCATGTCACAAGGAGAGAAATAATGCTTATCCGATAAACACTTTTTCCACTCCCTCATTTTGCTTCTCCGATGTAGTTGTTTTCTTGTTCCTTCTATTTTTCGCTCTCCCAGACTTTTATCCCATTCTGTTGTTTCAGCAAGTTTCCCATACTTGCATGACAGTAGAAATGTACTCTGCATTCCCACAGTGCAGGTTATGTAACGTAAGTTAACATTTCATTATAAACAGTGCCCCTGTTCTTATAACCTTGCTATTTTAGTACTGCAACCTTACAGTATAAGCCACCAAGGTTTATTCTGTGTGTGCATGCATAACTGTGTCTGTGTGTTTGTGCAGAGCTTGCAAACAGGCACATGTGCTCAGAGGTTTTATGTATAACCGTGTCTGTTATTATGAGTGCCATGTGCGTAAGGGAAAGATTCTTTTCCCATGGTTCCTCAAGTGTGAGAAGAAAGTAGAGCTCTCAGGACATGAAGCAAAAAACTCTGCTAGTTATTTATAACCTGTCTGGAGACGGCCCACCAAGCGTAGACACATATCTGGCACTGTCAACAAGGGAAGAGCTAGAGTATGATATGCTGAGAGGCGTACAACAAGGAGGGAGTATTAGGGGGGTACGGGGTCAGGCAAGGAAAACGAAGGATGTTGAGGAGTTAGAGCTTAGAAAAACACCTGCAATGTGACACGGATAAATCACAGGTTCAAGACTGGTTGTCTCTCTCTCTGTGGCCAATTTAGATAAGACCTGATGAGATAAGCCAAAATGCAACCATAGCAGAAATGACACTTGGGAACAGTGTCACTGTGCCCTCATAAAATTTCCAAATGACATGAATGGAAAAAGAAAAATATATGAGACCTCTGGAGGTCAGTCAGGTGACTAATTTTGTTGTAAACTGTCCTTTCCTTGACATTTGAAAACCCGGCAGCACCATGTGATCCGCCGGTCGAGGACACGGGACCACAAAGCAGTGATTGCAATTCAAAACTAAGCCTTCACAACAACTCAATTAATCAGAGTCAAGCATACTCAATACTCTGCCAAATTGCTCTCTGTACCTGCATATCAACAGTCCGGCCTTTGAAGACATAATGCAACTGCTGGACTCACAACCGCAGCACATATTTGGACAGATGAGTCTAAGCGCCCTGGGACTCGTTCTCTATTTAACAGCGTGATGTAAGGTACATCTCCAGCTCATCCTCAAGCTTTTAAAGCTTTGATCAATACAAGTCTGCTGGCATCCGCTTTGTGCCGTAGTTTTGTGTGTTAATGTGCTAAGCCACAGCCTGCTGTTCTTCCATAGGCTATCATTGATATAAATAGACTGCTTATGGTCCCGCCACTCTAATCCTCATTGCCTAGAGACCAGAGTGGAAAAAGGGAGGAAAGAAAGAGAGAGACGGAGAGAGAGAGGGAGAGAGGATAGGACCGGGACACAAACGGAGACAAACACACAGAAATTAAGATGCAAAACAGGAGGAGCAGTAATGTGTGTGTGGCGTTACAGGTGTGAGGCCCAGACAATGTGAAGAGGAAGTGAAGTGAAAGAGAAGAAGACTCAAGTTAAATCATCCGTGTCCCCACTTTGAACTACCAAAAAAGCACAAAAGGTCATTAGAGGCAAGAATGTTTTAAAAAAACAAACTAGATGAGTCTTTTTTTTTCAATAAATGCTCGTTAAAGTGCTATCAATAGACTCCATTGAAAATAAACCAAAACAAAGTGTGCAATGACCAGTCACTCTGTCTCTCCTGCGTGGACTTATGTAAGTGGAATGGCACGTCTAACATGAATTAATGTTGTTGCTCTCTATGTGTATCTCATCATGTGTTCCTAACGTTCACTGTAAGATAAGTTGCATTTGACTTGGCTTACCTCCCATGTCGTTTCTATCAGCAAACACAGCTAAAGTGAACACGTTTTATATTTTTCATGGATTAAAATGACTGTGATTGTAACCAGAGGGCTTAGGTAATTGTAGTTCTCAAAGGGAATATGATTAGGAGTACCTGATCAAATTGCTTTTCCTAAATTATTTTAGACAAGCGTCATTAATCATGCGGATGTGCTTCTCTTTTGAAGGTGAGTTGGCACCAAAATGAAAAAAAAAAAAATGAGAGCTTGTTTCAAAGCAAAGATTTTCCGTTCCCCTCTGAAGTGATGCGTTGACCCTTGAGAAGTTTATACTGACAAAGCTATACAGTTCACTCAGTCTCTCAGATAGAGTGCATGCCATAGGGAGCAGGTCATGGAAAAGTCTTGAGTTTGACTAAGTGCACTCTCTCTTTTACCCTGTCTGTCAGTCTGTCTCTACCTCATTCACCACACACACACTGCAGCAGCGTACATAAGAGAGTACATGCTCGGATACGCTTAGACACATTGACCAATCTGTGCACACACACACACACACACACACACACATCACTGAATGCTGAGGTAATTTGTAACAGTAGAACAACTCATAACTGTGGGTAAAAGAAACAAATGACACATGCTAGGATTTACACTACTTTAAAAGGGTATGTTGGGGGACTCGGTCAAGAAGTATATCATCAATACCATGCTTGAGATTCGAATGAGTTCTGACATATTATTAACACAGGGATCTTGAGGAGAAACACCGCGACATGAGCAAAAACTCTCAAGCTCTGTAAAGAGGATTAGTGAGCGCAAAAATAGTTAATAGAAATGGACTAACCTGTCCAGTGGTGGCTCATTTCAGTGTTTTCAAACTTGATTTAAAGATACTTACGCCACTGCAAAGGTTAAACTTCCAGAAATGAAGTAGGCCATTAGGTAGACTCTGTTGAAATAACGTGAACTGGATATTTACTCTTGAAACACTTCAACCAAGGGGCAGACTTGTCTTGTTCATTGTTAACTTGTTTTAATGATTAAAAAGACGGCGGTCTGTTCGTGAGGTTAGTTAATTAGATAAATTACTTACCTGGTCACAAATATTAATGTAAATGATGATCTTTTTGATAGATTGGGTGTACTAAATCACTTTTTTTTCTCCTCGTCCATGTGTGAAGTGTCTTGACCATTCTGTGCATTCTGCACTGCAGGTTTAAGGCTCAGCAGAAAAAGTGCTGTACTTTGGTACAATTTTGAGATACTGGTCTTTTTTTTTTGCTACGTTGCCACTCTTCTACATTTCAAAGGTAATTATTGTACTTTTTATTCTACATTTACCTTACAGCTACAGTTACAAGTTACTTTGCAGATGAACCTATGATTTTTTTTCTTCCTTTTAAAGGAGGCATTGTTACATATTACTATCCAACAATATAGTAAGTTGAAGTTAAAAGTTAAAAATTAAGTTAAAATCTATCTCTATCTCTACCAGCTACACGTTAAATGTTGCTCATACAATAAATAACAATATAATAATATAATATATAATAACACATAGACACTTGTAGGCAGCATATTTCTGCAAACAGACACTACTTATTGCACATTTTGCTAACTGTTGTATTAGTATCTGAATACTTATAATACTATATAGTACTATACTGGTATTAGCAGTGCGTGCATGCATATTTCTCCCACTTTACATGCTCCTACATGTAAGACTTTATAAATACAGGTACTGCTTAAAATATAACAACCATCTTCAGTATCAACATGTGAAATCTACAGTGCATTCAGCATGGCCTTGGTAAACTTTGCTCCACATGCTGTGGCTTCAACTGTCACCTGCTGGGACGGGCTGTAGCTCGTACAAACAGCGCCCCCTGTCGACGCGTGGCTGTACCGACAGGTGAGAGTTGACAAGTTGAGAGGTCGTGTTAGCTGAACGGTAAGGCGGCTATACTTTTTGCTGCAGTCATAGTAAGTAAATGCATTAAAACAAAGTGAAATTGGCGTGAGCCTGCGCTTGTTTAGGCTAGAATCTCACGAAAAAACAAGTAGACTGCGAGACAGTTTGAGCTCCGAGGACCGTTAACGCTATTGTTGATAAGCTTAGCCGATGTTAGCAAGCTGCTAGCTGGCTTGCTAAGCTGCTATGTCGCAACCAAGTGTTTGGACTTATTGGAGCTAACAGAACAAGCTCACAAACAAAGAGAAACTTTAAAATCTGGAGGAGAAACACTAAAAAGGTGGGTATGCTGTCACATACATACGGCAGTATGCGGTAACTTATCGACAGCTGCTGTTTTAACGTGAGCAGGGTAGCGTCGGTTGAGCTAGCTTTGTGTTTTGTGTGTTTGATTTGGCTTGCAAAGTTAGCATCGCAGGTTGTTGTGAGTGGCTCAGAGATGACCTGCACCTGCGGCCAGAGATGGCACTGACAACAGGTAGTCACGTCGTCCCAGGTGGACGTTACAGCGTGCAGACTCTTGGTGCTAATGCTGGGTAATGCTACGGCTTGCACAATGTATATACACTGTGACAACATTAGCTTTTCCATGAGCAAGTCATCTCTGGCTCGACTTTTAGGTTGTCTCTTATTTGCATTCATGACCGGGGTTAAGTAATTATTTACGTAGCAACATGTTAAACGAGGGTGGGATTATTTACAGACAGTACATGGTAAATCTCTTTAAGGGCTTTTGTGTAACAGCTCAGCTTAAAGCTGAACTTGGAGAACTCATGTTGGCTCTCTGGTTAAAGTCCTTGTTTGCCACACCCTGGGGTAATGGAAAATGTGTGTGCACGTTGAGTACTTATTGGTCTTGATTAGATTATTTCAACAAGGTAGTACATGTTTCCTAATGCAGGTCATTTAATCACACATAATTCACAGAGTTATTGCATTAATCGATATGGCACATTGGAAAGGTCCACGAAGCTGCCACTCACATGCACCTTGCTCCCAAACTCAGTAGTCCTTTGCTTTTTGTGCAGTCGCTGCTGTTAATACAACCTCAACTAATTCAGACACATAAACACAGAGTTGATCAAAAGTACCTCTCATAGATAGATAGAGTATGTAATTGATCCCCAAAAGGAAATTGTTGTGTTGCAGCAGCCGTTACAAGTATTACAACGTAACACAAAACAGGCACACGATACATACAAAAGTCATGAGCTATATCCATTTAAAGTGTCTACGTTTAAATAGAATAAACTCTAAGAGAGGAAGAACATACAGTTGTACCATTTGGAAACATTTTATCCAGTTATCTACAGAGGCTGTTCAACTTCTCCAGCTCACTGTGACCTCCAGTCGTTCAGGTTAAAAATGGATGTGGCATCGCTCCTTTCAATACTGTTTCATTTCCCACCTAGATTGTGAAATAGTTCGGTCCCTGTTGGCATGACGGATGGGTGCCGATTCAGTGATTATCTGAGGTTATTATGATTATCTTGTCAAGCCACATTAGATGTTGGCCAGTTGTTTTTATATCTTTAATGTTTCTTTTCATGGCATTTATCCAGTTTCATCAAAAGAATATCCAAAAGTTGAATAAGGATTTAGGAACTAAACTTTTGCATACAGGATTGCAAGGCTAAGAAATCAATTTAATACATTTCTTTTTAGTTATCACAACAAGTTGGAGAGTTTTTCAGTCGTGGAGGAGTGTTGTTCTCTCCAAGTGCCCTCAGGGTTGTAAAATATACCTGCACTTAAATCTCTTTGCAATTCATTTTACAGCATTATCTATTTCATTCTTCCTCCCTCTGTTTTCCCCTCTCTGTCTCTTTCACACACACACACACACACACACACACACACCACTTAAGCTCATTGTTTAGCCTAGACATGCTTGACCTCTTCACTCTGCTTTGCTCTGTTGGGATGTCTGGTCTTGGCTTAAAGTAAGGAATGCAAAATGATTGCCAGAGAATTCAGACTTGGGCTATGAAGAGTATGCTGTGTGTTACATGTGGTGGTGTGTTTGGGGAAGTGCTTTCTGAATCATTACTATGGTGATTAAATAAATGTTAAACTAACCCAAACGGATGGGAACTAAATCAAACACGCAAGTGGTACTTGCTTTGGAGTATGGAAACAAAAGTGTTTCCGTGGATGCCTTATATAAATAGTGTTACGTCCCAGGTGTGCGCGCCAAGCGGAAGAAAAACATGTTTATTTAACACTTTAATGTCCATAATTCCGCTCACTTATCACATCTCTGGCTGCAGGTGTGTTGTGCCTTTTTGCTGTATGTATGAATAGGCTCGTCTGATTGTTCCAGCAGCCACCCAAGGGTGTGTTTTTTGTTTTTGTGGGCCACAGCCTAATTGTGGCAATTGTGCTGAGCAAGCCTGTTTTTCTCACCTCGCGTCATGCCTCACATTTTCCGTTGTCATAACCAGTAACCCTTAAACCCTTATTGCCTGCATAATCATGTAGGCAAAAAAAAAAAAAAAAAAAAAACACTCTTGCATCTTTTAAATGCACCTTCAGCCAGTTCAGGTCACTGCCGTGAGACTTGCTGCGTCATGCTGCTGCAGAGGGTGAGGATGATGGGAGCGTTGGGGGCAGGTAGTGCGAAACCGAAGGCTTGTGCAATCATAGCAGTAATTGAGGTGGAAAGGTGAGAACTGGTTCATATAAGAGAAGAAAGCATCTGCAGGATGAAAAGTCTCCCGGCAGCAAGGTCGACTCGGGGCCTAATCAAATCAGGACTCACTGTATTTCCACCTTTAACCTTTAACTCAGGAGACTTCCTCATAATTGGCTTTTTGTAGCACTAATCACAGAATTAGTGATTTAAAAAAAACTTTATATTTTTCAAAAGTTTCTTTGATGAGAAGTAAGTGTTCTTCTTATAATCACAGAAACTAGATTAGTTACATGAACGGACACTTGTACTGAGTGTCAGATCAGGTTTATTTACATAGCCCTTCATCACTAGTGAAGCACGTCAAAATATTTGACATTTAAGTGACTTCCTTAAGGGCAGTTTGACTCGGTTGCTATCGAGAGAGTGTTATTCATACACATGCCCTAGATTTTAAAGTTTCGGTTTGACTACATGGAAATAAAGTCTTATTTGGGCATCCCGGGTCACTTTGCATAGTGGCTATTTGTATCGTTCTCATCGTCATGAAGACCCCGCACACCAAGATAGGTGCTTTAAATGACTGTTCTGTATATAAATGTATATTATACGTTGCTCTTCTTAGGTTTGGTGGTGCCAGACTAGGAAATACACGAGGTCACCAAGTGTATGTTCTGATAAGGTGCAACAAAACAGGTGCTACAGGCGAGCTCACAGTCCTGAGAAGAGCTAACTGGACAGAATAGGTGAAAAAACACCTGTGTGTTGAGACTTTCAAGAGCGACCTGTTTTGATAAGTGTAACATTACCATTGGAAGCTGAAGTGGTCACCACTGATGTCATTGAAACGACAAGGGATCCCCATCGGCATGTCCAGATGAGCCCCCTTCAAACTTATCAGATATGTCACGGACAACTGAAGGTCCTGTAGCTTGGGTTTTGAATTTCCAAAGGATTACAGGCTCAGTTCACTTCCCTCAGGGGTCTAATGACCATGTGGTATTTCTACTATGTTGGAGCTACTGTTATGAACATGTGTAACCAGTATTCAGTCTGCGTAAATGGTTTCCATTTATGTTCATCCAGAGCATGACGTATGTGCAGTTTGTATGTATGTGTTTTTACATCATCAGCTGTCCTTAAAAATGCCTCGTAATGCTTACAACAGTGAATGAATCGATGCATGAATCATATTTAGTAAGGGTGTCTAACCAAGTGAATCAAACCAAGGTTGTAGTGAAATAATTTATCCATTTATCAAAGGACAATAAAGCGGAAGCTTATCAATTCAGTTGTACCTTTATTAGTCTGTTATCAGATAATTGGAATAAAAGTTTCCATTGCACGTGTGACCTTCTGTATACTTTGCTTTTGATGTCTGATTATCAGTGTACCAGGGTTGAGTAATATGGATGAAATCCTCTGTCCCAGTAGTTTTACTTCACTTTATTGATATGTTTTATGATCTAGTAGCTTTCCTGGAAAATCAGAGAAACAATTCATGGAAAAAAACATCTATATTATTATTAATATTACTAATATTAAGTCTTGATATTTTACAATCAGTTGTTTGTTTTAAGGACACAAGAAAATGTTTGCATTCAGTGATTAATTTTCACGCCACAACCACTTGATTTAGTGACCATGCACCCACAATTTGTTAGCCACAGTCAGAAAGGTTCCCCTATTTACATTCCACAGTAGGAATGTCTGTCCTGGATTTTCCACTGTTTGTGGGAAAATATGTCAGAGGAACAACAGAAGCGCAGCCTTTGCTATTGATGAGACTGTCGATAATCCCGTTTGTTCCGTGTTCCAGAGTTGCTCCACTTCAGCAACTTTAAATACAACCTCAGCTCACGTTTCGACTGCTCAAGAGCATTTTATTTATTTACCTTTTGATTTATATTCCAGCTAATCTAATCTGTCTCATTCATCTCTCCACAGATGGCTGTGTCGGTACGGGGCCTGTACTTTGTGGTAACCCTGTTTTTGGGTAGTTTCTTTGGAAGCGTCTTCATGCTGGGGCCGGTTTTGCCCCTCATGCTGCTGTCTCCTGCTTGGTACCGCTGGATCACAGATCGCATCGTCGCTACCTGGCTCACCCTGCCTGTGGTGTGTAAACCAGCTTAGCCTTTACTCAGCCCACTTCTGTGCCTGCCAGATGGTCTTAAATTATCTGTTTGACACAGACATGATAACCTACGTCATCTCAGCCTTATTCATGCCTCCCCTCTAATTTTTGTCAGAAGCAAACTTAATTTATTCAGATTACTCTTGAGAACAATTATGCAAATCTTGTTTACAGTGACCACACAAATTGATGGCATTATTAATTTATTTTCCTCTCACTCTTGTCTCTATCTCTCCATCTTTTCTGTTCCCAGTCCCTCCTCTCTCCTTCTACATCCTTTTTATATGATCATTCTTCTCTCTCCTTGATCACCCACTTCCCTCCGTTTTGCTCTCTCTCACTGCCCCCGTCCCTTCTTCCCTCTTTTATACTTCTTCTTCCTCATCCTCTGTCCGTCCTGCCATCTCTGCCCTCTGCAGTCCTTGCTAGAGCTGGTATTTGGGGTGAAGGTGGTGATAACAGGTGATGGCTTCATTCCAGGGGAGCGAAGTGTGATCATCATGAACCACCGCACCCGTCTGGACTGGATGTTCCTGTGGTGCTGTCTGCTCAGGTACAGCTACCTCCGTCTGGAGAAGATCTGCCTCAAGGCTGTCCTGAAGGCCGTGCCTGGCTTTGGTGGGTATACAGCGGCTGCCTTGCCCTTTTCTCCACGTCATAACATAATGGACTGATGCACAGGAGAAATTCAGACTTGTCAAAGCAGTAAAAACACAGGCGAACTTAATAACAAGTAATAAATTAATCCTGACAGCTCTGTTCCTCAGCTCTGTAAGTGTCAGTGAAACGGCACCCACAATAGCAGGACCTCCCTTAAGTGGAATGCACCCATCGTTAATACACCTGTGAGAGTTCCTGTTACAACATGTCAAGATGCTTTGCAAAACATTTCTTCAGAAATATAATTGCAAAGCAGTTGGCTTTTAATAGAAGGGGAAGTAAAATCACTAAAATGAATACAGTTCAATATAAAAAGAGGAAGTATCATGCAACAGAAGAATGGAATGAAAAAAAAATCTGTGTAGCTCAAACGAATGCAGTCTAATAATCCAGCCCGGCAATAACTCAGAACTTGATGATGGCCATAATGTTCAATGTTGTTGAAATTGTTTTGATTCATTTTGGAGGATGTAGTTTGTGGTTCCCCTGAACTGCATTGTATTATACAGAGGTGTTAATTAGCCTGCCCTCGGTGATATAAATAGGGTGGACAAAATAACAGAAAACATCTGTTAGTATAACACAATACAGTTAAACAGCAACACAAACTGCAGCCTCCAAAATGATCATAAAGTTGAATCAACACTTCTAAACCCGTTTAAACAGAAACATAATGACCTCAAGGGAGGATTTTTTGCAGGATTGTTTATTACTCTGCATAAGTTTTAGCTAAGTGTACCTAATAAACTGGTAACAGGGGGTAGTTTAACATAAACAAAGAAAATAAGAATTTCTTTCCAACATGCTGGTTTAAAAAAAACAGCGTATTGAAGAGGCACATGCCCAATGTCAGAAGCTTTTCCTGGAAAACACAGATGTTTGCCTGCTGTCTTACAGAATCATTTGAGCAGCTGAAGTAATCATTTCCACACGTAAAGACATTGTATGTATTTTCCAGGCTGGGCAATGCAGGTGGCCTGCTTTGTCTTTATTCAGCGTCGTTGGGAGGATGACAAGAAGCACATGGAGAACATGCTAGACTACTTCTGTGACATCAGGGAGCCCTTGCAGCTGCTACTGTTCCCGGAGGGCACAGACCTCACCGGTGAGAAGCAAACAATGCAACATCTCCATCCATTCATGGGACAAATTGCCCACATTTCCATTGTTGTTCTCTAAATGTTACCCACCAACCAGTTTCCAAAGCTCTGTGTGGCACCTGTCTTACACCTTTGCACTGACACTGTTATGCAAATACAATTTCCAAGTGATAAGGCATAGCCAAATCCCTTGACGCACACCACACACAGTCATTTCTGCAAGAATGCTCTGATCTTTCAACCTAAGCAACAGCGACACCAGCGTCTAAAGCCCTTTCAGATCACCATTAAGCCAATCAAAGTCCCGAGTAGCTTTACTGGGAGAAGCTTAACCTCTCTTTACATACCATGATGTCATGGGGTGTCCAGTTAAGTTACATCATAATTGGACAGCAGATTTAGGGCTTAAAATATTGTTTCACTTTTGGTGTTTGTGCCTCTGCGTGTGCAAATGCGTCTACGTTTAAGCCTCTTAAACCTCAAGGCTTAATTTGATGCAAGAAACAAGGGGATCTATACAGTATGTTCAGATGTGGAAGTCCTGTTTTTTACTCTCCTAATACTTATTCCGGAGAAGTACAAACAGACCTCCGTGTACAGGATCGTGTCCAGGGAGCGGTTAAGCCCCTCTAAAAAATTTTCCATGAAGTTTGTAGAGCTTGTCTGAATTGACTGAAAGATTGTATAAGAATGACAAATCACAGCAGAGCTGATCAACAAAAGCCTGTCCATAGTCCCTTTGTCCTACAAGTCGGCCTCAGCTACTTGTTACATAACATGACTAATGAGTCATGATATAGTTTACATGTTCCTGCAACAAGTTCCTGAGGAATGTTTGCTTAATAAACACTCATCTTTCCTGTGTTTATGTCCCCCTGTGGTTTTTACAAATGTCTAAGTGTTTGTCACTTGGTGTTTGGATGTATTTCATGAACGTGGTCATATCCCGTAACCAACGGTATTATTGTTTGGCTGCTATTTTAAAAATAGTATGCTGTCATTTGTACGATTGTATCTTGTCAACCAAGTTCTCCTTTTTAAATATTATATGCAAAAATTTGTCATGTCACATTAGAAGTAGAAATTTGACTGTAAAGCTACTCTGTAGGTAAGCAGCTGTCCAAAGACACACCCGTGCTCCTCATTAAGAGCAACTAGTTACAAGTTATTACAACATTTCCTGGTGGTTGCAGTTGCCATGGCTTTATCGTGTGTTTGTGTTTCTTGCAGAAAATACAAGAGCGAAGAGTGACGTGTTTGCTGCCCAGAACAATCTGCCGAAATTTGAGTACGTGTTGCATCCCCGCACAACCGGATTCACCTTCATTGTGGACAGACTGCGAAAAGGTCAGGCGTGATTCATATCAAAAGGTTCCTGAAATCATAAACATGTCAGTGATATGCTGATTTAAAAAAAATGTTAAATGTTATTGTCAGTCGTCAGTAAAACATCAGACGTGTGCCGTGTGTGTTTATGTTGCCACAAAGCGCATAAAGACACGCCGTCTGTCATCATGACGGAAATATTTTATCAGCAAAACCACGGGAAAATGACATGCTATCATGATGATTGTAGTTAATCCCCTGATGCTGTTTGAAGAAGAGGCATCATACCTGTTATTTTTCAAAGTCTCAGACATATGCTTCATCCCACTGCCAGCCATTACAACACCCCCGAGATTCTCATGTTTCCCTATGAGCTAATTCTGGCAGTCCTCCAGAGTTCTTAAATACCACCTCTGGCCCTGCCATCGCATCCCCCACCCGCCCTGGATGCTGAGCATGGCACTAACTCTCCAAGCAGGTGTTGTGAATCAGTGTGATGTCATCAGACTTAGCTAATTCTCCTCTCCCTCTCTCTGCACCGCTGACTGACATGCTGTGCGTGTTGTTCTTTGTCCAAGTCCACTGTGCCCCTCTCAGCTCTATTTTTACCGCGGTAGAGCTGAGCTGTACAGGAGCAGGCGCTGGCAGGTGTCATCCTGCCCGCTTGATATTTAATTCAGCTCCATATGTGTGTTGTAAGGACACTGAAGATCAGTGATGACAGTAGAGAGCTCATGGTAGTTTTGAACGGGGAGAGGATGAAGCTCTAAACTTCAGGGTAATTAGAGGTACATGTGTAATTGAGTTAAGAGCTGGGATTTTGAAGGGTATATAAATCTCCCTGCAGTGTCATGTCTGAATTTATGTAGTTTACAGCAGGTAAAGAGTGTAGTTCCATCTTGTTTTGTTTACACTGTTACATCAGTAAGTGTTCCTTTTGATAATTTGAAACTGTGTCTCTGTTTCCAGGAGACAACCTCGATGCCGTCCATGATATCACAGTGGCATACCCCAAGAACATCCCTCAGACAGAACGCCACCTCATCCTGGGGCATTTCCCTCGGGAGATCCACTTTCACGTCCGCCGCTACTCAGTGGCTTCACTTCCCACCTCTTCCTCTGACCTGGAGTCATGGTGTCGGGAGCGCTGGGCTGAGAAGGAGGTCCGTCTGCGGGACTTCTACTCAGGCGAGCCCCGAGCCTTCGACAGGGACGGTGTTGCTCGCGTGCCACCTTGTAAGTCGGAGCTGCGAGTGGCTCTGATCAAGGCCGCCTCACTTCTGTACTGGAGCGGCTTCATTGCCCTGTGCTTCACTGGCCTGTGGCTGTGGGCTCCCTTCAGGCTCTACTTCCTGGTCATGGTCGGAGTGTACATGGCCCAGCAGAAGCTGATCGGTGGGCTGGAGCTGCTGGAGATGTCCTGTCATCGATACTGGAAGTCCATGGCTGCAGACGATGGTGAGAAGAAGAAGGTGCTCGATGGGAAGATGCAGTGAGGATGGAAGATGGCTGACTGGACAATGACATGTTTCCACCTGTGCTCAGCAAGGACACTGAGGACTCAGTTGTCTTGGCTTATTTAGTCCAGAGGGCTAGAGGATCCCTTTTGAGGGACCCAATGCTTCATGCCTTAGAAAGGGAGTAATAAGTTCATCTCCTGTCTGTATGCATGGCTTCAGAGGAGAGAGCTCACCTTTCTGTTGAAGAAAAAAAAAGAGGAATGTTATGTACATTTATCTGTGATTCAAGGAATTCATCACATAATGTGTCACCTGTATGTCTCTCCCTGTATAATTACTGGTGTTTAGCTCGCTGTTGGTGCATTTCTACCTGTTTGTGTTTATTATATTTTTTTTTTTATCTAGAACCTCAGACATGTGTCATGAAACAATGCTGTTAAGTTTTTGTTATACTGTTGCCATGTCTTTTTGAAACCAGTTTTATTGTATGTGTTGCCCTTGGTTTTATATCGGTGTCATAAGTTATGGAGCAGAGCCATAGTACAGACCACCTCTACATATGATGACTTGACTAACGAATATTCAAATCAGCACTGTAGTCAGCTGAGTTAGACTGATGGGACCTAGCTTCTAGTCAAGGAAAGAAAAGGACTAGTGTAATTCACAGAGAATTATTAAGGAATATACAGGTATATATGTGTATCATACGTTTACCTTTATTGGGTTTAATTACCCTTTTATACAAATTGGGGAATAAACTTTTCCCAGTTAGTCCTTAAAACTTCTGTGATGATGTTTATAACTGTGTAGGTCTTAAAACACGAAATATGTTCTACTGCTTGTTTCCTCAAGTAGCTTTTGCACAAAAAAGCCAAAGGTGTGAAAAGCAGATGTGATTTCAAAAAGTAACCAAACAGAATGTAGTCAGTCCTGTCAGGAAAGGGTATCTTCACCCACCACTGGTAATGTTTGATGAGGTAACCCTTATAGTCATCGACTTATCAGGTTCAAAAATCTGATTGAGATCTTATGTGTGGATAAGTGTAGAAGCTGTTGAGCTTTGTGCCCTTTCTGGGAATCGAGGGATGCCTTGTAGAGGCAGGATGTGGGTGGTGCCGGGGTGGAAGAATGTCCTGTTGGGACAACATTACCCCTCGATGTGCAGGGTGGCACAGAGGACCAGACTTGGAGTGGAAAACTGGCCATGAACTCAACCTAATCCAAAAAAGCCCTGTAATGCCCACCTCTGCCTGTGTCCCTCTCTAGAGGACTGGCATTGATGCGCCTGCTAAACTCAATTAGCAAATGACAGCTGAGAAAGCTACTCCAATTGTGCCAAAAAAGGATAGAATTTGAAACAAGATTGGAGTGGTGCTTCAGCCACGCTTTTAGCCATTGACTCTCATTGCCACTCAGTACCATTTCAGACTATGTTAATTTTGGGAGTCAGGAGACATTTGTGTCTCGGACAGTCTATAGCAGTTTCTGTTAACACTGTGCAACGTGTGATAGGCCACTTAAACCCTGTTTTGTGAGACAAACGTCTGTCCCAGTCCACTACATAATAGAACGTTGTCTGAACTGTCTTTTTTTGTTTGTTTATAAGAATCCAAAGCTCCTGTAGTCAAAAGTGTAAAGGGGCTGTTTCCAGTCACTGTGAAACTTAGCTGTGCTAACAATTTAATTATCAGCATGTAGTAGTTTACCAAAAATGGTACTATATCTGTTTTCAACTCCGAACCAGCTAGAATCTCCACGTATAACTCTGACTTGTGCTGTTTTCTGTTGCCCATTTTACAATCACTTTTTGATGCTGGACCTCTTTAACGTCACTGTCCTCAGGTAAAACACAGTGGACACTGTTCGAGTCAGGCTCTTAAAGGAGGAAATATATATAAATATATATATATATCTAAATAAATATACTATATCACCTCATTCATGTTTCCAGTCATGTCTTTTAAATTTTATGGCAAACTTGGGAAGTGTTGACTACTGACTGATGCTGCTTGTAAACTCTCTCTCTGACAGTAACATGAGTTTCAAATGTTAGACACGGCCAACATAGTGTGACGTCATACCATTACGTCAGAGTTGACAGTGTGTTTTCTTTCACTTATTCATCACTCAGCTCGTGTGGAGCAACACTTCCTTTACGCTGCTGTCATGTTTTTACTGGCATTTTTAGCTGCTGCAGAACGTTCGCCTCTGCAGTCTTAGAATTTACTATAAACCGTCACCACACTGCAGCGAATGAGTCAACGAGCCCTTGAACGCTCATGTTACACAACACCGGGGCCACAGTTTGCCTGGTCTGTTTTGCACACATGCATATATACACACACACACAAACACACATTCTAGTCTACCATAGACAACCAAAAAGGTCAGGAGCTTTGAAGGTGAAGTGCAGTTGCCATAGTAACTCATGTTGACTCCCCTGTCTCCTAGCAACGGGATGTGGAGTGATGTCAATGGAAAGCATGCTATTTTCTCCTGCTGACAGAGTGATGTCACTCTTTTGTGTGTGTGTGTGTGTGTGTGTGTGTGTGTGTATATGTGTGTGTGAGGAGTGAAGTTTATTTCTATATCCTATATCTCTGCTCTCTGGAGGGGGTCATGCGGTGGGGGGGGGCGTGATGCTGACATCCCATGGAATCAAAGACAGACAAAAGGCGAGGATAAACTAAAATAGCTGTCTGGGGACGATGAATCATGGGCCAATTAAGGGTGCAATTATGCTCCTGGTTCTTTTTTTGGTCGGTGTCCTCCCGCCCCTCTTTCAAATTTGCTCTGATAGATTTGACAGTGGGTGGAAGGGAGATGGATGATGCACATGAGAGCATCACTTCACTAGTGCGTCCGTTTTCCTGTTATTAGATTTGGTCCTGAAAGACTGCATCTCTTAGTAACAGAATGGATGTATAGGATCCCTTAAACACTCACGGGAGATTGCGGTTAAAGTCTTTAGGGAAGCTCGGTGTCCCAGGTTCTGTCCAAGAGCACTGCGGAAGTGAAGGCTAGTGGAAAAATAGCTCTCTCTCACACACACGTAAAGACTGTCAGATGTAGATTTGTGCCACGTCTATCCAATTCTATGTAGAGTAATAGGATCAACAAGGCAATGTAATTATCCTTATCTGGCCCGATGGCTTTTTCAATAACGACAAGCAGATAATCCTGAGGTTACACAGGGACAAAGTCAGACTACTATGAATTATAAAGCAGGACAGTGAGCTCTGTGGAGATGGAGCCTCCCTTTTTTGCCTCTAGTCATGTCCGGCATTTAAATGGCTCTCAATAGTCATAAAAACATCAATCTTCTTGATCCATTAATGCTTTAGATCCTTCAAAAAAGACAAACAAAGAACAGGCAACTGCAGTGGTTACAAAAATAGCTGTGACCAGAACAGTTCGTTGTGTTCAACAACCTTTAATTAATATTTGTCTGAGCTGATTTTAGTGCTGCGTGCTCGGTGTAGGTCGCCTCCAGGAGTGACTGCAGAAAAGCAGATCTGCTGTTGATTCCACCACTGTGACACAGACACACTAACAAAGGAGCCTTCCAACAGGATTAGAGCTATAAATAACTCTACGGCAGCACCGCAATATTAGTGGGTGGATTAGGAGTGAATCGTCACTGTCTATTTATAAATCCAATGCAGTCAAACCTCTTCATTGTGGGTGATTCACGGTGACAACTGAATACGTAGGATTAAAATGGAATGCAGAGTTTAAATATATACATATTTTCAGAAATGTTTGCCTTTTCTTTCACCTTTTTCTAAGCAAACTGATCCAATGTTTGCCTGTGCAGGACATTTATTTAACTATTCATGTTTCTACTCTGAAGAGTAATATCACTGACAAGTATTTCCAGACTGCAGTGAAGCTGTACAGACCATGCCAAGCAGGCTATGGACTCAGCATCATGCATCCAAGGGAAAACATCTTCTCAGATCACCTTGTCTCTTGGTGTCATGCTGCCACCTAGAGGTGTAAGGATTTAGCAAAAGTGGGGAAGAGAGCACTTTTGCTAAGTGCTCTCTTCCCCAGATCCCTTTATGGTCATGAATATAATTCAAAGTTTGTAAATCCATGTGCACTTATTTACAAAATCGTCTTGAGCAGCAGATTGAAATCTAAAATACAAAAATCTTAAGGAAAAGGTAAAAAGGAGGAGAGAAGAAAAATATAATTTGGCAATGGATGTTTTCAGCATGACACCTCTCTATTGATTTCAGACGGTATTCACCCTTAAAAGTCTGTGTAAATACGATTTTGAGATTTCATTCAAAATACATAAAATATGTTGGAAAATAGTTGCTGAAAACGTGTGAAAAGACTTTAAACGATATATTCCTGAAATGGAGTTAGAGGTTAAAACAGTTTTTCACCATTTTACAGTCCAGGATTTTGTGGGCGGTCCTTAAAGGGTGGCTCGATGACACGCTGAGGCCACCCTGAACATACGCCTGCACCCCTAGCAGAGAGATAGAGATGAATTCATCTCGCTCAGAGTGTTTCAAAGTTAGTCATGTCATTTTCTGAACTCATCTGACATGTTTCAGTGGCTTCAAAATGGCTGCTTCACTGGGGCGTGGCTTCAGCACATTCAGCAGACACACCCCCACAGTCCTGGAGCTGAGAATACTCATTTTTACCCCATTTTGACACCTGATTTCATAAACTTGTTGATATTTTTAATCATTCAAATTTGGCTGGGTGGTTAATAATACTTTTTTCAGAACACATTTATTCTTGCTTTACACAGACTTAAAGCTAAAATATATTGTAAGCTACAAGGAAAACTCAAATAAGACAAAGAAACTGAACCCAGCAAGACTATATGTTTATTTAGAAATCACATCAGAGAAAACCTTGCTATAGCCATACAAGGAAAAAACTTTTTTTTTTTAACAAACCTCCAATCAAGAAAATATACAATAAGATAAATGTATCGGTCAATAAAATAATAATCATATAGAATAAAGCAAATAAAAGCAATGGCCTATCAATAAAATAGTAAAATTGAACAACAAAATGCTAACAATATTCTGTCATGGCCATTGACTGTACACTGCACTGACTCGGGCATATTGATGGTGTCAGTGTCCTGTAGAAAACCACTTTTATTTCTTTTAGCTTTTATTTTTGTTGTAGAAATGACAACTTGCACTTTCTTGCATGACCTTGTAAAGGCAGCAAAAACATCAGTAAAGGCTAAACCAGTATGGTAACGCCTGCAGGCATACACTCTCTGAAATGGCACAATGTTACACCAGGGCCACAATGATGTGCTTACAACCCACTCCAAAAAAATAACCTCAAATGTCATGGAGATAGAGAGTGTTTTTTTTTTTTTTTTTAGTAATTTGACATTTTAATTGAAATCTTCACAGGACACTGACGGTATAAAATGGAGGCTCTGGCATAGTCAGAGGACAAAGGCTCAACTTTAAAGACTAATTAAAGTTTGTTTGGCTTTGTGTTGTAAGAAATAAGTCATCTTATGACCAAATATGCCCTAAGCCTAAAGATTATAAAAAGAGGATGGGTCACTATCCTGAAAGTAGGAGACAGCACGTGCAGTCAGCTGTAACTGGCTTGATTTAAACATATTTTCAGTCTGTTGTTTCCAACATTATAATGTATTAACCGGTAGGTTATTTTTTCCAGAGGAGCTCGTCTCCCATTGTCTAACAGTCTTGGCTATGACCCATCCTCTCATAATCCTGTCCTTAAGCCAGCAGGCAGCCAGAGAATGTCTCCATCCTGTCTGAGACACATTCATCCTCCGTCATACTGAAGACACGTGGCTGGAAGGTAAACGCTCCGCACAAGTCACTAAAGTGACATGCTGCTCTTCACACGGCACATCACACAGGCACAGAATCCATGCTAACAGATGGACAGTGGTAGGACTGAATTCAATTGTGGGATCAATTGTACGACCGTGGACTGTACAGGAGATCACTTCCACGTCGTTGACTGCAAGAATGAGACACTTACGCAGCTACTTTGTGTACAAGAATGTGTCGATCGAAAATAAATGCACATCATGTGAGCAGGATCTCCATAAAACTCCTACCATCATCAAACACAATAACAAATATTTAAATATGACATCAATCTGTGCGATACTTACGGTATCATTTGGATGAGAAACACTAACACATTCATTGAACTACCAGCTAATAAAAGGTAACTGATATAGAACAGCTATCATGATCTTAATTGCATTCAGTGCTCAACAGTGACAAATACATTGAGACAAAGTTGACAACACAGAAGCACAAGCCTCTTGAAAGCAATTTGTACAGTGACACATCCATCGGTTCATTTAACATTGCTGTGTAGAGTGGGCTGGTTGTTCGGCCCATGTCTGGATGTTGAACACAATCAGCTCTACTGCCTTCAGTTATCTAAATAAACAAAACAACCAGGTGATTTTTTTATATATGTAACTATTATCATGCAAGTGTTTAACTACCATATGAAAAGTGTGGAGCATGCCTTGTGCAGAGATGTTGAAAATTCTGTGTGACTGTGCACGAACATTGAAACAAGTGAAGTTACAACTCCTTATCTGTGTCCCCAGCTGTTTTGGGGTGGTGCCCTGGGACACATAAATCAGGAAGTATTTTGGGGGGGAGCCTATTCAGCAAGAACAGAACCAGCAAACCAATCTTGTAATCAGCAGAGGTCTGAGGTCATGGGCCAGAGACAGGGAAGATTAGGGCGGTGTGTGGGTCTGGGGGGTGAAGCCAAAACTTCACTGACCACTAAGTCTGCAGGTGGTGGTTCGCAGCGCAGAGATAAAGGGGATAAAGGAGAGGGAGAGGAGTTAATCTGAGGGTTAGGGGCTCATGAGTTGTCTGAGGGGACATGCTCCTCAAAGCCCTCACTCTCCCTAACCAGCGCTCTCTCCAGGATGACCCGTCCTTCCTTGTACCGTTGACTGTCCTCTGTTGCGAACTCGTAGATCCAGCCCAGCTTACTGTTGCAGTTTTTGCAGCTGACGTCCCTCACCATGTGTCTTCCGGTAAGCATCACTCTGTCCTGCACCTCGCTGTACTGGAGGTTCACCACCTGCGAGGGTTGAGACACAAGCGTGCACACACATTTTAAAGTAGGGAACAAGATGCTGAATAAGTGTACCCTGTTTTATTCAGGGGGGACATGTAAGGAGGTAGTTACATCACGACCGTCTCTGTACCTTGTTGAAGAGGAAAGCTCTGCCCGTGGCTCCTGTGAAACGTGTCGAGATAAGCTCAGACCTGTTGGTCAGGATGGTGTCACAGTTGGCGCAGGAGAAGAGGCGTGTTCCGCCAATGTGGTCCAAGAAGATACGCCCCATCGTCAAATCTCTGGGAGCTGCTCAACAAAGACTAAAATATGAGACGAAAAGAAGACCAAACTGTTTATTGATGGAAATATAAATAAAAAAAGCAATACAAATATTAAAATAAAGGCGTTTATAAAAGAGGAAGCTACACCCGTGTGTGTGAGGACATTATGGGTGATGCTGTAATTCAATGAGCACGGCTGTTTCATGGTCACATTGAAATCTGGAGTCTGTGAAGAGTGTCAGTTATCCAGGCTATGGTATATCCAGAAATGCTACATCTATGGCAGCTTAGCTTTAAGTTACCACAATGAAATGAGGACAAAGTGGAGTTACTTTGGTTTGTTTGGTTTCTCTTTAATGTCTCAACTCGCTCTCAAGCTCTCTCTCCTCCTCAACTCCATTAGGTCCTAACAAAGTGCTCCATTGAGCAATCATCCTCAAATGGACCGCGTCTTATAATGTGCCATAACAACAGTGCACATAACAATAATGAGGTGTAAAGATGGTAATTTCATTCAGAGGTGTGCTATAGATTTTACCAAATCAATGTGTAATGTGTGTTGACCTGAAACAACCGTCCAGAGGTTAAATGCCTGAGAATCCAAACCAATCGATCGACCAATCGATCAGCTAAAAGGACTAAATTCACTGGATTAGTCTGCCTTTTAATTAAATTAAACAGTTATTTTCAATATTTTTCCAGAAAACTTGTGATAATTCTCTATATCACAATAAAAAAAATAGTCAAGTCTGACAGAATCCATTTGGAAAATACCAAATAAGACAAAACATTCATAATATTTGGGTTGACAAAAGGTGTGTGAATCCTCTTTTGAGATTTTGTTTTTGTTGTGTTGGTGCAGACAGACTTTGGGGCACTGTTCCTATTTTGCAACTGACTTTTCCTGAGGAAACATATGCCATCATGACTGTTTCTATAACTTTCTTTACACATGTCGAGTGTTTGTGACCAGGGCAGCAGAAATGGAGGCAATAATAATAATAATAACCGGACATGTAATCTGCAGAGTTTATCTCCTTAATAAGCCAACAATTTATAAGGCTGAATAAAGTCCAAAAACAAACACTATGAGATTAATCTAAGTGTATTTAGAGGTGTTTTTGCTGCCTCCCCCTGCTGTAGTATCTCCCTGTTTGATTTCAACAAGTACTTCTTGTTCCTGACTGACTGTTGGACTGTAGATGGCGGCTGAGCTTTAAATGGTGCTCAAAATAAAAACGCTCCTTATGAAAAATAATAAAATATAACCTCTCTTTAAATAAGTACTGACAATGGCGGATACATTTGCTGCTTTCCACCGTGGTTTGGGACAGTTTGTGTTGAGTGTTGTCGTGTTGATTCAATCAACTAAAAAAAAAAACAACAAAAAAAAAAAACACGAGCTAACGTTACGTTAGCCGTCCGGCTAACAGCGAAAACGACAACAACAAAACGTTTATTTCTGCTCAGCTCAACGTGACGGCGTCTTACCTTCACAGATGAGTTCCAGGGGCACAAAATGTCGCCAACAGCGATGGTGTCACCGGTGTTTTTGGTGTATTTTAGCCGCGCAACTGTTGTTTTCCCCCCCAGTCGTCGTCGTCGTCTTGGCTTTGTTGTTCTTTTTCAGCTGTTCCTGTCTCTGCGCTGGGCTCGAGGCTAGTATCAACATCCGGTCATGACGTCACCGCCCGGCGCTGTGGCGGGGGGCGGGGGCGGCCTCTCGGTGCTCCACGAGGTGTCAGCACACAGGGTCTGTATACATAATTATAGGGTTTATATACGATATACATTCACATACACAGAGCCTTCACTCTGCTAAACAGCCTCATCCTGCATTAGAAATGTAAAAGCCTAACCTAGAACACCTAATGCAACAATGAGCATGCATCAGGTAAGAGAAAACACTGAACTCAGCAAAAAAAAAAAAAAAAAAGGAAAGAAAAGTATGTATGATTGTTAGCATAATAAAAAACACACTTAATACAGACACACAACTGTAGAAAAACTACTAAAATGACCAGGAAAACTAGTGAAATATCATTATTTCATTATGTTTACTATTTGGGTTAAAAGTACAGTTTATGAGCTGCTCTGTACTGTTATACTGTTATACACTAAACATAATATGAAATAAACTGTCAAAAAGTTGAGAACAACCTACACCACAAATTCAGGTACCTCTGAGTCATTTGAGCATGAACAAACATGAACAAAACATGCAGGATTGAGCATTTTTGACATGTTATGGTAGGAAAAGCACATGTGTAATAATAAAAGGCTCGATTTCATTTAGCCATCATTCAGTTACTGTGCACGATGACTCGCTGTCACGACTTACTGACTGTATTTTTGCGTCTATGACAGGTCAAAGTGTGTGGTGTGAAAAAGTCCTGGAGGGTACAGGAAAACCCCGTGAGGAAACACATGCAAGGTTTGGTTGAAAAAGACTAAATAATCTACTGACTGACCAACCAACCAGGCATTGATTGTAGTAATGAGCAAAAACATGTTGTAGCTCCGAGTGGGATACATGCAGAACCTTCAAACTCCTCGTCTTCTGGCAGGAATATACAGATGGATGACAAACAAAAGGAAAAAAAACATACTGCAAAGTCTCTCAGTAAGATGAACATTTGATTCATACATTTGTTTCGATCTAACATACAACAACATTATAAACTGCAGACATTTTCTGCTGCTTGATGGAAATCTGATAACTCTACGACATAACTTGTTAACTCCAAGGGTCAGGCTATCTGTCACGTTAATCTGAGGACAAACTCATAAAGTATTTAGCAATCTAATCTCATCTCATCTCCAAAACTGAACTTAAATTGCTGGTTGTTAACATAATGGTTACATAACTCTGATAAAATATAAGAAATGTAAGGAAGTTACATTTATCATGACAGTTTAGTGTCTTATGAACGGACATTCAGTAAAGCAATATAAGTTGAAAAACAATGTATAAAAAAGTATTAAAAATGAACCCTTTATCCTTATTCGGCCCAGGAATTAACTGGTGACCTGTCCAGTGTGTACCCTGACCCCCCTGATCCTGCAAAGGATAAGCTGTTGTAGATAATGCATGGATGGACTTCATCCTTATGATTTGTATGGTTCTGTCAGTATTATAAATGATGTACTTGAACATGGAAAGCTCTCTCTATAAGCCAAAGAGATAAGATTTTAAACTTTTATTAAGAGGCAGAAGATTTATGGTTGTTTGAGCTTTTACACTCAAATGAGTTTTATTATGAACCAGAAATTAGTTCATTTCCCTGGAAAATCACTCTGGTTACTATCACTGTGTCCACAAACTCTGTCCTGTTCCTTAAAAGGATGGAAGAGGTCAGTCTTCACCTAATCATAAAGTAGACACTTAAAACTAATGCTAATATATAATAATAATAATAATATTTGATCATATTTTTATTTGAGATTTTAGGATAAACAGTGTTAGGCTGTCAAAATATGACAATGAATTAATGGTTTGTAAAGTGTCCTCGTGCCATAAAAATGCTTGTGACACACACTGACAAATAAAATGCAGAGATAGAGAGGAGGAGGACTGACTTGTAGTTTGGTTGATTGTTATCCAGATAAACTGATAAGAGGAAGATATGGCTGAGAATAAAAGAGTGATTTTTCCTCTTCTTTTTCTTACCTGGGAACACCTTACCTTCTCCACCCCCTTTACAGGTTACAGTGTGCTTTTACAGTCCGTGTCAGATAAAGTCATTCTTTCTCTGAGGCTGAGGGGGGGAAAAAGAGGAGGGCATTACACAAACCTCTCAGTGTGGAAGGAACTCAGTATCTCACCTCATAATGGATAGATCTGCACTCCTGTTTCTGGCTGCCCTTCTTGCAGGATCCTGCACTCAGCTTACAGGTAAACTACAGGACATTCGGCAAATTTTGTACACTGAATTATTTGTGAATGCAAGGTGGCACAGTCATGTGATGAGATCAGAATGATTTAGTAACTGAATAGGCAGTCTTCTTCTTTTTTGTAGGTTAGTTGTTAAATATAGGGACTAAGAGACGCAAGTACAAAAAGAGTAGTGTTTACGGATAGTTTATGAGCAGTGTCTGATAACACGAGTAACTACAATACGTAAATTCATTTATCATCCCTCTTTTTTCCCCTCTTGCCTTGGATCTCTTCTTAAGTTATTTTTTGTTTCTTATGTCACATTTAGACGCCATCAACGCTGATGTACGAAAAAATGAGCCATCAACACAAAAATCAGAGAAGGTACTGTGTGTCGGTTATGACACCTTGGTGTTATGCATTCATAATGTCCTCTATATGCTGTTGTAAGTTTGTATTTTTTCGCTTTGCAGACAGAAAGCTACATGCCAATACTCTGCTCACCTGTACCTACCACCTCATCCTCACCCTCTTCAGGTATGCTGCACCCTGCAATCATCATCAGTATTCATGTTAATGTGTCTACTATCTCAAGTGACTACTGCGTCATTAGTCATGTCAGTGCTCGTATTTACATGAATGCATTTTTTGGTCTCCATCAGTTCATACTCTCAGGCCTGTTGATATCTCAGCTGTTCATGTCCTGGGAATCCCACCTTCACACAGGTAGACAGACAGTAATACTCAAATCATTGGAAGTGATAAGGCATTTGCTTCCTGGGCTGCTTTAACTTTTATCACTTGCTCTAATAATGTATCTGTTTTTATGATTAGGGATGAAGCCTCCAGCGTGGTCAATAAAGTAGCTGGTAAGTCTATAAACTCTCATTATTTCTTTAGTCAAAGGAAGAAGTGAATTATCACATGAAATAAAGACGTTTTATGTTGTTTTCAAACATAATTCCTGTTTTTCTATGCTGCATTTCTGTTTTCTCAGCACTATCCGCCCATTCAGTATGTTGAGTTTAGATTTTTATTGTAGCTTTCTGAGTATGTTTTCAGGTGCAGTCCTGCTCTTTGATTTTGTTGTAGTTCATCACAGTAAACCTTGCTCTGTCACTTGACTGGATTTATGTTAAAAACAGACACTTTTCACACCATCAGCGGATTATCCAACCATGTAGTTAAAAGTATTTAAAGAGTTCAGTTGAAGGTCGTAGTCAAGACCATATTACAGTTTGGGTGCTATTTATCTCTAAGGATAAGAGAGTCGGTCATAAAAAAAGGTTGTTGACCTTCATTTCACATAAATGTAAGCAAATCTGGCAACATGACTGAAAGCTTTCATCAGCTTCCTGTTGTCACAATGGTGATAACCTCGTACTGTACTGTACATAATCCACAGTGTAATCCTGTTGCAAGAACATTATACAGACTGCAGATTAATTCAATGCAATTGTGTCTGTTTGTGTTGAATAGAGTTGCTATCCATGTTTAACCCTGAACTGATCGCACAACGTGTGGATCAGGCCTCATTACAGCCCAGGTAACACACACATACCTGTACAATCACACACATAAATCCTGTGTAAGGATATTGCTGTGAGTGGGTTTTTAAATTGTGTGTGTGTGTGTGTGTGTGTGTGTGTGTGTGTGTGTGTGTGTGTGTGTGTGTTGCAGAAGCTTGTTGGAGGAAGCTGAGGAACTGTCTCTCTCCATTTCACATCAGGTACACATGAACTCTCTCATAACAACTATCTATTTTAAGCATTATATTCTTTTGATGAAGAGACTTCTACACTTATTTCATCCACTATACTCATGATAAAAATAAACTATCACCAGCAGTTACCTCTATTTGTGTGTAAAAGTGTACAACCTGTGTATTTCTTGTCTATTTCTTGGCTGCAACAAGACACCAGGAAGTTACTGCGCCCAGTCGGCCAATAAATATTCCCATTAAACCATAAAACTACAAATTTTACACTTAAAGGCAATAAACCATGATGAGCAGGTTAGAGGTGCGAGTGGGCAGATTTTCTGCCTTTGGACAGAGACGGGCTAACTGTTTCCTCCCGTTTCAGTGTGCTAAGCTAAACCAACTGTCTCCTGACTCCAAATGTGGACTTTTTACCAAATTTCATTTCACGGCAGCGACAGAAAAGGGAAGAAAAACGTGATTGTCAATGATTGCCAGAAAGAAATTGCAATGGGTTGGCATGATGTCTCAGTAGTCAACACTTTTAGGCCATAGTTTATATGTTCTCCCCATGCTCATGTGAGTTTTCTAGAGGTACCTTCTTCCACTGTCCTAAGACACACTAGGTGATTTCCAAACTCATTTTCTCATAGGCATTAATAAGAATATGACTTCACAGGTTACCTGCCCAAAGCTTGATCAGCTAGTTTAAGACTGGAGGGTGTAGGCCTTCATGACACTAAACAGGAAAATAAACCGAAACTGATTAATGTCTTACAATCTGTTACAGAGATTTACCCTGATGTTACTGTGGGTAGAGTTTGCTCAAATTGCTCTTTCTTATATTTTTACAGGTGACAGACTGGAAGTTTGTGCTACTGTTTGTCCCGGCAGATTCCATCTGCGCCTGTTCACCAAATGTAAGATTACTTACGACAATGATGTAGCACACATTAGAGTTATAAAGGATGTTAAGAGTGTTTAACGGTTTCTTTGTGCTTCAGAGAGCTACAGATGTTGCTGCTGTTGTCCAGGAAGTGGAAGCAGCTCTGCAGCTGTTGCAGAAAAAGGTATTGTGCTTTTTGTTAAATACAATTTTGCCATGAACAGATAAAACTGTGTAAAAAAAAAAAAAAGCTAACTTGCTGGATGTATGTTTACAGTTGCATCACACTTTAGTTCACGTCGTGGTCTGGAGCGCACATGAGCAGCAGGACAAGTGAGTATTTTGAATTTAAGATATTAAAAAGCTAAAAAAAACGCCTATATATTTATATACCTATACTTTTTTACATGTGTGTGTATGCAATGATGTGCTTTGCAATTATTTGGCATCAGGTGTGACTGTATGAGAGATGAAAACATCAACCAGCGACTCCACAAAGCCACTCTTCTGAAAACATTACAGGTAAAACACATGCAAATGAACAGTGTTTGTGTGCTTGTAGCTCGTGCTCATCTGAATTATATTTGGCTACTTACTTGACACAATGTATTTATCTTGTTTCCAGGACTCTTTGAGTCACGTTTTGGAAAATCCAAAGTGGCACAGCAAAAGGCTAGACTTCACTGCTGTGCTGCAGTCTGCCCCAGTTATCTTCGAACAAAGCTCAGAGTCTGTAAGTAAAGAAAAGTTACGTCCACGCGCTGGTTATAATCACAAAATACTGCAACTGATAGCTGTAAATTATACAGCCTGCCTTCCAGGAACAATGCATCAAAGACCCTTGAAATGGTTAATGTGCAACTGGCATGTCTTTCTTTGCAGGAGAACACATGGTCTGACCAGTTAGCTGTTCAGCTATGGACAAACCTGGTAAATTCTTATGAATCAAATGAATATCTGAATAAGAAATATTAGTACTGTATGTGTACATTTGGCTGTTTTAAAACCTTTAGTGTTCATCTGTATATTGTTCTGACTGTCTCAGTTGTGAAATGAACCAATAGAGAAGAGTCACCATAATCCCTCAAAGCAAAACTAAGATGGAACATTGATTACGCCGAACGTTTATAACTCTGACGAGAGATTAGATAAGAGATGTACTAGATGAACTGAACTTGTTCAACATGATGACTTTCTCCAGCCTTGTTCATTCTAGATTTATACACCGATACAAGAATTGTGTAATCAGTACTGTTTGGCGGCGTGCTCTCATTGGCTGAACAGAATGGCCCCACTTGAATCATGACTTTTTCTCCTCCAGCTCCAGCCATCGACAGGTCGGGGACAGATCATGAACTTCGACGTCATTACTATTCCTTGCCCTACCGAGGTGAGCCATGACGTCTCATAATGCAGTCTGTTTAAAATGTCACCCCTAAATGTTGTTGAACCATGTGTAGTCTTAGCGTGGAAAGAAAATGCTGAAAATACACACATAGGTATTTATTTTACTAGACTTTTACTGTCTGTTTGCATCTCTAGATTTCTCCTAAATTCACAGAAAGTTAGCATTAATGGCTTATTTGCATATTTAAACATGAACTTTCAGACCACTTGCAATACAAAAGTGATATCTGTTACTTAAGTTAGTTAGTTAAATGTCACTCTATTCACAACTAGTGCAACTTTTTCCACTTTCATCCCAGGAGCGACCTTTCCTGCGGACACAGAAAAATTCCCCCTCTGAACGCGAGGGAAGAGCCTCAACTGTAAGTCCTTTATGCAGATTTCAGAACTACAGTGTAGAATGACAACACATATGGCTAAACCTCTTTAAAATACTGTGTATTTGCAGATTATGGGTACAGAGGTACCTTGCACAGACCGCATTCCATCTCCCACTACACCAACTTCAGGTAAAAGATCTTATTCTCCTAATATATTCTGGGAAATGTAATCCAATCCAGACAAACTCAACCGCTTTGTTCTCTGTGTAGTTCATAAACTCAGACCGGGAGATATCAAGGTGGTGGCAGCAGTAGGCGACTCTCTGACTGTGAGTGTCTTCCTTTAAGTACTTTTTGTAGTCAATTTTATATCTACAAATGTACTTATCCTAGTAGACATGAAGATACATGTTTATATTGAAAACAGGATAACAGATCTATTATCTTTGTACTGTATGTACAATAACCAGTGGATGAAACACTGATATACTTATTTGCACAGTGGCTTTCAACCCCCACTGCAGTATGTGCTTCTGGTTCAATAAATATTTCTTTATCTGATGTTTTCTGCAGGCAGGCAATGGTGTGGGCGCAAAGGCAGACAACCTGTTGTTAGTCATTAATGAGTACAGAGGACTGTCGTGGAGGTAAGATAAACTTAAGCACCTTTTTTCATTTCATAGTGTGGGAAAATACAAACTAACATGCTGTTTCTTTCATTTTCAGCATTGGTGGTGATGAAAACATTACCACTGTGACAACTCTGCCAAGTACGTTTAAGTTTGTTTTTCTAATAGCATTAACTAAAATCAAATGACATAAAAATGTCTTAACTTCAGGTTTATCTCATCAAATATCACACGTCCATCACTGGCCCATTGTAGCATTGTGTTTCTATGACTTTTGTGTCTTATCACTGTCATTACAAGCTGACCTGCATTTTATGACTTTCAGACAGTGATCTTAATCAGCTCAGATATTTTAGGATGCCTTCGATAAGCAATGTTAAGATGCTGCATCTTCATCTTATCAAAAGTTGTAAATTGCTTTGTCAAATAATATCACAGAAGTGCAGTCACTCATAGAATAACATGACAAGAGGGATTTATATTTTTTTCCAGTGCTTTCAACCAAGACAAAAAGCTTGTCAGTGGACTTTGAGTTCAGATCTTGTAGAATGAACTTCTATGCTCAGTGCTACACGATTATTTAATTTACATAATACATAATGTACACAATCCTGTGTGTCAAATCAAACATTTTGTTTCTTCCTGACCTTTCCTGTATTTGTGCTGTGCAGACATCCTGAAGGAGTTTAACCCCTCAGTGACCGGTTTCTCAACGGGAATAGGTAATCAGGACACTCCTAAAGCTTTCTTCAATCAGGCTGTGGCAGGAGCAAAGAGTGGGTCAGTCACGTTCTTACCTTTATTTATGAATCATAATACATAAGATCTTATATTCTGACACACCAGAACAAAGAAATTGCACTTATTAAAATGTTTCCGTCAATACTTTCTATTTTTTGTTTCTATTTTCAGTGATATGGTGCGACAGGTGCGCGTCCTAGTGGACAAAATGAAAACTGATTCGGTAAGGCAGTGGTGAGCTGTGGTAGAAATACAGCATAGAGACATGCTCTAATGTAACCTTTGTCGAAGTTTTATGTTCACGATAACCACATTACCAAAAGATTTACCTCTTATCTCTTTTACAGCGCATTGATTTCCACAACGACTGGAAAGTGATCACCATGTTTATTGGTGGCAATGACATATGTGACTTCTGCACAGACAGTGTGAGCACTCTTACTTGTGTATTCAAGATTTTTGCATGAATTTTGACATTTCAGATTGTCATATTGAAAGTCATTATTCCCAGAGCCAAAACAGCCAAACAGTCCAGAAACCTTCATAAAAGACAAAAAAATGTAG
The DNA here is from genome assembly GCA_028641955.1 of Protonibea diacanthus. Taxonomy (NCBI): domain Eukaryota; kingdom Metazoa; phylum Chordata; class Actinopteri; family Sciaenidae; genus Protonibea; species Protonibea diacanthus. Next base: position 6,469,413 of record CM053987.1, on the reverse strand, counting down.
CAAATCTTAACATTTGAGAAGCTGGAACCAGCAAATCTTTGGCATCTTTGCTCGAAAAGAATGACTCACTGACTCAAATGATTAACCAATTATGAAAAAAAGATGACTAATCAATTAATTGTGTGAGCTGTAATTTCTTTCACATTTGCATACAAACCTTTTTTTTCCCCCCACAGATCTTTTTCTCACCCAGGAATGTGGTCGATCGTATCCGCCAAGCTCTTGACATCCTCCATAGTGAAGTATGTTTTCATCAGTCTATATATAAACAATTTCAAAGTCATAATCCAGATCACAGACTAAAGCTTTATGTTTTGTGTCATCCAGGTGCCTCGTGTCATTGTCAATCTGGTAGAGCTGTTAAACATTGTACCATTACGTGATCTGCACAGTGATAAATCTCTGGGCTGCCCCACCTGGTTTGTCAGGTCAGTGATCTCTGGTTGTGTAAAACAGAACTGATCAAGTCGTCGTTTAACCGTTTTAATGTTTATGTTTCAGTTTAGTTTGCCCCTGCATACTGAAGCCTAAAGAAGGATCTGCTGAACTCCAGAAGGTCAATGACATGAATAAAGCCTATCAGGTACAAGAATGAGTTTTTTGTAGATAATGTGGAGGTTGTGGAGGTTAATTTAACCTAAATTATTAAGGGCTAAATCATCATAATTTCCACATTGTCAACTAAAAATAATGTTATGACTGAGATGTCAAACACTTCTGTGGTCTTCATGTTCTGGTTGCCTTTCTGTCCAGCATACTATGAGAGAGCTTATTGACTCTGGGCGGTATGACACCTCCGACAACTTCACTGTGGTACTGCAGCCCTTCCTCAGGGAGATTTACCTTCCCAGGTTAGAGGTAAGAACTGACACACCTGAAACATTACTTTACTTTGTGGTGTTTTCATGTATTTATTTTTGGAGTTTTCAAAAAATTTCCTCCAATCCTTTCTCTCTTTTTTTAAAAAAGGACAGCCGGCCTGATCGCTCGTTCTTTTCACCCGACTGTTTTCACCTCAGCCAGAAAGCTCACACCCTCATGGCTCAGGGTCTTTGGAACAACATGGTAGGATTTGCTTTATCAGAAGACATTTCCTACATTTGTATTTCATTACATGCGTCAAAATAACTCACTGACTGTCACCATCTCTCAGTTAGAGCCGGTGGGCAACAAGACGTTTACACAGGACTTCGCATCTGGCATTGATTTGAAGTGTCCCTCTGAGGTAATTTGAAAAAAGAAAAACAGACATTAGATGTTGCTGTTTTTTGTCATTTGTGTGTATTAATGCATTTTGATTATATCTTTGTTAGACCAACCCATTTTTTAGGACTGCTCTCAACAGCAACTACACCTTTCCTGGCCCTCCGCCCACCCCTGCTCCTGTTACAGTAGGTCATAGTTTCTGTGTTTCGTACACAGCACAACTTTAGAGGTTATTTATTATGCACGATGCCACATTATAGATTTGAACTATAAATGTCTTTGTCTATTCTTTAGAACTGGGGCAGCGACTTTTCCTGTGTTAACACAGCTCCATCCAACTCTGTGCCCACTTCAGGTAAGCATTCAAGGCGTGACCTGAAGGGAAATAAAAAGATTAGCTGTGTAATATGCTCATGTTGATCTTTTATTAGCTCACAGGTTACGACCAGCAGACATTAAAGTGGTGGCTGCTCTGGGAGACTCTTTAACGGTAAGTTTGTACACGAGAATGATTGAGAATTTCGTTAGGTAATATGTAATATACCTTTAAATAGTCTGTGTTTTTTTGTAATACTTAAGAAGTAGCATAACAAATGCTGCAAATAATAGTAATGTGAACCATTTTTTGGCCTATGCTGTTTTCTCGTTTTGTGCATCATTTTTTTACTCACCATTTCTATAAAATCCAGGTTAGCCGTATTTTTAGAACTAGGAATGAAGTTCTGCGTGTTTGAATAATGCTTCAAGTTAAATGATTAAATGATGACCTGCTGCTGGGTCGATTGTGTTGTCCTTTACTTTTTCTCTAGGTAACTATAAATCAAGTTAATGTGCGGGCTGAGAGGACATTAACATTTTAATGGGTCAGAGAAAAAATGTGTCTGAAAATGACTGAATAGTAGAACCGTCTTTCTCTGCATGTAGACCGGCTTTGGTGCAAAGGCAAAGAGTCTTCTGCAGCTAAGAACTGAGTACGTGGGGGTGTCATGGAGGTGAGAGACTTACACATATTATATACATAACACATTTATTTCATTGCATTGTGATCATCTGATTCATCGATTGTTTTTTATTAACAAGCATCGGAGGAGACAAAACTCTGGAGACTGTCACAACATTACCCAGTAAGTCCCAAACCTCATCTGTCCTGTAACCTTCTTGACATGTAATGCAGATTAGCACCACTAGATGACAGAGTTGGACTGTAACAAAATCAGTATTTTGTCCCTTGAGCATTAATTTCCCTTCTTCTTTTCAGATATCCTGAAGAAGTTCAATCCTCAAATCAAAGGAATGTCAAGGGGACAAGGGAAAAGGAGAATTGGTTTCAATGTGGCTGTATCAGGAGCTAAAATATCGTGAGTTTTGATCTACTGTCAAGTTTGAATGGTTCACCTTCATGGATTTTGTTCTGTCATGAAAATCTCTAATTTCTTACAGAGCAATCCCAGGGCAAGTCCGACGTCTGATTGACATCATGAAAAACGACTCTGTGAGTTTCATTTATGGCACTACGGTGTACTAATGCATGTACTGATGCACAAATTATGCGATTGTGTTGTGCAAAAATGTCATCTCTTTGCTTCTGATTCGTCCTCCGTCCTTTACAGACCGTGGATTTCGAGAATGACTGGAAGCTGGTGACCCTCTTCATTGGAGGCAATGACCTGTGTCAGTACTGCAATGACCGCGTGAGTTGCTTCGAGAAGTCGCCCTAGGAAATTCAGGATGATCTAACGAACGAAGGACGTTTTTCGAAGCATTTCCCCCTCAGTCTCCTTCCAGTAGCTCAGTGTTGACCTGTGCATAGAGCCGTCTCATGATATCACTCTCCTGCGCGCTGGAGCACAATAATCAAGCTTTGTGAACAGCCCTCCTCTAATTGTTTTATTGTGTCAGAGGAAGATGAGAGCAGACATGGGTTCTTTTCAATGAGCACATTCTGTCACTTCGCCCCTCCAACACAAATACTCCCCCACCCCACTCTCCTCTATCTCAGCCTCTGTCTGCATTAAACAAGCGCACGAGGCACAGTGACAGGCCTTGTTCTCTAAGAGGCATAAACAACACAGAGGTCAACCCAGACTCTCTTCATCCTGTCTCTGTCTCACTCCCTCCTTCTCTCTCACTCTCTCTCTCCTTCTCCTTTCTCATTCTGTCTCCTCTTCCACCCTCTCTCCATTACCCTCCTCATGCTCCACTGACAGGGGTAGTCTCTCTTTTAATGTTTGTGCTTTGAAGCAGAATATCAAAGCATCAGCATCAATTTAAGATGAGCTCTGAGACTGTGGTAGTGACAGCTTAGGGTTAGTTGTTGCTTGTACGCTCATGCATGTTGCATGGCCTCTGCTCTTTTGGTTAATGCATGCTTTTTAGGTACAAATGTGGCTATTTCCCCTGAAATGGGTCTTAATTATTCTGCTTTTCTCTGGTAACAACAGAACAACAGCCGTTAATGAAAGAAAGATTCATGATGAATTAATAAATGTGCATTGTGTGTAATCTTTTCTCAAAACTACAGGCCACTTTGTCACCTCAGAACTACAGCCATCATATGATGAGAAGCCTGGATGTGCTTTACAAAGAGGTAAAAATATGTTATATTCTAAAATATAACAGTTGATTGATAAAAAAACACCATAACAGACTAAAAAGATTAGATCAGATTCAATTTTACTCTATGAAACTGCATAAAGATCATGTTTCCTTGCTTTCTGGCCGTAGGTTCCCAGGGTGGTTGTCAACATCTTGGAGATCCTGGAAATTGAAGGCCTTCGTAGAATCAAAAGGGATAGTCTCGGGTGCAATGTGTTACAAAAGTACGCTCATTGATCTGCTCATGCTAAATCAATCCTGCATGACTCAAGACCACTGAGTTCAAGGATTCATCAGCATCTCAATATTGATCTAATACGAGTCCTTCCAGCCAAGAAATATTTAATAATTTGGTGTTTATTAGAGGATAGTTCATCCCTGAATCAAATGACAAATTCAGTTTTGTACTGTGAAAAAGGCAGCGTTACGTATCAGTCAGTCATTATTATAAAAACATTTTGTTTTTCCAAAATCAGCTGTTTATCTTCACATTTCATCCTCAGGTATGTCTGCCCGTGCTTCTTGTTAGCAGGAGAGGATTCCCCAGAGCTGGCTGAAGCAAAACGCATCAATCGGGAACTACAGGTTGGCAAACAGGAACATCTAGTTAAAGTCCCCTTACACTGAAAAATGAGTTCTGCTTATTGTTACCTCGCTCAGATGTTTGACATTTATGTGTGCAGAATGATGAATGTGCAGGGCTCGACACTAGAAGGCCGTTTTCACTTTCATCTGTTGAAAGGCAGTGGTGTAGTGAAGGATATACACAGGTATACCCACTTATTTTCCAGTTGGTATTGGGTATACCTACATCTAAACCTCCTCTGATGTGCATCGTTCAGTAGTGATGTGTGTGCCAGTATTTATAGCAAAATCTGCACTGCTCTCCTATTGTTAATTTCATAAAGTAAATAATCATTACTCCCTAAAGTCAAGCAGCAGAAGTGAAGTCACAATGTGCAAATACTACTGGAGTATGTCCCACGTCTTTAGGAACTGCTTTGGAGCCAATCATGGTCCAGTGTGCAATTTGCATCTTGTGTCTAGTAGTTAAACTTTTCTGAAGTGAAAATATTTGCATTTTCATAGACTCTGGATATTTCAATGAGAATTTACGGCCTTTCTTTCAGGTCGAGACGGAAAGATTGGTGTACGGAGACCGCTACGATGGCAGAGAGGACTTTGCTGTGGTTGTGCAGCCCTTTTTTCAGAACACCATCGTTCCTTTGAATGCCGTAAGCCCTCCGTGTACTCGCAAAACTCCACTGCACAAGCTCTTTCCGAAGCGCATAATTGCTACAAACATGTTGTGTGTTGTCATGTTGTATGATTTCTTCTCCAGGACAGCAGACCTGACGACACCTACTTCTCTGCTGACTGTTTCCACTTCAGTGAACGGGGACATTCTGACATGGCTGCAGCTCTGTGGAATAACATGGTGAGTCTGGCAAGGCGAACAGTTAAAGGCTAACTGTGTTTGACAGGGGAAGCATTTTTGGTAACTTTCTCAGTGACCACATCTAACTGCGATTTAGTCACAGACTGAGCAAATATGTCCTCTGTTTTATGTCTAGTTGGAGCCAGTGGGTAAGAAACAGACATACAACAATTTCACATATGGCCGAAAAAACATCAAGTGTCCCACAGAGGTAAGAAAGCTGCCATGCCAGCACTTCTCATATTGTTGACCCATTTATGATTTATCTGTACAGTTTGTGCATGATGACATTTGAGTGGCTCATAAAAGTGAATGACCTCCATTCATGTGTGTTCCAGGAGCATCCTTACATCTTCACAAAGGTGAACAGCTTCCCCATTTCGACCACCGCTACAGCACCCATAACACACAGCACAGCCCTGCCCCTCACCTCTAATTGCACGGACAATGTGCCAGGGTGGCTCGCTGCTGTGCTGGCCATAACGGGTATTCTGATTGGCGGGGGCGTCACCTGGCTCCTCCTCTCCTCCAGAGCCAAGAGAAGCAAGAGGGTGATGACGTCTGCGGAGGAGATGACGGGCACTGCTTTTTAAAGAGCTACTTACTGTATTTTTCTATTATTCTATTATTTTAAAAGGAAACATGTAAGAACCACAACTACAAAACAACAATAGCAATATTTAAAGGGACTGTAGATAATAAGATAACATTTTTTTATATCTTATTTATCATAAGATAGCCTTGTCTACCTTACTAGAGAAGTTAATTGTTGTCATTTGACCACAGAAAATATTAGTGAAGGTGGAAAAGCTACACCAGTCTTTACTTAGGCAAAGCAATAAATAAGACATGAAGTGAAAGGGTTGAAAATATTGTAGTAAGGTGTGTTATCATTTATTATTCATGAAAAATACATCCCTTCATATTTTTTATGTGTTGCATTAAACTGTATTTAAATGTTGTAGCTGGTCTAACAACTGACTTGATGAGACAATGCAATTACCGACCACTATATTTCAAACACAGCAGGTTTCATCCGCATAAAATAAAGGCTGAAATTACTGATTGCATGATAACTTATTACTACTGATATGCGTTTTCATTTTGTTTAAATGAAAATATATTTGAATTCAGCAGTTTTGGATCTGGATGTAACAACAGTACACTCTTGGTAGATGTAAATATAAATCTAACATGGCCATTTTGTGCAATGATAAATACATGGAAAGACACTTTTTTATGTTTTCTTTTTTAATACCTTTGATTGTACAAATAATTTCTGGTTATTTGGAATAAATAATTTGCAGTAATTCATATAAGCTCTAATTTGTTGGGATTGCTAAAGTGACATCTGGGCAATCAGCCCTGATGTATTGCAGTCCAGAAAATCATCACCATTAGACACTAATGGTATTTATCTTATGTACCCAGGACATATCACTGTATCATAAATTACGCAAACCACCAAATGCACAAACAATTCTGTCTGAACACTCATCAGACCGCACGTATTACCTGAATCATTATCATCAATGAGTTAGCTGACTCATAAAACATAAGAGTGTTTATTTTATGACCTCTTAACAGTGATGAAAGCCACTGACTGCTTCTGTTAATTGTGTAATTAGCATAAAGTGGTTGGAAAGTGTATTTACTCAAGTACTGAGGTACAGTTTGGTATTTCTCTTGAGTATTTAATTTTCTGCTATTATATATCTACATTTCAGGGTGAAAATTAACTTTTAACTCCAATCCATTTATCTACAGCTGTTTGTATCGACAAAACACATAATCACTTTATTTAATTATTAGGTTATTAATTAATTTCACTTCTAAAAAATAGTATAAAAACGTGCAACAGACTCTGAGGCAAACAACTAAAAAAAAAAAGTATGTAAGATGATGAAACATTGCAATAAAGACTTAAAAACTTAGCTCCATCTGAACCAGATACAAATGCTTCTTTACATGCATCAGCAATAATAATTCAATAACATTTACAGGGGGGGATTCTGATGGTTTTGAGTAGAAATTTAAATGTATGACTTCTATTGACTTATTTTTGCATGTACATGTATGGCTTCTACTATCTCAAACTTGTCCCAACCCTGCAAACAAACAAAAATTATGTCTTTTTTGGGGATCAGTTTCAGAATAATAACGTGTATGCATGCTGGATGGAGGACTTAAAGTGTGTTTGCCAGCATAAATCCACTGATAAACTCCTTTTGATAAACACAAAGGTGGTTAAAGTGATTCTTTTCTAGCTCATGTCATCTCCGGTTAGTGTTCTCGACAACAGCGCCTCCTGGTGTCTGCGGGAGGACTCGAACCGGCCGACACTTGTACCACATCAGATTGAAGATGGCGGAGGGTGAATTGAACGTGGACAGCCTCATCTCTCGGCTCCTGGAAGGTGAACAATTTCAATACGGTCTCTAATGTTGCACAGAGTTAGCTGTTTGCGTTCACTAAGCCCGGCGTGAGATGTGTTCCGTGACTACGGCGGTTGCCTCGGAAGACGCAGGAAATGCGTTAGCTGGTGGGGCTAACGTCCGCCGCTCGTAGCGGTGTATCCCCCCGGCTAGCTCAGGCTAACGTTACCGTTAGCTGTCCGTGTTTATAAACACTGTGGACGGTGAACGCCTACATTGCTCAGTTTTCGCGGTTATAGCTAACTACGTTGCTCATGGCAAATATTTTAATTGTGTCGCGGTCTGCCATTTAATTCAACTTTTAAATCTGCTATATATATTTTATATATATATATATATATATTTCTTTTTCTGTATTCTGGCTCATTTATTTTCCAAATGATGTCCGAGCAGGAGGGGCAGGGACGGTTGCTCTGTGCGTTATAACGTTAAAATACAGCCCAGGGTAATGTGTCGTTGCACTAACGGTTAAAACCGTTAAAACCGTTATGTAGGTTAAGTCAATGTTTGTTAGTCTAAGGTATGAAATGCCGCCCCTGCCCTTGACACGGTTAAGTTTTGCTTCATATCCGTTGCTGCTGTCAAGTGATACACTGTTCAGTTTCTATTAGTGACCTATTTAATGTTACATTATTGGGAAAGGGGGAATCATCATCATCATCATAGAAATAGGCCTAAAAAACACTAATGCATGGTCCAACCCTTTCATCTGATATTATATATGTCCTCGTCACTATATTTGTTATGTTGAGGTCATTTGATTTTTTAACTTTTGCAGCTCTCTCTCTCTCCTCTCCGGGTTTGTAGGTGTCTTCATCTTAGTGGGCAGGTTGCTGTGATTCAGTGCACACCGGGCCCACGGCGTGCCGTGCACACGTTCCCTTCAGATCTATAAGCGCTGGTACAGGACAGGTGGATAACAAAACACAAGTTGCAGAACTGGTATAGATGTGTTCACGTTCAAATTATTGCATTCATACTTGATAAATAAAGGGATTTGTCGTTGGTGTGTAAGGCACCGGGTTTTAGGTTTAGCGATGTGTTAAAAATCCTTTTGTGTTGGCCGTCCACCTGCTCAAGAGAAGACGGGGAGGTTTCTGCTCCCCTGTGAGAGATCCTTTGAGTCAGACCAGACCACTAAGGCAAATTCAGCTGTCCTTGGCATACTTTCCACCAGTATCTGTGACTGTTGGAGGGATGAGATACTATGCCAGCATTGAAATGTGAAGATTTGTTATTTATAGTTATTGCTGGAAAATCCCGCTGCGACTGCCTTGTGTTCTCTCTCGCAGTTTTCATCTTCATGGTAACGTCGCTACCAAATGGTGAAATGGATTGAAAATAAAAGCACATTACATCCTTCATCAATATTGATCCTGCGCACACTGTGTGTTTGCTCGGCGCTCGGCTTGTGCTGCAGTGACTTGTTGATTGTGTTGTTCATTTTATGAACAAAAGTTAACAGGCGGTCATTTTTTTACTGCGATCCTACAAGACGGCCATTGTGTCTTTTTTTTTTTTTCTTTTTTCTTGGCTTGACTAATTAATTTGCACGTTATCATTTGATAGTCTTCTCACATAATTACTCAGCTTTGTAATTCGGTGTGAACTTACTCAAGGGTTAGACTCAAGTACACGTGCAAATAATTTAGGAAGATGATAAATGGCCATATTAAATTGCCATCTTTTCTGATCTGTCTGTAAGCAATCCTTGGCGTCTATGAAAGGAGTGGTGATTTTTGTTGATTAAATTAGTCTGGATCAGTCCAGGTCTTGTGCCTGCAGAAACCATAGCCAGTCTTTAAAATGGTTTTGTACCTCTCATTAATCAAGATGTTTATTTTCCCCGTGTCCTAGCTCGAGGGTTGTGTGACTGTTTTGAAAAAGGCAGGGTGTGACCGCCTCTAAAAAGTCTGTTTTTCAGTAGAGAGAGTTAACATATCAAGACATCAGAAAGTATGCAGTGTTAAGTTTCTTAATAAGATCATTTTAAAGGCCTTGAGGCTTTATTTTGCATCCCATCATTATATAATAGCTTACAGTACAGTTTTGCTGCGTGAGAAAATTTGGCCTTGAGGAAAAAGCAAAGTGTCAGTGAGAGTGCTTATTCACTGGATTTAAAACTTATGGAACACCGTGTTACTTTCTCCAGCCGCACAATCGCACACGCAAACTGTGATTTGGTCTCTGATGGTTGCAAATCCTTGTCATTGCTTCATTTTAGCCGTGGCCCCTCAATGTTCTCAAGAACGTAATCTCCTTTTGAAAGAGCTGGCCTGCAGGAATGAGAACAGTGAACGGTTCAGTGTTAAAGCTGGGGCAGGCTAAGCATCCAAGCTTAACTCGCTCGGCCCTGATGAGGCCCAGCAGTTGAGTAAAGAGCCCTGCTTTCGCAATTTCATGCTTCACACCATGAGCATGAAGCGGTGCAGATACAGTAGATGGATGATGAAGAAAATTGATGGTGTGAAGCAACACTTCATTAAGTTTGGTGCAGCCCTAGAATAGTTTTTGGCAGTTAGATTTACCATCTGTGAGGATCCATATTCCTCTGGTTCACTCACTTCTCTCAGATTTGGTTGGATTACGTAACTAATGAGACAGGGTGTGAGAAAAATGTATGTACACGTGTGTGTTTATGCAAAGTAAATTTGTATCTTTAGTGGGCGTCTCGCTTTAAGGCAATACCAAAGTGGTTAGTTATTACATAATTCCTCAGTCATGGATCTGTTCTTTGCTTTTGTTTCCATCGTCAATGGTTCCTCTTCACGCTGTGATTTGATTTGCTTTTTGTGACGTCAAACTGAGACTTAAATGAAAATTGCTACTCTGCCCTCCAGTTACTATTTACTATACATGCATTATATAATGACAAAGCACAGTTTATCAGTTTTATAGCCACTATACACTCACCAGCCACTTCATGTACAAGTCTAATGTGATCTAATACAACAGCTCTGCCATGAATTTAACTTATCCGAAGACTGTGTGTTCGTTCTTGAAATGAAGCCATCTTTCACAGATATTGCACTAACCCAGGCCGTCCAGATATTAAATCAGATACAAATGTCCAGTATGTAAAATGCAGACAGACTAGATGAAACTTCAGTCTTATACAAGCCACAAGGTAAAATCAAGGAAGCAATTTTTCTATATAATCTCACTTTTCATTTCTCAGACTGGCTCAGCTGCTGACCGTGGCCAAACGTTTTTGCAGTTCTCACTCCTCTTTTCATCGTCGAAAGATAAATCTGCACCCAGAGCTGTGGCTGAACGCCAGAAAGTAGGCTTAAGCTAACAGTGCAACTACACAGCCAATAAACCCACACCAGAGCTGAAGATGCAAGCTGCTCTCATAGTCTAAGCAGTGGGTTTCTTAAGTATGGCGGAGACTAAGCAGCTATAAGCTACAGATCCATTACGCCCACAGCTCATCAGATTTTAAGATTGCCTTGTGAGTGTGTGCCCTGTGTGTTTTTTTTCCCCCCTTCAGGTGAAAAATACTTGTATCATGGTCTCATGCTGATGAACTTGATGGTGCTGGGGGGTTGCCGGTGTTACCACTGACAGTGATGATAACAGAACCGATGGTGTCTTTTCTCTTCTCTCCAGTACGAGGATGTCGCCCAGGCAAGATAGTCCAGATGACGGAGGCAGAGGTGCGGGGCCTCTGTATCAAATCCAGGGAGATCTTCCTCAGCCAGCCCATCCTGCTGGAGCTTGAGGCGCCCCTGAAGATCTGTGGTCAGTGTCCTGCTCTTCTTTTAGGACATTTTGTCACCACCTCATGTTTGTTTTTTTTGCTTTTTAATTTAGAAAACATAACCACATAACACTGTCCTAGCCTGGGTCATATAAATCACTGTTAGAATGACACATATAGGGAAACTGCACACATATACACAGATTGTGTTTCAATATCTTACAGACATAAAATGGACAGACCAAAGTGGCGCAAAGGCGTACATGTTTGCAAGTGAACTCCCTCTCAACAGAGCTGAAATTCCACCTCTCTCACTATCTCTAGCTGGCTCGTGCACATCTCTGCACACTCCCACATGCTTTATCTCTTCTCTCCAGTGTAGCACTGCAACTGCAAACAACTCCGAGCTGTCTACAGTACACAAACTCACATATAGGCTCGGGCCTACACACAGTTCATTTGTGGCTGTCCTCATACCAGTTCCCTCCCACACACATTTACTTTGCGATTGCTGTTTTGTAGGCCTAGCACTGTATCAGCCTCAGATGGCAGCATTAGTGTTTTACGTGATAAACGTGATAACAGGAACGGCAATTTGATTAAGTCTAATCGATACCGTCTCTCGTCAAATTGGATGTTGCCTCATTATGCTTTCATCCATATCTCATCTCGTCCATGTAGACATGACCCTGGCACGTTACTCTGAAATATTCATGAGCTCGAGGTGGTGTTATTTGTCACTGCGTGAGCTTTCATTGTCCCTCCTTTACTTTCTTTGTTTTGTTGCTGAACTTCTATCCCCGGACAGATTACCTTGACCCACGGCTGTGATGTCAAGCTTTCAGAGCACCAGCATTGACTGTAAAGACCAAACAGTGACTGCCTTTAATTATTTACTAAGGCCACATGGATCAGGTTCTGCGCTTTCTCTCTCTCACATACATGCTAAACTTAATGCCGCTGGTGTAATTTTGCCCAAGCCAGCAGCTTTGGTTGTTTGGCCTTATCATTTATTTAAATAGAATAATATAAAATTGGATATTTTTAATTACAGCGTTGTTGACAATAATAATAATAATCAAATCCTCATTGTGAGGATGTGCAGATAGTAATTTGGTTACTAAAATAATCTAGACAGATGATAATGATTAACAACACCCTGCAATCACAATCTGGTTGAAAATTACCATCGGGTTGCATCTTAACCATAATAAGACCTTACTGATTCCCAGCGAAATTTAACTGATTTTTTAGCCTGTTGAATTAGCTGAAGAAAGACCACAAGCATGCACGCTATGTTTGTGCCGTGCATGTTTGCATTCTGCGGCAGCGTTTATCATACATTTTCAAACTCTGGGCACAGATTCAGTGTTTGTCTAGGACGCCTTTAATTATTTTCTGTCTACAAGCACTGACTGAAAAGTAGCAAACACAGAGAGCGAGATGAAAACACTTTGAAGTTAATATAATAAATAAATGCGACAACTTTCAGCCATATTTTAGCAGAATATGATTGGTAATTTATTCTTATATCGACCTTTAAATATGAGCGCGCATTTATTTGGTGTGTGTATCATGAGATGCTATATGTATCCTTGAGGTGATATTCTTACATCTTGCCATAAATCATGCAAGTTTCAAATAACACTGTCATTTTTTCATCCATCCATCCATTTTACCGCTCTTAACCGCCTATCCTCACCAGGGTTGCAGGGGACTGGAGCCTGTGCCAGCTCACTTTGGATGAGAGGCTGGGTACACCCTGGACAAGTCACCAGTTCATCACAGGGCACATGTTTCATATAATACATAGTATTCTTGCACAGCTTTCAGTGCTTGAAATTAAGGATGTTGTCTTGGAGACAATAAAAACCTGAGACACAAACATGCGGTGTCTGGGACAATTCTGGCAAAGCAGAGAAACTTATCATTTCAAATGAAATTGTTATGTTCAATTTTTAAAACAGAAAAAAGGCCACATGGCACCAGCAGGAGCTCTACGCCACGTCACACCCATGCCTAAACACACAAAATCTATCTCAGAGGCCAACCAGATGTTGCCAACTTGGTGACCTTCTCGCTAGATCTACTGTTTTTAGACTCCCGAAGCAACTTTAAATTTAAAAAGCGACTTGTGACAAATTTAACGACTTCCTCAGACCATCAGGGAAAAGGGCAGTGAAAACTGATGGTGGCCAAACACAGAGGATGATTTCTATTTTTTATTCAGATATAAGTGCAGGGAACAACAAGCAGAACTTCCATGGTAGACTGGAGTGAGTCAACAAAGTGATGCGAGTTACCAAAACAAAGAATGAAAAATGACTTAAATTTGGGGCAATGGGTGTTAGGTCAGGGACAGTTGTGAGACACTGAGGGGGGAAAAAAGGATACTTCAAGGCCTGACAGCTTTTTAAGATCTTCCCGTTTGTTTGTGTGAAGTGGATCTTTTGTTATTTGAACATTATTTTGCGTGTCATGCCATCTAGAAGAGCAAATATGATATTACAGTGAAGGACAGTTGGCCTCTTTGCTGAGTGTTTATTCGTTGTTTACATTTTAAAATGTGCTCTGATCAGTATTACTCAGCGTTCTTCACTCCGGTGTTGTGTTTTTATGTGGGTGCTTTTGATTATCTGGCTACACAAGGTCATGCAGCAGAACACTCGATTCCGCCTTTATAACTTAAATACCAGTGCTCTGATGCTAGATTAATAATATGAGTGCCTTTTATATTGTGTATGCATAGGCATTGTTTGTTTTTTTCATTGTTACTAATCTGTTCTGTTCTTCCTGTGTACAGGAGCACATTAGCATGACATGGGTGGCACACCTGGGGAGTCATAAGATGCACTGAGTGTTTATTATTGTGGAGTTCTGTTATCGCTGTTTTCTGAGACAGTTCTTGCACATTTATAACACTGACCTCAGGTTCAACACGCCCAACTTTCAACTTTCAACCTCTGCTTTTTAAACTCTAAATACCTTTGCTGCTATTTTCAGGTTGTTTTGACACAGCAGAAGCAATCCTGAGTAAATAATTCACTGCCGTCCTACAATTCCTTGTGATAGAGCAGTCATGCAGCAACTCGACCTGCAGAGGTTCCTTCTCTGGAGACGTTTTCAATGGTCAGGCAGCAGTCAATCTACTGGCTGCTATTAGATTTATTAATAGCAGTTATAGAATATTATAGACAGTGAGAGTCAACGTCTCAGGTGTGGGGAAAGAGAAAGAAAAGCAAAACAGCGATAATGCTGAGAATTAGTGTGGTGAAAGAGAATTATTTTATAATCCAGTTAATCCTGGATTTTACTACAGAGCCACAGCTCAGCTGAAGTTAGCCCTTCGCCTTAGAAAGTTCACTGAGCCCCAACTGTCTCTGCAGAGATTACAGCCCATGTTGCCATTTTATCCAAACATGGCTTTCTTCCCGCGCTTCGCTTCCTTTTCTGAGCAAAAACGAGCAAGGCTAATTGTTCATGCCGCATGTCCAGTTCTGTTTTGGTTCGTGCACAAACAAGAATAATTGTTCTCTGTGTGTTGTCCTCTGCATTTACTCTGTGTTTACTCTGTTGTCCAGTATGTGTTTTCTTTCAGACTGCCAAACCTAAAAGAAAATCAGTGTTTTCATGCTTTCTTGTCGGATTAGTCGCTTTTAGCAGTCTTCAGGTCTGTTTCTCAGCTATGTTATTATTTTGCGACTATGACAAACATTGAAATAATAATTGGAACACAAGAAGAATAATATTTATAAAGAAATACTTGTTTTGGTGAATTCTTGACACATGGATCTCCACTTTCCGACTATTGTCTCCTTAAAACTCAAAGTTGGATTTGAAAGCAGCAACTAAAGCTTTAGTTTGGAGATTTTAAAAGCCTTTCTGACAGCTTGTGACCTGAACTCTGTTGCTGGAGCACCGCATCAATACTTGAAGACTTGTTTCATTGAAGTTTTGATATTGTATTATTAATGTAAAGGATTGTGAAGCTGTTACCATTAGCAGTACTTGTCTCAACACTCTAGACGGCAAGCTGGGGCTGCATGTCCAAGGCAAAGAAAATGATTGATGGTGAAACACAACTGGTGCAGCACAACATGAACACTGAGTATAAGACAGAGCCAGACTTCAAACAGTCAGAACTATTCCTTTAATTATTCATTTGCACGGAAAAAAGTGTGTTTTCACATGCCATCTTAAGACACAGGCAAAAATAAGTTTAGGCCTGCAGCCATATCGGTTTGGTGCCAGTCGTGGTTTGCGTCTTGGTGCCTAGATCACTGACGCGTATCTGGAACTGGAAAAAATCGTGTCAGCCACTCTCATGATATAAAGTTCCAATTTTTGTTGGTCATTTTTATCTCAGGGCCAGACAGCTGCTGCACAGCTTAAGGCCTATTATTTTATTTTAATTTGTATTTGGTGCCATCTTGTAATGAAGCATTGCCTTAAAAAGAGAGTGTGGCACATGAATTTGCTTTCCGTTTTGGTCACAATAAGGCCTGTTATTATTGTCCTAGCCTTTCTGGTGAGGCTCTCTGCAGTCATTTGTGTCTGGAACACTTAGCCCGAATTAGAGCAGCTCTTAAGTTGGTGCGAGAGGATATAAAAGGAAGCAGGTCTTGGCTAGGTGATGGAGTGATGCTCCCCTGCCGAGTTCCTGTGCTTTGGTAGGAGAGTCTCCAGCACATCGTTACCTGCTGACTGCTTGTCAGAGAGAGGCGAGGGTGACCCTGAATCCTGGGAGAGCTGTTCAAATTAAAGTTAGTTTTGTGTGGATCTGTGTATGTGTGTCCTTTATTTTTGTGATTAACCTGGATTGTCAGCGTTCTCTCCCCCGGTAGCTCATTTCCCATGAGCCACAGCATCGATCTGGCACTTGTAATGGCTCATTTTGTGTGTGTATCCTTGGGCTTGTTGCTGTAGTCCCAGTAAAGCATGGGCACAGTCATATATCCCCAGCAACCTACATGTCTGGCTGTGTTCTGGAAATCAAAATGGATTCAAACAGAGAGTTTGTGTGTCTGCGTGTGTGTATAGGGGGGAGGATAATATATAGTTTAGAAAGTTAGAGGCTTTTTTTAATAATATTCTACCATTGTTTTTAATAATTTTGTTCACTTAGCTCTCAGAGTTCTTCTCATTGTCCTTCTGACTGCGCTTACAGAAAATAGTCAGGCCAACATCTTCCCTTTTCCCTCCCTTTTTTAGGTGATATCCATGGGCAGTACACAGATCTACTGAGGCTGTTTGAGTATGGTGGCTTCCCCCCAGAGGCGAACTACCTTTTCCTGGGCGACTACGTGGACAGAGGGAAACAGTCCCTGGAAACCATCTGCCTCCTGTTGGCCTACAAGATTAAATACCCAGAGAACTTTTTCCTGCTCAGGGGCAACCATGAGTGTGCTTCCATCAACCGCATCTACGGTTTCTACGATGAGTGTGAGTGGAGATATACCAACCCTGCACACAAATGCACACAAACAGCCTTGAAGCACATATTCGGTTCTAATAACGCGTATGTGTTCCACCAGGCAAGCGCAGGTTCAACATTAAGCTGTGGAAGACCTTCACTGACTGTTTTAACTGCCTCCCCATTGCTGCTATCATTGATGAGAAGATCTTCTGCTGCCACGGAGGTAAGAGAGCCAGTGCACAAATATAAACTGTTTTTGAAAATATATTCCAGCAACTCCAATCAAAAGTAACCTCCTTTATTTTCTACTTTAGGGCTATCGCCTGATTTGCAGTCGATGGAGCAGATTCGCAGGATCATGAGGCCAACAGACGTGCCTGATACAGGTACTGTGCGCGTGCATTTGGGTGCAAGCATGTTCACTTCCTCTGGATTTCTCATCTGATTTAAAAGTTGACCTTTGGATCACAACACCTAGCCTTTCTCTCTTCCTGCATGACTATTACATCAGTAAATCTGCTGTGTTGCATCAACAAAGTCAGTTGGATCTTTAGCACTTTCTTCCCTCCCCGCCCAGTTGAGTGTCTACGCTCTCCTTTCAGCTGCTCTCCCCTGATCTTTGTCTTCTTTATCTCTCCTCTCCACGTGCGTCTCCCAGGCCTGCTGTGTGACCTGTTGTGGTCCGACCCAGATAAGGATGTACAAGGTTGGGGAGAGAACGACCGCGGGGTCTCCTTCACCTTTGGGGCAGATGTGGTCAGCAAGTTCCTAAACCGCCATGACCTGGACCTCATCTGCAGAGCCCACCAGGTACTTATGAAGGGAATGATGGTGGATGCAGGAGGCACATGACGAGCAAACTGATCTTGTGTTTTTAAAATTAGTTGACCGTGCACTCCTCACAACAGCTGACCTCCATTAATTTGTGTGTCTCTGGCACAAACACAGACACCCGAGCTACACCACATATTAATAGACGTTGTGCAGCAGTGTAGCCCCCAGTTTTCTGTTCCTGTTCATCCCCTTTTCAGTGCATAATTCATAATTTCATTTCAGTTATTCTTTTGCTTTATGAAACAGAGAGCGAGGACTGACCCTGACATTGGGTATCTGTACCTGATCAGAATTGAAATGTGTTTGTTTTCTGTTAATTGATTAAGGGACTGAAGGACTAACACAAGAGTTGTTATTGTTAAATTGGCCACGGCTATTTCAGCTCTGCGTTGGGAGTTTCATATTGATTCAGGTGTAGGTGGTTTTGTACACTCAAGCTTAGCAATGTACTGAAACTAGCTGAAGATGTGATTTCTTGGTATCGATCGCTGTAGGCGGTGAATAATGTCACGTGTCTTCTAACAGGTTGTGGAGGATGGATATGAGTTCTTTGCCAAACGCCAACTGGTCACACTTTTCTCTGCTCCAAACTACTGCGGGGAGTTCGACAACGCAGGCGGCATGATGAGTGTCGACGAATCCCTCATGTGCTCCTTCCAGGTAGTGTAAGAACTAAAGGGACACACATTCATGGGTGCTAATTGCATTCTTGTATTTATCTCAGGAACGCTTACACATGCTTCTTCTTTCTCTGTGTTTAAAGATCCTAAAGCCCTCAGAGAAGAAGGCCAAGTACCAGTATGGTGGTGTAAATTCTGGTCGGCCTGTCACCCCACCCCGCACCGCCCAAGCCCCCAAGAAGAGGTGAACGTACAGCCTTGGCTCTCTCCCCTTTCCTCCTTCTCACCTTGTCCGTCCCTGGTCTGCCATCACGGCAACCCCTGTAACTCCCCTGTATAGTGAAGATACAGGGCTTATCTAATTGCCCGAATCTTTCTCTTCCTCTTTCTTTCCCACTCATCCACCCTCTCCCCAACTCCACTGACAGCTCTTTTCTTAATGTGTATGTGTACATAAATTTGCTGTGACCAATCTGGGTTTTTTTTGTTTGTTTTTTTGCCTGTTTGTTGGTATTTTTGATATTATTAACAGATAATCTTTTTTTGTGGTTTTACTTCCGATGCCATTCGAGGTTCTGTGTCGTGAAAGGAAATGCCTTCTCTGTGAAGAGAGGCCAGGTGACCGAGTCAGACGAATTCTTTTTCAGTTTAACAAAAACAACAGTACAGATTAAACATTGTTTTGCCTTGACCTCTCAAAAAGCGGAGAGAATCCTTCCAATGCATTTTAATGAGACTGAGGTTTTCATGCAGTGCAAAAAAAATAAAAAATAAATCCGTAGACCCAAATAACACGTCTCATATTCCAGTTTAACAGTCGAAACACATTATAGCATGTGCGGTGAACTTGCGGTTGTTGTGCACATTTTGTATATTTAACCAATGAACAAGTGCGCCACCCCATAAGTAGCAAAGAATGTGAAGGGACCGTCGTGAATGAAATACAGAGGCTAAATCAGAAACTGCTGGCAGTGGATGCGCTCTACCCGGACACAACGCCCTCTGGGCATCGATTCCTCCGCTCCGTTATGCCTCCCTGTGCCTCGACTCCACACCCACACGAAAACATGCCGCTTCTCACACAGAGCTGGTATTGACTTTTTCCTGGGTCTGTTTATTATTTGTTCTCATCAGGATAATTCCCCCTCCAAATAATCCTCTTGATTTATAGTAAAAGATGCTGAGAGATTTAATTTTCTGCTCACAATGTGAAGGTCAGTATTTTACCTGCAGACATACCGGATAAATGGTGTATTAAAAGTGCTTCTGGAATTATCCTTTCCTAGTCTTTGTATGAAGAAGCACATAAGGATATAAAATATCTAACAGCACTGGCTGAAGTTTTTTAAGTGTCTAACTTATCCAAGTAAACCCGTTCAGTGTTAAAAAAGACCAGTAATTAGAAGGCAAGCTTCACAAAATGCTCCACATTCCTTGAATCGTGTTTATAGAGCACACAATTAACAAATATGATGAAGGAAGTTTGTTCTTGGAAGCACTGATGTTATTCTCCTTTCACAGAAATCTGTTCTGGTAAGACAACTGGTGGAGTCAGGAGTGGGTGGCAGGACCAGGCCGTTTTGCTATGTGGTAGTGATGCCACCTGGTGTTTAAATACAGTAGTGCAGTACAAAGTAGTATAAATCAGATGTTGTGAATTTTCAGGATGGGCTTTTTTCATTACATCGCCAGTACAAAATGTTGTGTCATTTACCACAAGGAGGAACTTAAGTTTGACTGTTGGTCTGACCAGCGATTAGTCTGGTTGGCAGTTAACTTCAGTCTGCTGCAAACGAGATGCAGCAAGTTAACCGTTTGTGGAAAACAGTTGCCTCTTTTTTTTTTCTTTTGCTCTTTGTGGTATTATTCTTTCTGTTGTATTTCTATGTTCTCTATTCTCATTGTTTACTTTTTATTCACTTAATTTATTTCCTAATAACGATAATAAGAAAACAATGAGGTGTTACCAAAAGCTGTTTTGCAATTTGTACAAGTTTGTTTGAAAGTCTATAAATTCAATTAAAATGGATGGAAACCAAAGTTGTTGTCAACTCTCTTTTTATTGATGTCTTTGCATGCATGACTCTGTACTCTCAAGAAACTGCATATGTGTCATTCAACCCAGTGTGACAGTTTATGTGACTGGGCCCTGCAGACGCCTTTTAGCCCATTCCAGAGCTCTGTGCATCAGCCCTGACTTGACGCAGAACATCAGGGGCAGGAGAAGATGTACAGGTCCCAGGTCAAAGTAAGACAGGATCCAAGCCCAGGTGATCCACAGCCCCACTTTTAGAAAGAGGAGAGTGTAGTAGATGATGGTGCTCTGTTTGATCAGTGTGGACTTATCCTTAGGAAAGATTTGAATTGATAAATTTTAACACGTGTGTATAATTTCTGTAATAAAACTGTATATCCCACCAATAGCCCCTCTTGCCAAACCTGTGCATCCGTCGCCATATCAACACTGAAACCCGACCTCAGGAAGTAGGGGATCTGATAGGAGAGAGAAGTCCTCCTTTTCTCCTCTCTCTGCCGAGGAGACCTTTGTAACTGTCCTTCTTCCATTGTCAATATATGTCTGCATAAGTAGATAATGTTGGGTTTGAGCACTTCAAACAGCTATGGGATATTATAAACACAACTTAAATCAATCGAGATCAACTTAAATAATGGTCTGAATGTTGATATTTCGTTATTATTTCCAAAGATAAACAACATATTTTTGAATTTAACAAGAAAGCTAAGTAAAATAAAAAGCAACAAATGCTTTGAAGAGTACAATCCGCAAAACATTTTAACTTTAAAACAGAGTAATTAAGGTAGAGTGAGGGAAACTCCTTTCAAACACTTTCTCTTTTTTAGAAGCATAAACATTTTTTTTTAGCAAAGAGAACTACTTAACAATACATCTATGTAACATTATCTAGATGAATCTTCAGTCTGTTTCACTTACTGTGTACACAGATGGTGCCTGATGATGCAGATGACCACGTTTTGTTTTGTCTTTTTAGTCAGTTTATTGACGTTAGCAACCAACTTAGAATGTTGTTTTTGTTGTTTTTCAAATCAGGAATTATAGAAGCAGATGCATTATTGGGAGGTAAAGCACATTTACTCACATTTATTTCCATTTTATACAACTTTATACTCACACAGCACTACATTTATTAATATATTATTATATTTTTCATATCCATCCATCCATCTTCTGTAACTGCTTATCCTCATCAGGATCACAGGGGAGCTGACCTTGGGCAAGAGGCTCTTATAGTGATATTATAGATTAAACTACCCGGCACTGAAAATATTCTGAATACTTTTTACTTTAGGTACTTTAAGTATATTTTGATGCTACTAGTTTTATATTTCTCTTTATTATAGTAAGATTTTGAATACTGTGGTATTTCTACTTTTACTTAAAGGATCGGTATGTAGGATTTAGTGACATGTAGCACTGGGGCTGCAGATTGTAACCAACTGAATTCCACTTACACCTCTTCCAATTTCTGCCAGTACATCCACCTAAATGTTACACATTGAGCACTGAGTTAAAAAAAAAAATATACATGGCATTAATTTCTTGGTGCTTTTAGTGAGGACTGTTTGTGTAATACACCTTCCCAAGCGAGTGGGGGCGACATCTCTGATTCAGGTAGCTCTTCTTCTTCTGTCGTTGACCGGACAGGACGCGGCAGCAGCTTCATATACATCCTGGATGGGTCACAGTCACTGCGCAGCCGCAGTGGCAGATTGTTTACAGATCTGGGACGTCGTGTTCCGGGACGAGCTGCTGCAGCAGAAGTGCAGGCAGGCTGTACGTACGTGTGTGTGTGTGTGTGTGTGTGTCCTGACTGTCTTTTACATCTCATACAACAACAATAATTCACGAAGACTCTCTCCAGCTGTCGGACTGGCTCTGTTTTAAACCGAAGCTTGTTTTAAAGACGAAGTTTCGACACGGAAACATGTGAAATGTTTGACTCCCGGCGGACTGAACTAATATTGTGTCACCTCTGTTGTTCCTGGCGGCTGTTGACAAGTCTAAAGTTCATCAATGCAGGTACAGTTGAAGCAGCTGGCACTGTTGGATTGTTAATTTGTGTCTTCATGCATGGCTGAGCTGCAGCAGCTGGCTGTGTGTTGTAATAACATCATGGACGCACTGCAAGTGCACATCTGACAAGACTTCCGCTTTGTGTTCTGTCATTTAAAATGACTTGGCGGTTTTTTGTATGTTTTTTTAAACAGCCGAAACGATTATCAGTGTTTGATTTCAGAAAACTACCAAACATTTGATGTTTACAGCCTTTTAAATGTGAGAATTTGCCTGATATTGTAGTAAAATGAAGTAGAGCTTTAACAGTTGGTCGATTAATCAGTTAGTCGCCTGATAGAAAGTTAATTGGCAACTTTTTAAATAATCAATTAAAGGTCCAGTGTGTAAGATTTACATTTATATTTAGCTGAAACGTTTATCCAAAGCGACTTACAGGGCAGCAATGGAATAAAATATTCATAATTATGTTTTTATTGGTGTGTATTCACCTGCAAATAAAAAATGTTGTGTTTTTGTTGCCTTAAAATAAGCCCTTTATATTTTAAGAGAGAGCGGGTCCTCTTCCATGGAATCCGCCATCTTAAACCCGCCAGTTTTCTACGGTAGCCCAGAACAGACAAACCAAACACTAGCTCTAGATCTGGCCCTTTGTTTTTTATGTGAATTTTGGGGTATTGATTTGGTTGCACTCTACAACTTCAGTGCTCGGTGCCACAAAATTTTACACACTGAATCTATAATTGACTCATTTAAGTGATATTTTAAAGCAAAAATGCCAGACATTTTGTTGTCAAATGTGATTATTAGCTGATTTTCCTTGTTTCAACACCGTCCTTTATCTGCTGGCCAGACAAAATCAGAGTCTAAGAACTTGTGATGGCCATTTTTCACTGTTTTATTTCTTAAAAGAATTAATAAAGGAGATAAACCTTAGTATCAGCCCCAAACTGCATATTTTTTGGTTTGGACTGTTGATTATACAAACAGTAGTTGAAGAATTTGCGCTTGACTAATAAAGAAAACAACTGTTATTTGCAGTTCTGATGTTCTTTATAATGTTGTTGTATTCCTTGTTTCCTCAAACCTCCAGGCTGAACGAAAACTCAGCGGACAGGCTTCAGTGGCACCCGGTCCAACAACATTCCCTCACTGCTATCTCAACAATGAACTGTGGATAGCCTGAAGCGCTGACTGAAGAATGGCAAGGTTTAGACGCAAATCTTGCATCACGTTAATTGCTTTGGTGTTGCTTGTTTTCATAATAACAGTGGTCTTGAAGGCGCTTACACCAGAGGACTCGCCGTTCAGCCTCCCAGACAAAAATGATGAGATTCAGAGAGAAAACGACAATAAACCCGAGCAAATCAAAATGAACGACTCTGCTCAGTCAGAAAAAGACGCAGAACTGGAAAGTACGCTGAGGAAGTTCCCGCCTCCAAACTACTATCTCCATGCCTTCTACTACACGTGGTATGGGAACCCCAAGTTTGACAACAAGTACATCCACTGGGACCATGTGCAGCTGCCACACTGGGACTTTAAGGTGGCTCAGGGGTATCCACAAAGGAGGCACGTCCCACCTAATGACATCGGGTCCAACTTCTACCCCTTTTTAGGGGCTTACAGCTCCAAGGATCCTTCCGTTATGGAGGCCCATATGCAGCAGCTCCGTACAGCAGCCATTGGTAAGAGAAATTAACCTAACCGTAACTCCAGGGCTCGGCAGTAACTTAATATTACCAGTTATCTTTATCCAATGATATCACTGTGTGATGATGTCATGATACTGTGATATTATCTTGGGCCATATGGTTGAAATCAGAAGAAGTCTAGGGCACACTGACCTGATTAATTCACTTTAAATACAGATAACATCGTTAGTAGATTCAGTGTTTCTGTTTTAAGTTGCATTGATTCAGTTATGTTGGGTTGCTGACTAGTGCCACAGCACTCACTGGCCTCGTGTTACCTTACATAAAAATTATCTGCCGAAAAGTGGAGCACTGGTGTAGGATCAATACTCAGTATTGGCAGAGGTATCAGAATCTATATTTAGAGGGGAAAAAGTAGTATTTGTGTGACCTTAGCAAAATCACTATCACAATATTTTAATAAGGACTTTTTGGATACAGTTTTTAACATTTAAAATCACATGCAAAATTAAATAAAACTGATCTTTAATGCCATTAATTCCACTGCTAAATCTGACAAAACTCAAACGATGAAGGGAAAAAAAAGTATTAATTCATTCAAATTCATTTCCGTCATCTCCTGTTGTAATGCTTTATATATCAATAAAGGATAATATTGAATTGCCGCCCAGCCCTTCATTATAATTCATAATGTATTGTATAGTAATGTGTGTAATAATCAGTGCACTGGTTGTATAACTTCAAGTTTTGCAGGTTTTTTATGATTTGTGTTGTCAGTTGTGGACACAACACTTTGACTTCTGCTGTGTTACTCCTACAACACATTTCACTATCAATTGAATTCACTTTAATATCACTGCTTTACATGCATAGAATGTGATTAACCTATTATATATATATTTCACTCAGGTTGAGGCGTCATGTTTATAAATGTGTTTGTTCGCAGGTGTCATTGCTCTTTCCTGGTATCCTCCAAATATGAAGGATGATAACGGTGATCCAACGGATGACTTTGTGCCTTTGCTGCTGGAAGTGGCACATAAATATCATATTAAGGTCTGTATGAAAATATGAGTGAGTTTAGTAGTGGTCGTTTTGTGTTTAGCAGTGGATTAAATGTTTGACATACAAAGTTGCTTAAAAACATCTAATGTTTGGAAAATGTAGAAGTTTAGAGATTTTGTGTGCGTGTGCGTGTTTCCAGGTAGCGTTTCACATTGAACCGTACAAAGGAAGAGATGAAGTCAACATGTTCGCCAATGTCAAATACATCATTGAAAAGTGAGTATGTGTTTCCTTAGTGCTGGAAATTAGTCTGTAACTGTCACGTATCATGACACTTGTGTCCTATACCGCCTCCTCTTCTCAGATACGGAGAACATCCTGCTTTCTTCAGGTACCGGACAAACACTGGTAAGCTTCTTCCACTCTTCTACGTGTATGACTCATATCTGATGAACTCTGAGCAGTGGGCCAAACTGCTAAAACACACAGAGAGTAACAGCATCAGGGATACCCCGTATGACGCCATCTTCATTGCCCTGCTGGTTGAGGAGAAACATAAGAGGGATATCCTGACTGCTGGATTTGATGGTCTCTACACCTACTTTGCAACTAATGGGTTTTCCTACGGGTCCACTCAACGGAACTGGGACTCGATTAAAGCTTTCTGTGAAGATAATGGCCTGATATTCATTCCAAGTGTGGGCCCTGGGTATATTGACACAAGCATTCGACCCTGGAACTTTCAGAACACTCGAAACCGCATCAACGGCAAATACTATGAAACTTCACTGAGTGCCGCGTTACAAGCCAAGCCTGATTTTATCTCCATAACATCTTTTAATGAATG
Source organism: Protonibea diacanthus (assembly GCA_028641955.1). NCBI lineage: Eukaryota > Metazoa > Chordata > Actinopteri > Sciaenidae > Protonibea > Protonibea diacanthus. The sequence goes on along the minus strand of CM053987.1, from coordinate 6,443,605 downwards.
GCACGAGGGGACTCAGATCGAAATGGCAATTCCCAAAACAAGCCAGACCGTTTATCTGGACTACCTGCCCAATAAACCTGCAATCTACTTGGAGATAACTCGCAAATGGGCTGCAATATTTGGTGGTGAGCGACGGAAATGGCAGGACTGAGGCGTAGCAAATGTTTATTCATGGTTGTATTAAATGATTACATAAAAAGACGCTAAATGAAGTTCTAGTTACAGAATGCACAACAAAATGCACATAATGAATAACCGTATGAGAACAGCCAAATGGTTTGCAAAGCCACAGGCAAGTGGACCACATCATTATCTTTATTTTGGCTGCTGTTATATATGTGATTTTTTTTTTTTTTTACACTGGGTTGAATTATTGTTAATTTAACTGATGTCTTATTATTTCTTGTTTACACAGCCTTGTACATTTTTGGTTTCATAACATAATCAGCATGTTTTATCACCATCTTCAGCTGAACCTGTACGTTGGCATGATTTGCCGTTCTGTAATCTGTGACTATATTAAACCTCAATTAAAAAAAAAGTGCACCCTGGAACGGAAGGAAAGATGCAAATAAACAAAGCAGCCTGCTGGTGTAAAGCTGTCGTCTGGCTCTGCTTCCAACTCATCCAGCCTCGTCCCAAAAACAATACAAGAAAAAAAAAGCCCAACATAGATCTTAATATTTGAAAGACATGTCAGCCTAAAATGTGAGATGAATAAAAGTAAGTGACAACGGCGGAGGGATGATAGGACGGCATCAAAAAGGCAAAAAGCACGCAGAGAGCGGAGGGAAAAAACAAGACTATTTTTGTCGAATAGTTTGCTGCCTTATTAACGGTCTGACACTATAGTAACATGTCTGGTACATGTTGTCAAAGTAGCATGTTCCTGTCTGCATACATCACTTTAACACCTGATTTTATTTTGGAAAGTTCTTGCTGCAAAATTTGCATATTGGCTGGAAGAGATTCATTTCATGTCACTATTATAAGGTTAAAGCAATCAATATCACTTGGATTGGCAGAAATATACACTTTTTTGAATGGGCTCACTGATTTCACACAAGGATCAGCTTACCTGTCATGAGGTGTACTACTCACAGTGGTTGACACCTTTTGTTGAGTCCAAGTCCAAGACTAGGACTAGTCGAGACAGAGTCCAGACTGAAATGGAAAATAAGCATCATCTTCAAGACTACATACTTAGCTGTTCATATTTTTTGTGATGCTAGAGGGACAGTAGATCTTTGCAATATTACATATACTAATCATAAAGCAAATGCAGTATAACAACACTGCAGAATCTAATAAGGCAATGTTATTTTCTTTTAAGCATAGCAATTTAACTTGATATCATATTCAGCACTGTCCAAAGACAAAAAGCACCAGTCCCAAAAAGGGAATTTGTGCAGTGTAATCACACTGCAGGATCACATTAGGTAATACTGAAGTCTTTTCATTGTGGTTCAACTGGAATATTCTGTATGCAGGTAAATAAGAAAAATGAGCTTTTCAAACAAAATGTACCTTTGTGAGCATCTCCATTCATTACACAGACTTGTTTACCAAGCTATTTTAAACTCGCAGACACCTCCAGACACTGCTGTCTGCTGCGTGAACAGCTGAAATAAAAATAAATTATGAAAATGTGTTATGGTTCCTAGCTTCTCCTGGACCAGTGCCATAGGAAATTGTAACAAAAAGGCAACTGTTAAGCAATAAAGATGTTACTGTTTTGAACGTACATATACATACATACATATGTATATATGTATGTATTTAAACAAAGATGCATTACTGGACTTTGAGACCATTGTCCAGGCACAGGTGCAAATACCAACAAGTCTGAGACCAAGACACCAGAAGAAGATACTACAGCACTGACCACTCATGAAGCGTAGTATTTCACCATGTCATTTGAGACAATATAATTAATTTTAGCCATTTTAACCTTGCCTTACACTGTGGTCATTCACCATATTCACCCCGTGGCCATCTGATGACACTGATGACTCCGTGTGGGAAGCTCAAATGCTATTCTTAAAAGGATAATGCCATACTGAGGTGCTTCAGGTTACAAATCACATAAACCCCACCTCGTAAAGGTTCTGGTAAGTCAGTAACATGATATAACAATATGAACACCTTTCTTTGTAATGTTCATACTCTTACACAAAAGTCTAAGAAGTATGATGAAGAAATGTTCTACCATACCGGGAACCCTGATTTCGCTGCAGCTTACATAATTAAACAGAGAGAGACAACAAGGCCGTTAACGCTGCTTTGAAAGTTTGATTACATCCACTGTGTTTTACTAACAGGCTTAAATAGACTTTACACCTTTCCTATCCTAATGTTAGCTCATAGGTTATCAAATATTTTGTTTCAGTTTGAAATATGGCCTGATGTCGCTCTAGATTTTCACCGTCCATTTTCTTTTCAGTTGCTGATAAAGAGGAAGCAGTGAAATGATGACAGATGTCCTACATTTATACAATCTGGAGCACAGCAGTACAATGTTTGAGCTTTCCACCCCGAGCATTATGTACTATCACGAATTATTGATTCATGTTTGTAGCTGCAACTGATGAAAGTAATTTAAACATCTGTTGGCCTCAGAACCAGGAAGTAAACCTGGAAACTAGGTAACTTTCATGGCGTATGAAGCGAGCAATTCTCATTAGTCAGGGGTCCAAATAAAATACATCTGTTGTCACGGTTTTGGGTTTCCTGTTTGATGTTAAAAGAGTTTCTCCTGTGTCTGTAATTTTACCTGTCTTTACCTGTCCCACCCATTGGCTCCACCCTGATTATTTTCACCTGTGTCTTATTGTCCTCCTGTCTTCAATTGGGTATTTAGTACCATGTGTTATCCCTCTTTCTCTCCTCAGGTTGTCTGTCCTCCAGTCCTGCTTTGTTTGATGTCTGTCTTCTCATAGAGCATCCCAGTTCTTCATTTTTGTGTTGGACTTATTTATGTTTTTTGGATTTTTCTTGAACTGAGTTTGTTTTTTTGTTTGTTTGTTTTTTTGCCTGGAGTGTTCAGCCACCTCTTAGTTATTTTGTGCTTACCTGTCTTTTTCAGTAAGTTATTTAAGTTACCTTGTGCTTCGTTAACCTACCCGTCTGCATTTTGGGTTCACTAAACCACGACATCTGTGGCATTTACCAAGCAGTGTTTGGTTCTAGCAAAAGATGAGTTGCATTATGGGAGTATTCTTGGAGCTTGACCTACAAAAATGTAAGTCTCCCTCTCACACAAGTCTCCCAACTTTAGGAAGGTGTGATCATAAATTGCTAGTGTCCCTTTAAATGATTCATGGATGAGCTGACAGGCATAACTGGTGATGTTAAAGGTTTAATGCTGCTAATAGCCACATTTGGAGGCTCAAGTGGCTGTTTGTTTTATTTGTAGAATAATTATATACTGACCTGTCGTCCATAGCAGCAAGTGATGTAAATTAGATACAAATGTTGTGTAAATGACTTACTTATACTGATATTTGATGTAGTTAGAGGTTGTGCTGCATTATCATCACTGACCGGTGGTCATAGTTCCATTTTCTTTCTGCTACATCACTAAAAAGGCAGCCATGTACACACACACACACACACTATGAGGGGCATTAGCACACTATACTAAAAAAGCAAACTATACTAAAACACCTTAACCGTGTCGCCTACGCTTGCATAAAGACTGAAAAATACGCGTGCGTACAGGCACAAGTACACCAAATAATAAAGGGTGACGGGTGATAAGTGTCATGCCACGTGCGGACGCCTGTGCGCACGCTCGTCTCAGTGTACAAATATTAATATTATTAGTACAAAATATTCTGTTTACTTTCTAAGTGCTATGGGTCTCTACAGCTACCTGGGGCTGGTTTATACGGGGCGGTGCTTGTGGGGGCGTGGTTTGTAGCGGCTCTGGCTGCAGCTAGGCCTTATTCGCTGTACACGCGTTTTTAGTATAGTGTGCTGGCATAAAATGCCCCTCATACGCGCGCGCGCGCGCACACACACACACACACACACACACACACACACACACACATACCGATGCTTGCTAGGAAACCTTTCTGATCTTGCAGCAGAAAAATGTCTCACCTGTTCATTCAAATGAAAACCTTGAGTAAATGACTAAAATGCAATATGCACACTAACGCTGAATCTCAGCATCCAGCCACCCCCCACCCTCCCTCCTCCTCTTCACACACACACACACACACACACACACACACACACACACACACACACACACACACTGGAGCTCCGCCACAGCCTGCAGCTGCATTGACGGTAAACAGAGCAAGGTAGCGCATGGGCAGCCAGCAGAGAATTATTCCACATCGTATCACATCCCTGAGCATACATGGCGTCCTCACACACCGAGCCATGAATTTAGTGTGCAGGCTGTCTGGGTAGCCGCCAATTTTTTTTTTTTTTTTCCCGTTCCTTCTCCTTCTTGCAGCCATCATCCGTTGCGTCGGTGTGTGCATCACAGAGAAGGGGGGAAGATTCAGCGCACATTGCTACAGTAGGTACCACAGTTTTCTGTGTCGAGACGATGGATGTGAGCTCTTCGGGATCTATTCCTGCAAATACGGCGGACGGGCGCGATTTTTATTTTTATTTTTTATTCCAAACGCATCCACATCACCCGTGTGTTGCAAGGTGTCTTTGAAAAGGGTACGGACCTCTGGAGGAAATGAGAAGAAAGGTCTATTTTGACTCACGCCTGTCGAGATGGTGAGTGCAGTGCATGGCTATTTTTCCCCCTCCATGGATGAGCAGCGGTACCTGCTTTTGACGGCAAATCGTCGCCAGCTAATTAGAAATTATCTCCACAATCAATTCATTGACAGCCGCCTCCACATTCTCCTTTTGGTTTGACATTTTTTAAAGCACTGGACAGTTTATGCTGTAGGGGAATATAAGGTTTTTTTCTCCACTGGATACGACTTGTATTTCAGATCTCACACTGCATCTCAGCTGCGTTTTTTTTTTTTTTTTTTAAAGCATCATCCTGCACGCTATTATTTATATTCTGCGCGTTTTCGGTGCGCAAATGGGTGTTTTTGTTCGCAGGCAACACATGAAATATTCCAGGGAGTCAGTTTCCTCATGAACTTGGATGCAGTGTCACGCCAGAAAGACAACCATTTTAAATAGTGGCTCGATTATAGCATCACGTTTTTAAAATGACCTTCAGTGCTCGGTGGCTCGGTGGAAATTGATTCTCACCTGGGATGGAGTGTCCTTTTACAATCAGTGCTGTGGCCTTCCTGACACAGTACACATAAATCACAGTGATAATATGTGATTTATTTTTTTTTTTTTTTAATTTTCTAGGACGGTCATGTCATTTATCCTACCTGTTACTAAAACCCACATCAGGGATTTGCATCCTTGTGATGCCCAAATCTGTGCTTGCATGTTTTTTTTTTTTCCGCCTCTAAGCCAGTCATTTCAAACACAGCACCGCTGCAGGCTACTCACCCATGCGGTGCTCTTTGCGTGTCCCAAATACATCACAATCCATTTGACAAAACCAGTTATTTGAAATCTGAATGAATGAATGCTTGAGCTGCACATGTGTCACTCAGGTTTCATTTGTTGGTCCGCTGATGGAGAGTGAGAGAGGAACATATAAACTGTGTGAGCCATATTACTCCCTCATGTTAAACACTCTGACCTCAGCACCATCACCATGGAGACACTATAACTTGACCACACACACACATGTAATAGGACTTATTGTTTTTTTTCTCTGCATTACTGTTTCACACGTTTGACACCAACGTACAGTATGTATGGCTCGCATCCTCTGTAGCAGAGAGCTTATCGCTGCTGCCGCTGCTGACATGTTGCATTGGTGTAAGAGGATTTCACTACATGAAAATGTATTGATACAGTAAGCCTTTAAAAGGAGTTGCACTCATCTGCCACTGCTTCATGTGGCCTTTGTGTGCAAATCAGTGTACCTAAGTCACAGATGGGAGAGATGGAGGGCCGCTGTCATACATTCAAGGCCGGTATCCTTCTCCATATGTCCATATTGGAAAGATGATGGGAGGAAAATCAGTGTTGGAGCTGGTCTTATTGGAAAATCTGCATCAGTGACGTGTGGAATTAAAAAAGCAAGTCACCTTTTCAAGGTCTGTTCCTGCACTTTGCGTCTCAATCTGCTTGCATGGCCTCTTTACGCAACATGCAGGTGTGTTGAGCCCCAGAGAACTGAAGAGTCAGAGGGGGGCTTTCTGCTCTCGTCAGCCTTAAGATGGCAGCACTCTCTTACAATATGTGGTATATGCTAAAAACTAATAACAGCTGGAAGCTTACGTCCATGCTTACCTAGCACATCTGAAAAAGCATCCAAGATTAACTGTCAGTTTTGCAATAACCTTCAGTGTTTTCTTTTTATTTTCCAGCTAATTTGAGAGACTTGTTTGTGGAAGTAAAGCTTTTGTCTGCACGTTGATTGTCTATAACCCCCAGACATAATAAAGCATGCTGTTTCTGTGCTGATGCTTTGTTTCTTTCCCCTTCTCTAGCTCTAATTGATTTTTTTTTCTCTGATTTTTCTCTCTCTGCTCACGTAAAGGAGGCATCATTAAGAAGACCTGTACATTCAAGATCAAACACACCTCATTAGATCATTATAGATCATTGTTATTCAGCGTGAGAGCAAAGAGGGATCTCTTAGCTGTGACCTGCATTTTTTTTCTTTTTTTTTTTTCTCACTATGAGCACTGAATCAAAAACAAGATTGATTCCCACCGTCGACCCAATGTAGGAACTGCTCCTTCCGATTCCCACAACCTCTACTCTTGCTTGGATTTCAGCTTTCAGTCAAATCCACCAGGTTCGTATTATGTTCATGAGGAGGCAACATTTCTTTGAGTATTGATCCAAAGTAGCAGCAGGTGCCTTGTAGATCAGAGCAAGCATAGTACATGCTCACGTGCAGATAACTGAGGCACAAATGATGTTAATGATTCATTATAAACAAGTGGTGATCATGTGGAACACCTTTACCTTTTACATGACTGGCTGATTAGGCTGGATGTTGTGTCCTGTTGATCATTCTGCTTTTTTCTTTCTCCTTTTTGGTTTGCCCTTTTCAGGACGGAGTATGCCATCTGCACCTTTTCACAGAATCCTACGACCCCTTCTGCTCGGCACTTTCATACTGGGATGCTTTGTGACTCTGTTTTTGATGTATTTTAAACCATCCACCAGCTGGTTATCAGGTCCTGTAGAGTCAACAGTATCCACAGACCGGGTCAAGAACCTCTTCTCTACCAAGAGCGATAAAAACGTGACCACTGTGTTGATCTGGCTCTGGCCCTTTGGACAAACCTACGACCTGAGTGTGTGCAGCTCTCTCTTCAACATCGAGGGCTGTTTCATCACAGCGGACAGGAACCTCTACAACAAGTCGGATGGGGTCGTCATCCATCACCGAGACATCTGCACCGACCTGTCTAACCTGCCGCCGCTCCAGCGACCATCCTTCCAGAAGTGGATATGGATGAATTTGGAGTCGCCGTCGCACTCCTCCCAGCTGCCTGGGATCGAGAACATGTTCAATCTGACTCTGAATTACCGTCAGGATGCTGACATTGAAGTGCCTTATGGGTCCATCGTAGCAGCGGAGGGCGATGAGGACTTTGTCCCACCCAGCAAAAACAAGCTGATCTGCTGGATTGTGAGCAACTGGAACCAGGACCACGTGCGGGTGAAGTACTACAATGAGCTGTACAAACACATTGAGGTTCACGCGTATGGACAAGCCTTCGGGGAATACATCTCTGACCAAGACTACTTCCCCACCATCGCCAGCTGTAAGTTCTACCTAGCTTTTGAGAACTCCATCCACAAGGACTACATTACTGAAAAACTGTACAACCCGCTCTCTGTCGGGACAGTGCCAGTGGTTCTCGGCCCTCCCAGGCAGAACTACGAGAACTTTATCCAGGGAGACGCCTTCATCCACGTGGACGACTTCACCTCGCCCAAGGAGCTGGCTGATTACCTGCTACTCCTGGACAAGAATGAGGAAATGTACCTCAGGTACTTTGAGTGGCGGCGGCACTTTAAAGTAAAGAAGGCCTATTTCTGGGCAGAGCACACATGCCTGGCTTGTGATTACCTGCGTAGGCACAAGGAGTACAAGGCATTCAATAACCTTGACAAGTGGTACTGGGGCGGATAGTGCTCTGAAGGGCTATGCAGTGCTTGTTTTGTTGTTGAAGGCAGCGCTTTGAGTTTGTCCTTCGGTTAACATGAAGGTTCATTACTGTGCTGTCCCGAGCTCCCGAATGATGATTTTCTATTGGTTCAGTGGCACAGTGAGACATCCATCTTTATTTTTTTTTTCTTTTTAATTTGCAAGCCAATTTGCTAAGCCTTATTTTGCCTTTTATGTTATTCATTTATTATTTATTTGTAATGGATTACAAATGCACTACGTTTTTTTATTGTTATTTGAACCTATGTTTTGCTTAACATGCCCACATTTGCTGCTATTTTTTTTTTCTTTTGTTTGATTATCACTGAGTACTTGACTGTGTGGATGCTCCGTAACATTCACGATGCAAGGATGTTTTTGTTTTCATGTATTTTTATTTTAATGAGGTGGACATCGGACTAGAGCTGGCTGCAGAAGGAGACTGACATAAAAAGTGAAAATATTTATGTAATATTTATTCAAGTGAGGCACTATATGATTAAAAAAAAAAAAACAATCTCATCTGTGCTCGTGATGCAGTCACCTATGCAGTGTTTACTGAACTCAAATGTGAAAGTAATTCAATTGTGTCATGTACATATTGTGTATTTTTGGAAATGATGTAGCTGTCATTTTTTTTCCCTCATGATTTTTTTTTAATAAGTTTGCACTGCTAATCCAACTGTTACCTATCATTGCATATGTACAGTAAGACAGACGGTCATCATATTATGTGGTTGTAGATGGCATATGGTGATCATTACTCCGGTAGTCTCTCCGACAGCAGATGTGACTCTGCTCTGCGAGAGGGAGGTTACTATTTTAATCATGTTGTGAATTGTTCATTGTCACATGTGATGTGTCACAGTGCAGTTGGAGCCCCATGTGGTCGATGATCGTACAGTACAGAGCCATACTTTGTTATCATATTCTGATGTGAGCTACAAAATCTGTAATTTTGGACTGAGCAGTGACAGGAAAGAGCACAAAAATGAACAGCTATATGGAAGCTGTATCTCTGTACTGTACTGTACTGTCATCCCATGATGTGACCCAAAATATTTACAGTGATATTTTCAACTATTTCAGCCAGATGTTGCAATATGAGTGAAGGTGCTGGTGTGGGTTTAAATCCGATCATGTTCTGCCGTGTTTGGGACAATGTGAAAGATGTGATTATTCCTCTCTTTGAATGATCACACTGCAGTTTTTTTCTGGGAAGTTAAAGGTTGCATGTGAAGAATAATTATATGGATTTTCGTTTTCTTTTTTTGTTTTTTTGTTTTTTTTCACACCTGTTTACAGTTGTGGGGCTTTCCAGCCGACCTACACCACTCAAGATCACAGGATTTATAAAAAAAAAAAAAAAAAAAAAAAAAAAAGACAGCTTAGCATCTGTACATATCACATGACTTTTAAATGTTGTCAGAACAGCTAATCCATGAACAATGCATCTCAACAGCACTCAGCAGCTATTGACATGATAGTTAAGTTTTTGCAGAACGTACTGTGCAAAACCATGTCAACATTTTATGCAAGATGAGCAGCAGTCTTCTTGGTCAAAGTACTCAAACATGTTTCAGGTTCAGGTTTCATTTTGATATCTCCTTACTGTCAAAGGGACCATTGATGTAAATTAGGATGAATTTAATTATTTTTGTTATTATGGTTCCAAATGCCATAGTGAAACCTGTATATAAAACTTGTTGGGATCTGAACCATCTAGATCAAACCAGCCCACGAACACAGATCATTCCTGTATGTGTACCAGACAGAGGAAGCTCCAACTGTGTTTGTATTCATGAGGAAAAGACACAATTTGTTGTATATATTTTTAATGTTCAAATGTCTTTATAACGTGCACGTATGGGCGGGCAACGTTCGTAGGTATCTTTGGAGCTTCGAGAGACTGTGAATCGAGGCGAAAGGAGAGAGACACTTGAAAAGGATAACATCAGAGACAATGGTTTTAGTGTTGTGAGGTGAATGTTTTCATCAAGGGAGGCAATTTTACACAGATTTTTTTTCTTTTTTTTTTCTTGGATCTTGTAATCCTGTTGGCATGACCTAATTCAAAAAGTCATGCTGAAATGCAGCAGAGATATAGCACTTTTATTCATGTGGAGTTGTGTGACTCACTGTGCTGGTGCCTGTCTTAGAAGGAGCTATTGTGAGTTCAGAAACTGTCATCCAAGACCTTGGCTGTCCCACAGATTAACTATGAAACTGCCACTCTTGGTTTCATATTGTACAGTCCAATCTCATGTACGAAAACAAAGGTTTCTTGTCCAATGTGGTTGGTGACATTAAGGAACAAAAGAGTTTTTCTGTGTGTGTGTGTGTATGTGTGTTGTCCGTCTCTTTTATTTTTTTCTTCCTTTTTTTGCACAAAAACAAACACGAGGAGCTGTGGCTTTTCCTGTCCCCTGTCTGAGTCTGTGAGTGTGTCACAGCACCAGAGTAAATCAGGATGTCTCTGGATACTGTCTGACCTGGCACTGATTTATTTTTTATTTATTTATTTATTCATTTTTTTTGCCAGCGTCCTTTAAAAACACTGCATACTACTGAGTGAGATGAAATCTCTCTGGGCGGTCAAACGTGAAGATTTCTCCAGAAACGCTCATTTTCTGCCAGTTCACTGAACTAATCAGTGAGTCAATCAGTGCAAGTTTTTTGCCAAATCATTGTATTTTGCCAAATGTTGTGTTTTAACTGTAGTTGTCTGATAGTGTCAAAGAAAATAAAGATATGGATAAATGAGCAAACATGAGTGGAGCATACAGCACTTCTTTCTAAGGAGACAGCTGATGGTGTATTTGAAGGTAACCTTTTGAAAATCGTTTTACATTTAACTCAAGCGTATTCTCTTGTTGCTTGTGGCTCTTAAAGCACTGGGTGATTTGAGCAAGGTTGAAGGAGGTGTCATCCCCTTTATTAGTAAAATTACCGAACTGCATCCCTCTTGTTAACCTCCTTTCTATTGCCTAGCAGGAGAGAGCTTGCAGAGGCAGAGGGGTTGTTCTGTTGAATATGTTACTCTGTTCTGCCTGACTCATTGATCTTTTATCTGTCTGATGTTTGTACAAGTTATTATCTGTGGCCCCGACCATGACTCTGAAATATCAGTAGCTAACTATGCTTTATATTGATAAATCCAAGCCGTTGTCTGTGGTGCTGAAGTAGCAGGAAGATTTGAAATTATATACGCACTATGAATACATTTTATATTGTAGCCTATATACTTATCAATCTATATATACTACAATATATATACTACATCGTACATTGATATGTATGTATATATATGTATGTGTATATATGTATGTGTATATATATATATATATATATACATATATATATATATACACACATACATACATATATATACATATACATATATATATATATACATATAATACAATAATAATACATTACCTTGTAATGAGCCGTTTATATTTGCAGACTATCACATAGTCCGCCATGTTGAAACAGGAATGTCGGCGCTAGATGCCACTAAATCCTACACACTGCTCCTTTAACCTGTGCAAAGAGCATTGTCAAATATTGCAATATTTACAGGTGGTTAAACAAATGACAAATAATTTGTTAATTAGTAAGCTTTTAAGATCCTGGTAGGTGGATTTTGTTACCTTTTAACAGAGCAACACTTGCATTTTGCCCTGTTTACACTTTAATGCTAAACTAAGCTAACCAGCTGCTTCATATTTACCGTATAGTTTTGAGAGCAGCATTAATCTTCTCACCTAATTCCTTGCAAGAAAGAGCGTAAAGGTATTTTCCGAAATATCCAACTATACATGAATTGTGAGTATCATTTTACGTGTATCTTGCACATGTGAAAGCTCTTCCAGTCAGTTAAGTTGGTCTTAACACATTTTATATGATGCCACCAATTATAGAGTTATTACATCTATATCAAATATAATTTCCACAAATGTTGCCCACACTGTTGTCCGGTGCCATGTAATGCAAGCGGAGGTATAAATAGCTATCCAAAAGCCCTGATAAGAGATTGATGAGAGTGAGGAGAGTGTGTTGTGGTAGTTACGCCTCGATCCTCGGGCTGTTGTTAGTTACACCATATCCTCCCTTAGCACTCTGGTATTTGCAGTCGGCTCCTCCACTACACAGAGATGACACGTCTTTGTCAACTTGCCCTGCTCAACGGTGCGGGTCAAAGTGTGTGATAAATGTCTGTGTTGCCAGGATCAGCGGTGCGAATAATCCATTGATGTCAGTTAGGGATTAATGTGAAAGTTCAGGTGACATTGAGGGGGGGATTGTCCCTCCAGTTTTCAGAACTCAAGACAGTGACACATAGAAGAGGACACTGTGCTAAGCAGTGGTTCCCACATCTCACTTGATTAAGTACAAAACAGGACTAGACTCTATAGATTTGCATCAGCTGTATCTGCACTTCTTAAATCAAGATTTTATTAGAAAGCTTTTCTTGTAGTGACCTGCAGAAAATCATTTACCCCATTACAGTTTCGTTCAGCTCAACAGTGCTTTTTAGCGTCTTTTAGCACATTGTTTTGGTTTTTCGCCCCTTGTTTTCACTGTTTTGGCTCAATCTACCCACTCATATTGTCATTTTCAGTGAAAAAAATATAAAACAAAAAACTGCTCAGCACCAAACAGCAAACAGACAATGTCAACAGCTAGCTGGTCAACATAGCATTTAGCAGCTGAGTATTGGACTCAGAAAGACAACACCGAATTAATGCTAATATTGTAAATAAGCAACAGCTGCTAACACATTTGCCACCAGTTTAAAATGTGAAATGTATATCAGTGTCATTCTGTAGTAATGCCAGTGAACATCTCTGCCTGTCACTCTATGCTAAGGCTTGCTGGGCTTGTTTGGATCCATCCAACAATCTGGAATATTTAGAGTAGATTTAAGCTTGTTTATTTCTGCTGCACTAATAGGAGTTGTTCCAGCACAAGGCGCAGAGGATGACATCATTATTACTGGAAAGCTGGAGACGAAAGGAAGTCTTCTTTTGGGCTCTGAAGCTGTCTGAGGTTGACTAAAGAGTGAGATTTTCTCTTTTGCAGGTAAGAATCTCTTGTTTCCAGGCTGTAAATAATTGAACAAATGTCTAGGGTGTACATTTCTTATTTGGGTGATCTTTTGAAGTGCGCTGACATGCTGCTGCTGGCACCCAAAGGTGATCAGCTTCGTCTAGAAAGTTAATCCAAATACCGCAAACTTTGAGGGCTGGGAGGAGGCGAGGGATCGAAGAGGAGAACATTTTAATGGGTTGTGCATTCCTAGGGGTAGACAACTTTCTCTCCTCTTTAACACTGGAGATCAGATGTCTGGCTTTGTGACAGGTCTTGTCACCCACTCATACCATGACTCATTTTGGTGAGAACTGGGGGGTAGTGGGTGAGGGCTAGGGGCAGAGTTGGTGGTGGAGGCATTACCCGGGCTCTCACAGGGCCTCCCTGAAGGGGTGTAAGGTTTTTGTGAGATAGTAGACTTAGTAGATTGTATCTCCTCGCCCCCTGCCAACCCCCTGTGTGGCTATCCTGTTCAGTCAAAAACGCTGCGTTGAAAGCGAGCTCTCCATGTCGCAGAAGAGTGCAGGGCCCTGCTCAAAGGGCCAGGTTTGTGTGAGTCCTCTCATTAACTACTGGAGCTGGCCCTCATCTCAACCTAATGGATCCCACTTATGTTGTCATCACCATGCCAACCAGCTGTCAACCCCGTTGCGGCGAGGCTTTTGTGCTTCAGAGAGATGCAACTGTGTCGTGTTGATCTGTCTCAGTCTACAACAAGTCACCACCTCAAAGGAGCCACCAAAGTAAATGCTTCTCTTCTTCTCCGAGATCGTTTGATTAAGAGGTGGAAAAAAAACATCCACTCACACCTTATTGTAAAGACTGAATACATTAAGATAAGAGGACACCCGAGTCCAGGTCAAATAAAGGCCTATTTATTGGTGCTAGACAGGCCGCATACGAAATCTGTTGGCAGCTGCTCACCGGTTGACTTCAGAGGATTAAACGGGCAAAAAAGAATATGCAAGATCAGCAAGCTTTTAGCACTGCAGAGTTGGCACTGTTCGGCGTAGAAGTTAATAATCCAAGAGACAAAAAACAGCACCTTTTAGCTCATCCGATAGAAATCAGAGCTGTTATAATAAGACACGCATGAACGCAGATTATCACTGACAATATAAACCCAATCTCTGCTTCAGTATCCCGTTCACATGCAATCCATTTCACATTATGTTAATACATTCAAAGACATGACAGTTTTTGCCGGTGAATATAGGTCACCCTGGTCCACCCTGGCTTGATGTCACATGATGACAGACATACTGTGCGGCAGCCACCAACGCAACGCAGATTGGAAGCTTTTGAGAGGCCGTGACTATACTCGTCCTACAGTTGGTTCTGTGTTTATTTAAGGTCTGGATGGCTTTGTGATTTGCAACCGCTGATCTGGACACCAGCAGGGAGCAAGAATACAATACAGTGGTAATTTAATCCAAAGCAGCAGATGACCCTGTGTAATCCGGCGGATCCACCTACTTAGAAATAAGAAGAACCTGAAGGATGGAGATCAGAGATGTCTCATGTACCTGAATTCTTGTTATTTTATGCTGAAAGCCTTACATAATACGCAGCTTGTAGGTCAGAGGCTTACATTATTCCACAGAGGTTTGTGGAAGAGTGCACTACGTACGCCACAGATGCATGTTCCGACATCATCTGTTGATCCAACAATGCATTACATCTTACTTATGCACAGGAGTAATCACAGATGAATTTCTTTACAAGGAGTGGTGCTGAAGAGAAAACAGAAGGGAATAGAGTTCAACAAGAGAGAGTTGCATTCCTCACAGCCTCATCCCTGTCACTGACCTTCCTGTGTGTGTATATGAGGGATTAAGCCTGTGGGCTGGGCTGGTGGTCTTCTCAGGCTATTTTTATGAAGAAATCCGCCCCCTGATCCTTTTGGAAAATTGATATGAGCACATGTTCCAAGATTCAAAAGTAATTAGTCGACTGTCTGTCAAAGATGCTGAAGAATTCGCCAACTAGAAAAGAAAGATTTGTACTGTTTCATGCATTTTTGACACCTATAACAATGCAGTAATTTGGTATATGTGACTGAGCCAAACAAACCGATCAGAGTCGTTTTAATTGTGTAATGATTTGGGTACAGACAGTTTGAATCAATACAACACCAACCCAATAACTTCCACCACCAGTGTTATGCTGTATTATTTATCCAAACTAACCATCAATGGTATGATTATAATCTTCTCCAGTCACGTTATTTATCACTGATTGTTAATGAGATCTGATCTTTGCAGGTTTGGATGTCATTATGCTGGATAACTAACAGCACATTTGTGAGTGTTTTAAAGTAAAACTTGAGCTTGTTGTCTCAAAATAACCATATTTAATGATCCAACAATAAAGCGTTTTTGGTGTGCATCGCTGATTATCTTTTGTTTCAGAGGAACATACTATGAATAGGTTTTTAATGAAGTTACAAGAGCATCGCTATCTACAAGATGATCACCATTAAACTGTCATTTCAGCTCCTCCTCCTTTATTTTGCCGTGGATGGATTGAACATCCACAGGCCTGCAGCTTCCCCCTACTGAAGTGCTGCCAAGGCACTCTCAATAGCTACTGAGAGGTCCTGGCATTATAGTTCAGTACCTGGCAACCATAAAGCTGCTGGCACCTACCTCCCATAAGCCATCTGCAACTGCTTGTGTGTGTAGCAGGCACCGACAAAGGCCACAAGTGTGTCCAGACACATCACAGCATCCAAATAGCCAACTATCTCTGATGTGTACCAATTTCCAAACTGATATTAACGTGTGGAAAAGAAAAAAATGCTTTGCATCTTTAGGCTCAGATCTCATCTTCTGCCAATGTGTATTCACGTGAATATGATCAACCATTTGGGCCCTGACATTAGTTGCATGGTAGGCTGTTAAGTTTTCCAGAAATAATCAAACCTCTTGTCCTAAAACTGCATTTCTCCTTGTTTCACACACATTTCTGGAATAAAGCAGCAATGATTAATTCAGTTCAAAGGCTTAGTGATCTCTGCACCATCAGCTCCCTTAAAAGGTGTAGAATGATGTAGTGGAGCGTGTTCATCCTCCCCAGAGATTACCGCTAATAAGAGGGCCAGTATTTATAGAAGATCCCCCCCAGTGGATACCCCTAATCCTGCCTCACCCCTTTTCATCCCTGCTCCATGCCTGTGCCTGGACCGCTGGCTCTCAGCTTCAGCCTCAACTTCGTCCCATATAAACTGAGGTAGAGACTTCTTTAATGCAACACTCTAAAGATTCTTTTGAAAGAAGAGGGGAAAAATTGGTCTTTCAGTTGCTTGACGAGAGGGAGAAAAGATTACTTGGACTATTATAAAGCATTTTCCATTTTTCCAATTCTTACTCTTTGTCGCTTTTTCTTCCTTCTCCTGCTCTCTCTGACCTGCAGCTAAGAAAAGCAAGCAACAATGTCAACCAGCGAGCGTTTCGACTGCCATTACTGCAAAGACTCCCTGCTGGGGAAGAAGTACATAATGAAAGAGGACACTCAGTACTGCACTAAGTGCTATGAGAACCTGTTTGCTAACTGCTGTGAGGGCTGCTCTATACCAATTGGCTGCAACTGCAAGGTAAGGAAGCACCAGTGTTAGCCTGGCTTTGATGGCTGTAATGTGTAAAATAATGATGTGTGTTATGTTTATTTAGATTCAGGCCTGAAGGTGGTTTTGATGTATTTTTGATCCATCTGCGTATTACATATTTTATTTTACAGAATATCCACAAGTGCAATAAACAATGTGTTAAAAAATCTGCAGGACTTGTCCTACAAGGATCGCCACTGGCATGAGCAATGTTTCAAGTGTGCAAAGTGCAACCGCTCTCTGGTGGAAAAGGCCTTTGCTGCCAAGGATGATTTGTTGCTCTGCACTGAATGCTACGCCAATGATTATTCCTCCAAGTGCACAACCTGCAAGAAAACCGTCATGCCAGGTATGCTGGGGCGATGATGATGGCGATAATGATGACAGATGCTTGACTGAATGATAAATAGGACTGGATGTTATCAACTAAAATGTATCTTAGGATACTCAGATTTAGATTAATGACAATAAATATTGCGAAGAACAGAAATCTATTACTGACATTGAAAGTTCACGGTCCATTTTAATCTCAACTTTTAGCCAACAATGGCCAGATCAGGTGATAAAATTGAAAGCTACTATCTACTTGGTAAATGTGCCTATTTGCCTTTTTGCAGAGAGTACTGCACATATGAAGCTACAGCCAGCCACAGTTAGCTTAGCTTAGCACAAAGACTGGAAACAGGAGGGAACAGCTAGCTTAGCTCTGTCCAAATTTAACAAAACCCATCTCTTCTAAAGCTAATTAACACATTATATCTTGTTTTAAATGACACATTTCCCAAAACGTTAAGCTATTCTCTTAATTACAATATGATGTATTATTGCTTCAGGACTTCTGGACTAGACTGTGAGCTTATTGGTCGGTTAAACCACTGATTGTTGTTGTTATTCTTCTTTTTCTTGTTTATTTGGACAATTTATTCAAATTTGGGATGCTCTGTTAATTTAGGCTACAGGAGGTAATCAGTAAATTTATTTTAATTTATCGTCCAGCCCTAAATGTAATGATGATAAACAATAATTAGTTACAAATCTTTACACTGGAAACAGATCTCACCGAAGGGTCCATTTAGTAGCTGTTCTGGAGCTTTCAATCATATCACACCATTTTCCTCAGCACACGGAGTGCTCGGGAAAATTGATTTTTTTTTCGGATTGCGTCGTCCTCCATGTTGGCTTCAAGACTGAGATTGAATTATTCTTCAATTTGAGCATTTACAATTACATTAAAACTCCATCTGCTGAGTAAGATCATGTGACACGATGAAAAGCTCAAGACCAGCCACTAAGTGGAGCTTTAAGACGTCGCTAAAGTGCTCAGAAAAACTGACTTGAAATAGGCAACTACTAACCCCATCTCCTGAAGACGATTGTGTGACTTGTACAATTATTGCAGATGTTTTGTTATATGTTTGGAAAAGATGCATGAAAAAAAGCAATGCAATTTCCGCCTTTTCCAAAATTCTTTCGAAGATTATTAAGATTGCATCGTCCTCTCTGTACAGATTAAGCAGGACTATTTTGGGCCACAGTGTTTTTCTGTCATAGAGGTACCATATGCTGACTAAGCTGCTCTTGTCCCCTGTGCCAGGTTCCCGCAAAATGGAATACAAGGGGAACAGCTGGCATGAGACCTGCTTCCTGTGCCACCGCTGCCAGCAGCCAATAGGAACCAAATCCTTCATCCCAAAAGACGCCGGTTACTTTTGTGTGCCCTGCTTCGAGAAGCAGTTTGCCTACCAGTGCTGTGCTTGTAAAAAGGTAGGGTTACAGCTGAGTGTTTTATATGTATTGACCGCTGCGCTACAGTAAATCCCCCTGACTCTGGTATTTTAATGTTACTCGCACTGTGGTAGTAAAATGAAGCTTAGCGGTAGATGTGTCACTGCAGTTTTTCTTTCCCTCTTACCTCGTGGGGATCTGTGCTACCTCTAGGCCATCACAACCGGTGGAGTGACCTACCAAGACAAACCCTGGCACCGCGATTGTTTCCTATGCATCGGCTGCAGAAAGCAGCTGTCAGGTCAGCGCTTCACCTCCAGGGAAAACTATCCCTATTGCCTCGATTGCTTCAGCAACCTGTATGCAAAGAAGTGCGTGGGTTGCACCAAGCCCATCACCAGTGAGTCACTGCTCATGTTTTTCATTCACTCTGACTCTGTCACCAATTCTTCCTGCTCATATTAATGCCTTTGTGTCAGAACTGTCAGACAAACAGGATAAAGATGCATTAATAACCTGCACATTATGTAAAAACATGGATCTTTGTTTGATGTGTGCAGGTCTGGCGGGGGCCAAGTACATCTCTTTTGAAGAGCGCCAGTGGCACAGCGAGTGTTTCACCTGCATGCAGTGCTCCGTGTCGCTGGTGGGACGCGGCTTCCTCACCAAGCGTGACAACATCTTGTGCACCGACTGCGGCAGAGAGAAGTGACCTTTCGCGTGAAAGGGTCACAGTTACAACAAGAGCTCATATTCTGATACAGATACCGTGCATCCATGAATATTTCATCTTAGCATGCCTGGTACATAAACAAAGTCTGAATGTCAAATGCTTATTTTGGTGTTATACATGACCATTAGTCCTCTCACAGCACACGAAAAATGTGATGTTTCACAGAGATAAACATGTTTCTTTAGAGTGAGGACACCATTGTTCAGTTGTTAATGAATGTTTGTTTTGTTTTTTCAGATTTCCTAAAATGAAAAAATGTTTTTATTTCCTCACATAATTTTTGACAAGAAAAAAAACTCTTATATATTAGAGCTGACGGCAACTGGTCACTTATTCGATGGACAGAAAATGTATTCCATTAAACTTTAAAGTTTCAGTAATCTTTCAAGAAAAAATCTGAATCATTTGCTGGTTCCAGCTTCTTTTTTTCTTTTTTTGCTGTTTTTTTTTTATGAGCAAAGAGATGAATCTATTCATCAAAAGCATAATCAGCATTATAATTAATAATGAAAATATTAGTTATTTGCAGCAAAACATATGCTACTCACAAAAAGGTATTGATATTTGGCTTTCGGGTGCACCTAAAATAAAATAAAAAAAAAATTATTTTTTTTATTTTAGGGTGCACCTAAAATAAAAAAAATAAAAAACTTAATTTGACCTTCTCTAAATCTTTGAATGCACATGTTCAGTGTTTCAGTAGTTATTGCATGCTGTTCTCTAACAAGGTGATTAACCGCAAAAATCAGTCTGATTCATGAATTGATCATGAAATGGTTCAATGACAGTTTGTATTTAAACAGTCCTCTTCATCACGCTGTTCACATTGTGACATCATGATACCAAGACGACACCCAACAATCGATCAACAGTACATGGCCAGCGTGAGGCTTCAAACGGGATGTAGTCAGAGGGAAGTTACCACTGAGCTTAGAGAGTCACGGAGCGTCATCTGCAGGTTGAAATAAGTCGACTTGTGAACAACATGAGACGTCTAGTCGAGCTGTAATTGATGCTCAGGACACCTGACAAGTTACTGAGACACTGACATGTTTTGTTTTTGTGTCAATAAATTGTTTGAGATGAAGAAATTACCATTGCATGCTTATACTTAAATGCCTTACTTTCATGATATAATATCACTGTAGCATCAACTTTTTACATTTTCCATAAACTTTACCTGAAAGTCAAATATCCCTAACTTTTTGTGAGTAGTGTATTTCTCTCCAATGCAGCTCTGTCTTTCATTACACATATATTTCTGCTGTGTATTTACATATATACATTAGTTATGATTTCCTGTATAAAAAATGTATTCACCCTGAGGATGATGGATGATAAATGATTAATGCATCTCATGTGAAATAAAGACCTCTCAGTGTATATCATGTTGAAATGGACATCACTCTGAGCCTGCTGCTGCTTATCCTAATATATCTTATTCTGCTCCAACAATGCCATCCAGAGGAGGAGTCCGCGTATGTCAGCGAAACAAATATAGCCTTGATGGTAGGTTTAAAATCTTTTTTACAACCACGCCGTCCCCTCTCAATTACCCTTTAGACAATCATTGCCGTAAAACACTTCCAGTTGCCTCTTGACCTCGTCAGAGCCAGAATATTCATGTTGTAAACAAACAGAACGACCATATGTGGTTTGATCAGCAGATCTCTTGCTCTTCTACTTGTTCATTATCCACTGACCGAAGCCGCCACTCGTCCGTACACAAGCCAAGAACACAAGTGAGCCTGAATGTGGGAATCTCAAAATAAAAGTCTTCTTCTCCATACCTATTGTTTTGACACTTGTAAAAGTTTTCTTGGTAGAGGCTGCTGGATGAGTTGTGTAAGTGTCCTCACATGGCAGGATGAGAGGCGTTAAAATGCTGACATAGATTTCCTGTCAGGGTGTAGTCACATGGGGAGGTAAAAGTACTTTACACTGCATAAACTTGTTAAAGAGGAAGGGAGAACAGCGGAGAGGTAGGGACATCTTATTGTGCATGTTATATCTGTAGCTTTGATCTAGGAATATACTTTTACCCTACAAAAATCAAACATCCTTAAATTGCTGGAATGGATTTTAGAGCATTTGTACAAACACATGTCTATGAAAAGCAAGCAGCCCCAAAAGAAAAGGACAAATCCAGTATCCAGTGCATTGAGTGCTATGACAGAAACCTGTATATAGGGACCAAAGATGCAACAGTTCAGCATCTCATCTGTCCCAGTCCTGACCAGAGCAAAATCAGAGAAGGTAGGGCAAGAAAACTAGGCTCGAGCAACCAAGTAGTCCAACTGAGGGCAGTCCCACTTCTCAACCATCTGCTGGTCCTGTGGGACAGGAGCGTTACTGCCCTGAACATGTTCTCCTTAGAGCCTGTTCCAGGTCTGAAAAAGATCCAGCACGTGTCTTTGTTTGAGGTGTACGACCCATTGCTCAGAACCCAGACAGCATGCGTGGAGATGGTGACTTCCTCCAGCCGCAGGAAGGTGATCCGGATCCACGTGGTGGGAGTGGACAGCTGGGAGGTTGTAAAGGAAGTCTCTCTGCTCCAGGACCCCGTGGCCTTGGCGGTAGACGGTGCCTGTCTATGTGTAGCTACCAGCGACAGGTATCTACTCTGTAATATTCAGACTGGGAGCACTGAGGAGCTTTTTCCTCACAATCACAGCAGGCAGCACGTTGTCGCAACCTCAGTGGGACGAGGGGAATTCCTCCTAAACGGGCCTGGATCTTTAGGTAATCAAAATGTTTATGGTACATGTTGTTCTACGGGCTGTTGAGCTCAGACATCTCCATGTGTCATTATATGGTTCTTTCCCAAAGCAGCTTTACAGTTAATTATCTCATATCACTCATATATCCATCTAGCCAGAGGATATATGTTTTTCCAAGATGTAATTTCTCCATCCTCATCCCTCAGGCATGTTTGTGATGAAGACAGGGATATGCCAGCGCCCTCCCCTACAGTGGCCTCAGGAGGTGCTGGCAGCCAGCGTATGTTTCCCTTACATACTAACCCTGCAGCCCCAAGTGCTGTCTGTCTACAGCATGGTAGATCAGCAACGCAAACAGATTGTGGGTCTCAGCGGCGCAAAGGGTCTGCTCTCCACATCAGGTAAACCAGGCAATGTCAGTTCATCTCCTTATCCTGGCAGATTGCAGACCGAAAGGCTTGTCAAACAGTGGTTTTGTTTGGAAAGATGCAGTTTTGTTTGTCTCAATTTGCACTGATTCAGTCAATCATTGTTTCACCTACTGTTCCTACACACTGTGAGTGTTTCGGAGAAACCAACCAACAAATCTCCCCTCAGATGGCGTGTTAGTGTTCACAGAGAGAGACATTTTCAGCCTGCGTCTGGTGCCATTCGAAGAACAGATCCAGGCACTTGTAAAGCTTGAGAGGGTTGAGGAGGCCTTGTTGCTGCTGGATGGAGTTCAAAGCTGTTGTCCAATTGACTCATACAAGGTGAAATGCAATTCACGGACGAATGCCTTCCTCTCAAAACTACATTCCTGAGGATTACTCAGACAGACATAATTAGAGTATTTCTCTTTTCTCCTTTTCTTCTTCGAGTTGCCTAGTATTCTGCCTTCAAAACATATTGACTAGACATTTGTACATATTCACAGCTGTTTTATCGAGTACAAATGTTGTAGGGTTAGAAATGTCTAATTAAAAAAAGCATGTAAGGCCTGCAGGAACATAGATGAGTCTTCAAACATGCTAGCAGCTCTGTATTTGCTCATGTTCACCATCTTTATTTAGTGTACCACTGAGGCTGATGGAAATGTTACAGCTCGTATGAGAAAATGAATTGAAAATCCAAGATCACCAAAGTGATTCCAATTCATCCATACTTTTTATTGCAGTCCATCCGGTAGTTAACCTTCTAGTGACAAGATCACCAACGTCGCTAGAATAAACAGTCAGGGAACCACGATCATCCGCAAAGAGTGTTTTATTTCCTTCAGCAGTTGTTGAGATATTTATTTTTTGGTTGCTGATGAAGATGATCAATCTGCAAAGAGTGGGCAGTTGATGGGGAGGTGAAGGGCTAACATACAGGTGTGTTGCTTTGCTATTGGATAGATGTGACCAACTCATGTGAACAGCTGATTTGTCAGTCATGACATCAGCTCTGGATAATGACAGCAAAGAAATTAGTGTGAGACGACTGAATGGCAGTATAGAAAGAGAATCTGTCTACAGGCCTGTATTCAAAAGGTTGCTCTTTGTCACAGAACTTTCAGTCGAGTCTCATGAGGCTGTAGCTCAATCATAATGGAAAAAAAGCAGTCCTGTTAAAAGCTAAAAAAACTAAACTATAGCTTAAATTGCTTTTAGATTGCCCCGACATAGACTGCACAGGTTATCAAACACTTTATTCACTGCAAAAATGCAAAAGAAATGACAGTACTTAGCTGCCAAACTTCAAGACCTTTATCCCGAGCTTCACTTTTCTGCACTGTCTGTCTGTAAGGCAGCATTCAGTGCTGCTGTAATTTCACCATTTTACAGATTCATGCACGCCGCTGATGTGTAGATAATATGAATGCATTACAGACCAGCTGGCATTGCATTATAGTGTTAGAATTTAATATTTCATCACCGCAGAACAGATTGAACCAGGATGTCGAGGCGCAGACTGAGTATATTGTTGTGAGCTGTTATACTGTAGGTTTATTCCAGTTGGATGAATGCAACCGAGGACAGCAGATGGTGTATGAGATTTAGTGCCATATCTCAGGTAACAGGTTAGCGGCGAAGATATCAGAATTAATACACTCTTGCTCTTTATAATTTGTCTGGGTTTGCATTGTTTTAATGTCTTAGTGTAACATATTGCCCTTTAAATTTAAGGTGACAGTCTTCTGCCTCAGCGATTTGAGCTCAAATATTGGTGCTTTAAATATTCATGTTCATGCAATATGTCTGATTTTAAGCCAACTTCTTTTCTTTTTTTTTACTGACAGGAGCTGCAGAAGGCCATCACTTGCCTGGCTGGATTTGTTCATTTTTACCAGCAGGGTTTTTCCAAAGCCAAAGATCTTTTCATGTGAGAGTAAAACCCCTTTTCCAAATTCCAAACACGCTAAATAAATCACAGAAAACTTTGCAGTAATGTGTGAATTCTGTGAATAGTGGCTCTTTTCTGCTGAATGGTACACTTAAGTCTAACACAAATCAATACTCATTACCCACTTGAACAGCAATGGGGAGCTTGACCCCAGAGAAATCATTCGTCTCTACCCTGACATACAGTCGTGTATCGGCGAGGACTTTCAATCCCGGCTTGATCAAGAGAACAAGGACAGAGACCTCCAGGTACTCTGGCAAGAGGACAGGAACACATTTCATCATTACCTGGGCTTCCTGGGAGATTTTCTCAGTGCAGTCAAGGAGACTGAGCAAGGCCTGGAGTGCATTAAGGAGGTGGACTGCGCCCTCCTGAGGCTGTACGTAGAACTGGAAGACAATGAAAATCTGCAGCAGCTTGTGGCATTTCCCAATGAGTGCAGCCTGACGCAGTGTGTTCCTGTTTTGGAGCGACACAGCAGGTGAAAATGATTAATTATTTGATCAACGGGTGATTTATTGATCACAAATATTTAAGTATATGTTTGAGACATTGCATAATGTTTGACCTTGTTTTATTTTCAGATTTTTTGCATTAGGCTCCCTCTACCAAAGCCATGGGAATCAGATCGATGCAATAAAGGTATCATTTCCCAAAACTCCACACATTTTATACATAAACTTTATGTGGACAAGAAGTGTGTTTGAACATGTTTTATTCTTCCAGACTTGGGTGAAAATTGCAGATGGCATCCACAAAGATTCATTTTGCTCAGATGTCTATGGACACATAGTGTGGACTCTCAGTCAACTCCGAGACAGAGATGCTGTGTGGAAATTTGCAGACTGGACTTTGCAAAAAAACCAGGAGGTGCCTTTTTGATTTTTCATGCTTTCAACTTAACTGCAGAGGGCAGAGTTGCACAAGAAAACTGTGTCTTACACACATAAACACACAGCAAAATTAACTAAATTGGTTTACTTATAAAACAATTAAATCAAAATGGAAAATAACATGTTTCCTTTATGTGAAACAGATAGGTGTGCAGATTTTCAGCAGGCGTCCACTGGATGATCGAATTGAGACAGAAGACGTCCTTGCTTTCTTGGAGAAGTACCCGCTGGCATTGCTTTCGTATCTTGAGTTCTTGATCCATGATTTGAACAGTGAGGTGGGTACAGCAGGAGCTACCTAATCCAACAGCCTCCTTTATTAAATGCACTGAGACATGATTTTCTGTCCCCAGGTGGTGAGACATCACAACCGGCTGGCCCTGGCATATGTTACTCAGGCGCTGCAACAGGAAGAGGAAGCAGAATTGAGGAAGACCAGAGGGAAGTTGCAGGAGCAGCTCTGGGAATCCAAATTCTATGATGTCTCCACTGTGTATGGTGTGTGGAGGCCTCATCAGAACATAAATCATTGCTGAATTATTACTAAATGATAAGTCTTGTTTTATTCCCATCACAGAGAGAGTCAAATCAACAACCCTGCATGCAGAGAAAGCCATTCTGCTGAGTAGGATGGACGAGCACTCTCAGGCACTGCAGGTACTCGTCCACCAGGAGCGAGACCTTCAGGCTGCAGAGGGCTTCTGCTGCAGGGCTGCCCAGGGCCGGGACTCGCAGTTCAGAGAGACTTTGCTGCTGACCCTGCTCCAAATCTACCTGAGCTCCAGGGATCACACCAGCGCTGCGGTGGATCTGCTGAACAGCAACACTCGGGTCTTTGCAGCAGAGAAGGTCATCCAGCTTCTGCCTGATTCCTGGTCTGTCCAACTAGTCTCCCAGTTTTTTGTTGGATCCCTCAGAGAGACCTTGCACCAGAGGCGGATGGCAAGGTTGCAAAAGGCATTGAGCCAGACGGAGCTCATGCGGCACAAGGTCGTTTGGGTGAGTTTAACAATTTCACATTTTTATTCGCTCCAGTGAGTTTGTGTGTATTCTCGTTTATTTTTTTCTCTCTCTCTCTGAATGCCCTTTCGCTCTCCCCTCTGCAGATGCAGGCCTCGCAGACAAAGTTCAGACTGGACAAGGGGCAGAAGTGTAAGGTTTGTCAGAGAGACCTTGGAGAGCCGCAGTTTGCCTGTAACCTCAGTGGTGAGCTGCTGCACACAAGCTGCACTGGCCTTCCATCATCATAAAGAGAACAGATAGACCAATCTATTGTCTGTTTATGCAAATGTGAGCATCACTGCAATGACAATCACATTCATTTCTGGCCGGATAAGTGTCTAGGTCCTACCCGATAATTTTTCTAGATTAGACTGTCATCTAGGCAAACTCTGTACAAGGATTCAATTCATGGACCTCGCAGCAGACACTTTCCTTAATTAGAAAAAAAGAAAAATACATTGTGTAAATAACTGGTTTCAAAATGCAAAAGAGCAAGCAGTGCACATTTTCAGGGCGGTATGTCTGAGCCATTTCCTAGAGACTTTTCAGACAGCAATAGCTATAAAGTGAATTGTGGAGGACACTCAGGGGCATATATTCACTGATCAGACAGTGGTGTTTTACATGGAAACCACCTGTGGTCAACCTGACGACCAGAGGGAATTTGACCATCCTCCAACACTGTATATATGCATCCCCGCCGTCATGGTTTCCACTGACTGCGTATATTTGTCTGCATAGAGCTGGAAATAGAAAGTCAACAAATGAGAGGCTGCACGTGAGAGACTTTTTTATTCAGCTCGCGCATTAATATACATTTATGACCAGATAAAAAAAGACATCACAATTACAGGTTTAAAAATGAAAAGCAAACAGGTCAGAGGAGTGCAAAGGTTTGGGGTCATTTCTGATACTTTTACGACCAAAAAGACATGTCTGTGCACGGCCCGCGTGGGGAACATGAAATCAGAGGCAGTTTTTAACCAGCGTCATCCCTGTATGATTACGGAACATGACAGACACGTTCGCCAAATAATAACACACAAACTCCAGCGTGTCCACATGCACTGTATGGAAATCTTGTAAATAAACTTAAACACATATCATTAGGTTAAATGACTCTCCAGATATATTTGTCTATTTCTGTTGTAATTTAGTCATTAAGGCTAACCATGACTGACAGTATTTCTTTATTCTGATGCATTTTGGGACAGGAGTTAAGGAGACGCCTAAAGGAGCTGGAACAGTAGTTGTAAGTTTTTTGGCCTGGGGTGAGCGACTAATTGCAATGTAGATAAATAGTGAATTATGAGCATGTTAGAAGGGATTATGTCTGTGACGCCCTTGCCAAGATCTCTTCAGTTTTTCTCTCATAATGAGGCTTTTGTGGGAGCTCATTGTTCTGACAGTAGTGTTTCATACCGTGGGTGTTACAAAGCCTTTTTTTAGAGTGTAACTAGGATTAAGGGCTTCAAGAATACAGTTGACTTAAGCTTCAATTTGAAACTTCTTACTTTGAGTGTATAAATTTAACCTGTGACTCATCAAAATAATCCATATCCCAGAAAACCCAAGAAAACCGCATTCCTAGCTTTTCTCTTTCATGTGGTTGCAGGAAAATTGCCACGTCCACTCCCCCATATCGTCTCCTTGTAATTTTTTGTAATCTATGTATTTCATTTTAATCTACTGCTCGGTCACTGTAAGCACTCCTGGATAAACTGCTAAAAGGTATCAGTGCAGAGCAAACACAGACACAAAGCATCGACTTCTTTCCGACTTGTTTTGAGATATGAAGGAACCTCTCACAGTTTATATGGACTGACTGTGAGGGCTGCTGCTCTGTGACTGGTGGAGCTTTGGGCCGTGTCTGATGACCGGAGACCACTGGGTGGACCCATGGACAGAATTATGTCCACTCCTTAGCCTTCTCACGGACATCCTCGGGGAGTATTAATGTTGTTTTGAACACCTGCGGTTACGCCGTGCCTCGGAAATGTTTTTCTCATCTTTGATGTTGACTAACAGCCATAAGTAACCAAAAGGTAAAAATATACAGACACAACAAGTACACCCTCTTCTACCTGAATCCAGAAGGCCTGTTTAAAAATCTCCTTATCTGATGCATTTAGAGCAACCTCTAATTGTAGAGAAGAAGTTGATCTGAGTAGTTTCTGTTCATGTGAATGTCACACTCTTGCAATCTGGAGTAGGCGGGGGTTCTGGACCACTGCAGTGTGCAGCAGGGTGCTGGCCAGATGGACATTTTACACATGAGGGGAGTGGATTGGATGCAAAAAGGAACAGTTGTGGAGGAAAGTATGTTGGGGTATCCAGACATTGGTCTTCCATTATATATATCCGCGCTGCCACAGGAGGGAAAACAAGAACATTCCCTTCTTGTACTTTTCTAAATTTAAGAAGAAACGTTGGCAGTCTGGACTGTAGGATGTATTTGTTTATATGTTAACACAGTGTTGTTAAAGCGGTCATCAAATGCATGAAACACTTTCAGTTATAGAAAAGGGTTCTGTCTGGTGAAGTTTTAAGGCACTGTAACAACAACAACAACAAAAACACATTTAAAATGTTTTGATCAGCTTGATATTTCATGATTTTAACAAAGTTTATGAGAATTGTACTTCTGTTTGCGTTTGCTTCTGTCTCTGAGCTGTATGACATGATTAAATACAATGAATTTATATCTGTGATTGGTGCTGATCCTATTTTTAAGCAGCACTGGACCTCCCAATTCCCAATAAATCTTTTTGGGTTTCTTTAATTGCAGTTTGTTAATCATTTGTTTATGAGGTCTAAAAGTGAATTAGGCCTCTCTGGAGACTATTTGACCTGAAATAACAGCACTGTGGAGAACAAAGTACATTATTTTGTTTACAATATAAAAACGACTTTATGTTCACCTTCATGAAATATATAAACACAGTTTGTGTTTCTTCAACACTATTCTGTGAGTGTGATGTGTGGGGCCCCAGAAGAGAAACGACAAACGGCTAAAATATCTGGTTTCATAATGTGTTTAATATTATTTAAAAACATAGATTTATATATTCCAAACTTTGGCACCACCTGTAAAAAAAAAAAGGCTGAAGCTGCCTCGGGATTATGAAAATTGCAGCAGGTACCTCACTAAATGAAGCCCATGGGGGAAAATGAATACACAATGCCTCTCTGTGCATCATGCATCATATTTATAGTCAAAGCCACAAATTACTGTATCATGTCCCTTATGACGCATTTTTCAGTCTCTTAGTGGTTGCTGGGAGACAAGGAGAATCTTAATTTGCAACCCTTTTGGTAGCAATAATGGTAAGGTAGCAGAAAACCTAAAGGATTGAACTTTAATTCCCACTCTCCCTAGCAAAACTAATTCTATAGATATAGCAGAACAAGTGGGAGAATAAATAGATGAAGAGGATGATCACAACATAGCTTTTTTTAACTCCTTTAAGGCTCTCATTTTCATGGTTTGCTACCTTGGGGTTTGGCGGTATGCCACTGGGAGAAATGTGTAGGGTGGCCCGCTGGAGACACAGAGGGCAGAGACAGTGACCACAGACACCCACCCTGCCCTGTTGCACGAGGCATGAATTGTATGCATCGTGCTGTATGGTATAGACAGCTTAAATGTGTCTGCAGGGATGACGGTGTTTGCTGTCTTTTAGTGTTTTCCTGACTATTTTGAGTAAGATTAAGATATATTTTAATTTTGTCCATAGCTGCCACTTTCAAATATAATTTTAAGATAATTAGATTCCCTAAGAAGTCAATTATACAATTACGAATTTTGGTAAAGTGCTTAGAGTCTGTATGAAATTCATCAGGGTGAAGAAAAGTACTGTAGGAGAACAGTGGTTTCATTTTCCTCCTTCATATTTAGATTTTAGTTCGCCCCTTCTCTTGTGACATTTATTACGTAAAAATAGCTCCCATGTGTGCCTCGATACGGTAGTTTGCATTTAAGAACTTTAGTCATATGATCGGTTGTGCATGCATGTCTCGAGCCCATGGCCAATTTAAACTCATGCCCCCACAATACCTTGTGTGAATTATGGCTATAATTTCGTGGAAATAAATGATTTAGGAACACAGCCTGTAACAGCACCTGTTTGGAAAACCTTACATGTTTGTCTGAGTGTTAGATGAGAAAGTCGATACCACTTTCATGTCTGTACAGTAAATATCACCATCAGGCAGCCAATTTAGCTTAGCAGTAAGACAGCTGTCTTAGCTTGGTCCAAAAGTAACAAAATCCACCTTCCTGCACCCCTAAAGCTCAGAAATACATGTTTATTTATGTTTTATCTGACTCTTACAAAAATGTGTAACAATCATCACTGTACTTTGTACAGATCGTACAGATCATGCTCAACATAACTCACAGCAAGGAAGTAAATTAGCATATTTCCCTAAATGTGAGACTACTTTTACATTCAGGATCATGTGATCATACCTCTGCCTTCTACTAGCAAAGAAACAGGAGGGGGATCTTAAAATAGGGTTAACAAAAAAAGTTAAACATTAGGTTCAGCCCATTATTTTCATATATTCCCTTAGGTGATTTTCAGAGCTTGCAATAAACTTGCCATAAATCTCACAGAAAAGCTTCAGATGTATACATAACATTCATTTATTTCTCCAACCTGAAGTCAGCCACAAATAGAGATATTCCTAAACAACTTAAGTGACATTAGCTTAATGTTCTGTACTGCGTACAACTAATGACTGAAATTTTGGATGAAGAATGAGAGTTCATTTGTGGAAAGTCTTTTTGGCAGCCTCGTGTGCTGTTTCTGTTCTCTGAGTGATTTTCAGGTGGAGAGTTAAATACTCGGCCCAAGGGGTTCACCTGTTTTGTTTTTTTCAGTCTGGAGGCTTGTGCCTTGTTTCCAGGTCCAGCACCTTTCATCTCTGGATCATTTGGATTTCTGGGAACAGAAACAAACAGACCTGCTGAGCAATCTAAAAGTTGGGCGGCAGTGTAACTGCTTCGTTGTTCCACACCCAATCATACAAATAAACTTCATTGTCCATATGGCATTTTAATAGTACAGCGTGCCAGAAAACAAATACGATCATATCACCTTTTTCTGAAGTTCATTTCCTTCCGCTCAGCATCAACATATGTCAACACATCTTAATTTCTACATTTTAATTCATCCTGCTGACATTCATGGAGGGATAATTAGCAAGCTGAAGGTGATGAGTTAGTGCCACAAAAATGGCTTCATGGTCCGAACTGTGTGAAACGAACATAATTAAAGCTCTGACAACAGAAGGCACGCATGTTCCGCACCGCAGGCACCCCAATAGCTTCTGAGCTTCTATCTGCAAGACTGTGCCTCATGTGGTGTTTGACATCACTGATTACAGAGCATGTGTCACATTAAGTTACTGTTACAGTACCCTGGGAAAGTTGAAAACGTGGGATCACGCATAATTAGACATTTAGCGCCAATCCTTCCCACAGATGAACACACCCTTCACCACAACACATAGGCGAGGGAGTTAAAAGTGTCCCAGCGCCCCTGATATCAACCGCTGGAGTCTAAAACACCCTGCCTCTGCTATCTGGGACTGAACTTACTGTAACCCACACAATAAAGGCCCAAGGATAGCAAGAAAGCCAAATCTAACCCCAAAAAAGCCTCATTCAAGCTTCGAGCTGAAGCAACAGCAGCAGGAATCTAAAGTAATCTCTAGTTTAGAGCAGAAAAACTCCCATGAGCTATTATAAACTTATATATAGCAATCGAAGCTCCAATCAGAGCACAGACAAATTAGAGGTGTATCATTTTTAGCATAGAATTACAATTCTATTTCTACAGATCGAACATCTCTGGAAGCATCGAAGGAAGGACATTTCAAGGCTTTCATTAAGTCTTTCATGAACCCTAACTACCACCGAGCACAGAAGAATAGACCAATTCTCAGCTGACGTGAAACTGCACGACATCTCTGCACTTTGTGGTTTCATGCACCGACACATACCCATACTTGAGGGTATTTCAGGAGTGCCTGAGCATTACTTTGCATCTAAAAAAATGCAAGGAACAATTCACAAAGAGGACAAGATGTTGTCTGACCAGAGAGTACACAAGAAAAGCTAATATTTGTTCTTACATCAAATGACTTGGGTGACATTTTAGCTGTTACCTTTTTGGTGGTTTGGACAAATTTTGGGGTGTCCTCCTGCTTTTTATTTTATTTTATTTTATTTTATTTTATTTTATTTTATTTTATTTTATTTTGCTGATTCACCGGATTTCTCAATACTGGTGCTCCCCTCTCACTCTTATTCGGTGTCTACATCGCTCAACCAATGCTCGCTCTCTCCTTCTCTCTTTAAACTCATTGGACCAAACCAAAGGAAACTTCTTCATGTCACTGTTTTGCAGGATAGACTGCAAACCAGACACAGACAGGGAAGCTTGGTACATGAAATAAACCAAAACAGTTTCTCCGAAAGCTGAATCTGGCTCAACTTCTCCACCGCAACCTTTGCTGCGATTTTTTTTACAGCACCCTCTGCAGCTGGCACTGCCGCGGCCAAAACGCAGTACCTCCCTTTAGCAGCGCCAGATATGGTTTGAACTGGGCCTAACACAACAGAATCTTTGATCGAAATGTCAGCGGTCATGGCAGCAAAAATGAAAATCTGGTTGCATTGAGCTCTATGTGTTACCTCAGTAAACAGTTTCCCCATTAGCTTATGGTCTCGGTTGCTAGTTTCAAGTCTTCTTATATACAGCATGATGTTTATTTTGTCCGTCCAATGTACACACCGGGCTCACTGATTACAAATCAAACTGTAAAACTAGCCACTGTTGATCAAATATGAATCAAGTTTCTGTTACTACATCGCTGATTTCCGACCTCAGATGTTTTCAGAAACATATTTTAATGTGTTGTTTAGTTGTAACACGATAGCATTTGTAAATGCTTGAAAAAACCAAGCGTAGCCCAACTCGCAGTGCGTCACCCACCAGCTCCGCGCTCTCATCAACATATGTCATCTCTGGCTCCTCAAAACCAAGACGGCAACGTCCATAATGCCAAATTTGAGGCTTCAAAAGAGTTGTCCACAAACCCATGGGTAACGTCATGGTAGGTTTACACTTGAGTGCAATGGCAAAGTGGTGCAGTACTTACCCAAGTGTTTCCAGTTTATGTTATTTTATACGTGTAATCTACTCATTTTCGGTGGGAAACAAACTTTTTACTCCACATTTATCTTTGTAAATGTCACATTAACATCAGTTAAAGTTACGAGGTTACTTTCCAGCCTTACCTTATACTTACACATGACTATCAAGCTTTTTCTTCTGACCCCGTAGGTTGGCTCCATCTCTATGCTAGGAGCCAATGGACTAAACTACCTAACTGTATATGAAGTATTTAAAATTAAGCTCCACCTACACCAGCTACAACAGTAAAATGCAACTCATACATTGATGCAGCAGTATTAACGGTCTAAATATGTCGTATACAACAACGTATACATTACATTAGTCTTAGTAGCTATTTTTACTATGTCTGAGTATTTTTCAATGTTGCCATGATATTTATACTTAAGTAAAAGATACTGTTGCGTCCTGCCTGCCACTGAGACTCCAGCTCTATCCATGATGGATCATTTGGTGAATGATGTGTTAAGTCAGCTTTCAGCATATGCTCGAGCCCTGTGGGTCTAGATGCAGCGCTAAATCAAAGAGCAGTCATCATTGCGGTGACAGCACACTGAATCACAGTGTCCTAAATAAAGCTCTCTAGCTTTCCATTGTCTAAACACCAAAACCAACTCCAAGGTCTATAACATAACATTGTGTATGCTTAACATGTTGCTTAATGAAGCAACAAAACCATGGCAACAGCCATTATTATATGTGTGAGTAAACCTGGGTATGCGTGTTCTTTGAGCCCATAAAAACCAGGGGAAGTACAGTACAATTGCTCTCTGTGTTCCAATCCTGAGGCCAAAAGTTTGAATCTTTCTCTTTTTCTGTTACAGTACAAATACGTTAGAGGGAACAGGCATAAATATATTTATCTGTCTATATATTGTGATCTAAATTTCCATATCACAGCAGGATAACTTTGATTTTATGTATTCTTGCACAGTGTATAAAACTTGTTGGAGGGTACAGTACAAAACACCAAACTCGAAGTGTTTGGTTGTGGATTTATAAAAAGAAATTTAAATAAATAACCATTTTTATTTAAAACGATTCAAAAATAAACGGTTCATGTTTGAACAAGAGGAAGACTTGAGGTGTCTGATAAATAAACTGATTAATTATCGGTGATGGCTGTGGTGTGAAAAGACAGAAAAATGCCTTCCAGGCGTCTGTTTTGAAAACGTGTTTGACAAACTGTGGGTGTCTGTGCAGCCCTGCGCGCCTGCACATACCAGTATTTTTTCTTATCCTCAGGTGATGACTGACATTTGCAGTTTATTGCTTCATTTCATCACAGGGCATAAAGCTTAAATCGTCTGGAGGAGCTCACCTCAGCTCTGCTGCTCTGTGTGCAGACTGGAGAGGAGGACCTATTTGCACAAACTGAAGCTTAGGCTAAGCTCTCAGATGGCAGCTGATGTCAAACTGGGACAGACTGACAGACTGGGGAGACTGGGGAGCGTTTTACTCACACAAAAAAAAAGCTCCCCAGCTTATAATGTCAGGTTTTGGCACATTTCCGACCTTTAATTTGGAGAGGGTGTTTCACAGTCACGAAACCTTGGAGAGATAATAGTGGGTGAAAGTATAGCTTACAGTAGCTGCATGTGTACAGGCGTGGAATATAATTAGCTTAATTTCAATGAAGCAAACCACTTGTCTCTGAGGTATAGATGGGATCAAACTGTGCAATCAACAGAGGGGCTGCATAATGTGTGTATAAAGTGAAAGGCTTTGAAATAAGATAGCAAACATGAAACTAATCTCATTTAGGTTTAAAATATCTTATTTTAGATCTGTTAGGAAAACAGTAAATGTATGCAATTTACACTGACTTAACAACAGAACCAAACTCTGTCATTAGAAATGCAACGTAATACCTGACTACAAACATTTGCCATCTGGGTGAAATCCCTCATTAACCATGACCTGAAGCGTAGGTCAACTTCAAACTCCTGTTCAGCATTTGTTCAAAATGTTGATGAAAGCTGCATATGTTTAAAGAAAACTCCTCCATGGTGTGTATTTTCAAGAGGATTCCTCAATCTTTAAAGTAAGATTGTGTAACTTTTCTACCATAAAGTAACAGATATCAGAATCCATATCCCTGTCCCATCCCGTGTACGATCACCTGCGAGAAGTATGTAATGTTTTGTGACACTGAGTCAACGATTTGCCTGATTTTGGTGAAACATGATCAGATTTTAGGGAGAAAACGTTTTCTGGTTTTCCCTCTGATGTCCTCCGGCGGCTACACATCAAGTTTCTGTGATTTATAGTTTCCTGATAAACTGCTGCCAATTATAGCTGCTGTTAGCTCAGTTTGTTAGCCAGGCTGTCCGGACTGTGAGCTCAGAGCACCAGGGGAGTGTTAGTGTTTGTACCACAGGCTTTTTGGACCACTGGGAAGAAGAGGAGGTTTACAAAAAGATAGAGTGACCAAGCAAGAAGCCACCAGATAAGAGTAAATCTGGAACTGACCTTTACTTGTTGGTGAGAGATTCATGAAATAAATATAATCATAACAAACATGTACAGATGTTAACCACGCCAACGTGCTACCCACATCTAGACTTGATCAAGAACTGTCAATTAATCCTACTAACTTTGGTGATACATTGACTTTTCCTATAGTGCCACCATAAGGTTGACATTTGTTAAATTTACTTACAGCAGGTAAACTTCTATCTCTTGTTTTCTCCTCCTTCTTCCCTCTTTTCACCCAGGCTCTGCTGGAATGTTGGTCATCGTGGGACCTCTCCATTTCCTCTGGCTGTGGAGAAACTGAGAGTTTGGATGTGGGTTCCTCATCCAAACATTTGGACCTGGATCATCAACCTCCATGAGATTCAGCCTCTCCTCTTCACTGCTCTCTCCCTATTATTGCATGCTCTCATGTCTCGCTCTCCCACTTTGTGTTTGTTTGTCTTTCCTATCTGTCTGAATGCTGTGCCGCCTCTTCTGTGTTTGTGTGGCCTGTCCTCCTTTCAGATCTCCATAGTTGAGAGGAGGCTGTGTTGCTCAGGAGACCTGAAGCAGCTCAGGAAAATGAGTATTTATTGTCATTTTTTTGTTCTGTACAAGTGATATTTGTTGGATGTCTATTCTGGGACTGGGATCTCTATTCTGTTGCATGTCTTTTTTCTCCTATTAAAGAGAGTTCCTTATCAAAATTATGCTGTACAGATTTTAAAACTCCACTGAGGCAATCTGTGACTTTGGGATATATAAACACATTTGACATGACTTTCCTTTGGTTTTTAGTAATGTCTCAACAATTATTGGATGGATTGCCATGAAATTTGTTGCAGACATTGTTCCCTTTGTAACAATTTATTACTTAACTTTTAATGAAGCACATAGCTATAAAGTATCAAATCAGGTCAAAGTTGTCTACCATGCTAAAATAAGATGGTGAACACAATAAGCATTATACCTGCTTAATGCTGGCATGTTGACAATGTGAGCCATAGACAGTATGTCCAAAAGTGAAAAATGATGCTCAGAGTGTGGTGGCTCAGGTGGACGGCATCTTCTGTGTCCCGGCTAATCTAAAGATTAAAAACAGATGTGGGTCATCTGTGGACCTCAGGTGGCTAAATGACACCTGGGTGTTCAAACAAGCCACCTACAATGGTACCCGAAGAAGAATTAGTTTATCATTTCGGTGTATTTGTCCTTATATGAACCTGCATGGCCGGCTTGTACCTGCCCTGAGTTCTAAACTGAACATGGGAACATCTGTTTATTCTAATAATAAAAAGTTCTGCATTATTTCCCAGAAACAGTTTGAGTTTCTGATTGATTGATGATTTTTAAGGAATGTCCCCTTGAGCAAAGCCTAGATCTTTTAGAATTCCTTATTTTCCAAAAAGCCAAAGCCAAGAGAAATTTATCCATGAAGCGAAGAAACTGAAGTGACCAGTCAACCAAAGGTAACTTGTGTAGGTAGTTGGCGTGATTCGGATTGGTGGAGATTGCCTAACCCTGTTTTTTTCCGTTGAGTATAAAGGTGGGGGTGTTTCCACATATCTGCGATCTTTTTTTTTGGTTTTTATGGTGTGTTGTTCTACAAGAACAAACGATCCCACTGGGCTGCCCTTTCTCCAGTTCACCGCTCGGCTACTCATTTTCACATTATTGCCGGCCAACATGGCGTGAGTTGATGGTGATTATCTTTGCTTCTTCGATCAACCGTTAATCACGCTAAAGGTTCCAAAACAGGTAGGCAATTTTGTGTCTCATTTTAGATATTTACATAGCGTGATTCTCGCTTGACTTGATGGATGCACTGATTGGTCCAGTCCTCTTCACAAAGATGGCCTGGAGGGCTCCTGGCATTGTCTGAATCTGTATGCGTTGGCAGTGTGTGTGTGTGTGAAAAGTCAGGACCAGATGTGTTCATGTGAAGCAGTGTTGACTGTTGGAGGTAGAGCAGGTCGTCCACTAATCAGATGATTGGTGGTTCGATCCCCACCATCTCTTCCAGTCTGCATGTCAAAGTGTCCTTGGGCAAGATACTGAACCCCAAACTGCTCCCTGTAAGTCGCTTTGGATAAAAGTGTCAGCTAAATGTGATGACTGTGATCTAAGATAGATAGAGGGGCTGTTCATAATGGATGTCAGCTTGGCTAACATCTTCCTCCTCTCCTCTTCTTCCTCTCCTCAGAGGTTTGAGGTGCTTTGGAATGACTCTCTCCATCAGGCCCTTCATGATCCCTATTGAGGTGTGGAGTGGAGCAGAATGGTGTGAGGAGGGCAGTGTTAATGTCCTGGATGTCCCGGGATGGAGGAGGTTTAGCCATAGATACTCTGTCTGAATAAATTTAGTAGGTGGCTGTGACCAATAAGAGGAGGCGCAGTCCATATACGCTGCTATGGATCATTTAGGCCACCATGAACAGAGTAGGGCAGCAGAGCTAATTACACTTAAGCAAGGAAGCACTTAAGTCTAATAGGTGCACATCCCCAAGCCGCCCAGGGGCAGGTGAAGGTTAATACCTTAGATCATAACTTAAGGATATCTCGAGAAGGAGCCGGTGGCGCAGTATTCATCAGCCCATGCAAACTTGATACTTTTAAGAGACCGCCTGTGAGCTCCTGAAGACTACATTCTGACAAGTTAAGTGCTTAACTAGCAATTATATACAGTATGAAACAATTATAAGTAAAAAGCAATCTTGTGAGACTCTTGTGGTTTCTACACTGACTTAAGAGAATTTTTGTGTTACAGGTCTCTAGTGGGTACTTATGGATTAGAGTATAACTGAATACAGCTCTGTGGGGCTGAAACACACCTCACAACCATAATAATAATAATAATAATGATAATAATAATAATAATAATAATAATAATAATAATAATAATGATAGGAGAGATTCAGAAGTCAACAAGGGGAAGAGTGGAGAGTTGAGTCCCACTATTCCCAAAAACTTACTGTGTAAAATTTATGAGCCTCTTGTGGTAAGGAGGTGGCTGACTAAAGCACGAGAGGACATTCGAGCCCAGAAATAAGAATTCTCCCATAAACTTCGAAAACACACACACACACACACACACACACACACACACACACACACGTTGAAGATAAGTTCACACACAGCCAGAATTTGACAGCGAACAAAGAAATTCTGGACCAAATAACTGACTGACTGTTAAAGACCATAATTATCTCGTGTGATTTTGGCATGTTTGATTTTCTGTGTAAAAAGTGGAATCAGATTGTTATGCATTGATAACATATGTGTGTGTGTGTCTGCGTGTGTATAGCTGTGTACAAGTTGCATGTAGCTTCTGGCGTCTGTGAAAAAGGTTGAAATGTAACTGTTGAAGTGTAAATCACTGTTTTGTTATAACAGCTGTAACTGTCATCAGAGTGCAAAGTTGTGCAAGTCGAATTTGACATGAAGTCCTCCTCCTCCTCCCTCGCTACTCCGTGTGCAGTCGCGTTGGCTGAGCGGCAAAAAAGTTTGTGTGTAAATGGCAGCTCCTCCTCCCTTCTCGCTCTCGCTCCCTTTGTGCTGGCTGCACACGAGCAGGGGGTGTGCTGGGGATGTGGAGAGCCAGAGGGCTGCTCTGATAAACCCACATACAGACGAAGTTAGCAACTAGCTGGTGAACATAACGTTTAGCACATTAGGAGACAGATACTTCCTTATTGAGTTAGAAACATAGCTAAAAGGAGAGTGACCACATCATCATCATCATCATGGATGAAAACAGCTCTTTAAAAAATGCTAATGTGAGGACTGTATCCTCTTTGTGTGTAAAAAGATAACTGCTAACACTGTTAACAGAGAGAGCCCAAAGCAGTAATAGGTTCAAAGCAGCTATGTACAATTTCCCACTTCAGCACCCTGAACCAGTGCACATGGCTTCCCTCCTACCTCCATTTATTTTTATTCAAAACAAAAATTATGCCATCGTAATAATTTAGAGGTCATAAAAAACTCCAAATATTGGAGTTGGATGCATCTTTTTATTGTAAAACAAATCATTAGTGGGAATAGAAACAGATGGCTTCGAATAAAAAAAAAAAATATTTTTTTTAATTCACTCCCACAACCAAAGTGGTTACAGCCTCCTGGAAATGGCTTTTTTGGTTCACTGAATGAGATGCACACAGCAGTGCACAGTCTGTTAGTGAGGCCTGTTTCCATCTTGGAAAACATGTTTGATCAAACGCTCTATCCCTCTATTAGACAGCCGCTTGAGAAAGCTGCTGCCATTTAAATGCTACTGCAGGAGTTTCCAGACACAGTCTGAGTCCACCTGTCTGTCTGGCATAAGTTGGGATTCAAGCAGCGGCTACAACCACAGTTTTATTCAACCACGAGCTGTTGCAATCTGACCAGAATGTGACTAGACCAATGTAAACAGTGTAGCAGGAAAAAAAAAACTGCACCAGTATTAGTGCTGTAACTCTCTCTTCTTTTACCACAGGACCTCAGACTTCCACATTTGGAGATTTTGTTTGAAATACACAACTGTAAATAGCTGAGAAAATACCAAATGGGAGCTCTTCAAAGTCTTATATGTGCCGAATTAGCCGTTCACCTTGTGCCATCCAGAGTCGACTGTCCAGCTCTAACTCTGTCACCAAAGAGAAAGACGTGTACTTACAGGCTTTAGCTCTGCCTTAAGAGCAAAGCCCATACCCTTGGAAAAATGGTATTTACAGTTGCTGCATTATCCAGGAAAAAAAGGGAGATTTGGTACAGGAATTATAGGAGAGATTAACAGCGGCTCATTGTCGGGAAAGAAGGTCAGAAACCCAAAATAGTCATCAGGCCTGTCCTAGAAAGATCTTCCAGCAAGCTGTCGTCGCAGTTAAACCTATACATGCTGCAATTGAGGGAGAGAACTCTGGGAAGTGACATTATAATTATTGTGTTGAGAGGAAGGGAAAGTTTTACATGTGGATCAGTTTGGTTAACAGGTCTACAGCCGTGGTCACTTAAGACAGCTGCAGTGTGCCGAAATTACAGAGCACAATGACTCACGCTCCTTCTGTGTTTAAGACCACTTGGCTCTGTTCGGGACGGGACAGTAAAACAGGCTCTCCACAGAGAAACTGTTGGCTCATCAAAATAACAAACTCTTTGTTCTGTTTTGCACCATTGGCTCTGCAGACCACCTGGAAGAATTTATTATTTTTGTTTTTGTGAACCCTGAATTTTACACCAAGGACGAAACATTAAAAAAAAAAAAAACAAACTCATCTAGACCCCCCATGAAGCTACTCTCATTTTCATTTATAAAATTACATTTCCATAGCTGACTCTCATACATCATTTAACAAAACCCAGCCATGATTCAGCCCATTAGACGCCTCAGCCTTAAACTTTCCACCAAAAAAAGCTTTTTTATTAACAAGTGCATGTAAGAGTTAGAAGCTATAGGGCTACAAATGTCTAGTACATCATCCTGAACATACCTACCTAAAAAAAGAAGCGGTT
This sequence comes from Protonibea diacanthus, assembly GCA_028641955.1. Lineage (NCBI taxonomy): Eukaryota > Metazoa > Chordata > Actinopteri > Sciaenidae > Protonibea > Protonibea diacanthus. The sequence continues at coordinate 6,402,079 of CM053987.1, read as the reverse complement.
TAACAGCTCATTTCATATAAATGCAGGTCTAATAGCTCCTTTAAAGATGTGTCCAACCATGACTTTTCTTTGTGGAAAAGGTTTAAATCACTTGTAATTTCACAGCATCCTGCAGAACTGCGAACACAAACGTTAATTCTTTCTGTTTCTCTTACATTTCTGACTAAATGTCCACTAAACACGACACAGCCAAATTTAGCCTGTTAGCCTGTGTGTTTTTTTTGACTTCAGATTGTTTTCTCTAAATGTCAGGGACAATCTCAGATGACCTGTGGTTAGACATGTTTAATACTCTACGGTTTCCCTTCTGGTGGGTGTTCAAAAGATACACCGAGGGCAAGAAATACCCTGGACCCATGCTGAGTCTGACTGCTTTCCATTTCCACAATCACAAGCCACGTGAGGCTCTGGACAAACTCACAATGTGAGTGTTTTTGCTTTCAGGATCCACCTTTGGCGTGTCTCTTCAAAATATCCTGCAAACATGAAGTCTGGTCTCCTTAAACCATTAAACAAACACAACGAGAACCCAGTTACCAACATGCAAACCATATGGAATGAAACTTCACTTTGTGTGTTCTCATCCAGATTTATTCTGGGCTGTTCTTGTGTCTGTGGATGACCAATAACAAACTCCGAAACATCTGCAGCGTGCCACTTGTCTAAATGGTTGTGGTTGTGCTTAATTTTTTCAGATTGCAGAGCCAATTGAATACTTTGCAGGTTTTTGGGCAAAACACATGTAGACAATGTTACATTCTTGGTGACATCTGAATTCAATTGACAAACCAAACTGCATATTTGCCATTTTTATAATTCTGATTTTATATGCATGTGTCACTTGTTTTTTGGTTGGTGTTCACTGATGTTTCAAGTACAGTTTAACCAAAAGGCTTTGATTCTGCTCCAGTTTCTAACATAAGAACTCGATCTGTAAGCGCCAATGTGGACTTGAATCGACTGGCTCAAGACTCAGTTAAAGACTCACAGTTGTACAAACTTTTGAGTTGATACGACAAACTCACAGGATGTAATTTTTTCCATAAGGGATCTCTCACATGTATACGATCACAGATGTACTTGGCGTGATGATGTCGTGAAGTAGCGCAGGTTCATGGTCTTCATTGTAAAAATTAGTATTGCCGATGTAATTTTATCTGACGTGACTCGGGGAGAAATCGTGTTCACTGACAAGGTGAATGTTTTAAAGTTTTATTCATGTTACATTTAGCAAACTTCTTTTCTCACTCTCTAACGTATCCCACGTTTGCCCAAAAGTTAGAGTAACCTGAGGAGGTAAATGTTCTGTTACTTTGCATAACATTATGTATTTCACTGGTTTGAACATTGTTCGAAACATCTGGGATGATCAACAAAACATATAACATAGGTCTGTTAATGCAGAGATGTTACATATTGCACTGTACTACAAGTACACGACCTAAATTCAAAATGTTACTCAAGTTCAGCGAAGTAAAGCGCTTTTCCAACCCAGTCAGAGTTACAAGGTGCCATGCAATGCAAACATTATAAAGTCAAAACAGGAAATAACGCGATATAAAAAAAACCCAACAAAAACTACACAGAAGGCAAACACACACTCAGAGACAAGGAGCTTATGAAACAACAGTTTCGCTCAAGTGAAAGTGTTTAAGTTTTTGTCAGTAAAATGTAAAAAGTACTAAAATGATCAAAAGTAAAAGGACTTATTCTCAGTGTATCATTAAATTAGTGATTTGTTTAATATTAGCTGGTAACAAAAGAACTCTTTATGCACTTTTACTATTACAGCGTTGTTAGTGGAGCGTAGACAGGATGATCCTGTTTGTGTATATTATATAATGTGGAATGATTCCCATTTAGACTCAGTGAGGGCCACTGTTTCTGGCTCCGGTCAGAGTATCAGCCCACACAGCGGCCATCAGCCAGCAAAACAAACCTCCAAACCACACCGGATCGAGACTGTGACCCGAGCATTGTTATGGACATACTGTACATTAAACTCTAGCTAACGTCCCGTGGTCATGTCTCTATATACAAGCACCGTGTGCAAAGATATGTGAATTGTGTGGGCACTAACTAACAGCTCAGTTCCTACACTTATTTTGAGACAGACTTGGCTGGAAACAAATATAGTGTACAGAAACAACACTTGTCCTGTCTCTCCGCAAGTCATTATGGTGCAGTGCTAACTATCTGCTCCAGAGAGTGAGGTGACATTGTGTTGTATAAACATTGTTTCTTGGTTGTCACTCTGTATTTCAGGCAAAGTGTCATTCTCCCCCCGACACATTCCGACTGGAGTGTGTGCTTAAGTCAAACGTAATTATGAACTGACAAGTCAAATATAAATTCACCTCTGCTGCCCTGATGCAGTTTACTTTGCAATCAGAGAGCTGGGCGTTTTCATCCTCCTGTCTTCTCCACACTTTTTTTTTTTTTTTTTGGCATTTGTTGCGAAATGGCTGACGCTGCCTGATACAGACAGTGAAACCTGAAATTTTCGCAGGCTTGATGTTGCGGATTAGTCATTATCCTTAAATACAGGACTCCACCACCTACACTTAAGTGCTGAAAATCCCATTAAGGAGGTTTTATTTAACTTTGATAACTTTAAATGATCCCACAATAAGCAGATACCTCTAGCAGTCTGTCTTCTGTTTGACTGGGAATCTTTTAACTTTAAAGACAAGGCAAATAGTGGAAATGTTCTGAATAACAAGCAAAGATTGTTTCCCAGCTGAAGTACAAGACAAGAATGAGAACAATATCTATATATGTTTCTCTGAACTTTTTACCTTTGTAGTAAACTGTGCGCCGTTTTGCAGCACCCGTAAACGTCTGGCTGAGTAATTCTAGTTAAATTAGTTTTGGGCCGCTGCAACTCTAAGACTCTGATTCCCTAAAACCAGGAGCTGAGTCAGACCTTTCCAGAAATAAACATGCAGCCAAGTGAACTGTGGAAGCAATCAAATCTCACAGTCGAGATAAAGCAGCACTTGAGTTGAACTGGCAATAAGCAAGTTCTCACTTTCAGAACTTTCAGATAACATCACAAGCGGCATGTGAGGGCAAATTTTCAAATATTTCCAACTTAATTATACAGTAAATTTCACGTGCTTACACAATTAAACAGCTTAGCTGTGTCTGGCTGTTTGTGGGCCCTCACATGGAAACACACCGCTTCACATTCATACAGCTGCATGCATTCACACCTGGACATCCAGCGGGTGCTTTTTCATCCATCCCCACCATTTTCATGCCACTCCGGGATTTTAAACTGGTAACCTCCCAGACATTAGCCCTCATCTCTTAGGTTACCACCACCACTGCCATTTTTCAGTTCCTTTTACACTTCCGGCTCCATTTGGGTCCATGTTTGTTTTTTAGGACCCTGTAATTTCCCCACCAATCACTCACAAGGGCCCCCGTCAAGTCTGCCATTCATAAAGTTTAAAGTAGCTCTTAGTGGTCCGTGGAGTTTATTGAAACATTAAATTTGTATCCCAGCCGTGATGGTGTATCTTTAGCCATTGCCTAACTCACGTGCTCGGTCGGGTCCCCTTACATCAACCACCAATTATGTTCTCCTCTTGGGTGTGGGTTGAGCCTCGGTCGGCATGGCGAAGAAACCAGAAACATCAATTCCCGGCTAGTGGAGCGAACAAAAACAGACAAAATGCGAAAACCTTTCTTCCAAACACTGTTATCATTGTAGAGTACAAGCACAAACATAACTAACATTGCCAGTAACACTGTCCAGCAGTACGCTCTGGGGAATTTAGTGCAATCTACAGGCTGTTGTTAGATACGGATTAAGGCCTGAGCAACAAGCTTGACCTCAGAATGTCAGCTTATGTCTTTCGGTCAGAGGGGTCAGACCGAAAAAAATTGCCCTGTCATAACTTCCCATGCTTGTTTTTTATTTATTACTGAACTGGATGATAAAAAAAAATGCACAGTGAGTGATTCTTTTGAACAGGTACCAGAGGGAGAAGAAGTACTCTGATCTTGTACTTAAATAAGAGCAGAAATACCACAGTGAAATACTGAGTGACAAGTAAAAGAATTCAAAATTTCACTTTAGTAAAGGTGCATAAGTACAAGACTACTTAACTAAAGGTGTTAACTACTTTAGATACTGCTCGTTTAGCTTAATCTAAAATCATCAGATTATTTGATTATCAGCAAATTAACACCAAATTTTATGAAGTGAAAAGTGCAGTGTTCGAGTGAACGCAGTTCTGACAGGAGCTATCACAAAAAAAAAAAAAAACATATAAAACTAAATCTGAACTCGTAATCTTGAGACTCTTCAGCTTCGCTCTCGCTGACTCTGGGTGTGTCACGTTCATAATTAGCTATTTTCTTATTCTTCGAAATTCAATAAAAGCGTTTTTAGGTCGTATATATCAAGTGAATGAAGCGACACCAAACTGAGAGCGTATTTTACAGTGAGGGGCTCTCGACAATATAAGAGCAAGGCGACGTCACTCCCTTCAGTTTGAAGGCTGTTAACCTAATTCCTAATGGTTATCACAATGAAGCCTGCCGACCACATCAAGCTGCTGCGGCGCTGTAATGAGCTGAGCAGAGAGAGCGAGCGAGAGAGAGAGAGAGCTGCCATGCACTTTCATAGCCTTCAATTCTGCCACTATAAGCCCAAGGACACAGAGTCCTTTGCAAACGAGTGCAGTGGCGTGTTTAGAAAACAAAAAATATGCTGCAAGGTTATAAACAACATCCAAATTACACTGTTAATTCAAGTATTCCTCGAGCCAAAGTACACTTTGGTTCCAAAGCTCAGCATGAACGTGTCTGCGTCTTCACTGGCTCACATGCAGATGCAGGTTGTTGTTACTTTTTTATGCATAAAGAGATGAATCACTGTTCTCAGAACATTGGACTAAATATGGAGAACCTCTTTTGCAGTGGTTTAGCTGCAGAATGTTTGAAAAACATAAATAAACTGAAATCATCTGAACCTATAAACATATAAAATCATAACTCCACCCTCTCTTGCTCTGTCATTTCATCTAAATGTGACTAAATCTGGTAAAGCTTGGCTTCCTCTTGGCACACAAGCATGAAGAGATTTTAAAATAATACAGTATGACTATAAAATATCAAAACTGATGGCACGAAGAACACACACAATAGTCTGCCAGTCGCCAGTCATTAAAACAAAACAGGAAACTTCCACTGCTGAACACCAGCAGGGTAAACATGATTTTGCTCGGCTGATATAGAGAGCTCAAACATGTCAAATCAGGTGATCCTCTTCTTGCTTGATTTATAGGTGCACATGTAAAGTGACATTTCATCTATTGTACAGCCTGATGTAGTCAGTCTGCACCTTTGTCGCCACTCCTGTCTTGGTTATGAGCAGAAGTTCAAACATTTGGAAATAAAGATCACAAATGACGTTATGTTTTATTTGACAGGAAGAGCAAACTTAAACAATGTTTGCCAAACATGATTAAGTACTATAAGCTGAGAAAGGTAGCACTTTGGAAAATTGCAGATAATTCCAAAAAAAAAAGAGTTCAAACTAGCTCCATGTTGTAGGATCTTTAATTATACCCCTGGTGAAAGACGCCTGTCACACTCACGTGTTGTATGTGTTGTATAAGACGCCTCTTATAGAAACCTGGTGAAGCCCTTAATCGGGCAACTCGTCATCATCTTTTCTGCAAATACATACATGTTGTCAGCAGTATGTTTATACATGAGAATACAGGAAGTACCAAAAATGGTCCCTTGTTCAGGAGGATTCTGGGATGTAATATAGAGTACCCTACACATCATTTACGGCCACTTGTGTGTTTGAGAACATGTGATTATTTGGGTGTATGCATTTCCTATGTGGCCGGGCTGAAATTGAGAAATTACAGTTGGAGGATCTCAAAGTAAGCAAGGCAAGGTGGAGGGTGAGGGAGGATAATACAGGAGGATCGAGCTGATTGAGGAAATACAACATCATGACAGAAAGTAGCTCTAATTGTAGGAATAGGCCTGAAAAACCTCTGATGATGTATATGCACCGAGGGGACCAAAAATAACAAGTGACCACAGGGGCATGGCCCCTTCGCTGCAGCAGCTGCAGCAGCGGCACCTCCTTGAGAAGTGCTGTGCAACAGTAAAACCTGCCCTCTGGTGTCCAAACATCAGCATTGCATATGAGGGGCTGTCACACACTGGGTTGCATTCACAAGGCAGCACAGAAACAAGCCCAAATGTCTTTTCCAGTGACTCCTTATATAGTTTTATTAGCTGTTTTGAGGGTGAAACACTTACAAAAATACACAACTTAAGAAAAAGTGTTCTCCTCCTGAAATAGAGACCAAAATCAAGGCCACTTTGTGCTTAATTAGCTGAAATGACAAGCTGACCAAATAATACCTAGAAAGTGTACAAAACTAAATATATGAAAATATGTTCATCCCTTAAATGACGGCACTACATCAGGAATAAACATTCAATTATTAGCTTTCAATCTGAGGCGACTAAGCTACTTTTATCCATGGCACTCCGGACAACCTTTCCCCACCATTCCCCTTGTTTATCTTATCATAGCAGGGGTGGAGGTGTCCAGACAGTCAGGAAAGGTGAGGGGGAGTCTATGCCAAGCGGCTGGACAAGATGTAAATTTGCAGATGAGTCTGGTACTGTACATCCTCAATGCAAGCTTTGTGAAGCTTCACAGGTGCCACTACAAATCTGGTGCTGTTTTTTGACTATTTTAAGACGTTGTTATATTTAAACTGGGGGTCGTATAAACATCCATAAATATAAACATATCCTGAGCATAAAAAAAAATATGCAATGTTGCTGAAAAACTGTAAATGTAAGTGTAAAAAGACTGAAAATGTAAAGGTGTTAGCGGATTAAGTATATTCCTCCCGAGCTTGTTTGTGATCTTTGTTCATTTATTTATTTTTTTACTTCGAACATGATTATTTTCTAGTTCAGAAGAAGACTGAAATAAGTGATAATCATGTGTCTGGATACTCAAGACATGGAGGCACCCTGATGTGACATGCCCGCTTTGGGCAGATCTGTTTGCTAATTACAGCCTAGCTTTGAGGAGGGAGGTACTTGCGTAGTGGGGGCTTTTTTTTTTTCCTTTTTTTTTAATGATGCGAGGGGTAGATATAGTATAAATACCCACATCATTGTGCTAAAAGGCAGCATATCCTCAGTTGTGCTCCTACCCTAAGGATATACAGCAGCACCAGGAGAGCACTGGTGCTGAAGAGACTGACTTTCTCCTCACTGGATGCCGGTATGTGTGATTTCTCTTCCCCTCAGAACAGCTCTATCTCTGGAGGAGTGTAGACAACATCTAGGCTTTTGTCTAGGCCTTGAGCTATTCCTATGGCAGGCTGGAGACGGGAGTCATTTGGCTGGCTTAGAGCTTCCTGGGGGTTAGATCCTGGAGGCTCCAGGATGCTGAGACTGAATCCAAGACTTTAACTTGTAGCCTGTTGCCCTGCTGAGTTTCAGCGGAGATGCACAGCCTGTACACTTAGCTGAGAACGTTTTAAACTCTGTAAAATAACTCAAAATTCAAGAAAAACTTTGTACCTTGAAAGTGGTTGTGCTGACTGTCGCCTTGTTTTTGCCTGCAGGTTGGATCTTGTAAGATGGACGTACGAGTAGCATGCATCCTCCTCCTTGTGGTGGCCTCAGCTGCTGCCCATGGAAAGGGGTACGTGGTGAAGAAACTGGTGAAGGCTGCCCCTCAGTATCAGCCCTACTCTGTGAAGAGCCAGGGTAAGAGAACACAGCTTTAATGCTCTCTATACAGACTTTTTGACAACAGTGAATGCTTGCATTCCTACTGTTTTAGATTACTCTGTCCTCATAAAAGTTGCTTCAAGTCAGATTTTCTTCTCTGAAAACAATCTTTACTTGAGCAACATTTTGTGAAAGTCCTGCCTTACCTTTGAATCTTCAGCCAGCGAATTAGCATCTTACAAATAGAAGCAGCCAGACAGATGCCGGCAACAGCCAGCTGCACTTTACTTTGAAAACTGAACTCCATTTTGCTCTGGAGCTGCCTCGTGCTCTGATTGGCTGCAACAGCACACACACTTCTCCTGTCACATCCAGTTAGATCTGCAATTGCAAGTGCTCATTTACTCAGCGCAGAGCTCTGCTTTCACATTTTATTTTGTAGTTTTGACTGAGCTTGTCTCTTATTCAGCCAAAGCAATCACATTTGCAGCATTTAAGGACTTTTTCTCATTTGCATTTGTTAACTATGTGCTATGCTCTTTTCATGATCAACAATTCTGCTGTTTTTTTATTGTTTATTGTGTTCTGATTTAAATAATCTGAACATCTAACATTTTAGGAGCATAATATTACAAGAGTAATAGTGATTTCATATGCATGTTTCTCATTTATAGTATTTTTTGCTGTAAGTGTTGACTGTTCATTTGCTTTCAAACATTCATGCTAGTCCCTTTTCAAAACAACAAAAAAAGATCTCTCTTTATATATGTATATGTATATGGATCCTTTTATCTATATATATATATATATATATATATATAGTGTATAGCATATTTAGTGTCCCACAGAAACGCATTTTACTACCCTTTAAAAATGTTAATTATGGTGTGGTCTGTTTGATGTGTTGGCTAAAATGCAATGCAAAATATGAAATGTTGCTTTTGTGTGAATCAACACACTGCTATTTCTATTTAAGAAAGTAGCTGTTAGTGAATTATTTTTAGTTTGACACTGACAATTACAGTCCAGTCACCCAGCAGAGTGGTTTGTTTGGGTGTGCCGGCTTCACACAGAAGTAGAAACATCTGTTTGGCTTTATCTAAACTCAGCTGCAGTTAGCTAAGGAGTGAGCCTTTTACACTCAAACATCTGTGACCACATTAAGGCAGCAAATAAAAAAAAAGACTCCTTCTCATTTAGACCTACTGTTTGACAAACAAAATCATGAGATATTGCTCTGTACGGTAAAAATGCTTAAATAATAAACTAGACACTAATTTTAAGAACAAAGCAGAGACAAATTTCTATATTTATTTTGAATGATTTGCAGTTTAAGATTTGAAGAAGCTTTAATAAATTTTATTTATTTAGATTTTTATAAATTTGCGCCAGTGAACCAGCACCATGAAGTGAAACCTCAAAAGTACAGGACTGGTTCCTGGGAATATAAATGGCCCCACCTCCAGGAATCAAATATCACTGAATTAGGGGCAAATAAAATAAAATAAAATTCTTTTTAGTGCATCCATCCTTTTCAAATTTATGACGAAACATACAAGAGCAACACTCATGAGAGCATTTTTCTTCATATTTGTTGTCTAGCTCACATTTGATTGAACAACCATGTTACTAGTTAACAAGATACTGCCAAAAACTCTCACACCCACTTAAACCTGACAGTTGTCCAGTACACCCATGTTCTTGTACTTACTACTACTGAGTTGAGTAGGATATAATTAGAGAGATACTAAACCCTGTATTCTAGGATATCGTTGCATGAATGTGATGCACAGATTGTAGGTTTACATTTCCACTACAGTGCAATGAAAACTTAAACAAGAGGATGTGAAATGTGTATTATTTTGTCCTACATCATACCAATACATCACAAGTACAACTTGTAACTTTCTTTTATCACCTGTATTTTGGGATTTTGCTGTTGTTTGTTTTGGTGGTACTGATGATGGTTTCACTCTTCACAGTGGTGGCAGTGGCAGGTGAGCCTGGTCCTCCAGGTGAGCCCGGCCCTGAGGGACCTGCTGGCCCTCCTGGCGAGCCAGGTGAGGATGCCACAGGTGAGCCCGGCCCCCAGGGACCTCCTGGACCTCCTGGAGCTCCTGGACGCTCCATTGCTGGCAAGCCTGGATCCCCAGGTGGACCTGGCAAACCTGGCAGTGATGGCGCACCTGGTGAGAAGGGAGACACCGGAGCCCCTGGCCCTCAGGGACCAAGGGGAGCCCCTGGAGCTACTGGAAGCCCTGGACCCGCTGGCCTCTCTGCTACTGGCAAGCCTGGACCTTCAGGTCTTCCTGGAGCAATGGGACCTAGAGGAGAGCCTGGTCTGAAGGGACATCCAGGTATTCCTGGTCTGCCAGGTCCTAAGGGAGATAGAGGTATTGGTGTTCAGGGACCTCAGGGTGAGACAGGACCAGAGGGACCTATGGGCCCTACCGGAGAACCAGGTGCAGCTGGAGTTGGAAAGCCAGGAAAAACAGGTGCTCCCGGTGAGCCAGGAAAGTCAGGTAGCCCAGGTAGGGATGGTGCCACAGGTCCAATGGGACCAATGGGACCTAAGGGACACACTGGTGCCCCAGGTGTAGGTGTTGCAGGTAAACCAGGTGAGAATGGTGCCCCAGGTCTGCCTGGCCCAGTTGGCCCTAAAGGCCACCAGGGACCTGCTGGAGCTCCTGGTGCCCCTGGAGTCCCCGGATATGGAAAGCCAGGTGCAAATGGTGAGAAGGGAGAGAGGGGAGCTACAGGTGCCACAGGTGCCACAGGTCCAAAGGGTGAGCAAGGTCCAACAGGTTATACTGGTGCTACTGGTGCAACTGGCCCCACTGGTCCTGCTGGACCTCAGGGTCCAAGAGGTTTCCAAGGTGAGCCTGGCGCTGCTGGCCCTAAAGGTGACACAGGTGTAGCTGGACCTCAGGGACCTAAGGGAAACAAGGGAGATCAGGGAGCACAGGGATTCGCAGGCAAGCAGGGTTACCCAGGCGCAGCTGGTCCTCCTGGACCCAGAGGAGCCACTGGAGCTACTGGTGATAAGGGTAATGTAGGTGCCCCAGGTACACCAGGTGCCCCAGGTATCCCAGGCCCTGCTGGACCCAAAGGTCACACTGGCCGTCCAGGTGAGCCAGGTGCTGCTGGTTCTGATGGTGCTCCAGGTTCTAGAGGTCCCGCTGGTCCTCAGGGTCCCGCTGGTGCTCCTGGCCTTAAGGGACACCCAGGTCTGCCTGGTGCTCCCGGTCCTGCTGGTTTGGCTGCCAAGGGTCTCACCGGACCTCAGGGTCCTCCTGGTCAGCCCGGTGAGCCTGGTGCTGATGGAGAAGCTGGCCCAGCTGGCCCTCCTGGTCCCCCTGGTCCTCCCGGTGAGGTTGTGTTTGAGAAGGGTATGGGAATGAGTGAGGTTATGGTCAAGTCCCCCATGTCTGCTTTCACAGCATCTCTGGCCACCCCCTACCCTGCTGCTGGCACCCCCATCAAGTTTGACCAGATTGTGTACAATGCTGAGAATCACTATGACCCCGAGAGCGGCATTTTCACTTGCCAGATTCCTGGAGTCTACTATTTCTCCTACAGCATCCATGTTAATGGTGCTCATGCCCTGGTTGCTCTGTACAAGAATGGCCAGCCTGTTATGTTCACCTATGATGAGTACAACAAGGGCTTCCTGGACCAGATGTCCGGTAGTGCTGTCCTCTTGCTCGATGAGCAGGACACAGTCTACGTCCAGATCCCCGATGATGAGGCCAATGGTGTCTTTGCTGCCGAGAATGTCCACTGCTCTTTCTCTGGGTTCCTTATTGCTTCAACGTGATACGTTGATACAGTAGTTCCCAAAAGCCAACCAACTAAATTTGCAATCTATTTCTCAAATTAAAGTAAACTCCCTGTTAATTTTTTCCTCAACCAATCAGACAGGCAGTTCACCCTTCTTTGAGGAATAGTAGCATCTCGACTTGAAAACTACAAGAAATGGGTGCTTAGAAGAAGGAAAACTAATTTATAAAAACAGGTGATCAGGGATGGGGGAAGCAATCCACAAAGTTACCAGTGAGCTTTTGTAATGGAGACAGCATGTGAAATTGAGGTGTTATAACTGTGTTGTGTCCTGACTTTTTCTTTTCCACTCTGTTCCTTTTATACTGACTTCAACTGGTGATTCTTAATTTAGTGTTTGTCTGTTTTTTTTTTTTGTTTTTTGTTTTTGTACCTGCTTGTTTTTGTTTGGGTGACCAATAATCTTATTAAAAGTACACAAATACTTTCTGTGCAACGTGTTGTAACTTGTTATCCTCGTATGTGACTTGAATATTGTGAAATGATCATGGTCAAATTGACCATAATGATAAGTCACCAGAATACTGTCATACAAACACAAACTACCAGCAACATGTTATATCCCTGAACATGCATTATGTCATGTAAAGCATAATGACCAAAATAAAAGATGTCTAAACAAATGTTTTGTCTCCAAAGATCTTTGTTGTCTTTATTGTATCTTGTTTGACAGTGTATTTAATGTAACAGATTTATTTAACTTTTAACTTTTGAAAGTATGGTGTGGGTGATTTCTTTTCTGTCTGGTTATCAGTAATTTGCAATATGGTACAAAGATTACAACCTTTCTACTTGCCTTTCGGTACAGCAGTAGATTAAAGCTTCACTAATGCTCCAGGACGTTACCTGTTATCCAAACTAATCTGTTACAAATTCTGCAAAAATATTAGATCTCTTCCAAAATATAAAAAGTAAAAAAAGATAGTCAAACTATCATTAATGAATGCTTGCATATTAGCTATATGACATAGATGTCATGTTCTCATGAGTCCCTGTCAGAGTTCAGATCTTTGTATGTAAGTAAAAGTAGCAATAAAGATTTAATAAATGGTTTATAACATCCTGTAATGTAGTTGTAAGCAAATCTAAATATTAATTAATAAAACACAATTACAGTTGCAAATACTGTACATTGATTAACACTTGAAAGGTCCCTATATGCACTTACAACTACATTATAGTGTATTATGAAACATTTATTAAAAGTTTGCATTGTTCTGGATGCTAAAGGGGGACATAAAGTGTTCCTGCAGTCAAAAGAAATGAAATCCCCCTTGAGCGATTATTCACATAAGCAGCAATATAATGTCATATACTATATTATATAGCCTACTATTGGTTTGCACTCTTGAATCCAGACGTTTTAAAAAGTAGTGTTATGTGCATATAACCAGTTATCAAGTAACTGTAGTGGAGTAAAAAGTACAATACTCACCTCTGAAATGTAAAATGGAAACACAAATTATAATACTAACGTAAGTACAGAAGAGTAAGTAGTACTTGAGTAACTGTACTAGTTACTTCACACCACAGGTGCCTGTATAGAAGCTGAGACAGATGAGGATCATAAAGTCCGAATTTCTCCCCACATAACGGACGCTGGTTGCCTGCTTGGCAGCCAAAGTTTACAAAAGCTACTCTACCATGCACGTCTGAATATAGGTGTTCTGAAAATAGTGAGCATGTGGGATGAGGGACAGGGATGGTCCTCTGGCAGAGCAGCAGCTGTTTGATCTTCCCTGGGAGAGAGAGCGAGACGGTGGTTAGGTGAGGGGCCCAAAAGACAGAAGAGAGAGGAAGCTGGTTGAAGGAAACCACTGGGGATTGCCATCTGAGGGGACTACCATTCAGAGACCGTCTGCGGCTTGGTGCATGAGGTGGGACCAACAGGAACACAGACGGAGCAGTGCCTCTGGTCGACTCCACAAACCACACTCCAAAATTATCTGTTGTGCTTTAAGGAATATTTTTTACTTTGATATATTTTGGGGTTTCTAGCAGGCTCACGTGTGTGTGTTTGTTTGTATTCATCTATACTCTTGTGTATCAATTTGTCTAGAAAGAACCTGCAAAACACTTTGATGTGGATGGAGAGTGGTGTGTGGCATGATGAGATACTTCATGGTTATGCATGCGATCCATGTGAGGCACACTAAGGGCTGAAATGAGTAGCAAATCCCTCAACAACCTGCTCAATATGGGCATGCAGACCAGGAAGCAGAAATAGAAATATTATGTGTAAAACACACCCTTCCTGCGGTGGCCATAGGCTGCAGTACACAAGGTTAAACTGGGTGCAAAGGAAATAGATGGTTTGAAATGAGCATGAGTACAGCTGTGGGTGGCTAAAAACACCCTGGAAGAGTTTGTAGCAAACTCTGCTACTCTTAAAAAGATTCTGGGGTTTTTATGGGGTTTTGTAGAAGAAGTCCCAACTTGTCGATGGTGAGCGTAGGCATCAGTTTAGGTCTGCACTGCAGTTGTTTGCTGTAGATACTAAAACTCTAGACACCATAAAAATGTTTGCTTCAAACTCTATCATTTAGGGTGCAAAAACCAGCAGCTCCGTGATTGAATCAAGTACAACTTACCCCCGAATCTCATCACATAATTACGTTGCGGCTGTTTCCCCAAGTAAGACAGTCATTTCCTAAAAATACTGCAGAGCAGCGAGCACGTCTCACTTTGACTTCTTGCAAATGAGGCTGGTTTCAAGAAAGAAAGATAATTGTGATAATTATACACTTTAGTATGTGATGTGTTGACTGGGGTGCAGCTTTCACGGGCTGTTTTGTCATTACTTCACACGATTTTTTTTTTTCACCTTTGACAGTGCAGCTGAAGGCAGACAGAAAGGGGGAGCCAAAGGTCACAAAATGGGACCACGCCTACGCTGCCGCAGTAGGGACACACTGCTACTACGTGAGCTAGTGCGGTGCCCCAGTGTGACATCATTTTGATGTGAAAATGCATTTACTTGAGAAAAACTGTTGCAGCTCTCCGTAACAGAGGCTGTGCAGCAGTTTATTGAAGCTTTTAAGCTTTCAGGAGTTTCAGGAGCAGGACCACACCTCAGACGTGCCACTTCCGACATTACCATAAATACCCTCCTAACCCTCTCATCCTCTTTTGCTCTCGAAATCTGCACCCTTTGTGCCCACCCCATTTCTTTCTCCCATTTCTCCCTCATCTTCCTACTCTCCATGGGGCTCTGAAGGGGGTCTCTCGTACACGGGTGTGTGCAGCAACAGACCAGTGTTATAAGAGTTCACACATCTGTAACAATCTTTCATTTAGTTAATTTAAACGTATCTTGACGTCAGACTTGCTAGTGAATCTTCTCCCTAATGTAATTAAGCAACCTTCTGATGGTGGTCTCTTAGATTTATAACATATTAACTATATTTTAGAGATTCTAAATCCCACCCAACAGATTTTAAATACTTCTCCACACACTGCCTGATTGACTTCACCTCAGGTTTTTTTTTCCCCCCTTCCTACGATGCACCACATGAGGGTGCTGTACTGCAAATAACTGCTGTGTGTTTAACCCTGCAGTAACCGGTCTCAGTCACAATATTTAAACCTCACGCCTACTCGGCTAAAGAGACGTTTGACGTCTGCTACAAATAAATGAGCCACTTTGTCTCTTCATTCCTTTATTCGGTCAGCGCTCACAGAAAATAAACACCTATAAAGCAGTTTGTAGGAAATGTTACATTCCATGTTAAATGAGGCGAGGCCTCGAGTTTATACAAAGAAAAAAAAGACACTGTTCAAAGATTTCACATCTAACCCCAAATGTGTGTGTGTGTGTGTGTGTGTGTGTGTGTGCTCTAAGTGGTATTGTAGTCATCACAGCTTGATGCAAAATTTGCTTAAAACATCTCCCAATTTTATTCAATCTTACAAATGGTGAAAAACAAGAAAACTTCATTTACAATGGGTAATCTGTTAAAAACTTCAGTCATTTAGGTACATCTCAGTCATAAAACCAGTAATATCAAAGTCTATACAACGTGCATTACTACAGAGTTTTGAAATGGTGGATTCTAAATGGGAAGTGATGAGCACCTATCGTTTTGACAGTTATCTAAATCTAGTTCATTCAGGAATGGTCGTGTCCACAGGAGCATTGAGTTTAAAGAGTTGTAAACAACTGTGCACTGCAAAGACAACATTTAAGACTTGGTTTAGGACTTTCCCTTTAAATATCACAATGTGTCAAATCTTGCAGACACAGCTTTAGCTGCTACATCCAATTGCCCAGCACCAAATACTTTGATAAAATATGTCAAATTCAGCAACGTGTCAACACAGTCATGGTTTCATGTAGAAAATAAAAAAAACAAAACGAACAAAAGAAAAACATTCACACTCACATTCGCACCTTCACACTCACGTCACAAATGCAAGCACCAATGAGCAGTGAGGAAGCAGCACACTCTCCAGTACACCTCCTGTCCGTCACTGCCAAGGACGTTGCAGTCATCATGGATGAGATGGTTGCAGAATAGTAAACAAACACCAACAAAAAAAAAATGAACAAAAAGAAATCCCTGGTTTTAGACAAGTCCTCGCATTCCTTCGCACGGGCTCCATCGCCTCCTTCATTCCGGTGTCTCGTTCAGCAGGATCACTCGGCGGCGGCCGTGGCCTCTGGACTGGCTGCCGTCTCTGGTTCAGTAGGTGAAGCTTCAGCTGGTTTCTCCTCTCCTCCTTCTGCCGCTGCTGGTTCTGCTGCTGGTTCTTCTGCCTTCGCCTCCTGCTCGGCCTTTGGCTCCTCAGCTGCAGCCTCCTTGGCTCCTTCCTCCCCAGCCTCAGCTGGCTTGGCCTCCTCAGCAGGTGCTTTCTCTCCTTCGCCTGCTTCTGCTTCTGCTGCTGCCACCGCTCCCTCCTCTGCTGCCTCCTCAGACTCCTTCTTGGTCTTCTTAAAAGAGAAGCCGCTGAGCTTGAAGGAAGGCTTCTTGAAGGAGAAACGCTTTTTCTTCTGCTTGCCATCCTCGCTGGTGGACGGAGTGCCTTCCTCCGGCTTGGCAGAAGCCTCTCCGTTTGTGGCGGCCGGCTCCTTCTCTCCGTTGGCCTCGGCACCCTCTACTTTCTCGCCCTCTTCTTTCGGTGCCTCCTCAGTGGGAGTGCTGCCGTTGGCCTGAACATCGGCTTTGTTGGCGTCCTCTGCAGCCGGAGAGGCATCCCCATTGGTTTTGGCATGACCGTTCTCCTGGAAGGAAACAGAATGAAAAACGTTGAGTTATAAACGTGGGTTGGACTACATTTGAATCCAAGAATGCCTCTGCAAAATCTGCACATGCTTTTGATATTTAATTAAATTCATCCACAGCTAAGAACCAATGGGAAAATAGCCCTAAAACTGCAGCAACATCTGTTACTAGGAGAGTGACGACAGATCTGTGGCTTTCAGCAGTAGGCTAATCTGTTAGACTGCAGTATGGCAGGAATCCACCAGGTGGCGTTCAGTGTGGAGCCGGTGAATACAACACAGGAATTTGGGGATTTTTTTTTTTCCACCTTTTTTTAAAATAACTTATCAAGCATTGTGTGTTATTTTAATTTCCACACACTCCTCTCATCGCACTCTTTGTGTTTTGTGCACATTGTTCATTTTATAGGTGGTGTGTGCCGTATAAAAACGTGGCTCCTTTCTTGAACCTGGCAACAAAGGCGTGGTAGCGTTTTTAAAATGGCCATGCCACCAGTGAGAGCAGCCACAAACCCCCCGGCTCAACACATTCAAACAAATAAAATTAAATTTAAAAAAAACAGCCAGTGTTTAAAAAGCTGCAGATTAACAGGATCTGACTGTTTATTATAATAAATTAAGTCATTTAAACAATAAAACATTCATATTAGATGTGCAGCTTCGTCTTCATATTCATACATATGAATTAAAATCTCCTTTTAAAATGCTGCATTTATTTGAAACAATGCCGCAAAGTGCATGAAATTGTAACAAAGCACTCGCTCGGTGGTACATGTGGCCACTTTCCCTTGAATGCCGGTGTGCGTGGGGATGCTACAGGGAACATGGAGCACGCCATCGACGCAACACATTGCTACAATCAGACACACACACACACACACACACACAAAAAAAATCCGCTCCAGTGATTAAGACTTGAGATAATTAAAAACGTGATTTACCTGTCCGTTCGTCTTCGCTGCAACAGCTGCACCTTCTGCCGGTTTTTCCACCGCAGCTTCCTCTTTTCCAGCGGTTTTGGAGATTTGTGCTCCCATGCTTTTTGGTGCAACAAAGGAACCCCAACCGATCAAATGAATGAACAAAGACCGCAAAGCTTCCTCCCCCCCAAAAAAAATCAAGTCAAACGCCGGCACCTCCTTCTTCCAGAGAAACAAGAAAAATCAACCCGAAAACCGAAACGACCGCAAAGAGACGTGTGAGAAGTTGCACGGTGGAGGGAAAAAATGTGGCAAAGACGCAAAAAGAAACGCGAATTCTTTCAATTTTTTTTCCTCGAGCAGAGTTTGTAAATGGAGAAATTGGCCCCGCCGCAAATGAGATGCGGAGTACAACGCCCAAGTCCACTGATGAATGGGCACTGGGGCTATGACGACAAAGCCAGCCCGTCTCCACCAATCACAAGTCCCGAATCCAACGAGTGGGGAGGGGGACATGGAGTGGGGGACATGGACAATAGGAGAGGCACAACAACATGGCCAACAACTTGTTTTTATATCCACCTCAGAGCGCAAAAACTTCATTTTATTTCGGACTGAAATTAAGAAATTTCACATCATCGCGTCCTGAAGATTCACCTGAAGTATCACAGCAAGCTCTGATCATCCCATGTTCATGTAAACAATGTGATGCACATAACATAAATGGATAGCCAAAATACTTGTCCAGCCATCACAATATTGACTTATTGAATTAAACAATATAAGAATATTTAGAAATAATCATTTCCACTGGGTCACTCTTACATTTATTTATACAGTGAGAGCAATAAACATGTCATTTTTTGTAATTGTATGGTCATACAACAAGATACAACATGCTATGATAAATATACAATATAATATTAGATAATATAGTCTACATCATTATGGTATGTATACAGTAATATACAGTACAATGTAATTTATAATATTCAAGATTCATATGCAGTCATATGCCGAGTAAAAACACATTTTATTTTTATACAGCAATGAAATTCTTAATTTGCCCGACTCCCTTTACACAGACGTGCAACAATAAGACAAATACACAACACAATCATGATTGAAAAATAGAATAAAGTTAGAATATGAAATGGAAATAAAATTTAAAGATCTTAAAAAGGTGCCCACTGTCTAACATGGCCCACATCGTTATGGTATATGTACAATAATATACAATATCATCTGAAATAATATAGCCTACATTATTATTGCATATAAGATTAAAAAAAATAGATAATATAATAAAAAAATATACTAGATGCACTGATGATCTGTATGTATGAACAATAATATAACATATAATCTGAAATAATGTAGCCTACATCCTTATTGCATATTTCTGTAGACTGTAAAACACAGCTCATATTTTCAACCTGACCATATTCATTGATATACAAAGCTGTAACAAAGAAGTTGTTTGTCCCAACTTTTAAATTAATATACGTGCCACAACAGCGGCATGTTTTGGACAGCTGAGCTGAGAAAGCACCGCTCAGCTGGTCTCGTATTATATCATCACGCAAACCCTCCTGACGTACGCCTTGTTCAGTAAACAGACGTCCCCTGGAACTATAAGCCCCTGTGCCCACAACTTCCCTCATCCCTCTTCTTGCATAATAGCGTCTTGTCTGCATGTTGCAGCTGGAGCATCCCAGTGACCCAGATATAATGAGAGTTTATGGCCCCTCTGCTCCAGCAGCCTGCAGTGCTCTGACTCCACCACCAGCCACAAGTCTCCGCTCTCCTGCCATCACTGCATGACCCACATCTCCATGGTTACCGGTCCAAAATGGCTCTAAGGAAAGAAGAGGCTGCACGTCGAGCACTTCAAGCGAACATGACTCCTGGTTGTGGAGAATTAGCGTGAGAGAGAGTTCAAAAACTAAGCCATGCAGACAACAGTTTGAGGATTAGGGTGACTTCTTTCACCCACCCTCCCTTCATCAGGCTAACTAGGCCACGCTCATTGTTGTGATATTCTGATTACATGCAAAGCTGTAATTATTATGGTGAGCTGCCATGAATATGTAAACCGGGGGACAAAGCCAGCAGGGCATGAAGTGTTTTCAACAACACCATGCAACACAGACCTTCAGACATAAAGATGTCACGTTAGTGTCTCAGGTGGAGTGTGTGTGAGCAATATTTGCACAGCTATTGAACACCAACTTATAAAAAGGCACAAACCAAGACGCAATCTTAAACCTGTTAAAGATTTCCATTAAACTTCTCATTTAAAACATTTCAGCCTTTAATCGTCCCAATTCAGAGAAGGCTTGTTTTGTTTTTTAGACTGACCGCACAGTTTTTATAATTACGATCCTCTAACAAACAGTAGAGATGAACAATAATGATCAATGTACTTCTCTACGTCTCCATTCACTGTCAAAGCTAGAAAATCGTGAAATATGTACAGTGTGCTTTGTTTTGTCCAACCAATAGTTTGTAGGAAAGGACAGATGACAGATGGCCTGTTCTCAGAACTGAATATCTCAGAGTTTTGGACTGTTGATCAGACAAAACAACAGTGTGATTCATAAAATGTCAGAAAATATTTGTAAAAAACATCCTTGTTGATGTCTTCAAATGCCTTTTTCTTCATATATTCATTTTATACGATATAAAATCAGAGAAAAGCAGCAAAGTCAGAGCAGATTTTTGGTATTTTTGCTTGTGTGCTCTCACCCACTTTGTCACACAGTTCAAACCCCAATTGTATCTTTACAGTATGTCTGAAAGATAAAATATTAAAAATGTTTTTACAGTCTGCACAGATTGTTCTCTATTGAAGTGGCATTGAAGTGACAACAGCAATGTTTATGTTAAGAGGACAGTGCAGTCTAAGTTTGTTTAATGATCTTCAGCCAATATATCTAATTTGCATTTTGTTTCCTATCATTAAATATATAAAGATACATATTTGTTGTCATTGGGTCTTCAGACAAAACAAAGCACCTTGTACTCTGTGACACTGTGATGGACATTTGTCTCTATTTTCTGACACTGTATAGACAAAACCATGAATTGATTACTTAGAAAAGGTTTATTTGATAATGATCATAATTATTAACTGCAGCGTGTCTGATCTGCTGGTGGCAGAGTTGAATTGAAGGGTTGGTAGTTTGATTCTTGATTCTTCCTGTTCGAATGTCAAAGCACTGAACTCTGAATTGCCTCTAGCGTGTGTGTAGACACAAATTGTTTTGGACGAACACCAAAATGAGCTGAGCTTGATAACACTGCATGTGATTGACATTGTTGATTTAAGAAGCTTGTTTAGCTAGCCAAATAATCCTGGAGTTCATGCCTGGCACATTCAAACAGCTGCAAAACCGCAGGAATATTACATGAGTCGAGGTCAGAGGTCAGCTTTAGGACTGAACACATTCCTGAGCAGGTTAACTCGCCGTAAACCTTTGTTAAATATCAAAAAGTAACATACAAATCTGGATAAAGATTGTTTGTCCTCATCGTTGGAGCACATGTTGCATTTTGCACCTCTGATGTTTGCATTCACACAGAAGGAATCTTTCATTTGCTTGGAAAGATTCCAGAAAATGACATAAAATAAGAAGCTACTGAGTGATTTCTTTTTGCCTATTGAACATTACGGTGGGACTTCACTAGTCTATTATTCATCTGCCATTCATGGAGAGCCAATTATGTATGCAGTTTTAATTCCAACAAGAAAAAAAACTCTCCAGCACTTAGTTGGAACAAAAACTAATCCACTTAGACCACCAGGGGAAATTGTTGCATACAATAGGATGAAACAAAAAATTAGACTCAAAGATTTATGAATTTCTTTACGCTCTGATTAATGTGTCTTTCTCTGCATGAGGGCCTGTCTTTCTTATGCACGTTATCTAAAAGAAAACGAGAGCTCAGCTCTGAACACTTGAAGGAAAACAGACAATTCGCCAACCTTGCCCTGTTTTCCAGTCACTCCACAGACGAGGAGGTGTCTCCACCACCACCTCCACCACCACCACCATGAATTGTAACCTGTTATTGGAGGAGGGCGCTGTCAGTCACAGTCTCTCGGTCGGTGTGGGTCTGCATCAGCCGTACGCAATCACAGCTGCGTCAAGACGCACGCAGATAAACCGGAAAATAAAACAGCACGGGCATTTCAAAATAAAAGCGCAAAGGTTATACGCTTAGAAATCACTTATTGGTGGTGCTTAACATAATCTTCCTAATACAGAGTTAGTGGGATTACTGTCTTATACTCTGGTTAAGCGCATTAGGATTGTTCATCTTTATTCTTGTTTTCGCCTTGAGGTGATATGTTCAATTTTAGTGAGAAAAACAGCTTTAATTTTACAGCTTTATCCGGAACCTGCATGTGTTGTTTGTGTGCGCTTGCCTCCAGTCGCCATCGTCATCATCTGTACGCACGGCGGCGACAGGAGCTCCTGAATCGGCAGGGTCGGGTATCCCACCGCTATTCTCTCTCTATGCGAGGGAAAAACACAAACAGAGAGTAGAAAAATATCGGCGATTTCCCTTCTGGAAACTCCGATGGATTAATCTGGATTTTTTCTGCGGTAAGCATGCTTTTTTTCTCTCTCTCTCTCTCTCCTCCTTCTTACCCTGTGTTGAATTTCAATTGGTGCACCCGCCTTGTCCCCTATTTTGCGCTGTGTACTGCGAGATGAATTCATCACGGGAGAGACAGAGAGAAATAAATAACACACTGTGTGGCTCGTTGTATTCGCTCCAGTCATTCTGCAGATGTAGGTGCGCGTGTTTGATGGATAACTTTGTCCTCACAAGGAGGACCAAACAGAGACAGCGGTTTGGTGGTGGGGGGTAATTGTGGATGATGTTTTGCAGTGCTGTGATTGTGGAGAATGGGGCTCTTGTGTTGCAGCAGCAGCAGCAGCAGCAGCAGCAGGGATGGATGCGCTGCAGAGCAGAGCTGACCACTGAGGACATGCACACACACACACACACACACACACACACATGATAAACGCCACAATGGCCTGCAGACAGCCTCCTATTGATTCACCTCAAAATAATTGTCATATGATTTAAACTAATTGCATTGCCACGCTGTTAAATATCCAATTAAAGCTGTCCTAATCGGGTTATCTCATGTGTCTGGAGGTGCAGACATCCATCTTGTTGGCAAACACCGGGCATGATGTGTAAAAGTGTGTGTAGCTGGGAGATAAAGCCACAGTTTCATCCATGTGCAGTAAGTTGGGCAGTAGTTGTGTGTTGGTTTGTAAATATGCACCGGGCGCCCTGAAGCTGCGAGGATTCAGCCTGTCATGGGTCCATGAATGACTACACAATTGGCGTGCGTGATGTACATCAAATGTGAATGAAAGGAGACGCATATTCTGGTTCATGGACCATGTACATTTCCCCACAGGGCCTCCCTGTCCATACAGTTGAGCCTATACTTAGGCCTGGAGACACACTGGCATGTAAGCTGCTACTTCAGGCCTTCAGGTTCAGATGAAATATGCCATCAGAGAGGTGAAATATTTAGGCCAGTGAGAGGTTCATCTCTGGTTAAAGCTAAGTATCTAGTTGGTTTTGTGTCGGTCAACACATACAGTTAGGGCTGCAGACTAATGTTCATTTAGAGCTGCCACGAGTTGATCAACAGTAAATTAATACAACTGTTTTGATCATCAATCAATAATCAGGGTTATTTTTGAAGCCAAAATGAGACACTCGATGGTTTCAGGCAGCTTCTCTGATGTGATGATTTGCTGCTTTTCTTAAGATTATCATAAGCTGATTATCTTTTTCTGGTTTTGGACTGTTTATCAGACAAAACAACATTTTGGTTTAGTTCATAAAATGTCAGAAAACATCCTTGGTGATGTCTTCAAATGCCTTTTTTTCTTCATATATTCAGTTTTTATGATACAAGCAGCAAATTCTCATTATGGAGAAACATTTTTTGGCATCTTTGCTAAAAAAAAATTGACAAACAAATCTCAAAGTAGTCGCCAATTCATTTTTCTGTCAGTCTCCTAATTGATTAGTCATCTAATCATTGCAGCTCTACCTCCAGCGTGTGGCTTGTGCATCAGTTTGCACTTTCTATCAACCAAAGTGTTACTCAGTTCCACCACATAACGTCCAACCTCTGTCGCTGAAGTCCCACCACATCATTATTTCCAGTGGATTCTTACATTGAACATTGCCCTCCACTGGCACAAGATCTGGAAAGAATGGTTTAAACCCCCTCAGCGCAGACTGACAGAGAATCTGCTCTTCTTTGTGGAAAAAAAAAAAAGTTAATGTTTTTTTCTAATTTGCCCTTTTCTCCTATTTGGAAAATATTCATCTACTAGGCACAAATCTCTCTGACTGAATGGCCTCAGTGATTTAACAACATGACTCAACATACTCAACAAACTGTGGACATTGTGACACCGGATCGCAGTTAGGTTTAAACCCACACGTACATACTGTATGAAGCTCAGCTGTGAGATTTATAACCACTTCATTCAGTACGTGAAGAATGCTTTGAAAGCCTCAACAGTGAATTGCATTGTGCTGATAATCTTGTAGCAGAGTGAAATGTGGCCATTGTCTTGTTGTTGATACGCTGAATGAACTCAGTTGTCCGACACAAGCAAATATTGTAACTATTCGGAGAATGGCAGCCAGAAGGAGGTGACTGTCAGAGTTGTACGAACAACAATAAACACAGGAGCGAGTTTCATATGCATTCGAATGGCACACAGCTGAACATGATCCTCTTTCAGGTCATTACTTTGGTGAATGGACGGAACATTGCGTTTTTTGGAGTTGAATAATGTCGCTGCGAGCGCGACTTCAGTAGGAGGGCTGTGGGAGGTTTGACCTTGTTTTGTGCGTTATCAATGATCTGAGTGTAAAGGGACCCCACACTTCAGTTTAAACAGAGCTGCTTTGTTACCCTCTTTGTTGAACTGCAAAATGATTGTGATGATGATTTTCTGGAGAGATTTGTAAGCTCATCAGGGTTAAATAATGAAGATGCAGTGACAGCACAGTTTTAAAAAAAAGGTTTAAACTGTTCTATGATAACAAATATAGAAAAGAAATAACATCAGGTCAGCGTGTTACCAATTAAATAGTGTGTTCCCATTGGACCTGAAACCATTAGCCTATTATTTTGAACTATTCTGATTATCACTTAATCTTTAGAGTCATTTTTTTCAAGCAAAAACGACAGAAACATCTTCTTAGATGTGACAATTTGCTGCTTTTTGTATATAACGAAACATCTGAAGACTTCAGAAATTCTATTGCCCATTTTTTGCTGTTTTCTGCGACTTTATAGACAGGAAGATTCATTGATTACTTCATACCAGGGTGGCAACTAACAAGCATTTTCGTTATTGTGTTTAGTCTATTAAAGAAAAGATCAACAATTTCCCAAGTTGATGTCTTTAAATGTTTTCTTTTGTCCCACCAGCAGCTCAAAACCCGAAAGAAGCAGCGAATTTTCCCTTTCTGGTTGTCTGATGATCGACTTATTGATTAATCCATTACATATAGTGCATCAACATCAATGCTTTTTTTTTTTTTTTTCAGTCCAAACGTTCATTTTTTCAGACGGCACATGTGTCTGTTTCCCAGGCCTGACTGTCTGCTGTCTCCTGTTTAATCCATCAGTTATGCTGTGTGACCCTGACACGTCTGTCCTTTTTTAATTTAGTATATTGATCTGGCAGCTTCACTATAAATGGCTGGGGCTCTCATTATGACTCCCAGCTCACTGTGTTACTGTGGATGATTAACACTTGTGCCTGTGCGGCGTCAAAATAAAGGCAGTCATTGCGGGAAATTAATTTCCAGTTGAGCCCAGCAGCTGTGACTGATGTAGTAGCACTAACCCCGTCCTGGTGTTCAGATAATATTGGCGTCTTCATTTCTCTTCACTTCCTGATGTGAAGGAATCTTGCAGCGGCGTTGACAAATAGTATCCAACAGATTTGGCCAGACATCAGAGTCAGATTTCAGACTGCATCTTGAGCTGATCAAGATGAGGAGAATTAATGTGATACCCTTGCCCGTCTGTATTTTTGCGTGAAAGTCAAGTCCCCCTCTCTCTCTCTCTCTCTCTCTCTCTCTATTAACTGTTACAACACATCACATAACTACAATCCTGTCCCCCTCGGACCTTTACTTATCACGTCACTGTGGTCTTCTCGGAGGCAAGCTGTTCATTTGGGTCTGAAAATAGCGTGATGAGTGTTCTTGCAGGCTGAGGTGGTCATGCGATACTCAGGCAGTGCCACGGAAAGAAACAAGCCCTGCGGCTCTGCTTTATTTTTTATTTTTTTGATGGGGGGGGGGGGGGGGGGGGGGGGGGCTTGTGCTGCAAGTTGGGCATGGAGCGGTGTAGTATGTCCCTGAGAGCTCTCACCTAAAATCATTATGTTGCAGGGCTTTGTCTTGACATTTTGATATGAAATCTAGTGTTGAATCACGTGTCATTGAATAACAGAGAGTAGTCGCCTCTTGGGTTTGAAAGGAAGTGATGAATGACTTGTGAAACTCATATTATTGTGAGAATGTAATGAATCTGCCTGTGGCTGTCAAATGTGCTCAGGCTAAACCTGATAAATCCAGATTATCTCCTTTTTAAAATAAAGTGCTTCTCAGGTCCAGAGATGGCAGTTTCATATTGCAACTTTACCAACACAACCTCATTCATATACAAATGTTTACTGAGTGAACACCGTGCCAAAAAAAACAATACCAGAACATGAACATATGTATATAAACAGCACAAGATGGCCTGGTTTCTGTGCAGCAGAATGGTTACAGATATGTTAAAGCTGTGGTAGTCCCTGGCCTTTTTACTTCAAGAGCAGGAAGATTTTCATAATCCCCACAGGCAGTACGGCGACGTGAGATCTCCCCTCATTTACTCTGATCCCTCCAGGAGAGGATGCAGTGCTATTTCAATCACCGCAGTTAAAGAGAAAATGCACCAGAAAACAGACTTTACCTGAGTTTTCTCCACCAAAGCTGTCACAGATTTTAATGTGTTACTAACCCAGTTTTCATCAAGCAAGAGGCTGGATTTCTGTGAGCTGGTTATATTGTTGTGTATGCATATAGGTTTAGATTTTGAGCTCCAGAAAGTGTCCCATTGAGTTTATGATCGTAAACACACTTGACTACATTTCTACTGTTCTACTGGAGACGCTTGTGCATTTCCCCTTAAATGGAAACTGTCAGCTGAACACATGTTTAAGTGGAGTTTTACTTATCTGCTCTCAAGTGCAGAGGGACACTGCGAATACCAGGAGATATAAGATGTAGATATTAATGTCAAGGAAGATTATATGTTATTTTAAGGATTACCAGAGAATCAGCAGTCCTCCTCCTGCTTGTATTTCAGTCTGTGGTCTCAGCTTTGGTCTGGGCTTATACTGTAATGCTACCGCTAGGCTTGTCTCTTTCTGGGTATTTAATGGGCTCTTATTGGCAGTAATGAATCACAGTGATCTCCCTCTATCTGCAGTGGCTCCGTTCTTCTCTTAGTTAAGCAGTGTAAATATAGACGGGAGGAACTGAAAATGCTTTGAATTCTTGGTAGGCATGTATTTTTCCATACACCTGTGGGCTGCAGGTATTTGGAGATTTGACCTTTGATATGTGCTTTTATATGTGACTTGTCTTTTTTTTCCTGCTGTCACAGTCTATCTTACTTTTATGAATCTCAAGTCCACAGAAAAAGAAACATCACAGGCTTTTTGGGAGGTACTTCAGGTGTCAAATGATAAATGTGACACTATAACTCCATTTTTTTAATTTTGTCTTAAATATGAGGTGCTTTCAGGAAAGTTCAACTCTGGTGTAAGATGTTTGTTTTCAAAGCTTGTATCTTGTTGCAGTACTCACAGTGTTCAAGCGAGTGACACATCTGTTTGCACTTTTTTTTCCTGATGTAGGCATTTTGGGTTTCTTGCTAGTAAATGTAAAACAGGCCTGAAGGAATTTTGGTCATACACTCTGCAGCTTTCCTTGTAACCATTAAGCTCCAGTGTCCTTCAGGACATACCTCTGATTCCAGCTCATTTGAGGCTGCAAACTAGTTTTCCTAATAGGAAAAAAATGTCCGTCACACAGTTCACGGAGCCTGTGGTGACATCTTGAAATGTCTTGTTTTTTCTGATCAGGAGTTCAAAACCGGAAAGTATTTAGTTTACTGTCATAGAAGACTAAGAAAAAGAGAAAATGTTCACATTTGAGAAGCTGGAACTGGTGAATTTTGGCCATTTTTACTTAAAATGACTGAATATTTGATTGAATTGACTGATTGTTTCAGCTCTAAATCAAATTTAATGAGCTAAAAGTGGAATCTTTTCTAGATACGTGATGCTGCTGGTTATCTTTTTATATTATACATGTTTGTCACATTTCCTGGCTAATGTTCAGTCTATATCTTTGGCAAAAACAACCTTTTTCATTAGCCTGAACTGTACTGTTTGGATCTGAATCTTTAGCTGAGGCCAAAAGTGGTCAAGTAGTTTCCCTCTTCCTCCGTCTGCTGCAGCGCTGGAGTTTGCCCCCTAGCACCACGTCTCTCCATCCACAGCGACTGTAAACAAGTGTGTTTCCAATTAGCTGTCTTCGAAGTCAGCTGGCTGCTAAGCTGATGAAAGACAACAGTGCTGTCAGCGGTCTCTTCCTAAACCTGTTGTACCGGCTTCATGAGTTTTAGAGCTTAAAGGGGGGGCACAGTGAGCCCAAATGTGCTTTAGTTTAACTGGGTCTTTAAAGTCGGTAAGGCTTTTTTTTAAATTGGGAAAGCAGATCACTCATTACAGAAACTGGTTTAGCTTTGCTTTAGTAAGGCTTAATGTTCCATCGGTCCCCTCCTCATGAGACTCGTGTGTAGAGCCAGGGAGTGGTTTGCCGTTAAGGGTCTCCCTGTGCATTTAAACTCAGTGCTGTGAATCTATAGATGGGCGTGTGGCTCCTTGTAAAGAAAACAAAAATAAAGTGTATGCCAACTTGTAAATGCAATGGCTGGGTGTAAATTCTTCTCACAAGTGTGGTCCTGCAATAAGATGGAAAAGTAAACCATAATGAGCGGTGCTGTTAAGTTCTTGTATATATTCTCACACACATATATCACGCATGTATTTACAACCATGATCGCGTTAGCCATACACTGCATCTCTGTCGCTTCATGTTCCTCTGTATAATTAGTAAACGTGTTTAATTTCAGCCTAATTGAAAGATTTTTCACTCTGGTCTGTGTAACTCTCAGAGGAAGCTCTGAAATAATGGAATATTGAATCATAATTTCCCCAATGGAGACGGCTTTTGAGCTATTATTTTACCTACGTGCTAATTTCATCTCTTTCTCTCTCTCTCCACCCACAGAAAGTAGAGAATGGGCTGTGTCCAATGTAAGGATAAAGAAGCAGCAAAACTCACTGATGACCGGGAGACCAGCCTCTCACACAACTCGGGGTACCGCTATGGATCCGACCCCACACCTCAGCACTACCCCAGCTTTGGGGTCACCACCATCCCCAACTACAATAACTTCCACACCGGCGCCACACAGGGGGTGACCGTGTTCGGAGGAGTCCACACGTCCTCGCAGTCTGGCACGCTTCGGTCTCGGGGCGGGACAGGTGAGGTTGAAGAAGCTCTTTAGCACCAATGGGGTTCTGCTGGTCCAGGTTTTTGAACGCTGTAGCTCTTTATTGGAAATGTGTTTAGACCTCCATGCATGACAAGTCTCTAACTAATATAAATACAATTATTTTGGTGGTTTAGTAGCTTTTCAAAGTGAAAAATGATTCAACATTTTAGAAAATACACTTCTGTACTTTCTTGCTGGGAGTTATGGCGTGCTTACACACAAAGTGTTTCAGCCGCAGGGGCAACAGTAGCTCAGTTGGCTTTGGGAACTGGAGGGTGGCTGGTTCAAGTTCAGTACCACCGGTAGCTGAATAGATGCCAGTTCACCTTCGGAGTACTTGCACGGTACTGAACCCCTTACTGCTCCCAGCGTGCCGCTACCTGGCAGCCGATCACTCCACCTTCTCTCCACATTTGCATGTCTATAAGCCCTTTGTGTGTGTGTGTGTATGGATGTATTTTAAGCCTATATAAGTAAAGTGAAAAAAGCATTTCTCCATTGAGGGATCAGTAAAGTCTTGCAGTCTCTGCATGTCTCTGTTGTCCATGTCAGCTTGGTCACAGAACAGATACTCCTCCTATTGTACGCAATCCTGCCATCTACATCATGCACCATAAGCGCTACAGCCTGCAGATGTTAGCTTAACTTAGCATAAAGACCAGGAACACACAGATTTAGCTGGTGGTTCTGTCCGCAGCTAGCAAATCCACTTACCAGTACCTCTAAAGCTCTCTGATTAACATTTTAGATCTAATTTGTTTCATCTGAGCAAAAAGCAAATTGTAAAAATAACAAGTTGCGTTTTTTATGTGCAGGACTATTTCGACAGAGCCAGGCTAGCTGTTTCCCTTTGTTTACAGCCTTTATGCTAAGCTAAGCTAACACAGACATGAGAGTGGTATCGATCTTCTCTCTGCAAGAAAGAAAATAAGCGTATTTTCCAAACTGTTCCTTTAGGACAGGGTGACAGGGTGACATTGTAAGTGGAAAATTCTTGAAATGTGTTGCTGTCACCAAACGGGGGTCAAATTACAAACAGGGCAATTAAAAGAGAAATAAAATGTCAGTCTAAAGTTGTAAAGCTGTAAACGTCTGCGAGGACCACTCACTGTCTGGCCCTCGTCCAACATTCAATAAAGCTGCTAACGTCGTAATGTCGACTGACCGGTACACTGCGTTTGTCTAGTGGCTAGTTTTCACCTCAGACACATATTGGACGATTTCAATGAACTCGGAAACGTCAGATGTCAGATCATGTTTCTACTTTTTCCCTCTTATACTTAAAGTAAATATGTGAAAGTATGAAAGTTAATGGAGAACAGAGTGACCTAAATTATTGCCGAGGCACATCTGATGACCATAAAGATCAGACATTGTGCTGTTAGTGTTTGTGTTGTTCCTCACTTATGATTTAAGGATACATATGATGTGTGATGCATAAATTAACAGCATCTTCTTGGTTTGATAACAGCTACCCAGGGCTTTTTTTTTTTAGAGAAACACTCCAGCTTGTATAAATAAGAAATTGCTCCAGGAGGGCAGCACTAAGCAACATTCACATCTGAGACTGTAAAGAGACATTTGAGCTAAATAAACACTCAAACAACAGTCGACGAGGACTGAAGAGTAGAGAGTAGAGCTAAAAATGTCATCTGACCCCCCTGTGAAGGGAGACAGAGAGCAGTTCTGGTCACTGTAAGGTTTATTGCGTTTCCAGAGGTCACTGCGTCGACAGGGAAATGTGCAGGGTTTTATTGCAGCTCTGACTGTCCGGGGAGGATTCATATCAAATCAGAAAATGAAATCATTTTACAGTTCCAGGCTTATTAAGAGATACAGGGACTCCAGGGCAGTTCCCAATCGCATCAGATAAATTTGATTGGACTCATCGTTCCTAAAGGACGCTCTGTCTGATAAGGCGAGAGTTTTATTTGTTTGCATGTTAAACCTGTCATAATTGATTTCTTTTTGTTTAGTTTTTTTGGGCCCTCTGGAGTCAGTCCAACACAACACTGACATGTTATTGGCTTTTAAACTTTACGGCGAACGTCTTAGCGGACAGCTGATTTACACACCCTCCACCATGTTCACCAGCTAGTCGCTTACTTTGCTCGCTGTTAAGTGTTGAGCAGGCATTGTGCAGTGGGGGTTTATCAGAGCAGCTGCCTGCTGCGGCTGAAAAACGCTTGCAAGAGTGGCGAGAGTGACGCAAAACATTATATTTGCAGGCTGTGATGCTAAAATGCTTTGTCAAGCTGATAGAGTCAGGTGATAACGCTCTCTCTTTTGACGCAATAATATAAAAAACATTGACGAAGGCAGCTTTAAAAACATGAAGTATACAGACGATATTAAAGATGTTATTTAATACAGAGGAAAAGGCTCCCAAAACTCATTACCGCCACATTTCGTTATGCAATGTCATTAATATTATTATAAATTATGAAACAGAACCCTAAGTGAGAGATAATTATGACCAAATGAGAAAGTTAGTTTCCTATGTGACGGCCTCCATTATCTCTGCTGGTGAGATATTTGTGTGGTTTGAAAATAAGACCTAAAATGATCTGAAAGATTTATCTGTCTAAATTGCATGTTGTGTTTAAAAGTACATCAATGTCATGAGTCTGTCATGAATCTGAAATAAATCAGCAGGAGCCATTACATAACAAGCAGCCCATGCATGAGACAGATGAGCAAACCCGACAATGAAAATCCCAGCGACCTCAGACATGCAGCTCACTTCTGCTAACTCTAACCACCACGTGTCACTTTTTGTTTCCCTGCAGGGGTGACTCTGTTTGTGGCTCTTTACGACTACGAAGCCAGGACCGAGGATGACCTCAGCTTCAGGAAGGGGGAGAGGTTCCAGATCCTCAACAGCACGTAAGTGTGAAAACATCTGCATGACAGCATTAAGGGTGGCGGCCGTGTTTTCCCTCTCTGTTTTTTCTCAGTCGAGAATTTGGAAACGGGAATGTTGTTTCACGGGCACAGACAAAGGAAACAGGTCTCTTTGTTATAGACTTCATCATGCTCAGGTCAAGTTGGACAGATTTATCATGGTTTAATGATTTCTGACAGTTTGCATCATAGAAATAAAACACGGGTTGCTCTGCTTTTACACACAGGGTATGAATGAACTACATTTGAAGTCCTCCTATACTAGACTTTACTTGAATTCACCTCACTTTTTGTGTAAGTAAAGGTCACACTGAGCCAGAAAAAGAACCCACATCAGCTTTCCTGCTTCTTCTTATTTAACGTCTACGTGAACACACATTTTCTCCTGCGCCTTGGTAAACCAGGTAAACATTCATTGGCGAAAAGTGTGCTGCTAACGTCAGTTTGTCGTCTAGGCAGCTGCTCAGCTGCAGCTGCAGCACATTGCACATGTAAACGTATATGCAAATGTCACTTTGGTCCCATTAGTTGCTGGCATGCTTCACTAACAACATGCTGTCTGACATGACATGTAGGCTACGGTACAAGTTTGTTTTTGTTTTTTTTTACTTTCTTGTCACTCTGTTAGCCTGCCAGCTGCTGCCAATCGAAACAGAGAGCCAGCTGTTCCCTCCAGCCTGCTCAGACGAAAAAGGAGAATATTCCTTCCTTTTTAACAATTAAAAAAAACACAGTGGCATTGTTTTTGAGTACAAAAAGGGATGATACAATTTCAGTTGGACTTCATAGCGATGATTCACCGTAGGAGCCCACACACTAGAAAACAACCACTTTAAATGTTTGTTTTTTATGCGCTCTCTACTGAGCACTCAGACACAAGACAGCCAATAAATCTGATCACCCACTACCGAGTGTTTATTTATGCCCGTCTGCATAATGTGTAAATGTCTCTCTGCTTATTCCAACCTGCCTCCATCCTCTGTGTCTCTCTTCAGCGAGGGAGACTGGTGGGAGGCTCGTTCTCTCACTACAGGTGGAACTGGGTACATTCCCAGTAATTATGTTGCTCCGGTGGACTCGATCCAGGCTGAGGAGTGAGTGAAACTTTTTTTTATATGAGCGCACATTCACACAGAGTCTGAGGCCCGGCAGCTTCATCAGCAGCATATTATAAATATTTGAGAGCTCATCTCATTGCCGTTTGTCAAATGTGGCAAAAGCGGCACGTACAGTAAGGATAGAAGACTGAATATTTGAAAAATGTTTAAACCAAATATTAGACTTCATAGATTGCTTCTTTTTCTTTCTCCTGCGCAGCTGGTATTTTGGTAAATTAGGCAGAAAGGACGCAGAGAGGCAACTGCTCTCCAATGGCAACGCCAGAGGCACTTTCCTCATTCGTGAGAGTGAAACAACCAAAGGTACTCAGTATGCTTTTACAGTTTAGGAAACAGAGAAGTGTTTGTGACAATGTGGCAGCCGAAGCTGTTTTTTTATAGGCCAACTACTTGCAACTTCAAATTCAGTTTAATATTATGCCATTAACTATGCAGTCACCCTAAATTATTGCACAATCGGCCTTTATATGTTTTTCTCTAGTCTGCTTGAATCCATCAGTTTCTTTCTTTATCGCTGTGTGTCTGTTCCAGGGGCCTACTCTCTGTCCATCCAGGACTGGGATGACATCAAGGGAGACCATGTCAAACACTATAAAATTCGCAAGCTGGACAGTGGAGGATACTATATCACCACCAGAGCCCAGTTTGAGACACTCCAGCAGCTAGTACAGCATTATTCTGGTGAGACTCTGCTACTCTGTAGGGGGAGATGTAACAAAAAGAGAGATCCTGATATGACAGATCTGCTTTCCCTCTCTTAAAATTACAATATCATGTGTTTTTTTTATACAGCCAGGGCTGCAGGTCTGTGCTGCCGACTGATCGTGCCGTGCCACAAAGGCATGCCTCGTCTGACTGACCTGTCTGTCAAAACCAAAGACGTGTGGGAGATCCCACGGGAGTCGCTGCAGCTCATCAAACGTCTCGGCAACGGCCAGTTTGGAGAGGTCTGGATGGGTGCGTATCTCCTTGGCGTCGTCTTTTGGCACAGATGAATAATTGGACAGCTGTGAGCAGTATTGCAAAACATACTGTATGTGTTGGATCATTCAAAACTAACACCCAGCTAATGTTACCCACAGGGTGGAACGCTTTCTGTCAGTGATTTCATTTAGGAATTGTAGATGCTGGATACATTTTTGCATGATCTCAGTGCTGGAATGAGATTTTTTTTTAACTTCCTATGATTTCTGATTGGATTCAGAGCCTTCAGACGTTTGCTTAAAACTTGGTGTATATGATATTTGTTATGTCTGAGGTTTCTGTGACATGGATTACCTAAAGTCAGTTCAGACACGCGCTGTTTTGGTTCAGTTGAGTTCAGTGAAGCTTAATTTGTCCCACATTGGGAAGTGAAAATGCTCCATGTGTGATTTGCTGAGATCCAAACATGTTGTACCACAAATATGTGTTAAGAATAGATCACACGAGATGGTTTGGAACAGAACAGCGTGGACTATGACTGTAAAATGTTGTATATTTAGGATAATAGTCAGTCAGTAACGTATCCTCTAATGTTATGAATACCTTTATATTTATATATCTTAATTATATTACTGTATTTTTAGGATTACGCTGTTGCACCAAATTATACATCACTAAGTTTTATACTTGAGCAACCTCCAGTCGCTATTTGTTGTTAGTTATCTTCTAGCAATAACAATCTCAAGGTAACTGATCACTCTCACAGGTTTCGGTCAAATATTTCACATTAATTTGATGTTTTATTTTCCTCCCACATCCCACTGTTACATATCATTTCGTCAGTCTTGCTGTCATGTTTTCAAAGGGTCAATATCTCCCTTTCAAAATAAAATCCCCCTGAACAACCTTTTTTTTAAATCTCTTGTTAGGCACATGGAATGGCACCACCAAGGTGGCGGTCAAGACTCTGAAGCCCGGCACCATGTCACCAGAGTCCTTCCTGGAGGAGGCTCAGATCATGAAGAAGCTCCGACACGACAAGCTGGTGCAGCTCTACGCCGTGGTGTCAGAAGAACCCATCTATATCGTCACTGAGTACATGAGCAAAGGTGGACACCGACGCTAAAAAAAGACACTATAAATATTATATACATTTGTGCACACACCTACACAATGTGTACATAATTTATACATCCGCATGGACAGTACAGTATGTGTCCTGGTTCAGATCATGGTCCGTTGCAGGGATCCTCAGTTACCACAGCAATAACTAACAAATAAAAACCGGAGCCAAGTGTAAACTTTGGCAGGAATCCCAGAAATTATGTCACATTAGCTGCAACGTTTTGCTGCAGTTTGGATCCATCTCTGAGTTAGGAATTAAGAGTTAATCTGGCAGCTGAAGATAATATGAGACAACACATCCTGACTAATTTCTCGTCTGTTTTTTTAGGGAGTTTGCTTGACTTCCTTAAAGATGGAGAAGGACGAAGCCTCAAGCTGCCAAATCTTGTGGACATGGCAGCTCAGGTACACTGCTCGAAATACTCCAAAGTCCTGATGCTGATTTGTTAGCAGAGCTTAATTCACTTTAATCATCTCCAGCTGTTACCCATTTATTCATTTAAGCTCAGTGTTGCACATATACAGGCATTTCCATCTCATGCCAGTTTCATTAGACAAAATGGCTGCACAAGTTTGAACCTAGAAAACAGCACATGTAAGATGAATGTAGCAAAGATTTAGCATTACGGTTGACGCAAAGTAATCATTTATTTTTTTATTTATTTTTTATTTAATCACCTTGAAACTGCGATGTGATGCTCACTGAAAAAGCTAACTCTCTATTTCCCAGGTGGCCGCAGGTATGGCGTATATTGAGAGGATGAACTACATCCACAGAGACCTGCGTTCCGCCAACATCCTGGTTGGAGAAAGTCTGGTGTGTAAGATCGCTGACTTCGGGCTGGCCAGGCTCATCGAGGACAATGAATACACAGCAAGACAAGGTAGATCTACAGAGTTTGGTTTCACCAGTTTTTGTCTAAAATCTGATTTAACATACTAAAAAGCTGACTTACTGACTCTATGGCAACCTCTTTAAACACTTTTTCTACTTAAGAACTAGTAGTGTAGCATTTTAAACTGGTGTTTTAATGCAGTGATTCACTTAGTAAGCACTTACCATATAACTAGGCTAAGTTTCAGCTTACAAACTGCTGCAGCAATTGACAACCGGCAATTTAAAGAGAAGACGTTTGATTTGTTGGTCCCAGGCTGGAAATGTGTTTTTACAAGACGTTGTTGGAAGAGACGTTAACTTGTGACTTGTGTACGTATCTGTTGTTTGACTTTGAATGTTTCTGTAGTATCCTCTGAGTCCTCGAACCACAGCATCTTCTGAAAACCTCATTGTCAGAGGAAAAAGTTGGCGGGCTGGCAAATGACTTGTTCCATTTAGTCCATTCCAAGACACATTTTATACCCACACACACACATATGCACATAATAATTACAGTAAATGAGCAGGAATTGGTCTTGGTGACACCAGTGGAAAACCGAAGCACATGTGGTTACAGCATGGCGCGGAGACAACAGAATATCCCGTTTATACAAGGACACAGTGCAGGGTTTAAGTTCTACACAAAAAAACCCATCTGTCACTGTGTATCTCGTTGGAAGGACGAAGAATAAGTGGCCCTACCCTGAATCACTCAATCATCGCTCTCCTCTGACTGTGTTGGCAGACGTGAATTTCACCAGGAGGACTTCCAGATTCTGTCAACATGTTCAGTCACTCATTTGTTAGCAATTTTAAACTTGTATTTTTCCTTGCACAAACCGAGACAGAGATAATGGGGTTGTTCCGTTTCTTTTTTTCCCCTGGTGGGATTTTGTCATGTCCTCACGTCTCCGCACTAATCAAATCACAGATAAAGGAATCCATACAGAGGACATTGACCTACTTACTCCATCTGTTTGCATCGCAGCAGTAACAACAAAAAAAAAACCCATTTCTTTTAGGTGCAAAGTTTCCAATAAAGTGGACCGCTCCTGAGGCCGCTCTCTACGGGAAATTCACCATCAAGTCAGACGTGTGGTCGTTCGGCATCCTGCTGACAGAGCTGGTTACCAAGGGCAGAGTTCCCTACCCAGGTGAGTGTGTTCATCTCTGCGGATCATGCGCTCACTTCTTAATTCCGGATAATTGCTTTTTGTTTGATTAATGCAGAGCGTGTGAGAGCGTTTGAGCCTGCAGAGACGCTCGCCGTGATTCTATATGCTAAAAAAAGAGCAGCATGTTGCATAATGTATGATAATGTAATGTATATTACATTGTGCATTATGCAGAGCGATGTTCCCGGGTGACTGTGTGAACATTCATCACATGAATTAAATCATTATAAACCAAATAGCATGGGTGGAAGATACATATTGCTGCTCTTACTGCTGTGTTTGAGGACTTCTTTCATTTACTACCACTCCCGGCACACTTCACTGATTCAACTTTAATCTAAAGAGCAGCCACACTCGTGTTTCAGTTACGCTGGCTGATTAAACCTCTGGTTAGGTGAACGGTCGGTGGAGCTGTGATGGGGAAATGTGCGTTCTGCCCTTTTAGGTGAAACGATACTAACATGAGATGTTAGTCAAGCACACTCTGCACACGCCCACACAACCCTGAACAGACAACATCATTAAAAAAACACTTGAAGATGAACTGTGGCTGTACGTGTGCATTTTAAATAACAATAACAGGCCTGTTTCGTGGAAGATATTTTGACCACAGATGTAAATAATAAAATTAGTGATGGCTGAATTCCAGAGTCTTTGGTATCGTGCATCGTGCTGACTCACCGTCACACTGTCAAGTTTTATTGAGACAGAGAACGGAGCCACTGCTAATGTTATGCTTTTCCCGCTATGACAAGTAATTCAGGCAGACAACTCACATCAAGGCTCTGCTCTAACTGACAAAAAACACCTCCCGGTACTGTTTCCCCCCCTCGGCTGTCATTCTTGTAGCATTTCATAAGCTCCATCACTGATCTCAAGGTGCTGAGTCTACTTTCCTCATGCGGGGAGGTTAGTATTGTCACTCCCTATTGTCTGCTGTGCAGAGCTTGGTGCATCTTGTAGGGAGGGAAAAATGTTGTTTTGTATTCATCAATTTCTTGTTGAGTCATGTGTATTTCAAAGGTCTGCCTAGAGACGTGCAGTTCAAATCAGCATGCGCTGCTCGTCCCTACGCAAAGAAACATTAAATACATCTCAGCTCTGTAGATAGAAATAGAAATGTGCTTTAAACATCTTATCCTTCATAAGACAACAACATCAGTATGATTGCGCCTGTGTGATGTCACACTGTACATACTGTATGACATCATGAAGGAAGCATTTAAGGTGAGACGCTGACGTTCAGCCACATTTACCTTCATTTCTCCAGGCATGAACAACCGCGAGGTCCTGGAGCAGGTGGAGCGAGGCTACCGGATGCCGTGCCCGCAGGACTGCCCCACGTCCCTCCACGAGCTGATGGTGCAGTGCTGGAAGAAAGACCCGGAGGAGAGGCCCACCTTCGAGTACCTGCAGGCCTTTTTGGAGGACTACTTCACTGCCACTGAGCCTCAGTACCAGCCGGGGGATAATCTCTGAGCACCGCTGCCTTCATCTCATGTCATTTCGCTGGCTTTCCACCAGAGGGAGCCAGACTCCACCACCTATTCTCTCTCATCCTGTGGCTGTGACGATCTTTTAAAAGCTCATCGACTGACTTCTTGACTTCCAAGCTTCGTACAAACAGGGATGGTGCGGCTCTGACAGCTCATACTGACTATCAAATCAAAGGAGGAGGGAGGGGAGGGGGGGGCGCTGAGGTGACTGAAGAGTTAAAAATGACTGCCATGGATGAACGAGATGAGTTGTGTTGTGTAACTTGTACGTAGTGTAAATATAAATTGCTTGTTTACTTATCTCTTTTTTTTCATTTTATATTACTTTTGATATTTTGGAAACGTGTGGATTTTCTTTTTCTTTTCTTTTTTTTTTTTTAATCCAAGGTCAAAGTTATTTCAGATTTACGGCTCGTAGAGGCTCACAGTTGGTAACAAATTGTGACATAATAATTGTAGGAATGGTAATAGTTAGACATCGTGGACCCAAGTATCTCAGAAAGTTTTTCTGGAAGTCCACCGACCTTTTTTACGAGGTTAATATAACAATACTGCTCTCCTCTTCTCAAGGAACTTAGATGTACGATAACACCTGTTCTTGCCTTTTCATGTTTAGTAATATTCTTATAACGTAAGGGAATGCCTTCATGCTTTCTACACACTAACTTAGTGCATCATGGACTCTTCCACCCAACCGTGTATGCCATCTGCACTGCTATTAAGTGCAATCATCGCATTTCAGCTTCAGCCAATGATTTTTAGATCGGCTTAAAGTAACTTTTAGTTCCTGCTTCTTGCAGTTGTGAAGGAGGCCGACTCCCTCGACAACTGCGATCATCATTCGGCTGCCCGCTTATTATACTGGCAATATTTTAAAATGTATGTTGCATTATTGTATGGCAGCAGGCTGTGTTAAGAACTCTGCATCGTCTTTTCGCTTCAGCAGCCGAAACAAACAAACTGCCACTCACATGACGGGAAATGAAGGAACGCGTTACCTGTGTTTTGTCCCTCCATAATGTGTATCTGGAAATGACATGTTGTTTACGAGACCAGACATGTTTATTTCATTGTATTATTTCGCTCAGCATTTCGGCCAGTCAGATTACATGATTATTTGATCATTTTTTTTTTGTATTCCAGGGAAATCTGCAGCTCTTTTATCATCCTCAAGTATCAAAATACTCTCTGTGGGTGAGAAGGTGAATTCCAGGATAAGACGCCATTTCTGTGTGTATTTAAGTTGCTTTTCATGGGTGGAAAAGTGTACAAAAACTAGTTTTGACTCACTTTGTTTTGCCCTAATTCTGTAGATATACAGAAATGTTTGTGGTCTCTGCATTATTTATTGTCTCTGTCTGTTGGTTTTGAAATAAACAATCTTGCCATCATCGTGCTGTAGATTTAACAATTAATGCTGAACGCTTGTCAGTGAATTCTGGTTTGAACACTTCCCAGACTCTTAACTGTCCTCAGAGGTCTACACTTTTCCAGCACCAGGGAAAAATTGACAGGATAAATCAATTTAGGTGCAAACAGACACACCTGAAATGCTGTGTTTTTGTGAGTGATTCTTTGTGGGTGTGAGAGTGATTCTTTGTGGGTGTGAGAGTGATTCTTTGTGGGTGTGAGAGTGATTCTTTGTGGTTTTCCCTCAGGCTGAGCTTGTTACAAAGACAACATGACTGAGCTCTGAATATATGCAAATCATTTACCAGGTCCGCCTGGTAACTGGAGAGCAGTCAACTGCAGACAGGACAGCGGAGCAGTCTTTAACACTCGTCAACCAGACAACTTTAAGTCTTGACTCAAAGATTAAACTGTGGACTTCTGTTTGAATGTAGCTTCTTGTTGGCCATTTGAGAGTATCGCTTTAATGTTTTAACGCTCCTGTTTCGTTGTTGCTCCCATAACTAAGTAGTATTCCTTCGTAAATCATTTAAACCTTTGAGGATTCAACATTTATATCCAAAAAACAATTCCCAGCTAAACTTTCCTGACCGATCAGGCTGAGCAACACAAACATTACATTCTTGGCTCTGATTGGATGCAACTCAAGCATTGAAGGATTTGCATATAGCAGGCTGTAACACACAAGCCTCTGCACCCGCAGGACTTTAAAGAATCCAGCAGAGAACAGGTAGGTCATTGTTACTCTTTCTACTCGCACTGGCTCCTCTTGTCATGGTACGTACAAAAGTCATTTTATGTTAGAATATGTTGTATAATCTCTTACAAATAGTCCATTTAGTCTTGCAAAGAATACTGTGCTTTCTTCTAGTTTATTAAACTAACCAACTTTATGCTTTCTGTCTGTTTCTTGCAGGACTACAGGCTCAGATTGAAGTAACCTGGTTAATATGGAAAATACTGAAAAAGCACCAGGCAGTTCTCGTCAACATTTGAACCCTGAAGTATCAGTAAACCAAATATTTCTTGCTGGTCCACATCATGATAGATTCATGCCAAGCAGTTGTATGGACGCACACTATTTCTGCCAGAAAAGCCCATGTACAGCTGGACAAGTGAACCAGGAGTTTAGTCAGCCTGCTTGTGCTGTGCAGAATAAAGCGCTGATGCAGCACAGAGAGCCAGAAGGTAGAGGTGCGAGTCCTTCCCGGATGAATCTCCATCATCGGCCTCTCGGTGGCTGCTTCCCTCGTCCCGCAGGAACCAGACAGGAAGAGTGCTGTTGTTGGGACTGTGGACCAAACCAGTGTGGAACAACAGGGCCAGCAAACAGAGGGACAGATGGGTTAGAAAAACAATCAAAGAATAGAGTCAAATTTGTATTTGTTTGAAGCTTTATTTGGGATAAAATCATTCATAATTTTTTATATTCAGGGGAGAGGGTGAATATAATTCGCAGCTTCAGAGTGATGAGGAGGATCTTGAGCTTCCCTTGCCGCTAAGATCTGATGATGAGTGGCAACACTACAGTCCCTTTGTACCTCCTCAACACTGCATGCACAACTATGGTAAGGAAAATTAGATTTAATTTGTTTCGCACTGAAAGGAACTGAGATCATGTGTTCAGGTTCTTTCACTGTAATTTAAGTAACAATATTAAGTAACAAAATCCTACAAGTAAAAGTACATAAGTATTATCTGCAAAATG
Source organism: Protonibea diacanthus (assembly GCA_028641955.1). Taxonomy (NCBI): domain Eukaryota; kingdom Metazoa; phylum Chordata; class Actinopteri; family Sciaenidae; genus Protonibea; species Protonibea diacanthus. The sequence continues at coordinate 6,359,923 of CM053987.1, read as the reverse complement.
TGCACGTACTAATAAAAATACGTGACAATTGCTCTTTTCAGAATGTAACTCTTATCTGTTATTGGATTATTACTAATGCAAAAAAATCTATAAGCAGCACAGCAAACTATAACTACTTTATTTTATTTAATTCTATACTTAAATCACAATGAATCGCCTCTTATTAGAGGATCATTTACACTCAGCAGGCCGCTTCATGATATGATGCAATCCAATACAACAGCTGTATTCTACCATTTTGATTGACACCATCAGAGAGGTATTAATTTAGCTGTTTAATTAAGTGTTTAACATTGAGGTTCCAGCTTGTAGTGGTTAGGAGTGGCCCGCATTATGTTGAGAGATGTTTCTAATAAGTTGTAATTTAGTTTTAGTTTTAGTTATAATTAGAAATACCTTTTAATATAACGCTCTACGGGGCAACATCACCATCCACTATAACCTTATTAATAAACATGAAGTGTAAGTGTTACCTTTCTGACAGTGTTACCTTTCTAAGCTCCATAAAAGTAGAATTTGTGTGGGATTACATTAGATTCTACCGGAGTATCTAGTGAAATATTTGTCTGTAAATTTGAATGAGTAAAAAGTAATATATAAGTATAAGTAATATATAAGTAATATATTTCACTCGAAACTATGGTGCAATAGCTGAAAATGGGTGTGCTCAGGTAAAGTACAAACTGCCTAAAACTATGCAACATTTGAATAAATGCTTACTCTTACTACTTGCTCTGAACATATATGCTGTCACACAGAAATGTTTAAACTCTATCCGCAGACCCTCATCATACTATGGATGTCAGGTATTATCACTCAGCAGGAGAAGGGCAGTACAACTTCAATCCAGTCAATAGATACCCATGTCAGCCATGTCACCACTCTGCTCCCTGCCAGCACAGAAGTCCCTGGGATGAGCCTCAAAACTGGTAACAACAACTAGTAGCCTGACCCAGTAGTACACACTCCACTGTCAATATTTAGGAAAAATGCAGTGAGCCGGGTGCTGCACGCTCCAACGGTCTACACCTTATGTATTACGCAAACCCATCAAATGTCAGCATGATTCAATAGAGGAGTCTTTGTTTACTTTTCTTTCTTGTTGCTTCAGGTTCGGATGTCATAACAACTTTATGAATAACCCCGTGGCTCAGGGAAGCGTCTCAGTTAATGTGCCTCAGTTCTTCACCCCACCTGTGGAGGGCGTTTCACGGGTCAGTGTGATGAACCTGAGCTCAGGAGGAGCTGAGGCGTCTGTCTCACATCCGCATGAGAAAAGGAGAACCATCAGCCTGCCGGATGTGTGTCGTAAGTTGCTTTAAACTCTTGGCAGTTTGGTCTATAATTGTAGAGGTAACTGTGTACTTTTTGTAAGCAATTAGCCCTAATGTAAAAGTCTTGACAGGAACAGGGTGTGTTTTAATTTATTGTTGCTTTTTAAACCTGCCAGGCCTGTTTAGGGGTTTCGTAAAAAGAACTCAAAATATAATTTAAGCAGGGATATAAGGTTACACTCAGGCGTTAATGCTGTTGTTTGTTTATGTGAGAACTGAACAAATTAATAATAATCATTTGCATTGCTGAAAGATTCATATTTCTGGGTATGGGAAACATGGCTAACATGGTGGCTGACCATGGTCCCATTCTGAACTTTCTCCTTTCCATGCTACGTGCTAACTCTATGTTCAAAATGCAACCAAATTTTGTAGATTGTAATAAGATAAAAGCAACACAGTATATAGTCAGGCTTGCTCAACTGTGATTGGAGGACAGAGCGACAAGGGCCTAAGAAGTGCCAAGTGTAGTGTGTTCCTTGTACAGTAAATCAGGATATAGACAAAATATTGGAAACTTTTTTCAATGAAAGTCAGTTCAATACAAAGACGTGTCATTTACGTTTATGTTAAATGGAAACATCTATCCTATAAAACATAATTTCTGAGATTTACTGAGTTCATGATCTTTTCTCTTCTCAGGAAACATTTTTATCACTCATTCTTCAGACCTTTCTTCAGAGATAGTCCCTTTTGTAGACTTCCTGTCAAAGCAAGGATTTCGACCAGCTGTAAGCTACTTTCTCTTCAATCAAAAGTCAGATATTTAAAAACAAAAAAAGGAATCTATTAACAGTTCACTTACATCCCTGAAATCGATTTCACAGATTGACATATTTGACAACCCCATCAGACGCATGGATATCAACAAGTGGAAGGACAGTTACCTGAAAGATGTAAGTGAATACCACAGTTAAAAATCTTTATTGCGAAAAGTAGTAGTAGTAGGCAATCAATAAAATTTCATATTACGTTATTATTATGTTTTGTGTCTGTTTTAACTTAAGTGTGTCAAAAATTGTGTATTATTTTTTACAGCCTGCAACCCTGATCATCATTGCCATCAGTCCAAAGTATAAGGCGGACATTGAAGGATCTATAGTGGACAACCATGGTCTACACACTAGATATATTCACTCCATGGTAAGGTATTTGCCCTTTGTTTAAATGAGACGTAATTCTGAAAAGACTAACAGTTAATTAAATTTTAATCTAATCTAAAACCTAATTTTGCCAGATGCAGAATGAATACATACAGCAAGGCAGCTTGAACTTCAGATTCATACCGGTTCTCTTCCTCAACGCATCCCGGGTCAGAATAACTTAAAAGTTTTTGCAGTTACAATTTTTCTTTCTCTCTTTTCTCGCTTCCCATCAGTTCACATCATTCTCTCTGTTAAACTTTTCTTTTCATGTTTGTAGAAACACGTCCCGAGTTGGCTTCAGAACACTCGCGTTTACAGCTGGCCGCGGGACACTGAGGATTTATTACTGCGGCTGCTCAGGGAGGAACGATACATTCCCCCTCCTGTACCAATGGAGCCCACCCTCATCATTAGGCCTGTTCCCTCCAGCTCTGCAGCTACACAGTGACTTTAGACACACCTCTGTTTATACATACGTATGTGTTCTGTTTGATGATGTGAGTATCGTGCAGCTTGTGTATTTTACCATCTCAGAAATGATCCGGTCTAAATCAATAACAGCTTATGTTCTAAGTATGTATGTACTGTACAGTTGTTTTCAAATGTTTCAATAAAGTTTGTAGGTTAGTCCACCACTTTGGTCCAGGCTGAAATAAATCAACAGCTATTTGATGGGTTTTTGTGAAGTTTTGTACAAACAATCAAGGTCTCCATTGAATTCAGTGATCCTCTGACTTTTCCTCTAGTGCCAGAAGGAGCTTGACATTTACTGACATGTCTCAACAATGATTGGATTATCATGACATTTGGACACACATGCACCTCTGGGATGAACTTGCCGTAACACCAGCATCAGATTTTCAAGATATTTTTTGGGCCTTTTTCGAGCTTTATTTTTGACAGCTGAAGAGTGACAGGGAGAGAGGGATGGGGAACGACATGCAGCAAAGGTGCCACGGGTCGGATCCGAACCCTGGGCCGCTGCTGAGCCTTCGTACAGGGGGCAGATGCTCTACCAGCTGAGCTAATCGACACCCCAACACCGGCATCAGATTTAAAATGAATTTGTTTAATAGGTACAAATATTCCTATCGGCCTCAGTGCAACCACACAGCACTGAACAGCACAATGCAAATGTCAGCATGCTAAACTAAGATAGTGATCATGGCAAACATTATACCTGCTTTGCATCCGCAAGTTAATATGATAATACCCCTGCATTTATTTACCTTTACTTATTTACCTTGTAACTGTTTCTACAGTACATTTACTGTGCATCCAGTACTCATGAATAAGATACCTCAGGCTGTTGCAGGTTGCTAAAAGGATCACAAGATGGTGCTCTACTTTATTTTGAAATTGTCCCATACCAGGCACACAGTAAGCGTATGGAGTAGACCTAAAAACAGCAATAATAACGTGAAAAAATAAACAAAATCAAAACAAATAATCAAACAAAGAAAAAGAAAAACACACGGGTGGTGCAGCCTGAGTACAAGATCAGAGAAAGCTCAGACACAGGACATAGCATAGCAGCAAAAAACACAGATAGTTGAGTCTCATAACTGTTTCCATATTTTCTGAAAGTAGTTTCGTGAATTACCCTTTAATAGAAATCTTTTCACTGAGCCACCTCTTCAAACACGGGGAAGCAGACACTTCCTGTTTAGTAAGATTACATTTTTTTGTTAGCCGCAACTATGCCTGTTTTAAGAATGTGCTTCTGATGGAAGGGGAGGGCCCTACTGTCAGAGCAGCCAAGGTACAGTCTGGCAGAACATGTTATTACTGTGTTTGGATAGACACTTCATGTCTATCTTCATGTCATAAAATAAATTAGTACTAGACAGGGCCAGAAAAAGTGTAACAGTGTCGTGTAACCTGTAACACAACTTTAACAACAAAAACAACAACAGATTGGAACTGAATTAATCTGTAGCTAGAATAATTATAATATAATAATATATAATATAATTAAATAATAATAATTAGAGAAGCTCTGCAGACCGGCCAGTCCCTCCTCCCTCGGCAAGTTGGTGCTCTTTTAATGCGCATGCACCTTTTTTAGTTGGTTCACTGGTGAGGTAGTTTATAATTTTGAAGCTGCAACCTAAAACCAAATGTGAGAACATAAAAAGAAAGTGATGAGTAATAGTAAAAAAAAAAAAACCCCTGAACAAATCAAACTGCATCGCAGCAGTGGGAGAAAGAGGCAATAATGTTTGCTGCTAAACCTTTTTAAGGACAGTTTCCACCTGTGTTGTTGTCCATGCCTCATCTTGGCCACCTGATTTGTTCCAGTTTAGTGGGCAGATTACCCCACCAGTAAGGGTGCCCAGTTCAGCCAACTGATCTGACACACACACCCCTTCAACCGCCAAAAAAGGCCAGTCAGAGCGGCTGGTGCGCAGAGCTCCAGCTAAGAATAACCTGGACCTTCTGAGGAGGGGGATGGAGGGGGGTGGATAAAGTTACCTTGAAGCCCCCCTGTGCTGTGTTCTGACCTATACCCATGTGAGGCACCAATAACACTGGGTGGAATATTCTGTCTGTTCCCCCTCACCCTACCCAGCCCTGTGCTTAGCTTGGCTCTTTCCTTCCCCTGCGTTGCTTCGCTTTGCTCCACCGTTCCCCAGACCCCCCTCTGCAATGCTGCCGTACTGGCAGCTCCAAATTCCCCAACAGCAGTAAATCTTTCCATTTTCTTTAATTTTTTAAAATTTTAATCTTGGAGTTCAACCTGTGGATTACATGCTTCAGGAAACAAGACTGTGATCACCAAGTGGAAATGGAATAATTTAACTGGGACTTTTTTTTTCACTGACAAGTGGATGCTGATTGGATTCATACTAAAGTTGTGATCTTCCGTCCACTTCTACATGAGGAGGCTTTGCCCCCAACTCAAAGGATAATACCTTAAATTGTCCTCATAACACCATGGCTGAAGGTAGGACTGTTACACCTGCATCAGGACTTCAACATTAACAACTCTTACTGCTTGTTACAGCACAAAAAAAACAAGTAATATATGCTCTGTAATAAACAAATGACTGTGCTATGATGGTGTGTGTCCTCTTAGGAAAATGTGTTGAAAGTTGGTTGCTATAAATACAGGATATCATGTAGCCAGAGTATTAGTCCTGCTCTCCTGTGACAGACGTGACTGCTGCTGGAAGCTGGCCTCTGGTTTTCCAACAACTTTCTGCCTTCGCCTTTTAAAATGAAGGCTTCGCCTTGCGTGGCCTGCTCAAACAAGCGGTGTTTGACAACCAAACTGTTTGTTTGAAGCTTAGAGGCTTAAATGAATTGAGACAGGAATTTTCCTTAAGAACGTGTCTAAATCTGCGGTGAGATACTGACACCACCTGTCTGTCCTGAATAATTCAGTTGACTGAAGGGACCATTTTGAGATTTCATAACCCAGCATTTGTATATGAGGAAGTGAATCATGAGTCAGGCATGCTCAGAGTTCATTCACAGTTAGAAGGTGTCTCTAACACTTTGGCAGCAGGTCCGAGTTGCAAAGTACAGCACTTTTGCAGCACTCACACCTTATTAGTTGATGATGGTGAGGATATAGTATTAAACGTCATTGCATGAATTTTCCACTGTGCTAAACAGGTGGGAATAATAAGCATAAATAAATTTATGTTTATTCTGATGAAACTGAAATGAGAACTGAAATCTCACAAGTGTATGTTCAGGACACAACAAGCTTAATTCAATTTACATAATCCCTCAGTATCAGGCTCTCACATGTTGATACAATACAGAGGAAGGTCAGACATACTGTCTCCACCGTGTAATGTTTAAATCCTTCGGTCACAAAAGAAATATCCATCACCTGTCATGGTTTAGCAACAGTGTGTAGATGATGAGACTGGAAAGGTGGACAGAAAAGAGCTTTTTCCGACAACTTCCGAGTCAGAGCTTTGACTAATTCATGCCACTGTGTTAAAATTTATATCACTAAATTAATGGAAGTTATTAACTGTGGGTCCTCCTCCTTTAAAGAGAAGTTTTCAGAGCCTGACTAATGAGTAGGTCACCTGGTGGAGGGTGTGACCTGTTTACCAAGGCTGAAGGCCTGACTGCAGTGACGCAGGTTCGATTCCAGCCTGGGTCCTTTGCTGCATGCCACCCCCCCTCCTCTCACTCTCTCCCTGAATTTCATGTTGATCTCTTCAGTTGTCTCTAGCCAATAAAGCAGAAAAACAACAACAACATTATTTTGGTTAATGTTATAATACGCATAATATAAACAAATATTTCTTCATAAGGACCCATTTAATATGTATATTAACATGTCAGTGCTCTCAAACTTTGACACATAGCTTCAGCATTTCTGCAGATAGTGTTGATACATTTGCAGTGAGCTAATGTCAGCTGATATACTGGTCACAGTTTTTACAAAGACACACACACACACACACACATCCATACATGCTTTGAAGTTGCAGGGTACAAAAGAGCACTGAAAAAAGAGCTTAGAGATAGTTTCCAAATGCGCTTTATGAATGTACACTCTTTGATATCAGGATAAACCAAACATCTTCAGTGTAGCAGAAGCAGGATTCAGACCAGTCAGCAAAAGTTTGACCAAAACAGATTTTAGTTTCTTTTTTCTTTCTTCGCAGCTACGGGGTCGAATGGAGCGGCAGCCCGACAGACGGGCTTTCTCAGGGGGTTCCTCGGGAAGCTAAAAATGTCTGCAGAGCTGGTGATTGCCCTGGCTGCGCTCCTGTCCTGGGTGGTGGTGGGAGTGGTGATGTTTGACTTTGTGGAATACAAAGCAGTCCCTGGTAGGCCACAAATATCAAAATAATATATAAATATATTTTGGAAATTCAATCATCAGACTTTTATAATTACCCATACATCTGTTATTAATCTCAGACATTGAACAAATCATGACGGACCCTGTGCAAGCTGTAAATGACGCTGTTGATGAAGTATCCAATCTGCTCAATAAGTTTCAAGGTACGTAAAACATTCAGATGCATAGAGGACACATGTTTTTAGCAGTGTTGAAGCAAGTATTAAAATATCTGACTCTTGTTTTTTTTTGGCCCCTAGAATGTGCACCTGATTTAAGTGACCCCATGTCTGCTGCCACTTACGCTGCGGAGGAAATATCGGAAGTAAAAGATGGATTTGTTCGCTATTTCTCAGATGAGGAAGGTATGAAAACACCCAAGAAAGGAAGCTGTCAACATTTCACCATAGATGTGATGCAGCCGTGACTGTAATAACCTTTCTTTGCAAACCACAGGGAACTTCTACCTCAGCTATGTTGACCCTGTGGTCATCGGTAGACAAGCTTTCCATTCAACTAATGATTTCATCGGTGGAGCTGTGGGGTCTTTCAGGGACACATTGTGTGGCATTGTGGATACTGTATTAGATACTATATCGGATATAGATAAAGGTATGTATTCTGTATTTTAATGCTTATTTCTAACTAAGGAATGTGCCTCCTTTCCCTTTTTATTAAATAACACGATCATTATCCTAATTACCTGAGTGAAGAAGACTAATCATGTGATTAATTCAAATAAAACTACTTTAATAATTGTTTGATTTTTTAATGAATGAATGTTTCCCTCAAAAACGTCCTTGTGTTTCTCAGGAAAAACTGACCTTAGCTACATTGACCCTGTGGTCATAGGCAGAGATGTCTTCAGTGTTACTAATGAGTTCATAAATGGAGTGACACGTCACATCCAGGATGTGCTCTGTGCCGTTTTGGACACTATTCTGGATGTAGTTAAAGGTATTTACTCTCCTCATTTAACATCCCTCTGATGCGTAACCTGGATATTTAACACAGCAATAACGTATTGATTTTACATTGTTGTCCTTTATTCTTATTTGTTTTTTGTTTTTCACACAGGAACCACAGATATTAGCTTCATGGACCCTGTGGTAGTTGGCAGAGACGCCTTCAGTGTTGCTAATGACACTGTGAATGGAATAGTGGGCTACATCCAGGACGTGTTCTGTGCCATCATAGATAAAATACTGGATATAACAAAAGGTACCTGCTTAATTGAAACTTTGTATCGTTTGCGGAGCCATATTTACATTAAATATTAGTTTGTCTTTGTTGCTGGATCCTTAATTGTTGCCTAATTAATTCATTACTAAATCAACATTTTTACTCAATAACTGTGTAGAAGATTTAATACTTGCTTTAACTGTCTTTATAAATGTCTCTAACTTGCTGGAGCTTTGGCCTGAATGTTTGTTGTTCTTCTCAGGAACCACTGACGTTAGCTTCATTGACCCTGTGGTTATCGGCAGAAATGCCTTCAGTGTTACTAATGACTTTGTGAGTGGAATAGCAGCATACATCCAGAGTGTGCTCTCTGCAATCCTCGATGTAGTACTGGACACAGTACAAGGTACGGTATCTGTAACACCTTTTAACCATTACTTAAAAATATATGTTTCCCACAATGCATGGAGTCTAACTAAGTGCATAATCAAGGTACTTGTACTTGAGTGTTTTTATTTTATGCAATTCATCAACCAATCCACCACTATTTCTCTGACAGTGTTAAAAAAAATAAAATATGACTACTTACTTGTAGTGGAGTATTTTCATAGTGTGGTATTGATACTTGCTACAGTAAATTATCTGAATATTTCTTCAGCCACTGCTTTACTGCAGCCTGCTAACTGCAGTTTCCGCTTTGACTGTTCTGTTGATCAGATATCCAGCATGCTCTGGGCTTCAGCCCCATGTCAGCTCTGAAGACAACAGCAGAAATTATCACAGAACAGATCAACATGCTCGTCAGCTACTTCTCCACAATGCTGATTGGTGAACAAGGTCTGTTTTAACACATTACATTCCTGTTGCTGGTATATCACTGTGCATTTCTCTTAAATCATGAGATACAAAAATGTGAAATAAGTAACAAAAGAAATACTACAGAAGTTGTATTTTGAAGTTTTATGAACAGCAGCTTTGTGGTTTGCTGATATTTCAGGGATCATGCCTGAAGTGTCCCTTGACCCCATGAAAGTTGTGGAAGAAGCCGTGTTGGAGTTCACAGACAAAAAAGATTTATTCCTGGCTTACATGTCCAGCATGATTGTTGGTGATCAAGGTATATTTGTTTTCATTAGTTATCCACAAAAATATTTTAACTCATACATGTTTTAACACTATTATCTGGAAAGATAAAAAAAAATATATAATAATCGTTATATTTATTTTTGATTTTAGGTGAACCTGTCGCCACACCAGTTGTAAATATAGTGACTGAAAAAGGTTTCACTTTTTATTTCCTTAAATACAACTAAAAAGCATCTTTACTAGCCTACGACTGCAAATTACAACATCTCCTTTTCTTTTCTCTGTTCAGACGAAACTGTTTCCCCATCTGACATTAACTTGGTACAAAGGAAAGGTCAGTAATGACAATATTTTTTCTATCTTTAATCGATGTAACACAAAAACGTATTCCTTGAAAATGCTCATTATTTTCTTATAGGTGAATTTCTGCCACCTTTGGAAAAAGGTAAGAAAACACCTCCATATATTTCAGAAACGTTTATTTTCAGCAAGTGTGATTTGTATTGCCGGCGGATAGTGGCTTTCGTGCATGTTTGCATTGATTTTTTGTTTTTCTTACCACTTTGTATGAACTTGTATGAACTGAACATACTGAAGTATGATGAAACTGTATGTCAATGTTGTCTGAATAAACAATTACACTTAATAAATTAGGGCATGAACAAATATGCATCATCATCACTGTATACCTTCATCATAATAAACGTCTATATTATTGGTGACTGCATCTCTCCCTCTGTTTGCCACACTGACCGTCTGTTTGATGTAACGTTTAATGGAACTTGTGTTTTGTTATAATTAAGTAGTTTTTGTCATCATTTTATGTAATACTGTATGTTTAAAAAAAATGTTATACCGAGCATGAAAGAATGTTTTTAATAATGTCTTTTGGAGTTGCATTTCACTGTTTCTTTCTCTTGCATTGTCCAAGCATCTCCTGTCCATCTGACCATTTAAACATCTGTGACATCCTGTATGTATGTTTGTATCTGGATTGTTCGTACTTGGTGTGTTTTTGTATGGAACGTTTAATTTTTTATCATTGCATGGAATCATACAGTTCAATCCTACACCACATGTTTCAAAAGTTAGCCTTCAGAAAATACAGACCATAGTAACCTTGGGTGGTTAAAAAAAATAAAACAATAAAAAGAGAGTAATTCTGGTAATATTCTATATATTTTTTTATTGTCAACAAATCCCATGAAAAGATTAAAACAACACAGACCTAGAGAAACTTGCTAGGCTAGTAACATTAAGGCTACAAACAACCCAACATGGGCACTATTTATTTTGAATCAATCAATAAATACTCACTACAGCATGAAACTCACTACATCTGTATTGATACACTGCTAAAAGTAGTCCCCAAACATATGCACTGTTTACTGGTCTTTACAAAGTTTGCTAAAACCAAGCGGTAACCTCCAGGGCTGTGAAGTGAAGCCAATGCCAAAGTACCAAAAACTGCAGTTCCTTAAACGGCCACTGGAGGCTGGCTGCTAAATGAGTCTCCATAAGCCCCCATGTCAAAATGTCCAACTTCACATGTTTACAGCTTGTTCGAGCATCCAGCATCTTTGGGACTGTCTCAGGACCACCAACAATCCTCGTCTTTGCCAATTTTTAAATTAGGTGGCAGGTAGAAGAGACAGGATTTATAAAATGGTGGCGTCCAGAGCTACCACACTCTTCAGAAACCTGTGGGTGACGTTACGGATACGACATCCATGTTTTATACTGTCTATGATTAAACTGTAAGAGCCCAGCTATCACTGAAAATGAAAATATATATCTGTGCACATAAAATAATGAACTACAGCAATATTTGTCATTTCCTGAGATTTGTTGACACTAAAATAATTTTATTATATAACCATATAAGGAAGGCCGTTAACTGCAGCATGTGGTGTGTACTATAGAATATTACAATATGAATGGTCATTGTCATTGTTCACATCTCACCCCATCAAATTCCAACTTTGGAGCTGCATTTCCGTTAAAAATGCCAAAGATGTGTAGATCCGATAAGACAGGTCACATGGGTTGATGATACAGTTACAGAGATCATGCACGCTGCCAAAGATGAAGCTGCTCCTGCTGCAGAGTTAAGTGAAGCTCCAGACTCAAAGGAGGAGGAGGAGGAGGAGGCTGAAGCTCCCACTGAAGCTGCCAGTGAAGCAGATGAGGCAGAGGAAGATGATGGTATTCACATGGTTTTTCTTTGATAGTAACATTCATTAGCCAGATACCCGATCAATAACAGGCACTAAATTTGTCACTATCACATCACTAGTGAAACATGTCGACCTTGAAGAAACGGAACATGAACCTTCGCTAGAAGATGATGACAACGATGATGATGATGACGGCAAGGAGGAGAAAGAAGAGCTGGATACTGTGGAAGAGGGGGAGGAGGAAGAAGAGGAGACAGAGGAGGAGGCAGCACACGTGGAGGAAGAGAAGGAGGAGGAGACAGAAGATGAGGAAGGTGTTGATGCAGAAGAGCAGGAGGAACAAGAAGAGGTTGATACTAAAACAGAGGAGGTTAAGGTAGATGAAGAGGAGGAAGAGGAGACCAGAGATGAGGAAGCTTTGGTAGATGGAGAGAAGGATGAGGAGGAAGAGGAGGAGGAGGAGACCGGAGCTGAAGAAGCTTTGGTAGATGGGGAGAAGGAGGAGGAAGAGGACGAGACCAGTGCTGAAGAGGTTCTGGAGGAGGAGGAGGAGGAGGAGGAGGAGGAGGAGGAAACAAAAACTGGAGATGACGCCATAGATAAAGAGGAGGAAGAGGAGACAAAAACAGAAGCTTTGGTAGATGGGGAGAAGGAGGAGGAAGAGGAGACCAGAGCTGAAGACATTTTGGCAGGCGAGGAGGAGGAGGAGGAGGAGGAGGAGGAGGCAAAGGCTGAAGAAGATGCCTTAGTAGATAAAGAGGAAGAGGATGAGGAGGGGGAGGAGGAGGAGGCAAAAACCGAAGCTTTGGTAGATGAGGATGAAGACGAGGAGGAGCCAAAAGCTGAAGAAGATGCCTTAGATGAAGAGGAGGAGGAGGAGGAGCAGGAGGAGGAGAAGGAGGAGGAGGAGAAGGAGAAGGAGGAGGAGGAGGAGGCAAAAACCGAAGCTTTGGTAGATGAGGATGAGGACACAGAGGAGCCAAAAACCGTAGAAGATACCTTACATAAGGAGGAGGAGGAAGAGGAGGAGGAAGAGGAGGAGGAAGAGGAGACCAGAGCTGAAGAGGTTTTGGCAGACAGGGAGGAGGAGGAGGAGCCACAAGCAGAAGAAGATGCCTTACATGAGGAGGAGGAGGAGGAGCCAAAAGCTGAAGAAGATGTCTTAGATGAAGAGGAGGAGGAGGAGGAGGAGGAGGAGGAGGAGAAGGAGGAGGCAAAAACTGAAGCTTTGGTAGATGCAGATGAGGAGGAGGAGCTGAAAATCGAAGAAGATGCCTTAGATAAGGAGGAGGAGGAGGAGGCAAAAACCGAAGCTTTGGTAGATGAGGATGAAGATGAGGAGGAGCCAAAAGCTGAAGAAGATGCCTTAGATGAAGAGGAGGAGGAGGAGGAGGAGACCAAATCAGTAGAGACTGATGAGGAGGAGACTGAGGATGAAGATCTTCTTGAAGAAAAGGATGAAATAACTGACACTGAGGTCAAAGACGAGTTTGTAAAAACTGCTGAGGATGATCAAGTTTTGGACCTGGATGATGATGAGGATACAGAAGAGGAGGAGGAGGAGGACGACGATGACGAAGGAGAAAAACTGGCTGAGGTGGAGGTGGATGATGATGATGAAGAAAAAGAGCCACCTGTCCAACAACTTGATCTTAAAATCCTGTCAGCTGACAAACCCGATAATGCCAGTGCAGTGCCTGAATCTGACGATGAGGAAGTCGAAGTCCTCGACCAAGACATCGACATAATCGACGATCAAGATGAAAACAACAACAACAGTGAGAGTGGCAAAACTGAACTCAAACGAAAGAGGAAGGTTCATGTTCCCTCTGAGAGGCTCAGAAGAGTCGGATCCAGAGCTGAACCCAAGCGTGAGAAAGGTACCTTTATCATTTTCATCACACATTTTTCATCATGTTTTCCATCATCAGGTTATGAAAATGTTTTTGAATGGTGAGTGTATTAATGATGATAAATGTAATGTGGATGTCTATCGTCTTAACTTTTTCTTAACATATTTTCTAAGGATACAATGAATGGTTTGTGACATGACTAAAGTTATCAGGGCTTTACAGATATTTGTTCAATGACTGACTTCATATTTTCTGTTAACATTGTGTTTATTTGTGACTGTGATTGTGATCATCAGGCAGAGAATCAAGATTTTAAAATATCTTTGTGGAAATTGAAAACAGGAACTGCTAATAGCTAATTTGGCCTACTTTTAATGCCAAACTGTAGGTGAAAATGCCGAGGCTCAAGTTGTAGCACACAGCTAAGTCACTGTCTCCATTGTACTTCCTGTTAATGACTTGGAGCACGATTATGCACAAAAATGGACGTCAGACAAAGAATTGCGATGTAGTATTATGTTGCACCTTCAGTTTTTTACCTTTTGCATCTCATATCCCTGGAAAACTCCCCTGTATCCATTAATATAAAGATATTTCCTATGTTGGACACACATGGACAAAAACCAACTCAGTTTTAATATAAACTTGAATATATAATATACACCTGTGAGCTAGGGTCATTGTCTGCACCTGCTTGCCGTTGTCCTAAATAGCCTATGTTAGCTGTAACATTAGCTAGCTAACGTTACGAAATTCAGGTTCGCCATTTTTGTCCACATCTCTTTTCTGAGTGTATCTATATGTTATACATATAATATAGAAATACATATATGAAGGTGTATATTAAACACTAATATAAATAATAAGGACTAACAAGAATAAATGGTTTGTCCTGGGAGGAACACATTTGCTGAAATGCGTGTGTTTTCATTAAGATACAATTATGGATTTAGTTTTAATTGAAAGGCAAATAAAGATGGGCGTAACAAGATTAAGCCAAGTTATAATTAGATCAGAAGTTCAAACTGACGTACGTGTGAATAGCCACGCAGAAAGAGGATCTTAATTCCAGCTCAGTGAACTGTGGTTGTTCTTTCTGATGACTCAGTAAAGATAAATCTATTTTCCCAGGTGCTAATTGAGCCATTAGTACCACGGGCAGCTAGATGGAGCTAACAGCCTGAGAAAAAACATTAATAGATTCATGGATTTGGACATGAAACAACATACTGTGTGAAAAGTATTACCGAATAACTAAAACTTAACTTAGGTCTGGTTGTTTTAACAGAATAACTTGCTTGTGGTATGTTGATCTAATGTAGTGCTGTAGTGCTTATAGTGCTTATGCAAGCATGATTATTGTTACAGGTCTGCTTACTGGTAAGAATTGCACTGTTGTGTACTGTATAGTTTTATATATTTCTGTGTGACATACTTTAGTTCTCAAAGAGGCAAAGGAAAGACATGCAATGAAAGAAGTTAAAGATGCCATTATCAAAGGTAATATTGCTGAAACTGTGTACTGTTACTCAAAAATCTAATTTATAATTCATGTTGTTCTCATTTGATGCGTTGATTTGATATAATTTAGTGAAAAAATAAAGATATGTTGTTGTTTATAGAACTCAAAGCCACAGAAATTGAAAAGGAGGAGAGAAAAGAGAAGGAGGCCAAACCTAAGGAAACTGTAGAGATGAAACTAAAAGAAGAAAAGCCAAAGAAAGAGGCCAAACCAATTGAGAAGCCCAAAGGTAAGTCATGATAATAGTATAAAATACTACATACAGGTGTATGTTTAAAAATAAAAAAGATATACAGTTTACATACAGAATATGTAATATGCCCTAAATGGAATACTAATGAATAATATATTACTATTGGCACATGCTGCCAATTGAGTTTCTGTGTTCTATGATTATTTACCACTTTACACAGGGAACACAGGATGTGTTATCTAGCTTTAAGACTAAGTCCATGTCAATAACAGTCAATAACAGAAATCTTACAGTACATTAAAAACTGACACTGACAATGTGATAACTTTATAGAAGAAGAACCAAAGCCTCCCAAAGACAAAGAAGCAAAGAAACCTCCCAAAGCAGAGAAAGAAGTAAAGAAATCTGTAAAAGAAGAGAAAGAAGTGAAGAAACATCCCAAAGAAAAGAAAGAGGTCAAGAAACCACCCACGGAAGAGAAAGAGATAAAGAAACTACCCAAAGAAGAGAAAGAAGTCAAGAAACATCCAAAAGAAGAGAAAGAAGTCAAGAAACCACCCAAAGAAGAGAAAGAAGTCAAGAAACCATCCAAAGAAGAGAAAGAAGCCAAGAAACCTCCAAAAGAAGAGAAAGAAGCCAAGAAACCTCCAAAAGAAGAGAAAGAAGTCAAGAAACCTCCCAAAGAAGAGAAAGAAGTCAAGAAACCTCCAAAAGAAGAGAAAGAAGTCAAGACACCACCCAAAGAAGAGAAAGAAGCCAAGAAACCTCCAAAAGAAGAGAAAGAAGTCAAGACACCACCCAAAGAAGAGAAAGAAGCCAAGAAACCTCCAAAAGAAGAGAAAGAAGTCAAGACACCACCCAAAGAAGAGAAAGAAGCCAAGAAACCTCCAAAAGAAGAGAAAGAAGTCAAGACACCACCCAAAGAAGAGAAAGAAGCCAAGAAACCTCCAAAAGAAGAGAAAGAAGTCAAGACACCACCCAAAGAAGAGAAAGAAGCCAAGAAACCTCCAAAAGAAGAGAAAGAAGTCAAGACACCACCCAAAGAAGAGAAAGAAGCCAAGAAACCTCCAAAAGAAGAGAAAGAAGTCAAGACACCACCCAAAGAAGAGAAAGAAGCCAAGAAACCTCCAAAAGAAGAGAAAGAAGTCAAGACACCACCCAAAGAAGAGAAAGAAGCCAAGAAACCTCCAAAAGAAGAGAAAGAAGTCAAGACACCACCCAAAGAAGAGAAAGAAGCCAAGAAACCTCCAAAAGAAGAGAAAGAAGTCAAGACACCACCCAAAGAAGAGAAAGAAGCCAAGAAACCTCCAAAAGAAGAGAAAGAAGTCAAGACACCACCCAAAGAAGAGAAAGAAGCCAAGAAACCTCCAAAAGAAGAGAAAGAAGTCAAGACACCACCCAAAGAAGAGAAAGAAGCCAAGAAACCTCCAAAAGAAGAGAAAGAAGTCAAGACACCACCCAAAGAAGAGAAAGAAGCCAAGAAACCTCCAAAAGAAGAGAAAGAAGTCAAGACACCACCCAAAGAAGAGAAAGAAGCCAAGAAACCTCCAAAAGAAGAGAAAGAAGTCAAGACACCACCCAAAGAAGAGAAAGAAGCCAAGAAACCTCCAAAAGAAGAGAAAGAAGTCAAGACACCACCCAAAGAAGAGAAAGAAGCCAAGAAACCTCCAAAAGAAGAGAAAGAAGTCAAGACACCACCCAAAGAAGAGAAAGAAGCCAAGAAACCTCCAAAAGAAGAGAAAGAAGTCAAGACACCACCCAAAGAAGAGAAAGAAGCCAAGAAACCTCCAAAAGAAGAGAAAGAAGTCAAGACACCACCCAAAGAAGAGAAAGAAGCCAAGAAACCTCCAAAAGAAGAGAAAGAAGTCAAGACACCACCCAAAGAAGAGAAAGAAGCCAAGAAACCTCCAAAAGAAGAGAAAGAAGTCAAGACACCACCCAAAGAAGAGAAAGAAGCCAAGAAACCTCCAAAAGAAGAGAAAGAAGTCAAGACACCACCCAAAGAAGAGAAAGAAGCCAAGAAACCTCCAAAAGAAGAGAAAGAAGTCAAGACACCACCCAAAGAAGAGAAAGAAGCCAAGAAACCTCCAAAAGAAGAGAAAGAAGTCAAGACACCACCCAAAGAAGAGAAAGAAGCCAAGAAACCTCCAAAAGAAGAGAAAGAAGTCAAGACACCACCCAAAGAAGAGAAAGAAGCCAAGAAACCTCCAAAAGAAGAGAAAGAAGTCAAGACACCACCCAAAGAAGAGAAAGAAGCCAAGAAACCTCCAAAAGAAGAGAAAGAAGTCAAGACACCACCCAAAGAAGAGAAAGAAGCCAAGAAACCTCCAAAAGAAGAGAAAGAAGTCAAGACACCACCCAAAGAAGAGAAAGAAGCCAAGAAACCTCCAAAAGAAGAGAAAGAAGTCAAGACACCACCCAAAGAAGAGAAAGAAGCCAAGAAACCTCCAAAAGAAGAGAAAGAAGTCAAGACACCACCCAAAGAAGAGAAAGAAGCCAAGAAACCTCCAAAAGAAGAGAAAGAAGTCAAGACACCACCCAAAGAAGAGAAAGAAGTCAAGAAACCTCCAAAAGAAGAGAAAGAAGTCAAGACACCACCCAAAGAAGAGAAAGAAGTCAAGAAACCTCCAAAAGAAGAGAAAGAAGTCAAGACACCACCCAAAGAAGAGAAAGAAGTCAAGAAACCTCCAAAAGAAGAGAAAGAAGTCAAGACACCACCCAAAGAAGAGAAAGAAGTCAAGAAACCTCCAAAAGAAGAGAAAGAAGTCAAGACACCACCCAAAGAAGAGAAAGAAGTCAAGAAACCTCCAAAAGAAGAGAAAGAAGTCAAGACACCACCCAAAGAAGAGAAAGAAGCCAAGAAACCTCCAAAAGAAGAGAAAGAAGTCAAGACACCACCCAAAGAAGAGAAAGAAGTCAAGAAACCTCCAAAAGAAGAGAAAGAAGTCAAGACACCACCCAAAGAAGAGAAAGAAGTCAAGAAACCTCCAAAAGAAGAGAAAGAAGTCAAAACACCACCCAAAGAAGAGAAAGAGGTAAAGAAACCACCCAAAGAAGAGAAAGAGGTAAAGAAACCACCCAAAGAAGAGAAAGAAGTCAAGAAACCTCCAAAAGAAGAGAAAGAAGTCAAGAAACCATCCAAAGAGGAGAAAAAAGTGAAGAAACCTCCCAAAGAAGAAAAGGAAATTAAGAAACCATCTAAGGTAAAGGCAGAAGTAAAGAAGCCTTCCAAAGAAGAAAAAGAAGTGAAGAAACCAACCAAAGAGGAGAAAGAGGCCAAGAAACCATCTAAAGAAGAGAAAGAAGTGGAGAAACCTTCTAAAGAAGAAAAAGAAGTGAAGAAACCTTCTAAAGAGGAGAAAGAAGTGAAGAAACCACCCAAAGAAGAGAAAGAAGTGGAGAAACCTTCTAAAGAAGAAAAAGAAGTGAAGAAACCATCCAAAGAAGAGAAGGAAGCCAAGAAACCATCTAAAGAGGAGAAAGAAGTAAAGAAAGCTCCAAAAGAAGAGAAAGAAGTTAAGAAACCACCCAAAGAGGAGAAAGTGGAGAAACCTTCTAAAGAAGAGAAAGAAGTGAAGAAACCATCTAAAGAAGAGAAAGAAGTGGAGAAACCTTCTAAAGAAGAAAAAGAAGTGAAGAAACCATCCAAAGAAGAGAAGGAAGCCAAGAAACCATCTAAAGAGGAGAAAGAAGTCAAGAAACCTTCTAAAGAGGAGAAAGAAGCCAAGAAGCCTCTAAAAGAAGAGAAAGAAGTCAAGAAGCCATCCAAAGAAGAGAAAGAAGAGAAGAAACCTCCCAAAGAAGAGAAAGAGGTCAAGAAACCTTCTAAAGAGGAGAAAGAAGCCAAGAAACCTCTAAAAGCAGAGAAAGAAGAGAAGAAACCTCCCAAAGAAGAGAAAGAAGTCAAGAAACCTTTGAAAGAAGAGAGAGAAGTCAAGACACCACCCAAAGAAGAGAAAGAAGTCAAGAAACCTCCCAAAGAAGAGAAAGAGGTCAAGAAACCTTCAGAAGAAGAGAAAGAAATCAAGAAACCATCCAAAGAAGAGAAAGAAGACAAGAAACCTCTTAAAGAAGAGAAAGAAGTAAAGAAACCACCCACGGAAGAGAAAGAAGTCAAGAAACCTTCCAAAGAGGAGAAAGAAGACAAAAAACCTCCAAAAGAAGAGAAAGAGGTCAAGAAACCTTCGAAAGAAGAGAAAGAAGTCAAGAAACCTCCCAAAGAAGAGAAAGAAGTCAAGAAACCTCCCAAAGAAGAGAAAGAAGTCAAGAAACCTCCCAAAGAAGAGAAAGAGGTCAAGAAACCTTCAGAGGAAGAGAAAGAAATCAAGAAACCATCCAAAGAAGAGAAAGAAGATAAGAAACCTCTTAAAGAAGAGAAAGAAGTAAAGAAACCTCCCAAAGAAGAGAAAGAAGTCAAGAAACCTCCAAAAGAAGAGAAAGAAGTCAAGAAACCATTCAAAGAAGAGAAAGAAGTCAAGAAACCTCCCAAAGAAGAGAAAGAAGTCAAGAAACCTTCCAAAGAGGAGAAAGAGGTCAAGAAACCTTCAGAAGAAGAGAAAGAAATCAAGAAACCATCCAAAGAGGAGAAAGAAGACAAGAAACCTCTTAAAGAAGAGAAGGAAGTTAAGAAACCATCTAAAGAAGAGAAAGAAAGAAAAGGCCTGTGGAGGAAAAACTAGCAAAGGAAGAGAAGGAACCAACAAAACCTAAAGTGGCCAAAAAGCATCCTAAAGAAGAGAAGGAAGAAATACTGCCTTCAAAAGAAGAAAGAGAACCAAAGAAGCCTTTGAAAGAAGAGAAGGAACCACCTAAAGAGGCCAAAGAAGTTAAAAAGCCTCCCAAGGAAGAGAAAGAGGTAACAAAGCCTCCAAAAGAAGAACCAGCAAAGATCTCCAAAGAGAAGAAACAACCAGCCAAGCCTTCTAAAGAGGTAAAAGAGGAGGAAAAGCGAGAGAGGCCATCTGAGGTGAAAGTCGAGGTCAAGAAGACTCCCAAAGACAAAGAACCTGCTAAGAAGGACACTAAGACAGGTACGCAAAAGCCAGCAGTGCAATGTTGGATCCATTGACTATTCCTACCAAAAGATTTAATAATATCCACAACCACGCTAGTTGCTCTGTGAATCAGTACTATAACGTAGTGCTTTGAGAGAAATGCTATGTTGCCAATCCATCCAATATTTGTTGGTGTTTTAGCCTGGATCAAAGTGATGGATTGACTAATAGACTCATATCCACTGAGCCATAGCTTGAGGATGAATAAAAATACTTTTACGATACATGTACAGTACATTTTGTAACAATACAATATTTGTAAGCTTTAGTTATACTTACTCACAAAAAGATGACTGGCTGGAGCCTAAAGGAGGCTACATAGATTTATATGTTTTCATTGTTCTATGCTTTGCCTTTTTATTTCAGACACTAAACCCAAAAAGGCTGTAAGCAGGATTAAAGTAGTCAAGAAGGATGTTGTGTCTGTCCTGAAGAAGGAACATCTTAATGTTACAAAAGCAGGTGAGACAATTCTCTATGTAAAAGTTCAAATAACTTAAAACAACCCATGTTTACATTAATCATATTATGTTTTTGTTGCTAATAATTAAGTCAGCTTTTCAGCTACATGGCAAGTTACTAGTCAGATGTCACCAGTATAAAATAAAAACTGAAACTGTAGCATATTTGTTCTGCTGTTCATTTCAGCTGATGAACCCAAGAGGGCAGTAAAGGTGCTGAAAGCTGTGAAAAAGCACATAGTTCCCGTCCTGAAAAAGAAACACCTTAATGTTACAAAAGCAGGTGAAACAATAGAGTAACAGAGTAGGTCACAATGACATTTTGGCTCTGTGGTTAGTTTTTGAACAATTTTGCAGTGTCACCGCTTACACCTAGTTCTTTAAAACAACTAACAGAAAGAAAAGAATAGAGACAATCCTAACCCAAAAATGACATTATTGGTCACTTCTTGACAAGTGACCTATTTCAGTCATGCATTTTTGGGCTCTGTTTTTGGATTGGGACTTAATGTCATGAAGATGCTCAAGGCAAAACAACATGACATATCAAGAGCTGGATTCCAATATCTTTTAACCTAGTGGTGTCCTTGCCTAATACTGTCAACTACAATTATAGTCTGCATAGATCGCTACCATTAGATGTTGCCAGATGCCTACAATATTTTTTTGCAAGTAGGTGGATTTAATGTGAAGCTAAAATGAGATAATTAATTATATTTTGGATTATTCCCTAATAACAGAAGTTCCTAAGGCGAAAGCAAAACCAGAACCTGCAAAGAAAGGTATGAGCATGCTTTTATTATTATGTCAATTGTCAATTCATTTGTTAGAAGTCAAATTAATCTGATGTTATTTATTTTTCAGAAATCTTTAATCATCCCAATTCTAGTTAGATTATGTATATGCTTTGTCTGTTGACACTGACTTTTTATGTGTAGCACACATAAAAACGTCTTTAAAAAAAAGAAAGTGTCACATAAACATTTAACTTTACATATAGTTAAAGGCTTTTTCATTTGATAATCTTCCACCAGTCGCAGCTCCCAAGGAGCCCAAGAAGGAACCAATGCAAAAAATCAAACCTAAACCTGTTAAACCAGGTAATGCAAAGACTCACTGATGCTGCAGTTTCACCTGTTTGGGGACTGTCTCATTCTGAGAGGAATATATATTAAAAAAGAAAACGTGTGTAACTGTCTTTATAGCAACTAATACAATACGATACTGATCGTACAATACTGATCGTACAGTTGAATCAACACCTCTTTTGTAGTTCAAACATAAACTGAACATTATAACCTGCATGAAGGAGGATGGTGATATTGGACTGCATTAGTTTAATTAGGTATACTTAATGAACTGGCAACTGTTTTTGATGTAAAAGCAAAGCTACACTAACTTTATTCCCTGTTTCATGACACAGAAGTTCCAAAGGAAAAGGCCAAAGCTACTCCTGCTAAGAAAGGTAACACACACATTATACGCTCATAAGTTACAACTTCTTCATAATCCTCATCACCATAAGGATTAATTGTTACAGTCGGTAATAAAACTATTCTGTTGTGCTTTTGACACACAGCAGCTGTCGCTCCTAAAGAAAAGGCCAAACCAGCCATCTTGAAAAAAGGTATGAATGTTGCATAATAATTATAATATACATGAAAATATGAAGCTGTAATAACAAACTCTATGTGTGTTTTATTTCAACATTTCTGCTGACAGAAGTAGAGGGCGCTCCCAAAAATGCTTCTCTGGTAAAAGAGAGAGTGAAAATAGTGCCTATGAAAAAAGGTAATTATCTTTAGTTTTCATGTTTTTCATGTTTCAGATTTGTCCATGTTTCAGTCTGAATCCTAAACATACACCTGTTGTTTTTTTCAGAAGTCAAGGTGCCAAAAGACAAAGTCAAAGCAGTCTCTGCAAAGAAGACAGGTACGGCACTTTTTACTTTTTCTTTTCATGCACGCAGTTTAAAATGCAAATGTTTTTAAAAGTAACGATCTCTGTTCATGTTTCACGACACAGAAGTTCCAAAGGAAAAGGCCAAAGCTGCTCCTGCTAAGAAAGGTAACACACATTATTAGTGTATAATTTACAACTTCTTCATAATGTTTTCATCACCATAATGATTCATGTCTGTGCTTTTGACACACAGCAGCTGTTGCTCCTAAAGAAAAGGCCAAACCTGTCGTCTTGAAAAAAGGTATGAATGTTGCATGTTATAAAATACATGAAAATATGAAGCTAACTACATCTTAAACTGTATTTACAAACTGGGTGTGTGTTTTATTTCAACATTTCTGCTGACAGAAGTAGAGGGCGCTCCCAAAAATGCTTCTCTGGTAAAAGAGAGAGTGAAAATAGTGCCTATGAAAAAAGGTAATTATCTTTAGTTTTCATGTTTTTCATGTTTCAGTGAGTTGAGTCCTAAACATACACCTGTTATTGTTTTTTTCAGAAGACAAGGCACCAAAAGAGAAAGTCAAAGCAGTCTCTGCAAAGAAGACAGGTACGGCACTTTCTAAGTATTCTGAATACTTCATATAAGGTTTTGGTTTTGCGTACTGATCATCATGTAATTTGTTCAGCAGCTGAGGTTTCAAAACAGTCATTCCAACATTTCATCTTATTTTCTTTTTACATAGAACCTGCTCCACCCAAGACAAAACCAGCCCCAATCGTCAAAGGTAAGAGACACTAAACAACATTTATTCTCAGATTTAAATAATGTGAAAACTGATTTTCATACTCGTTCATTGTTTCTTACAGAGGCTGAAGTATCACCCAAAAATGTCTCGCTAGCAAAGGAGAAGGTTGTTCCACTGAAGAAAGGTACATCTGTTGTTTGTTTTGTATTCTTTTATATGCTGTACATGTCTTTGAATTATTAAGTGCTTTATTTTTATTAAGTGTTTTATTTTATTTCTTTATTTATTTTGCTGTCACATTTTCTTTTTCATAGTGTCTGTAACTCCGAAAGAGAAAGCCAAACCAGCACCAACCAAAAAAGGTAGTTAAAGTAATCTAACTACTTTTAACAAATCGAATATCATATCATCTATATTCATATGAAATTTAAAATGTTTCTATTATTTCAGTATTATTTACATTTCAATTTGACAGACAGATGTTTGAAATATGTAGTGTCAGGAGTGTGAATAAGCTGCATCAGTGGTAAATTAGATATAAAAAAAAAACATGGACTTAAAATGTACTAGAAATGGCCAACTTGACTGATATTTTCATTTTTATTATCTGCTTCAGAAGCTGAGGTTCTCAAGGAGAAGAAGGCCGAGCCAGTGACACCCACAAAAGGTTTGTTTTGTTCTTTGGTGTTTGCATTTATTTCACAGTGTCTTTGTCTCTCTTTGTGATTTCTTACTTAACTGTATACGTTAGATTTAATGTCCATGTATTTTTCTAGCACCTGTTATTAAAGCAAAACCAAAATCTGCTGAAAAGAAGAAAGGTACGCAGCGGAAAGTGTGTTTTTGTCGTGCTTTAGTAGCTATTGACATGTGGCTGCAGATTAAATGCTAATCCAGACTACGTGCTCAGCTGCCGCATTATAATGACTCAGCTCAAAACAGAAATGTTCAACAACTCGTGAATATAGTTTCATACATCACCTAAGTGGTTTTTGTCATTCCCAGTTTGGCCATTATCGTGTTTAAACCTGAACATGCTTCACTATCAGCTGGCACATTTGTTAAAGCTCATATTTTGATGCCTGTTGTTGACTGTGCAATGCTTTATTTAAGCTAAAAGCTGCATTGCGTAGGTGTGAAAACTTTGCTGGGCTTGTAGATTTTCATAGAGTCATTGTTACATTTTTAGCTGTTGTAAAAGAAAAGGCAAAGGCAAAAACCTCCCAGAAAGGTGCTGATCTGCTGTAACTAACATTCCCTATAGCAGAATAGAGTATAGTGTTGGTGCATATTCCACTTCCACTTGTCGTGTCAGGACACATTTCTCATGCCCAGTAGCACAAATCTCATTCACCTCTTCCAGAAATGTGATATAATTTCAGTGTATCAATCACACCACTTGTGTGTTTTTCTTCTTTTCCTTTAGAACCTGAGGCCAAGCCGGTTCTTGCCAAAAAAGGTACCGCAGATATGATCCATCATTATTTGTCAAAAACTATCCTTTAACACAGCAACTGAAATCATTTTCATCCTGTCTTGTACTCAGCCCCCGAGGTTACAAAGAAAAAGCCTAAGCCAGCTCATGAAAAGAAAGGTTAATATCTAAATAAAACAATGCAGTGTTTTTTCATCATTTTTTCAGCTGTGAAAATTCACAAATTGTTTCCATTTGAATTAGCTCCTTCTAAAACAGAGGCTGAAACAAAGAAGGAAAGGGTCAAAACACCCCTAAAGAAGAAAGGTAGCCTGCCAAAATCATCTGCCTGCAGATGATTTTCTGGGCTTGTAGCTTAGATGAAGTATTCGTATCATCTACACTCACTTGGCAGTTTACACATAAACTAATACAGTCTAAAACTCCTGCAATAAATCTTCACGACGGATGTGATGTTCAGTTTTTGTTGATTCATTTTCGGAGGCTGCAGTTTGTGGTGCTGTGGACT
Organism: Protonibea diacanthus; assembly: GCA_028641955.1. Classification (NCBI taxonomy): domain Eukaryota; kingdom Metazoa; phylum Chordata; class Actinopteri; family Sciaenidae; genus Protonibea; species Protonibea diacanthus. The sequence continues at coordinate 6,334,509 of CM053987.1, read as the reverse complement.
TAAGTTATACTGCATTAGTTTAAGCCAGATTAAACTGACAGCTGAGTGTATATCACAGTACTGTAGTACTACTAAAGCAACTATAACTCGATAACAAGATAACAAAGTTATTTATTGTATATCAATAAATGCTTACATTCTTTTTTTACTCAGAGCCCAAAGTACCAGAAGAAAAAGTCCAACCAGCTGTTACAAAAGGTACAAAAACAACAAGAACTACATCTCACATCATCATATTTGGTGACAGACAATCCACTTTGTGTTTCAGTCAGATTAAATATATGCCAAGCATTGTCACAAACAAATATTTAATAACTGCATTTTCTCCCTGATGGCCCAGCTTTGTTGAAAGAAAAGGCCAAACCAGTCCATGTGAAGAAAGGTACACTAGTGTAATCGCAGTAATCCATATAACCAGTGTGACTACAGTGAACTGGTCACAAAATGTAGGTCATCGCATTCTGCAAAAGCTCTGATTGGACCGCTCTCGAGGGAAACAAGCACTTTGCCTTTGAGATCAATAATAAATGATGAGTGTAGAATGTCATGCACAGTAAATAGAGTGATTTTTCTGCAGCAGCTCCACTGGCAAACAGCTGTTTCTACACAGTGATCCTAAGAGATACTGTACGTTTGATTTTACTACTCACCTCTTACCTTCTAAAATGGATAATGAGCAATAAAGAGCTGGGAATCCAACGCAAAGGCTGTCCAAGCCATCGAACATTAACAATGTGTTGTAAATGTTTAAATGTGTGAAACATATCAGAGCGCTTCAAGCCCTTTCTCTCTGGTAGCATAACAGCTGCTACATAACATGTAGAGAACATGGGGTGTGTATCCAACAGAGCCAGAAGCTTCGAAAGAGTCCAAACTAACTCTAATCAACTAATTTTCTATTTCCTATTTGAGGTGATGATGAAAAGGAATCTAAATGAGCACCTACAAATCTTTCTCACAATCATCCAGTTGTCTAAAACTACAGACTGCACATGAAAGCACACTTTTTTCCAGAAAGGCCCAAACCAGCCTCTGATGGGAAAGACACCAATCAGCTTTCTAACAAAAATTACAGCTTTCTAAGTCAGAGATTCTTCATCCTATCCTGCTTTAAGCTTTTAGAAATTCAGTTTTGTTGCAGCTCAAGTTGCAATATGCATTTCTGGGGCGATGAGATAAGTGTGGCATCCAACCTCGAGTTTCTGTGTGTGTCCTGATTGTCCACGTGTGACCGGAGTTTTCCTTTTTCAGAACCAGAGACTCCTAAAGAAAAGGACAAACCTGCTGCAGTGAAGAAAGGTACAGTGTTTGGAACATTGATTAATACAGCTATTACTTCACATATCAGCATGCGGTGATACATTTGTGACCATCTTAATGTTTTGCATTAAATAAAAAAACTCTTTGTCTTATAAATCACATTTTCTTCCTGATGATGCAGCCATGATAAAGAAAAAGAGCAAACCAGTCCGTGTGAAGAAAGGTACATTCGTGGTGCTTCACTAGAGGCAGCACTTCATGTAGCCAGCAGTGGTAATCTGAGTACAACATGTACTCGGATTGCAACATGAAGGTCTAAATGTAGTTATTCAGAGAAGAAAGAGCTATTTACACCAGCTGCTGCTGAAGCCTGAGAATATCTTCCTGCTGAATGTGAAAGTGTCTTTAAATCTTTCACAGAAAATATTTAAAATTAAGATTTAAAGACATGTTTTTATTCAGCAAGACGATATTCAATTCTAAATCTTAGATTTATAGACATCATCATCATTTACAGAATCCTATTTGTGTCCATAAATCTTCTTATAATAATAATACAATAATCAAGTCACATTTTCAAGTTTCTTTCTAAACATGCATGCTTGTGGTCTTTAACAACCATAAGAAATCTCCGTTTTCAGTCTTTGCTTTGCCGTTTTCACTGTTTTCATCTGTTCATAACAACATATGTATCATTTTGAAGAGATGCTGCAGTAAACTGGCCAAAATCAATGTCAAACTACTGTAGTAAAACACGTGTATGCCACACCGGCTTACACAAGCTGTAAAGAAAACAATGCTTTAATTGTCAGTTTCTCGCCTACTTTGTGACACAGAGCCTGAGGTTTTAAAAGAAAAAGTCAAACCCAGTGCAACAAAGAAAGGTACCGCATACAGTCAGCTTTGTGTACATCAATAAATCTACAGTATGATCCAAATTTATGGAAAACAAAGGACAAAGCAGCTGCTGCATTATTTGGACTAATCATAGCCTGTAACCTTGTGGTTTATTGCAGAGGACAGAGTCGTTAAAGAAAAACCAGAGCCTGTAAAGAAAGGTATCTTGAGTGTTAGGAAACAACTACCTACTAGTGTACACTGTAGGCCTAAGCTATTAATTAACCTTTATTTATTTACTTTAGAAAAAACTGTTGAGAAGAAGGCAGGCAAAGAAGATAAAGCTAAAGGTACGGTGTGCAATCAGCATCATCATTAAATCAGCAAGATGTCCGCGTGAAATATGAATAAAATAGCAGAGGTCATCTACCCTGCAGGAAGTTAATAGTTATTAATCGTTTGTTGCTATTTACAGAGGACAGAGTTCTTAAAGAGATACAGCAGCCTGCAAAGAAAGGTATAGTTGTCTGTGAAGTAAATTTGAAGTGAAATAAATCACTGGAGCTTTATTTTTGTACAAAAAAATCTCTTTTTTGTTGCAGAAAAACCTGCAGAGAAGAAAGTCGCCAAGGAGGAGAAAATAAAAGGTACTTTACAGTAGAGCTGTGATTTATGCTAATATAACAGCCCGTTGTCTTGTGGTTAACGTCACGTTCTCTCTCTCATAGTAGAGCCTTCTGTATCGGACAGCTTTATTATGGAAGGTAAGTCCAAATTCCCTCCTCATGACTGAAATATCACAAAAGTGTGCAAATTGCACGCCCAGGCTACTCTCAGGATGCCAGAGAGGGGCAAGGGAACATATTGTACCACCGTATATTGTACTGTCCTGTGACTCCCTCCGCAGATGAGCTGCCCTACTTCCAGTGTTTCTTTGTGGACGAGGACGAGGCCCAGTTTCCGGTCTATGCCTTCTCGCCGCTGCAGATTTGAAGCTTCAGTCTGAATCCAGTCTGAGGTTTACAATTTAGTCAATTTACTGATAATGACAAGGTCACGTCACGCCCTGCCCTGCCCTGCGCTGCTGAAACGCAGCCTGCTGTTCACTGATGGGTCTTCAGGAGAAAACCCTGGACAGCAAAGGATGATGGGCGATTTTATGTGATGGACCGATTTTATTTTTATTTCCAGATTTGGTTGAGCTCTCGTACCAAATACATGCAGCCAGTGTCATTCCTTTCCAGTTTATTTATTTCTTTTTTGTGTGTGTGTTTAATTCTTTTTAAAGGTGGATGTCATGAGACTATTTAAATGGAACAATGTAGTATTGTGGAGCATTCATTTAGATCCTCCCAGCAACACGTGCAGATGATGGTGCATTTTCGTGTAGAATATAAACTGTAAACTGTAAACAGGGTACATAAATGGCCACAATTGCTAAAAAAAGGTGGACGGGTGTTCGATTCCTCTCAGCCCACATTTACTTGAAAGGTGGTTTGTACAGTAATTGTACATACATTTTTATGCTCAGTCATCTTTGTAATTTTAGCTTCATTGCATTGTAGATGGCGAAGTTTTTAAAGTCATCCTGCTTTTAGACCCCTTGAGTCAACAATTTTAGTGTATAGGTTCATTTCAAGGAAACATTTCTAACACATATTCCTCTATTTTCTTCCCTAATGGGTACAAACAATGAATCAAAGCATTAATGAAAGGAAAGGGATTTTTTTTCATGTCTGTTTCTGTCTATTTGTTAAGTGTAAAAAGGAATGACCATGCACTGTATATGAGAGCTCCCAAACATACAGAGGAAACACTACCTTTAAAGTCTTATTAAAATGTGCATGTGGACACGTGCGCCAGCTCCTCATTTTGACATTGGTGCTGAAGAAGTATCAGATTCATTCTATAATTGGACGACACGTTGTCCAGCGACTTGCTCGTTTGAATTTGAAGCCACTTGTTTTAGTCAGTGAGAGGGGCGAGTCTTTTCTTGCACTGTTATCGAAGTGTTGTTTTACAGGCTGGAACATTAAAAGTACAGCAAGGGCACATGTGATGAATTTTTTTGTCAGTCAAAAGGGATGACCGCTGTAAAAAAACAAACAAACCAGCAGTTCCTTGATAGACCAAAAACGCACTGTCACTGTAACTCTTTGATCAGTGGCTGTTTGTCTGTGTGCACGACGTAGAAACACGATATATATTTTAGCAACCTTTTGAACAGGTTCTTATGAACCAGAAAGGGGCGGAAAACACTAGGAAATTGATGTTTTTAACATATATTACATGATATGCATGCATATCTCATATTATAATATCATTAACTGTGCTAATACAGAAGGTAACGGGATTCATATGACGGTTTATGAATGTCCTGTGCGTGTTATGTACAGTTTGGATGATCTCAGATTGATTTTGAATACTGTAAAACGCTCAAAGATGAAACGTGTATTTAAAATCTCTGAAGAATGAGAGATGATGACGAGAGAGCTGCGAGCATCGGCTCTTCTGCAGGTTAATTTGTCAACCTGGACGTTGTTAGTGGTGGGTGTAAATGAAACCTTTACATCTGCACAGCGTGTGATGACACTGAAGTGGTTGCAGGGGGCGTCACACGTTCGGGCAGATGATCTCACATGTAAACTGGTACGTTGTTATTCAGCTTGTGCCAGCTGTTGTTTACATATGGCTCTTAAACATTTTGCTCCATATGCAGCATAGAAGTTATACAGCTTAGTACAGCGAGTGACACTAATCCTAAAGTAAAGCCCACTTATCTTTTTTTATTGCAATAATAAAAACACGCCCTTCATGACCACAGACGGTGCATACAATCCTCTAACTGTGACAGCTGGAGTTTTATGTTCATGCTCCACTGATGAAGTTGTAGGCGTTTCGTTGTTGGATATTTGTATTTTCGAGTTATTGGATTTCAGTTGACGCTAATATAACAAAAGATATTTTAATTCTTAGTGACAAAAGATAAATATTTATTTAAATGAACTGAATTATATCTAAAGATTCACTTTAACCAGGTAAACGTGCAATACATACATTTTTTAATATCTCAGTGATCGAATGTTTGTCTGATAGTCCCTGAATGAAATGTGCATGATGTGTTTGTGTGTGTGTTTTATGCTCTCAGATGTTTTTATGATTTTTTTCCCCCCAACTTTGAGAACAGCAACACTAAATACTTGAACTTATTTAACAACAGTAACTGACATTTGTCTCTCATCATGTACGTACCTAACTATTCATATTCAAAATAATCTCATTGTAAATAGATAAACAGACAGTTTCAACCCTTTACTGCTCTGTAACTGCAGTTCAGATCACATTATGTATCATTTGTCAAGTACACCTTCCTTATGCTTGTGAATAGTAGCAATTTGACATTAAAACATGGCAACGCAAGTGTTTCTTTTGTCTGTCACTAAAGGTGCCAACCACAACATTACTAACACAGACCAAAGTCCAGCTTGATTCTCAGTTAATGGCAATGTTTTGTAGTCAGGATGTATGTATGACGTTTTACTCCTTAGTTTTAGTTAAATATAAGTCATTACAGTCATATTTATATTTTCATTTATACGTTTTTGCACGTGGGAGTGAGTTTCTCAGTACAGATATTTTGATTCTCTGTCATCATCTTTATCAGCTGTGATGTAGGTTGTCTAATGATGAGGTTATAAGTGTTGTTCTCAGTGAAATGGGAAACTGGAGAAAAGTATTTGACATGACATACAAATTTTTTATTGTGTTTGATTACGTATATTCGCAATATGTTGGTGTGCAAGTCAGAGCTACTTTAGAAAGTCCAAAATATTCCAGCAGAACCTCACCCACCTAAGAAATATGTGGACTAGACGGCAACCAAACCCTGTAAAATTGTATGACTAATTAAAGATTTTGTTTATTAATCTATTTAATTTAAATATTCAGTCATACATACATATAATTTGTCTAAAAACAGACAAATTTTAAGCCTAAAAAAAATCAGAATCAGTCTTAAAAATGTCATATCTGTGTAAATTCCTCTTAATTTCACCGTCACATGACATCAGTTTGCTTAATAGTAGCTACAGTCCTGATGAGTGTATGATTTGTGTGTGTTTGAATGTGAAATAATTAGAGCAGGACGAACTGAAGGGGTCGTAGATGGCTGGGTCTTTATACTGTATTTGTCTAATGAGGCCAGAGAGGGGTTACTACAGGCCAGCTTACACCACTGACACAGATTCTACACAAAGAGGAAACTCCTGCTGCTCTCCTGGGAAGCGTCCCGAGGACAGAAGAAGTTACGCTAAAGCATCTCCTGCTGTTTCTCCAGCGTGGAACGTAATAAGCCAGCCCCCCTTTTTTTTCAGTGTGATTGTGCTGCTGTGACATAAACTCGCCTGAACCTGTCTTTTAGCCGCTTTCACCCCAAATACTTATGCAAATGATTTGGCCTGGTTTTTGTGAGAGCTGAGGCATTTTTTTTTTGGCATACTATAACTGGAGCATAAAGATAGATTTTAATTTAAATTAATTCAGTGGGAAACGGACAAATGAGTTCCACTCCAGTTGCCACAGTTTCTTTGTGTCGAACCCTATTCAGGGGTGGCCAAAAACTTGGCAGCCTGTGTGTTGGGATGAGAAGAATGGCCACTTGTAGTCAGTGTTCAGTAGGCTCGACACAGCTCACAGCTCACAGGGCAGGACAGGGAGGCTTTAATTTGGCTTCTTGAAATGTGGGAAAGATGGAGGATGGATGAGGGAACTTTAAAACGAGCACAAGCTTGAGGACAACAGTGTCCTCTTGTTTGCAACAGCTGAAAATCACAAAGACTTTATTTTTAAACTTTGAGCTACTAACCGTGGGATATCGGATTGAGATAAACTCTCCTGCACGCCATTGTTCCTTCACGTTGTCATCGTGTCATCTGTCATGCCAGCAGCAGCGTTCAATCACGGTTGGTCCACACACCATCGAATGATGCCTCTACGTAATGACGCCACGACTAAAACCAGATTATCCCAAGGTCTGTGACGTCACCCTCCCCCACCCGCACCTAGTCATCTCTGACCATCTGGGGGTAATTAGAGGACATTCATTCCCATGAGTTCAATGGTCACACTGGCTGCCGCTGCTGCACGGCCGGCTCTGGCCTGCACTGTCACCCTGCAGCTGTCACCTGGAACTGACCCATCACAGGGAGAGCACTGTTCCCACAACTTAAAGGTTGATGCATTTGAAAAGAAAAGCAGGGCTGCAAAGTTGGAAGCAAAAAAAAAAAAAACAGCCTCAATAGGAAAAAAGAGAGCTCTATTGAGATAAAGCAGCACTGATGCAGCTCTCAAACACCAACTGAAAAGTCTGAGACGTGAAGAAAGTTTAGTCAAGCACTTTATTTTTCCCCTTTTTACCAGTTAATACACCGAATCAAACAGTTTAGGCCCTTTCACAGTCAGAATTTCTTATAAAAGATCTTAGAAAAAGATTTCCCCAAAATATTTATCTCAAGTTACAACAATAAATCAAAGTGCAAATCACTGCATAGAGTAAAAACAACATTTTAGTTTGTTTTTTTTTTTTAAAAAAAAAAAAAAAAAAAAAAGGAGGAACCTTGTTGCAGTGCAGGGACGATTTGTACATTCAAGCAGACGGTACATTAGGCTTTCTCATATGTGCGGACTGCCTGGACTCCCTCAAAAGTCAAAGTCTGCGAGGCAGAGGAGAGAGAAAGCAAAAGACTATATTACATAACATTCAGCTGTGATTTAAATGCAGTGTCTAGAAATCATGCACACTACATGCAAAGCAAGTTATGAGTCATATGGTAATTGCACCATTGCAAAGAGGCAAACTCATTTGACTAGCAAGTGTTTTACATCAGCAGAATGTCTGTTTATGGAGCAAATGGCTACCACAATGACAGGCAGACAATTATAATCTCTCACGTGTCACTGTAAGGGATCATATTGTATTCCATCAAGCCATGGGTGTTATTTAATCTTACCATCACCATCTTCCCATCCTTGATTTCTCTGACAAATTTGGTCTCCTTGCCGTCCCACCTCTGCACTTGCACCAGTTTGTCTCCCTCCATGGTGAAAGTAGACTGCGAGCACACACACAGTACAATTTAAACCATTCAAGCTAAAAAAGCACACACATGTCGCAGTGAAGATTATACCAGGACTTTTACTCAGCTTACTTTGACCTGTCGGTCATCAGGCGTGGTCTCTTCAAACTCCTCTCCCAGCTTGGAGGAGATCTCGGTGTTCCTGAAGGTGCTCAGGGTTTTCACCACCACTTTGTCCCCATCCTGGCTGATCACTACTGTCGGTTTGGTGACATTGCCCACTTGCCTTGTGGCAAAACCAACACCTGTCACCAAAAAAACAGTGCACTTAGTGATGCAGTATGCTGGATACTAATTTGAAAACAACATTAATATGCTTATTTTCTGAAAAACATGAGCAAAAATGAGTAACTACTATGACAGAAACACAAGTGAAGATTAAGTGTAGCCTACAGCAGACAACAATGCTCACTCTGCAAATAATTATTTAGTTAATTAAAGACAAATCTTGCTCACCAAGTGCCTTCATATAGTCATCAAAGTTCTGGCTGTCCACCAGCTTCCATGTGGCGCAGAAAGCATCAACCATTGTTGCAAATGTTATTGATCCAGTTCAGTGTTCAACTGTCAGACAGCCTCTGTTCTCCCTGCAGTAAATCTAACAGTGTCAGCCTGCTAAATTAATACTAACACGGGGCGGGGACTAGAGCTGCAGCGTAAAAGCTGATTGAATGTTCCAGACTCCTCTTGAGCTGTGATTGGTCACTGCAAATCGTGCTGTTAATTTGACTTATTGTGTATGACTGAGTGATGAAGCCGCGTCACAGTGGTGTCATGGTGAATGGTCAGATTGATGGTCAGGTTTGTGTTGTTATTTAGATTTATGTGTTTGATTTGTGTGTTAATTAAATCATTTATTTGCATGCAAGTTAATATTATGCTAATTGTGTAACTTTTAATGCACGTGATTGAGGTTACTAATCTAGACTAACTTTAATAAGAGAGCTAAACTGTGATAATACCTTAACTACATTAACTCTTAGCCCATTAGCTGTTAACGTAATTTACAGTTTTTTCATAAGGTGACAATGGGTCAAGCAGATTAGCCACAACCAGATACCAGACAAATGAGATTACAGCCCAGAGCAGATGTTGGTTCATTCATTTAGATGCATTATTTTTGGATGATTAAGCTATAGTGGTATATATATAGACAGTTTTATTGCCTCTGTTTTTATGTCTATAGAGGCTGCTGAGCCTGGTTACATTGCTCGTTTGGCTAGCTCCGGTTCTGGCACGACACCGGCGTCCCACAGCCGAAAACTTCCTCTTCCTTGTGATTCAAAACACCAGTGGATGCTCTGAGCTCACAGTCCGGGCAGCACAGCTAACAAACTGAGCTAACGTTTCCCAACAGCAGCTACAGCAGAGAGTTGATGCAGAGCAGCCAGAGCACATTAGAGGAAAAAACAGAAAACATTTTCTCCATAAAATTTGATCAAGCTTGAGTAAATGTTACGTACTTTTCGTGGGTGATCATACCCGGAGCACAAAGTTACATACAGACACCATTCACCTGGTTACAGGTCCGTTAATTTATGGTAGAAAAGTTACACAATGTTGCTTTAAGTTTTCTTATTTTAAGTTTTTCTTACATGACATCAGTTTTTTCATATTAGAAAAGATTTTCCATGAGGAGGTTTATAACAATTATAAATAGGGCTCTTATTTCTTATTGAGAATCTAACCTATGATGTATTTTTAGATAAAGGTGTGGGACAATTTGACATAATAAAATAACAGATAATACAAATTAATATTAAAATAATAAGATAATAAAATTTCGACAAGATAATAAAGTTTCAGCCTAATTAACATGACAACCAATTACTATTGGATACCTTTATTGTTGATAAAATTCTTCCTGCAGATACAGTCTGACAGAGATGGATACAGGTGTCCACTGTTAATACAGCAGATCAGTCCCATCAAGAACACCAAAGATGTAAAGCAATAACACTAGTAAATAATATCATATGATACAAAATGAAATTTCACTATTGCTGAATATATTGTCAGTCTTCCTGCATCTGCTTAAAAAAAGGGAAATTAAATTACTTAGCACTGATCAAGGCCAGATTACTTGAAACAAAACCTCAAAACCTGCAAGCAGCATAGAAAACATCACAATTCATACAGTAAAAACATTATTTTGTCACTTTTTTTCAAATATATTATCTACAAGAATCATTTTTACCTCCCTGAAGTTCACATATAGTGCATGCAAATTAAACATTAAATGTTCAACAATGAAAAACTCATGCAGAAACTCAGGGATCTTAATCGAGGAGAATTGTGTCGTTTTACAGTATATTTCTGGAGGAGCAAATTCATCTGGCGTCATACATTGTTACATAACACAACAATGACTGGCTCCATACAGCTGTTCCTTTGAACGCTGACATAATAGATTAAGGTGAAAGTGAAGACAGTCTGGCTTAACGTTCAACACGAAAGAGTGTGGAACACGTCCAATAAAAGATAAGTTACGTCAGGTGAGTTATAAGTTACCTAACCATTTATAGTGTATGATTAGAAGTAAACAAAGGCAGAGATGATCAGGTGCCAAATTACCAACTTATGTGTCACATAATACTTATTAAGCTGTAGCTGACACTAATAGATCAGAGGCTTAAACCGTTTGAGGAAAATAAAACTGTGAATTACGGCAAAGACAGAGAGGGCAGCAGAGGTAGAAGGAGAGAGGCAGAGAGTGAGGTAGGGAGGACAGAGCAGCACTGAGGCTTCTCCACATTAAGGCCTATCTCTCCTCTCCCTTATCAACCTAAAACAAGCCCGTGATCCAGATACGATTTTGTTCTCAGCGCACAGTGACAGGTTTTTATAGAAACATGAGCATCACGCAAAACAAGCGAGACCTAACGATGGTTTCTTGATGGATTTTCTCCTATAGTGGCTTGTTGTGCTTGACAACGTATTAACACGTTGAAAGTTAAAAGTCACTGGCTGGTGGCTACCAGTTTATTTTATTGTACCCTGATTGCTACAATTTATACAAAATATTATGATAGAAATTCCAGTTAGCACAAGTGTCAGTATATAACAGCCAGCAAAAGAAACCTCGCTCAGTTGAAACCGTTTTCTCAGAGCTGAGTCAGTATAAGGTTACAAATTAGAGACAATCATGTCTTTCTGAATGTCACACCGTCTTCGAATATCCCCTCAGAAAAAAAAATTAAAAAACGCAACTGTTTAAGTAAAGGTCCTGCATGCAGGATTTAGTGGCATCTAGGGGCGTAGCTGCAGATTGCAACAACAAGATATGTGATGGAGGAACTATGGTGGGCGCTAAACACTCCATCTAGAGCTGGTGTTTGGTTTGTTCATTCTGGGCTACTCTAGAGACATGGCAGTGCAGCATGGCAGACTGTGAGTTTGAGCCTCTTAAATCTACAGAAGCTGTGGGTCACAAACGCAGTGATTCTTATTCAGGTGATTATACACTAATGAAAACGTAGTTATGCATGTTATACTCAATTACTGCTATATTCTGTAAATAGAGCCACCTAAATCTGACACACTGGACCTTTAAATAAAGTGCATGCATGGTATTTGTAATTTACAGAGGGAGGAACTACAGAAATATTGCATAGAAATAATGCAAAATAAAATTCCTTCTGTCAACATGTCAGACAGATGAGAAGGAATTACTTTTCGCTTTCATTTCAGCAGAGTTTGAAATATTTAAGGAGAAATACGGTAAAAAAAAAAATAGAAAAGAAAAAAAATGGCACAAGACTGACGTGAAGAGGATTGTCCTGCAATGTGGCATCTCTGTGTGTGGGCATGTGGTTTTATAGGTAGGGGGCAGGATGCTATCTGAACACCCCAACGTTGATTGACAATGCCACCTCTGGTTTCCTGGATTTGGTCGGTCCAGTCTTCTTCCGTGGTCCAACACCATCAGAGCCTGCATCCTGCCCTCTGAAAGGAGAACAACAAGGAAAAACATTTTACTGAAGGATAAAAAGTCACATGATCAGAACTAAGTGACACAGTGCAGTGGTTTTACAGCTATAGTACTAATAACAGCAGCCATAACATGACTGTCTCACCCTTTCCTGCGTTGCTCTGCCTGCTCTCTGAGCCTCTGCTGGCCCTGCTCATCCTCCAGGGTGACAAAGTCCCTGTTGTTGTCAATCAAAAGATTCTGGGAAGAATATCAAGAATTTCAGTGTTTTTCAAACAAATCCAACCAAAACAGAGAAGAATAAGTGCAGCATAAAACAAACAGGGTTTTATAAATACCTTGATGCCGATCGTGTCTCCATCTTTGAGATGAAATGGTGCTCCCAGCAGTGATTCTGCCTTCTTCTTCTTCTTCTTTTTGGAAACCTGCTGGCTCTGAAAGTTAAAGAAATATGACACATCATTCACTGATAATGTAACAATGAATGAGCAAAATTTGATATTGAGACCTTTTTTTGCTTATGGAAGATAAAGTAATAAACTGAATGACTAAGATTGAGTGTGGAAGTATAAATACGCCGCCAACACCTAAACCAAGAAAAACAACAAATGACTCATCTAATCTTACCCAGTTTGAGATTTCCTCCCATGTATGTTTGTCTGGCTGGTGTTTGGCCAACAGCAGAGATTCAGGGGAGAGGCTGTAAAGTGCAGCCAGACAAGTGCGAAGAGAGCGAGGGGATGAGTCGTGAGATGCATCCCAAACCAGCTCCTCTGCAGGGTAGTAACACCGCTCCCCTGGTACTCCCATTTTAACTTTCAGCAGCACCTCCTTAGGGCTTAGGAACAGAAGGACATAAAGAATTTAACTGAAAAATAAAAGAAGGGTCCTTTCTCACATCATGGAGGGATGCTACATAACATATAAATCTGAAGGTGACATCTTAAACCTTACCCAAGATCTTCTTCTTTTAGTAGCTGCTGCACACAGAGGTCTGTACCACTAGTCAGCTTCAATTTCCTAATCGGGAGGAAACATGAAACCAAGCGATGACTCAAAACATCTGCATTGATCAATAATAAATACAATCTGGTCAACGTCAAGGACAAAGTAAGGTATAAACCCTGTTGACGTGTTCATAACATGTTCATACCTGAGTGTCAGTTGTTGTCCTCTGAGGATTCGTGCCAGCCTCCGTCCCTCAAGCAGCCACACACGCATGAATGCAGAGGTTGGCACACACACATCCTGAAGTGCAGGCAGCGTCAACACCTGATACAGAAGTAGGAAACAAAGTTGAGCAAGAGAAGGATCTTTGTGAGAAATAAAAGCATGATTATTTATCCCCGTTCCTTTCCTCGACTTCAGAAACTCTGATCAAACTTGTACGAACAACTAAATTTTAACCTTCATCCTACCTGAGTCTTGAGATCCTCCAGCGTGGCCTCGTCCGATATCTCCACCTGTCCTACACTTCTCAGCTCTGCCATGTTGCCAGCACACAGAGGTGGTGAGTGACTGTGCGTTTCGCCTGCACTCACAGCCTCCAGCATTTGCTCCCCAGCGTGGCTGCTGTCAGTGTGATTATAATCACTTTCCATGGAGTTGTTTCTTGGAACCAGATACAGCCACACAGATAGTTTGAGAAATCCCTGACAGAAAACAAGAGACAACAAAGTCTAAGCAGAGGTAACATTATAGCATATGATGAAGCTCAAGCCAAAATAAAAAAACATTGAAATACCTTCGGTGGAAGCTGTCCTTCTGTGATGATTAATGTCTCTCCATTGCTTATCTTCAGCTCTGTCAGAGAAGCATCCTGAGAATAAAAGATTGTTGGCAGTTGGTCAAATTATTTCAAAACACGACTTTTCACTCACACTTATTTTGTATGTGTTGTGGCGATAGATCGATAGCTTTATTCATCCGCAAAGGGAAATTAGGTAATTTAAGATGATACCAATATTAACTAAGTAAAAAAGTACGCCTGATAAGCAGGAGCAAAACAACAGACATCTGCAAACACGGTTTGATTAAAGCACGACATGTTGTTCCCCACTCACCTCATCCATAAGTGGCTCTCCAACCTCCTCGCACCAGTCGAGCCTCCTCAAGTGCCAACAGGTGCCTGCAAAGACACATTTAAATGACATTTACTCCAGTAAAAGATGTTTGATTACAGTCCTACAAAAGCAGACACACATTTATGAACAGCAACACAAGTAACATAAGGTACAACAGAAAACTGAAGCTTTACCATCAAGTCCAACAGCGTCCAGCATTGACTTCAGACACTGCAAATAACAAAGAATAAGAATTTTAAAAACTTCACATATGTAACATAAGCACATTATGAATGTTTCACAAAATAAGTGCGTTAACATTTTCCCCCCCTCACCTCTTTGACAGTACAAGTACTCTCCACAATTATGTTTATCTCCATGCCAGCAGAGGGCGCTGTGCCCACAGAGAAGTTCAAAAAAAGCTGCGACACAAAGAGAAAATCCACATCAGTCAAGCGATTTAATACTTGTTTCTCCTTTTCTTGATTTGCTTTAAAATATGGGATGGGAAAAGTTTACTAATACTTAAAAGTTCTATAACAGTCACCTGTGCAGCTGCAGGTACAAAGGATTTATTGAAGGCTTCAAATAAAAAGACACACCTGTGATGTCTTGGGGGCATTTCCCGGACAGAGCGTCAGTGTGGTCATGAGTCGCACCCCTGCATCGCGAACACTCAGCTCCTCACACACTGTCAGGTAAACCAACATAAGTGCACTAAGTAAATACGCTCTAAAACTTCAAAAGAGAGATGATGAGAAGAAACATTACAAGCGGGGGGAGTACCTTTTAAACATTTTATGAGGGGGCAGTGTAAAAGGAATGCATATCTTAATATTTTGTTTAAATGAGGGGGATTTCCAGCTCTTAAGTCATCTGTACCATTAAAATAACCCCCAGGTAACAAATGACACAGTACCTGGAGGAAGGAGTTTCCCCGTGCAGTCCACCTGTCTCAGGCAGTACTGTGCACCTGGTCAGTGAGAATAAAAACAGCTGATTTAAATGTACCCAAACACAAATACACATTTTGTGATAGCCTGAAAAGTTTGCAAAAAATATTCAAATAAATATCAAATAAATACAGATTTTTTTTAATATTAACCCTGGTAAAATTCTGATATTGGCCCCAGTTTAACGGGCTGTGATATTTGTGGTATCGTACCTTTTCTAAAAATATGAAAGCCTGTAAATGATATTTAATGCAAGCTCAACCATTTCTTATTAATTCACTGATAATAACTTGTGAATTATCAAGCATATTTTATACAAATAACAGATTAGTTTAATGTACTTGAGGTTGAGGCTTTGTGTTGCATTACTAAAGTTATTACTGGGACTTTTGCGTATATAAAATGAGTGAAAAATAATGGTGTGGTGCACGTTTAACACTGAGCAGCCTGCCTTGGAGTTGCTCCTGTAGCTGCAGCTCCTCTATGGCTCTCTTTTTCACCTCACATAGCAGCTGTAAGAAAGAGACATTAAACATGACAATTTTTTTTACAACAGTATGATGCTAAATGGACCCAAAGACACAAACCAGGCAGAGTAAAAACAGCAGCACAAAAATGACTGACCATATTTCCTGTAGCTGGAACCTTGATCTTCCTCCTCTCCTCTTCTTTTTCTCCTTCTCCTCCTCCAGGTGGTTGAAAGTCCACCTGAAGCCAGCGGCAGTCAGATGGTGTAGTCACGGTGACGACATCTCCGTTTAGAGCGAACATGCTGACAAAATTAAGAAATATGGTAAAACACACACCTGAAGAAAATCACACGTACACACAGCAAAGGATTTTACCTGCTGTCAAACGATTGTGGCTCCAGCACCAGCAGCGCGTCTCCGTCTTTCAGCGACAGCTCCTTTAGCGTCCGCTGCATGTCAGTGGGGGGAAACAACCGCCAACCACTTGCCCCTCCTCCTTCTCCTGCCCCATGCTTCTTCCCTCCTTTATGCTCCTGGCACAGGAGACTCTCCTTAGGCTCCCCCAGTGCCTCCCTCACCTCCCCGAGAGTTGCAGCACCTGCAAAACCTCTCGCTTCCCTTTTAAGCCCTGGTCCCCCATTTTCAAATTCTCCTCTTCCCTCCTCACACTCCACCCCATCCTCCATCTCCAGATTTCCATCTTCCCCCAAGAAGGGACGGACTACAGTCAGCAGCACTGGCTCCCACTCGGCCCCAGTCAGGACGGTTGCACCACACACCTGAAGAGATACGAGACAGACATTTGGGATCTCAAATAAACATGTTTGGTTACACTTGACTGACAGACACTGGGGCCTCATGCAAGAACCACTGGGTGAATCACTGTTCTGCATTCTTGCAAATTTACTGAATTATGTTTTTTTTTTTTAGATAGCTAACTTATACAGTACAGCGGTGAGAAAAAACTTCTGGTCCTTATGCTGTCCAAGAGAACATCCTGCTGATATCTCTGGTCTGAGGTCCGTCTTCTTACTCTTGAGCGTCATTCTTGTGCATCAAATTTGCTCGACAAATAGAGGGGCAGGAAGATTGACGTATCAATTTCGGGGTGCAAATTACACTAATGATCACATCTCACGAAATCACGCCCACACATGAGCGGGCGGCATTCTTCAAGTTGAAACAAGCCGTTTACAACAGGTTTGTGCAGTTAAGGGGGTTTGATAAACACTTCACTTACCTCTCTGCCGTTCCACACAAACAGGTCGGAGTTTGTATGAATGCCTGCACTGTACAGGGAGACACCGTCATCTGCAAAGAATACCACAACAAAAACATAGTTATGACACTTGCAAAACATCTTGTATTCTCTTGAAGCTACTCATTTAAGTGACTCACCTGTAAGAGTATTATAGAGGTGTAGACCTGCAGGAAGACTTTTGGCCACAGTCAGAGCCATATCCCCTTCCCATAGTTCCTGCATCTATATAAATAAATGCAAAAAACAGCTTATTCCTTTCATCATTTTAAAGACACAATAGCTATTATAAGTTTTCTTCTTTAAACTTACCTGATAAATAGCCAATCGAAGATCGCCCACTGTCTTTCTACGGTCAAAGCTCAGAGCTGTGCCCCCATTCTGCTCTTTGCTGATCGACTGCAGGGCTCCATTTTCTAGCCTGTAACTGGGTGCCAGGTGGAGACGTAGCTCCACGGTGTTATTTGTGGCTTCAAACTTCTCCCTGCAACAGAAACACTGATGTTATATTGTGATGACCGATATTAACAATCTGTGCAAGTTTCATCTTTTTTCTGGGTGTTCGTCCTCACTGATTTAGGAGCTTTAGATATTACACTCTTAAGTCAGAACCCATTAGACACCTTAAATGTGATAACAGTGTAATATATGAACGTGTATGTTTGTTTCTGTACCGCATGTGCTGCAGTTTGATATTCTCCTCCTGAGCCATCTGGATGAGCTGAAGAGGAACTTTGTATTGGGGATTTTTCAGAGCTGCAAATACAAAACACATTTTAAATAGATGCCTATTAGTTACCTAATTCTATGAACTTTATGACAAAACTTATCAAAATTAGATCTACGATTAACCGATCCATTGTTCAATTGAAATAACCCCAACTTTAATCTAAATTTACCCCACTTAATATCCTCTTCTGTATTTCTTTTTCTGATCCAACATTTTTTTTCCAATACAAATGCAACACATGGTGTCCATTACCTTCACTGGGCCTGTGCAGCTGTGTTTTTCTGTAGAACAGCATGTACGCACTCTCTTTGCCCTGGAACTGCTTCTCTATGTCAGACTCCCTGATGGAAGTCACCGTAGAGTCGTTCAGGTCAAACCAGTGGCTACCCTGCTGACAGACAGGAAGAAACACCGTGAGAAACAGGCATCAAAGTAATCACAAGATGTCCACCAGGAACAGAGATGAGAAACAGAATTAAGTAAGTGTTCAGTGTCCGTTTAGACCTTAAATTCCTGCTAAAATATGGCTGCTGCTCTTATACCTCTTGTTCAGGCTCCGGTTGATGTTCAGCAGCTCCGGGGTCTAAAGGTGTTGAAGTAACATGGTTAGTGGGCTGCTCTGCTTGGCTTGTGGGTTCAGTCACAGGGCTTGGTGGGTTGGCTTTCAATGCCACTCGGGTACCACTGGACACCAACATGAAAACGTCACTGTGGGACTGCAGGAACTACACCAGATAAGAAAAGTTAAAGACATGACCATTATTGGCATGATAAATAAACTGGACTTAGCACCAGAAGGACACCAGATTTAAAGAAAACATAAAAACAAAGAAGCCAAATATACCTTTCCTATAGGACCGTAGTGTTTTCTGAATTTTTTGCCCCAGGATGAACCAATCTTATCCATGAGTTTCTGTCCCAGCTGGTCCAGCAAGACACTCTTTGATGGCTCCTAGTGGACAGGAAATACAACAACACCTAATTATTTAACCATGACTGTACAAGTGACTCAACAAAGAAAGCAAACTCTTAGATTTACAGTTGCTATACCTGGGAAATAATAGCAGTAAGGACAGACAACGGATCATCTTCTTGTAGTTTTGGCTCACATGCTTCCTTCTTGACCTCCTCCTTGACTTTTTTCTGAGTCTTGGGTTTGCATTCCTCCTCCTGATAATGACATTACATTGCTGATAGTAATGCAGGTCAGAAATACCTGCTAAACTGAGTATTGTCAATTAAAAGCCAATTATTTACTACTGAAGTATAACTAATTAATACTTATTCTCCTATTTGCTCTTATTTTTTGCTCACCAGAGGCTCCCATTGGCCCAGCTGGTCAATATCCCTGATATAGACATGGTAATGGCCACCATAGCAGCCCCCCTTATGGATAATCACAGAAAACAGCTCATAGGAATAGTCAGAGTCCTCTCCATCAGTCTGTAAGGGAGGAACACGTCATAGTCAAGACATCTAGTGTAAGCAGAAGGCTGGAAACCAAGAAAAATGAACAAACAAGAAAGTCTGGTCAGGTACCTGTTCACAAAATGGCTGTAGGTTGATGGTGAAGGGGAAACTGTAGCGTCCTGTCTCCTTGTATCGCTCACATTTGGCAAAGTCGAAGCTGAATCTCAGCAAAGACATAGTCATGAATGGAGGAAGCTTCTTCAGCTTGGCAGACTGAGTGAGAGTAAAAATAAGAAAAGAAAATTAAGAAACAGCTTGAAAGTGCTATAATTATATGTTAGAGTGGGAGATCTCTCCACGTCTAATCCTCTTTTCAGCTCAATTGTTTAATATAAAGTCGGTTCACTGTATTACAACCTCTGTTATCGTGTTAACAGTTTGAAAGTTGGCACTGACCTTGGCAGCGGTGACCAACCTGTCACACTGTGCACAGCGGTACAGGTTATTGCCCTCAAACAACTCCTCCTCTACAAACATGCTCCACAATGCATCCTCCAGGCTAGACATGCCACAAACACACACTGTCAGGTCCAGGAAGTCCTCCTTAAGACAAAACAAACATACACAAAACAGAACTGGATTAATCATTTAGTAGTGAGATTTATTCCATCATGGAAAACTTCTCTATGGTCAGCCTTACTAAGACTTTCCAACTGTATTTAACAGTCAAAATACAACATTAACACACCTGTCTCTGGCTGACATTACCACACTCCTTGCAGACAATGCTGTTGACGATGGTTCCATGGTACAGCCGGTGGATAAAACTGCTACCGCTGGTGTCCACAAGAGAGTGCTCCAAAGCACTGAACAGAATCCTGTTCAGCTCCTGCACATCGTGCTGATTTGTTCCCTGAGAGAGAGGACAAAAGATCAAATCGTGGAAAGAAACACACACAGCCCAGTTACATACTAAATGACTCTTCTTATAGTATGTTGTTTTGGTAGTTATAAAACCCACGTACTCTATGAATTATATAAGACTAAGACACAGATGAAAACAATGCTTCCTACAGATTTAATATTTAAATGTTTTCTACAATGTTCTGACTGTTTAACACCATCTGTTGTGCTTTTTGAGCAATGCATTGTGTGACAAAAGCATCAACAGATCACTCAAAAAATAATGTATTTAGACTTTAACTTAATTATAAATGCACTATATAGTATATAGTAAGTGATTGGGAGACATCATGTCACTCTACACTTTGAACCCATCACAGAGAGATACCTTTAGCAACATTTTTGTCTATTATATGCACGTCACTCTCACCTTCCCCAGCTACGACTCAAATTACACTTTCCATTTTAATGGTTTTAGGTTCAAGTTTGATCACATCACTCTATGTACAGTCTGGACCTGGACAAGGTGGTTATGCATGTCCTGAGGCAAATTCTATGAATGTTTCTGTCTGATTCCCCCCCTCTAAATGCGTTTCTTCTCCATGACTGCAGCTGAGGCGCCTCCAGAGAAAATGTAATTCCAATGAGGTTTTCAGTTCTGTGGATTCCAGTATGCATTTCCCAATGTGACTGGAAGGTAAATTGATCACTGAAATGTGAAGCGTAACCTGAGCCTCTCCTTCTCCTTCTCACTGACAAAGATAATGGACAGAGACCTCGCTGCTGTTCCAGCCAAAACTGTCGGTGAGGTTAGCGGTGGAGGCGTTCTGCTGGTCCACCAGCAGCAGACTGGCAAACAGCCTCTGCAGCTCCAGCGGGATCACTCTGACCTGAGGGGAAGAAGGAAAAACCTCAGCATATGTCACCGAAACACAAAGAAACTACTTCTATGGTTACAAATAGAGTAAGGGAACCTACTTTGGCTCCTGGTTTCTCTTTGTCCTCCAGGCATCCTAACTCCTCTGGCCCCAAACTGAACAGCTCCTCTGCAAAGACACTCCAAATCATGAAATAAACACAACAACACTCTATTTACTGCACAGGTGGACCTGATCATCCTCCCACACTTGAGGGAAAAGTCCATACCTCTGAACTCCGGGGTGAACAGCAAGGTCTGGAGGAGAGAGTTCAGGTAGCAGGTGCCCCCCTGGTTCTTGATGCCGCACAGATTGCTCCTGCCTCGGGGCGCAGGTGGATCGTCTCCCCCCTTTGTAACTCTCCCTCTGGAGGATGCCGAAGCGAAACCTTCCTCCTCATCTTCCTCGAAAAGATTCCCAAACATTGTTGTGCGTCGGTTTTCCTCTCTCGGTTATGCTGGGACTCTCGTGGGTAAATCGTGGTTTAGCACTCCGATGTGCCCTCTTGCTATCTCATCTTGGTCTTGCCGAGTTCTCTGTTGACAATGGCCGGGCTGACTCTGAAATAAGAAGACTTCACGGGGCTGAACATAGCGACTATTACCGGACGTATACGCGTTTGAGTCGCAGTTACAGCTCAGCACGCCAACAAAGACAAACAGAGTCGGACACTGATGGAAAAGCTTGACAGCTCAGCGAAAATCGGGGAAAAAATCACGCTGTCGGTAACGTTAACGGTCAGTGTCACTACGACTACAACAATGGCGCCTTCTTACCGGACGTCTAACGGCTACTTCAGCTGTTAAACGGTGTAACTGTCGCTTCCGACACGGTATCTTCCCTCCTCTGTCTGTCTTAAACCAGGTAACAAACGAAACGTAAATAAAAATACCCTCGGTGAGCAGTAGGCAGCCATGTTTCGTCCTGGCGAGAAGAAAATCGAATGGTGCATTGTGGTACTTGTAGTCTCACGCTCGGCTAACGTACGCACTCATATTCACATAATTGAAGATATTTTCATAACTTAACAAATCCACATAAACATCTTAACGTCAAGTTTGATGTGATTTTAATAATTTAATGTAAATTTATGATACAGCCATAAAAAATCCTGTTTTATAGACAATAATTATAGGCATAAAAACTACATTTCCGACAAGTCTAATCTTGAAGTCATGGGACTTGTAGTCTTCTACATGTTTTACAGTTGTAGGTATTCATAGAGGTTGGCAGTTATGTGCCCAGGGCCATGTGTGCAGGTTTGCATACCAAAATAAGCCCTCAACAGTTATTTTATTAGCTATGAAATGACTTAAAAGCGTGTGTACTGTCATTTCATTGTGCAATTATTTCATGAATGGAAACTTTTGTAGTCTTTTCTTCCCGTAGGGTATGTTTGCTATGTTTGTCACCCATCTTGCCACACCACAAGCTCTAAATGAACATGCCCAAAAGGTAACCCAATGCACAAACAACTCGTGTCTTGCACATAAACTGGTTTATTGTATTTTCAATAATTTACTGTAGCTTTTTTTATATATATAACTCATGCAGTCGGAGGCAAAAGTAAATATCAGTCCAGTTTTCCATGAGAACACACATTCCAGTTAACATGATAAATATCATTACTACTTAATGTTTTTACAGAAAGAGAGAAATCTTACAGAGGCTGTATTGAATTGTTTCATTTCTGTCAGGCAATGCACACAAATAGATAAACATGTTCTCATAGAAATCTTGATATGTGCATTTAATTGAGGTACATCAGTTGTTAACTTGCTGCACTGCTGGAAAATCCTGTAGGAAATTTCTTAGTAGATGCCACAAAAATCTCATTTAATTCATTCATTTAACTGTTAAATTATATATTTAATACATTTTACTTTCTACATGATGATCTAAATACAGTTTAAAACCTTAGGATAGCCTAGAATTTCAACCCTCATTTCATCATTAAATTGAATATTTACATATGCAATTTCTGTGTAAGTGGAGAATGTAAAATCCTCCTCAGGTTGTTAAATCCTCCGAATTTTCAAAAACAATACAAAGGTATGCTTGTTTCGGCCCTGACTGCATGTAAATTGTGAACAGGCACATTATCATAAAGGCACATTTAGTTAAACACACTCACACGTTTCAAACATTATTACAAGCATTTCCTCACACAGGAACACACAGACACTTACAGAGAATAACAGCATGTACACACAAATAAATACGGTACACAAAGCCACACACACACTCTTTTTTTTTTTTTTTTTTGCCTAGTAGGTTTTCAGCTTGAACACTTTAGAGAGAGGTGCTTTGGCACTGGAGTACATCAGATAGGATTCTCCTTTCGAGCTGAAAAATTCCCAATCACTGCACCCAATCGTTGGGAGCCAGTGAACAGGAACAAAGCCTTCATATCCCTGCCACCTAAAAACAAACGAAAAGAGGAATCAGATCAAACATGTATTTGCATATGCTTAACAAAGGCTCTAGACCTAAAATTAGCTGCCAGCCATTTCCTAGTTCCTAGTGAATCCTCACGTGTCATAAGAGCTGGTATGCTTTCGCTAGTCTGGCTCACAGGAGGGAAATAAATCTACATTACAACAGTGTATGTCACAGCACTAAGTTAGAGAGCTATCAGTATGGATGAATTATTTCACACTGGGAGGGGTGCTGTTGACAAGTTGAGTACCTGTAGAGAATGCTGTTGAGAGAGTAAGATTCTCCGTTAAAGGAGTTGGCAACAACCAGAAAATATTCCTCCCCGAGGCTGAAGAACTCCCAGTCCACTGCACTGGAGACAGGAAAGGTATGAGGCGATGACGAGAGGTTGAAATGGGAGCAAACAGGTTATTACACAGGAAGTGTTCTCATAATCTGTCTGTGTGTACATGCATCTGGCATACTACAGTGTTTGCACATCTGTACCTATAGGTGACAATGTCCTGGAAGCGGACAAACAGCTGTCCATTCATGTCCAGTTCGTAGATTGTGGAGTTGATGGTATATCGACTTGGTCCGTTACCATGGAGTCTGTGTCCGTTGGCAACAGCTAAGAAGACTCTACTGCCAATCTGAAACATTTCCCAGTCTGTGGCGCAGAACGTCTAGATTGACAGTGAGAAAGAAATCATCCTTAATGTGTGCAAAGTGTGTTTAAATTGGTGGAACGAGACTTAGTATATTTACTCAAGTACTGTACTTAAGTACAGTGTAAAGGTACCTTTACTTTACTTGCCCATATTCAAGGATTTATTATACTTTTTACACTGCTGAATTTATGTGACAACTGGAGTACTTTTCAGACTCGGAACATATGATAAGCTCATAAAATACAATGCATTTTTTCAATATTTTTAGCTTCGGGCCTCTTGTAAAAAGCAGTGTCCTAGTTGGGGCGCCTTGTAATAGTTCAGATTACAAGGATAGAAAGGGATTTTAAAAAAAGATAAGATATTTAGCCTCCAAACTTCTCAGATGGTTTTATTTTAGTTTGAGGAACAAAGAGGTTAAATTATTCACAAAAATGTTAAGATTAACCCTTGGCCGAGAGGGTTAAGGCAGCAACCATGAAACACAGTCCCTGGTTCATATCTAAAGATTAGAGAAAACCCTTAAAAATGAATACATATTTGTGTAGCATGAGTAATTAATCATCTTATGACCCCCTTAGATTAATCTTGGGACCCTTTGGAGGGAGCTTAACTCGTAGCTTGGGAACCACTGGCTAAATTACTGTATTTAAAGTAGTTAATAGTAGCTCCATATCAACAGCTACCAGCAGTAAAATGTTTCTTTTAATATCATATATAATAATATATCACTCACAGGCTCTGTTTTCTTTGTGAGGAGTACATTTAACTTAGCTGATGATGCTGTTTTGAATATAGGACTATGTAGGATTCCTACTTTTACGTAAGTAACGTCTAAGCATTTCATCTTAACTATTGCTTGCTTGAACATAGAAATGAAAAGGCTGAAAGAGAAACACATATGTATGTATGTATTTTCACTCATTTCTGGATTACTTTACATGTTTAATTTCCACCTGCCCCAAGGTGTTCTTAAGAATCCTCACATCCAGATGTGGAGTTCCCCTAAATCATCTCCTTATGGTTTCTCATGTGACTATCAACATGTCAACACCCTCTCCTCAAATGTGGCTAGATTCAAATATATGATTCATTATCGCTTACATGTCAAAGCACTGCTATCGCAAAAGCAAATCACAGCAAACCACACGCTCTATTTTTGGCCCTGTCTTAAATGTTCCTTGCTCCCCATCTCTCTTTCATTACCCTTTTATCTCTCCTGGTTTGTATTCACCTTCCTTCTGTGTGTACAGACAAGGTGGTTTTTCATACTCATCTCACAGATACAGATCTCATCAGAGGAAATCAAAGCACAGCTGGTGAGAAGATGAATGATATGGAAATCATGCAGAAAAATGTTACATTTAAGTACTATTTTTCCACCCGTGTTGAAAACCCCAAGAAAGTGACTCATTCGAAGCCAATCACGCCTTTCTTTTGCTCTTTTGTGTACACTACATACCTTAATTGTCTGGAACACCTGGAAGCTTCCATTGACCCAAACATAGATGACCGAGTCTACAGAAGTAGTCACTCCATCGAAAGCGTTTGCGACCACCAGAAAATGGTACGGTCCGACCGTGAAGAACTCCCAGTCGTAGGCCCCTGAGGTCGGCAGAAACTGGTGAACCTCAAAAGACTTTGTTAACTGGTTCCATTTGTATATCACACTATTTATAGTGTGATTATGATTTCCTGGAAGACAAACCAGAATACACCAGATAAGTTTAGTATTGCGGAAAGGTCATATCAGGATACAGGTAGCCATTTGATAGATATTTAGTTTTTTACCTTGCCTATGATTGGCCACAGCGAGATAGGTCTGTCGATTGATGTTAAAGGCCTCCCAGTCGCGTGCACAGTGTGTCTGGAGAGTCTGGAACTGCACAAACCGCTTTCTTTTTGTACTCCACTTGTAAATCACAGACGAGTCCGTCTCTGATTCTTTGCTGAAATGCTTGTCAGGTCCACTGCCAGAGTTAGACACCACCAGAAATACCTAGTACCAAAACACAATGAAAAGATCAGCTCTCCAAAGTATTATGACCAGGTAGGATCTATACACGTGTTTGATTCACACCTTCTTGCCCATGTTGAAGTGTCTCCAAGCCAGAGCTCCATACGTGCTGATATTCTGGTAGAGCTGGAAACCTGTTTGACTCCACAGATAGACAGCAGAGCCAGAGGCTGTTGACCGATGAGCCATAGCAGCCATCAGACCCATGCCAGGTACCTGGAACACCTGAAAAAATGAAAAAAGTACTCATAAACCCTTTGGACATGCAAATCAAGGCTGCACAAGCTTAAATGGAGAAAGTAATCAGGCAAAAGTCAGATTGCAACAGAGGAAAGCATCAGCCACAACTAATATTGACCAGATTAACACCTTTGGACACCTTTCTACTTAACCTGACTGAGGCAGTATCTGCACAGTAGTTGTTGGAAACTGTTTGGATTTTTTGGGGGCAAAAAATACAGGCCAGGCCATCAAATGAACTAGCAAGCAATAGGATCAAGGAACTGCATGACATAGCCAAAGTCTGTCCAAAGTCAGCCAGAAGAACAGTCAAAACATCTTTTTTTATCAAGAAAATCCTTCAGTACTGTTCTTCAGAATCACATGCCACATTTGATTATCAAACCAGTTGCCAGTTAATTCTGTCTATGGACTAATCGATTGACAATTTCAGCTTCAGCATTTGTATATAACGTTGGGCAGTTTAATGTATAACAAGGCACACACATAGCCTTTAGCTCATGCCATAGTTGCCAGTAGTAAAAGGACGCTGACAACTGTGTTCAGACTTGAACTTGACTTGAACTTGAAGCCTGGCATGATGGATTCTTGTGATTTCATGATCTCACAAGCCCAGCTGTTTGAAAGGTTACTTACTACCTATAGAAATCATAAAATTTAACTGAGGAACAATCCAAGTTCAGTCTAAAACTGTGGCTCCAAACCTTTCCTCCCTGTGACCCCTAAAATATGGGTTAAGGGATTCTGTTGATATCCAATGCCATTACAGCACCATGATATAATGCAAAGAACAATACAGCAAGTAATTTAACTAACATTAGCCATATACAGTCAGTAAAGTTACTGCTGTGCAGTTCACATGCAGCAAAAAGTAGACAAAAGACTGGAAAATAAACTTATTTTGTATTGCTGTAATCATCTTGTCACTCTTGTGGGTGTGTTTGACCCCAAATATATGTAAATATTATATATACAAAGTAGAATGGTACCTCTACATCATGTGTCTCTGAGCTGGTGGTGAGGACCTGGTGCTCCAACACATAGTCCAGTCGTTTATGATCTGAGTAGATGAGAATTGAGAGAATTTTGTTAAATTTCCAACTTAAGCTGAGTAAAAACTCGCTCAGGATTGGATGCTTTAAGAGTAGAATCCTCACCCTCCAGCACGGCAATCCACACTGTACCATCACAGAGGTAGAGGCCTTTCCTAAGCGGGTTGAACCACAACTGGCCTTGTAACATCTCTGAGCACACCCGCTCCAACCCCACCGACACTCGCTCCTGTGTTTCTGAAAGTTTGTGATCAAAAGGCAAGCAGACAGTCAAAAAAGCAGACAAACATGCACGGGAACACACATGTTGTACCAAATGTCTTGTAAAATGCAAGTTACCATAGGAGATCACACGGCCGTCACCCTCCTTTTCCATCATGGGCAGATCTGAGAGAAGTGGCGGTACTGACAGAACTGATAGGTGAGGTTCGGAAGACGGGCAGATGTGATGGGTGGCATCCGAACCTGGCACCAAAACCAGCTGTCGCAACAGACCCTGCACACAGTGCAACAAATAAGACGGATGCTTCAGAGAAAACTGTGGTTTAGCAGCTTGTTACGTATGAAAATTAGAGATGAGGAAATGTAAGTCTTACTGAATACGAGCCTTTCCATTTCCCCCGACTGCCTATGTGAAATCTCGACCCTTGAATGTTCAGGTCAGAGGGGAAAGGCTTGGAGGGAACCCTGTTTGCCATAAAAAGACATAATTATTTCTAATAGGTGAGATAAGTTGTTTTTATAAATGAACTAAACGTATCTAATTATATGTATGTACATATATAATTAAAGTAGTCTCTGCTCTGCTTCTGTTTTTAGGACTGAGACAGGAATTGTGTTATATAGGCACTGTATGGGTGCTGATATTCCTCCCTTCTGCACGCCAGAGGGAGTTTCCACTAAAAACCATTTATCACATACTGTCAGGCGGCTATGATATGGCTGCAGGGCGCGAGCAGCTTTGGAGTACTGCCATTGTATTGTGGTGAAGGATCTACTGTACCTCGAGGGAATTCAGAGGGAACAGGAAGAGAGCATGCTGGGAGACAGACAGTGTCCCCTCCCAGCGAACAGATGCACTCAAGAGGAACAAAAAAAAGGATCAACTTACATTTCCAGGGGTGAGCTACAGTCCACCGTGAGCCTGACGTGATGGCTATCAATGGCTAAAACCAAAGTGTGCCACCGGTCATCAGCCAGTCGGGTGCCTCGAAACCCCCAGTGCTCCACGACCCCTCCGTGACCTCGAAAAAGGAAGTGCAGACGTTTTCTCGAGAACCTCAGTCCCAGGATGATCCCTCCACGTTCCCCATTACTCTTCTGTCGCCTCTCTCCATGTTGTCCCCTCTCTTTAGTCCTTTCCAAAATGTTCCCCTTATTGTTCTCCTCTTTCTTGTCTCCTGCCTCTCTTTTCTCTACTTTTTTTGACTCCAGCAAGGAAAAGATGTATTCATTTCTCTGAAAGGCAAACAGGAAAAACACTCAGACACACCATGTTTGGCAAGAGTGGAATGGTAATGGTTGGTATTTAGTACTTCTTCCACCACTGACATTCAGTACCGGGTGTTTCTGGATGCTCACCTTGGCCACACTGTGAGTGAACTTTAGCGTCACAACAATTGAGAATTCTTTGGGGAAGAGGTCGCAGTTCACCAGCAGCTGGGAGGAGGGAAAGCTCATAGAGGTATGAGGGCTCGAGAAATGCAGCCCCCTCACCCCGTCAGCCTGCTTCATGTGCACCCCTGGTACAAGTTTGGAAGTGTCCCTCTCTAGGACAAAGGACAGAAGATCCAGGGGGATCAAATCTGCAGACAATAGGCAAATAAAAGAGGTCAGGAAGATTGTTTTATCACTTACCTCGTTCTATGCAGAAAATGCTACACTATAAATGAGTTGTTGGTGGGTCTGGGCCCCCAAGAGAGGTTACCAAACAAATGTGAGGGGTCTGAGATGAGATAGCAAAGAATGAAAACAAGTGATCTACTACCTAAGTTGTGTCTTGTTCAGACTTTTCTACAAGGTTATTCAAACTAAACAACTGGAAAAGAGAGAGCCTCCAGGGCAGTACAGGTTGGAGGTACTTGGCTCCAAAGTTCTTCGTACTTTTCTGCAGACAAACGGTATAAAAAGATTATAAAATGCAATGCCTTGTTATAGATTAAACTGTTCGTATACACCTGAAATAATCATAATCAATTAGTCCATTGACAGAATTAATTGGCAACTGTTTTGATCCTTTTTTTATGCAAAGATGTCAAACCTTTTGTGGTCCAGACTTTGTGTAATGTGTAAGATGTGTTAGATTATGTACCTTGCAATTATTTCATCATTATAATTAATTTTTAATAATCTTGAGGTTTGCACAAGTGGTTCAGCAAATTAAGCATTGTGCAAGTGTCACTTTGGGCTGTGAGTATCATATTTGATTGATTGAGAACACAGCCAGCAGAATAATCCATCATTAAAAAAATAATGATTAGGTGGAGCTTTAAATAAACAACAACAGTCACAGGGGACATTTTTCTGAATTGAGTAGTTTTACTTCACACTGAAAGTACATTATCATGATTATACTTACATACTTTTTACTTAAGTAGTAGTGAATACAGGACTTGTAATGGAGTACTTTTCCTTGAGTAAAGGATCAATGCTCACAGGTTAATATATACCATGTTAAATCGAGGGGTCACAAATAGACACAGCTTTGTTTTAAGGGGACACACATCACAAAAGGTTGGGAACAAGTGCTATAAACTAATAAATCAATTAATGTCATAGCATGCTGGATTCCCGTACTCCCCTGGTGTGTGAGAAATAGCCCTGGGTGGCGGTGGAGCTATAAGTTTTTAGGAGGGGCTGTTAATAAGACAGAGTCCCTTTGAGGAGCGATATAATGGAGGTGAATTACTCCAAAATTGATGAGACGTGATATAAACATGCACCCCGTTCGTCCTGATATTCTGATGTGTATAGAATCGTTGTGGAATCCTAACCACATCCACTGCCTGTACTTGTTTGTGGATGTTAATTTAATATTGCACGCAACACTGCACACACAAACACTCCCACTACACTGTAAGCAGACACAGACAGTTGGAATTATCCAAAAGAATTTTAGCTGGAGGGGTTTCCCAGGTTTTTAGATGAAACCATAGACCATTCACTGAATAATCATTAACTGAACATCAAATGTGTTGAAGTGAGCTGAGTTAATAGACAGTAAAGCTGAGGTTAGGAGAGATAAAAATAGAATAAAATGGCACAATACCTGTACAGTGTCTCCATGTGTCTGTGGTGGTGTCAATTACTCTTAAGCTCAAGAGTAGCAACTGCACAAATATCAGCGATGACATTACAAAAAACATGTTTGGTTCAGTTGCCAGCTGGTACAAATGTCTCCATACTGAAGGTATTTCTCTGTCCTGCTACCTTTGTCTCTATCTGAAGTGACTACACACACCAGACGACTGCGTGATCTTCATGTTCATAAAAGTAAGCATTTCCAGCTTGCAAAGAAAAATGTCTAGTCAACAAACTCGGCTGAAGATCATCAAAGCTGCACTGGCTACCTGCAATTCACATGCACTTCAATAGAAGAGGCAAACAGTCCCAGAGCATCTGTGTTTAAAGAGGAATCCATTCATCTGTGTGTGGAGAATCCTGCACCTGCAGCTCCTTTTAAACACCAGAGCCATGCAAATCACTAACCAGTCCGTCACTCATCCTCCCTCAACCGCCCCCGATGACACAAACCTGCCAGAGGGGTGAGCTGCTCCATTGTGTGTGTGTGTGTGTGTGTGTGTGTGTGTGTGTGTGTGTGCTCACACAAAAACTCACTGACAGACGAGCAGACAGTCTGAATATTTTAATGTAATGACATAGAACATTTATGTCAAAAGACAAATCCAGACATTTGCTACATGAATAGAGGTGTTAGCAGACATCATGTCTCTTTTTAATTAAAAGACCAACCTCAAAACAACAACGGGACATACGTGACCTTTGTTCCACTAATGGATAGATGGATATGAGCTGAGCTATTATCATATTAACTCTTATCCCGTAGTTTATTACCTGAGAAACCAAGGTATGTGTATGAATCCAGCTGTGATATTAAAGTCTCAAACCAGGATTATTACTTGCTGAAAGTGTAATGAAGTCATGGGATAGTGAAATTAGGAAAGCACTGCAATGGCAAAGTACAGAGCGCCCGAGACAACAAATACTTTTTTTAAATATTGCATTTATTTTAACCTGCTTGACTCGACAGGAATTTGACTGTCAAATATTTTCCTAGCAGTCTCCAGGGGCCTTTTGATTATCCATGGTTGCCCAACAATTTAATACCAGTTCAAATAACTTGATTGAATCATTTTCCAAAGTCTATTTGATCCGGGTTTGTTGGTTACTAGGCAAATAATCAGACTGTCTTTTGAGAGATGTCGGCATCTCTGCAAATCTCTCTGAATCCTCTCATCCGCCAACCAGCACATTTACAAGGCAAATGCACTCTGTCTCTCTTCCCCCGCCCACACATTAAGATCATAGACTGCACAAAGATCAGGATACAAGATACTGACTCTGCCCTGCTCCTCTTTTCCGATATCCATTCATTAATCTTTCTTCCTTTCAGGCACCCTCATGTGTGGTTTCGGAGGGATCTGTTTAGATGCAGAAAAGTTAGTGTGCGCCTGCTTTTCCTTATTCCTGATTTGACTGACCACCTGCTGCTATTAGCCTTATCGCTGTTCCAGCTATGCTGAATGTAGTCATTCAGTCAGTGCAGCAGATGAGATCTGAAGTTTCTAAATCAGGCATCAGACATGATTTAATATACGAACATATCCCCTTTTGTAATCTGCATTGATCAATTTGGTGATTTATCTCTCTAAGTGAAGGCCGAAGAACAATAGCGTTTCAGTGTTTACACTGTGTTTTTATGCAGCGTCATGCTTCAGTTTTACTCCGAGCTCTTTGTTTTGTTTTTCTTCTCCATGTTCCATGTCAGATTAAATGCTGGTGAACAGACCTTTCTCACAGCAGTCATTTTGACATGAAATGGCAGGGTCAGCTCAGATGTTACTAATGATACCAGTTAAGGTTCAGTTCCATTTATTGCAGCTGAGACTTTCCAGTGAGTCAACAGTGTGAACCTTAATTAGTTGTTGTAACTGGACAAATGTATATATAGACATGCTCTCACATACCCATGCATGTTTCATGACTATCTAACCTGTAATGTATTCACAGACATACTACTGCCTGTATTGTACATATCTGATCTATACTGTGTACACCATATTCATATACCTCTAGCTGTTTATTCTGTATGTCTTACTATTCGCATTGCTTGTACTTATACCTGCACATTGACACTGTATATATCCTTGCTTATTCATTTCAGCTCCCTACTACAATATATATGCACATTACTCTACACTTTTTGAACTTATGGTCAGATGCTAAACTGAATTTTGTTATTTCAATACTTCTGCAGATTACAGAAGTTTAGTTTGCGTGTAATGTGCAGGTTGTAATCAAAGGATCATAGCTCACTGGCTCCACCTAGCTGCCTGTTTTCTTCCAGCCACATGTGGTGTTGAATCCTTGTGCACATTTTTAGCAGAGAGGTCCCAGTGGGAACTGAAACCCTCTTACATAATGAATCACAATAACTATATATATAATTAAATGACAGCCATGTTCTGACAAGTGACAAAATGTACATTATACTGTACAAGCTGTACTTTAATGTGTGAGATCTCTACCTGCAACATTTGTAAACGATTCCTGGTAATACAATGTATTTTTAGAATGGCACATCAAGGGACAGACATTGTAACCAAGTTTAGGCTATTACTTCTGTACTTCCATGTACCTGAGAAAAACATTCATTTCAGTACTTTAATGCCAGAGACAAAATAATTAAGCACATGACAGCAAATCTGAGTACCAAACTATATTTATTGTATACAGTAGTAAAAGACCACAAATAATGTACAAATCAGTAGAGAAACAAATAACATGACAAGACCTGGGCCCCGTTCTTCGTACATTACATAGTTCAGCTCGTACGTTAACCGGTTTTGTCCAGCTAACTCGGTTCTTCGAATCCAAGTGGAAGGCTGTCTTGATAACTGTGCTCTTATTTTGTGAGACCAGAAAGATGAAACCATGAAGGCTATTCGTGACTGTGCAGAAGCATGTCTTCAAGAGTGACCACACAACGATTTTTACATGTCTCTGTACAATACAAGTTAGCCAGATGACTGTGGAGGAATGAGAGCTTGTTAGTCCTTAGATAAAATAATTTTATAATTTACTGGGGCCAGAGCGGACAGGTGGGAATATTTCCAGTAGCAGGTGATGGTATACAGAGGCATTATCCTATGCTTGTCAAATAAACAGTTTAAAAAGAAAAAAGGTATTGACGTGGACTCATGTTTTTATTAGAATGGTACAAAAATCCAGCTGAACAAACGATGATTTAGATGACACCATTTAAAAAGGATAGCACCTTTCTAATATGGCTGAGCAAAACTACACGGATGGCTATGGGAACACAAGTTTAAGATTAAAAGACGCTAGAAAGGCCAATTACAATATCTGCAGCCCGTATTGCATAATTTAAATACCTCATAATGCAAGAATTTTATCGGAAAAGGTCTAAATAACAGTGGCTCCTCTTTGTGACAAGACATTTTATTTTGAAAAACTGGTTTGATTTCATTGTACTTTTTAGTATGCCTGACTCCTTAACTGAAAACCTGTTCAGTGCTGACCGAGTGATGCCTGTGAAGGGACATGTAGCTTTATCTGAAAATAAATTAAAACGGGTGAACTAAAAACGGTTGTCATGATCCAACTCGCCCTGAATAAGCTTGCAATTTTTGCAGGTTCTGAAGGGCTGAAGCCTGAAAAATCCAAACGCTCATGTCGGGGCCATCAACGATTAAATCAAGCCAACTCAGCTATCCGTGTATAAAGAACGGGGCCTTGTGGGTACAGAACACTTATCTCCCAAACTCCACTGGTTGGCCTCCCTGCCCTCCCGATATGCAACAAAACTGCATGCATCCTTCTCTGAAACTGCGAATAATTGGAGACACTCATCACAACTTGGGATATCTTCACTGTTGGCAACGCCGCAGTTAAGTTTTTAAAAGGGCTGCAACCTCTGCCTTTTACACACAAGGGAACAGCTAGACAGTTGACACAGCGGTGAAAAGTGCCTTCAAAATGTGTTAACAAAAAGATACTGACTTTTGTTGGATATCCTTGCTCAAACTGGAAGTTGCTCCTCTTCAAAACACATCTAGAATGAGTTGTCCCGTCAGCCTACATTCGCAAGGACAATACAGAGATGAGACAGCTGACCCCAAAACAGCGTTAAAGGAACGAACTTCCAGTTAACCCACCCGCACATCCCCGCCCAGCCCACCCTCTATTTTGACCCCCCCCCCCCAAAAAAAAAGATAAAACCCACAAGCAGGGCCGCTTGTGAATAGCATAGGGACTGGCCACTGGCCTGTTTCATCAGAAAGTAGGGAAAGAAAGCGAAGAGTTATGTATTCAAAAAGACAATCCTGACACAGCCAGACCCCAACCAACTCTGTACCGGATACCCACAAGGAACCTCAGTTAGTAGAAGTCAAAGAGGAAGCAAATAACATCAATGAAATACAAACTCCCTTAAAATGTGACAGTTTTGACCTTGCGGCTGGCTTTTAGAGTAACCCAAGTACATCAAATATGTTCGGTCTTTGGAGTATTGGTCCAAGCCCCACAACATTTATCTAACATCCACTCTGATACTCCTGTACAGAAAAATCAACAAGCCCCCTGGGTGTTAATTCTTAAAAGAAAAAAAAAAATCAAAAATACAAAAAACATTGCAGAACTCTTTAGCAAAAGCACCTAAAATGCAGTGAGAATTAAAATACCTTTTTGACAGAAGAGCAGGAGTCACCGTTCAGGAAAAAAAAAAAAAAAAACACACAAGAAAGCAAAGTGAAATGGAAGGCGGGTGTGTATTAAGTTCAGATAGTGCTTCCACTTCAAAACATTTTTGTCTTTGCAGAGCCTCGCGTTCGACCCTGATGGATGAAAACCGTGACAAACTACTGGATACTAAGCTTTCACTGGAGAGTGAATGAGAAGCACTGACAAACCAGGAACAGCTGTGACGCACTGTTGGTCCAATCACAGCCTGCGATGCCAGAAGGAAATGTTGTCCTGATTGGCCAACAGAGAGACTGTTGATACGCACAAAAGTTCAGTCCTGGCTGAGACAGTACATAAACAGCTGAGGAGCTCCCCCCACACACACACCTGACAAAAAACCATGACATACATCTTTAAACTGAAGAAATAATAATAATAATAATAATAATAATAATAATAATAATAATAATAGGCTGAGAGGAGCGAGGGGGAGGGGAGGGACAGTGAAGGTGGCTGAGGGCGTGGTCTGAGGGTGGCCGTCAATGAGGTGGGGAGGGCTTAGCAGCGCCCGCCTGTCTGCTGCTGGAATACATCTATGGTGTCTTCATCTTCCATCTCCAGCTGAAAGGAGGCGAGCAAAAGGGGATCCAGTTAGTGAAAACAATAATAACTGAACACGTAAAACTGTTTTAGAGTTGCTTAATGCCTGAATTGTGCATTTCTCTGATGTGGAAAGGAGTTCAGTGAACGTTACCTGTGCAGGTGTATCCGTCTCATTGATAGGCTGGCCATCAAACCTGAACCTGATCTGCCTTATTGCGAGGCCCTGCAGGAGCAACACGGAACAAGACGTGAAGATGAACCCACAGAAATATGAACGAGGCGTTACAGCAAATCCAAAATAATTGCTACTGTCGGGAGAGGAGTGGATTTTTTTTTTTTTTTTTTTTTTTTTAAAGCAGTCATTTGGGCTCACCTGTCGTTCACAGTACGCCTTCATTAGTTTGCTGAGCGGTGTGTGTCTTTTGATTTTGAACTGGACCACCGACCCATCTTGCCCTGCAACCTTGAGGTTGATGTGATCGTTCTCGGTCTTTACTCCCTCCTGCAGAGAGACAAACATGGTTCATCAGGTAAACCAGCAACAGATACACCATAAATACCTCTGCTACATGAGGCAGTCATTCATCTGTTTACAGCCATCTGCAGCTCTGTCTCATACTTTTATTTCTATGATCTATTGATCTATTTTTTATATAGTCCTTGTATAAATGTTAAGCACGGGTTAACTTCCTAACACAGTTATACATTTATTTTCTATGCAAACGTTTAATTCCTCTGCACATTTTTTTAACTGTTAGAGTTTAACTCCATCTTTGCAGAGCCTCGCGTTCGACCCTGATGGATGAAAACCGTGACAAACTACTGGATAATAAGCTTTCACTGGAGAGTGAATGAGAAGCACTTCTTAACTTCTTAACACAGTTATATATTTATTTTTTTTAATGCAAATGTTTAACTCCTCTGCACATTTTTAAATCCTCTGCAAACGTTTAATTTTGCTACAAATGTTTCATTTCTCTGCACAAATTTAAATTTAGAATTATATCAGGTTAATTTTAACTGTGTTATAGGTTAATCATGTATGTTTAATGTATGTTTGCATGCTGCTACTGGATGCTTGCATTTCCTTCTGGATCAATAAGGTATCTATCTATCTATCTATCTATCTATCTATCTATCTATCTATCTATCTATCTATCTATCTATCTATCTATCTATCTGCTGCACTCAGGAGGTAGGCTAACACAGATATACAAAACTAGAGCACTGTTATCACAGATGAGCAACTTGCACTGCCACCACATATGGCCTGCGACTTTAACAGAAATGTCACAATAAAACGACGCGTGAATGAACACGGTCACACCGCCTGCTTCATATATGAACTACACTAAACTCACATCAGCGCTGTCTTGAATATTAAGTCACGTTTCAGCGCGCTGCTTAGCCTGGCAAGCTACCGTTAGCATAATTAGCTTCAGGGCTAGCCAGTTGGCACGGCAGGACCGATGCTAGGTTTAGCTGCCGGCTAACGCTGCTAGCAGTTAATTTTTTTTGTTGTTGTTGTTGTGCTGTGTCCAAACAAACACCGACACACTGAAAACAGCCACGTTAGCACGGGTAAGGTTTAGTTTTTTATTTTTAAATAAGAGTGCGTCATCTCCCGTTTGCGCTCTCTTTTTGTCGCTGCAGTTGCAGTTGCGGCATTTGCGGCGTTGCGGACGTATAACGTGGTCCCGTTTCGACAAAGAAAAAATCCGCAAATGACAATCATGGTGGGTAATTGGCATCTCTGCTCACTGATCTTCGAGACCCTCGCCAAGGAGGGCAGACTCTTCCCATATTTGCGCCCGCACTGTGCTGTTTGGGCGCATTTAAGTGTGGATATAGATGTGCGGGCACTCATTCATTTGCGAAACAAACACTGCGCCGATTCAGAGAAACGTGCAAACCAGGCCATTTTAGATTGCACATCTGAGAAACGGGTTGGCAGCAGATCGACTGGAGCCATCGTTACACATCTACAGCTCTTTACGCCTCCACAGCTTACCTTTGGCTTTTCCTCTGACATCCTGGCTGGTTATTTCGTGCGCGGGTTTGCAAAATAATCGGTTAATTGAGCTTTATTTGTCTCTCGGCCGCCTTCTGTCCTCTCCTCTGCTCCGCTAACGGGTGCGCGCTTTGGACCGCTGTTATAAATAAACGATTGGCTCCGGCGGGACCACGTGACTGCTGAAAACCGCGGGAGCGCGGACGCGGGAGCGCGCACCTATGCAAAATACTCGATCACGCGAGCCGAGGAGCCTATGGAGGTAATGCTGTGTCAAAAACTACTGTATGAGCGCTGCAGAGTATTTGTTGTAACTCACATACAAGTCAAGTCAGCTTTATTGTCAGTGCTGCTATGTGTACAGGACTTACAGAGATGAAATATACATGAAATATGAAATAAAAAATATGGCAAATCTAAAAGACATAAACAGTATAAATATGGCAAATATAGAAAGATTCAGCAGTATAAACAGTGAGCTCTATCAATAATAAAAGATGTATACAGTGTTGTAAACAGTTTTTTGAATGGTGTAATTGGTGCAATTGCGTTTGTAAAAAGAGTTTTTAAAGTTTGTAACATTTCTTTGAAAAATAAAACATCCACTGTGTAATATTTAAAGGTATCTATTGGCAGAAATTAAATATAATAAGCAACCATGTTTTCATTTGTGTACATTAACCTGAAAATAAGAATTATGTTTTTGTTACCTTAAAAAGAGTCTTTTATATCTACAGAGGGAGTGGGTCCCCTAATGTAGAGTCCGCCATGTTGAACCGCCATTTTTCCACAATATTGTTGGGAAGTTCGAGTCTTTTTACTGATTCTGATCACTTGACGGTAAATTGGACAAAACATTTTTTGAGTCATTTCATTCATTTTAAGTAGTGCAGCGCTGTAGCCCTCTTGTGGTCCGTATGAACGGACCGCTGTGCTTACTGCTCATCACATGATGAGATCCCTGTCATGTGACAAATGTATAAAGTGCAGTCGGGAACTAATCATTTCTGTTTCCTGTCCTGACTGAGCTTATGCAGCTGCCATGTGGCGAGGGAATGTACTGCGTGAAAACACACCGCACCTTTAAGTTTTAAACATTTTTTCCTTTCTTCAGTATTTTATTGTAACGTCTTACCAGAATCAAAATCGCTTTTATTGACCAGGAATGTGCACACACACAATGTATACACAAATACAGACAGAAGTACAGATTAAAAAACAACACTAAAGAGCCTATATATAAGTATGTGTATAAACAATAAGATTTGTATCTGGTGATGGTGAAAAGGATTCTGAAATGCAGGTTGTATTATGTACATGAGTATTTGTTTATTACCATATCAAGGCATTTCTTCAAGATATGTAAATATTAATGACAACAATGTTAATAACAAACAACAAATTCCAAATCAATTCAGCAATGTCAAATATTTAATAAAATGCACTAATCCATTATTATAATTTACTTTTAATATCAGATTTAATTTAGGCTAAGGATAAATCCTAATCACTGAGTTTTGGACATAATAATAACATAATATCTGACATATAATGCAAAAAGTTCCTTACCTTACACAGCAGATGTCAGCCTTCAGCCTTTAAACTATCATTATGTAACGTTTCTACCATAAAATAAGAGATTTGAAATCATTTTGATGCTACACTGACTGTAATCAGGTGAATGGTGCCTCAATACAGGCAAAACATGTCCAGAGCTACTGAAGGAATTAATTATCCGTCCACTCTTTTATTAGGATATACAGGTAAATGTAGACTTAGGCAGTCTTCAATCAGACTTTAGGATGAACACATTTTATTTAAGTTAATGATTACTTCAGAAATTCAGAGTGCAAAGCTGAAGATTTTATTTTGACTTCATAGTTTTTGTTTTTACAAACCTAATAACCAACAATAGCACAATAAAAATGGCCTTCAACAAGTACATCTCAGAACAGCTATTCAATTTAAACAAAAGAAAAATCACACAAAGTAAAAAAGAAAAAAAAAAGAGTAGGTTAGAATCTCAAAATCAACAGCAACTAAGAGAAACAAGACAGATGAAACCTGAACATTTGTAGATGATTTTCTTAAAAAAAAAAAAAAGGAAAGATTTGTTCAGTAACTCAACGTGATTCTTTTCATTCTGTACATTTAAATTTAAGACTAAAGCTTATAAATCGTCCAAGCAGACTGATGCTATAAGAGCTCCAGTACAGACTACTATAGTCAAGAACACTGCTGCTACATTTACATCTGCTCTAGCCTTTACAACCTCTTGGGTCATTACATCGAACGTAACATTCCTATTCACAAGCTGGATGAGGCCAGAGGCTTCCTGTACAATACTACTATCACTTTTCCAAAATTATCTTAGTTATAGTTTGCATTAATTATCAAGTCATGTTTACTTTGACAAGTACACGACAGGATGTTGATGTCTGAGTTCAGAAAACAGAAGTGCACCTCAGTTCACAGATCGTCTCATGCAAATTTGGAGTATGGATTTGGTCCACGTAGACCTGGAGAAACACAAAACAGTCAGTAAATCCATGCATTGACTTTAAAGAATGGTTTGAGATTTTGGAGGATATTCTTACATAACATGGCTGCACATCTAAAGTTAAAAATCAGTACGTTTCCTCTCATCTAACTCTCAGCACTAAAGCAAACATATGTATTTTCCAAAATGTCAAACTATTCCTTTAATAATCTCTGACAAGTGCAAACCAGAAAAATATATGCAGCATATGCACACGTGTATGAAAAAAAGCGACTCAACAAGTGTGAGAGCTCACCATATTTATTCCTGATTTCCTCATGTCTCTGTTTCATCTCTGCTTTCCTGTAAGGACAGAACAATTTTCTTCTGAGTCACACATGAGTGATTTTATTATGATGATATTTTTCAGACACTCCCAAAAGTCACATGGCCACAAACCAGTTTGGGCTGGTTAACAGTTTGACGTGTGCATTTTTCCCCTCGCTGACGTTGCTTTTGTGTTGCGCTATGAAGGGAACTGATATGGGTCATGACCAACAATGCAACAGAGCAGCTGGTGCGTCAGGTGACCTAACAAATCTACACAGTGAGATAACTGAAGAGAGAGACCTGAAATAGGTAACACAGGGGGGATGTTAAAACACACTAAAAAAGATGCGCATAGACCATATTTATAGATTTTTAGATGTTACTAATACTAATATAATGTATTTTTACAGCTGTACTGTAAGGGATATTGCTGAGAATCACAAGGTCAGCTAAACTTCTCTCTGATTATGCATTAAAAAAAAATGGCACTGCCACAACTGAGCAAACTAATTTGCACTCACACCTTTAGTGAGTCAGTCATTACAGTTTGCAGCTGATAGCACAAAGTGGCAGTCCTACAGTTACATGATAAAAAGCTACGCACAGGTTGAAAGTACTGTGTACACAGACTTATTAATGGGAGACATGTATGGAGATATAGAGAAATGTAAAGGTGTAGCAGGAAAAACACACGATGGGAAAAAAGCCTGGATGAGGAAGTGTGAGTTTTCTGTTCATGAGCGTGAAAGAAAAGAGGTGTTGATGAATCTGTAAATCTTGCACAATGGGACATCTTGGTGGAGAGAGGGCTCTGATTATGTTCGACAGTGCACTTCTGGCCAGTTTGAGTTTAGATGTGGACTGATAATCGGAGTTAACTGCTATTTTGTTTCACTCTGTTATCCAATATTTCAATTACAGGGAAAATAGAGACACGGGCAGTGATTCACCGTGTGCATTAGAGGTTACTTGTGGAGATGGAGCCTCTTGAAGCATATTTTTGACACTGTGTAACACACTCGAACGCGAACATGATTTCTCACCTTTCTTCCTGCTTGGTTCTTGTCTTATTGGCCTGTCTCTGCATCTTGGCCTCGAACCTTTTGGATCTGACACACAAACACAAGACAAGTATGTTAAGCTGTGGTTAGATAAGTCATGGGGAAGTACACAGTGTACTGTGTACAGACAGCTTAAGGTAACCACAACAAAGCTGAGAGAAATGTGCAGTATGTGGCCATATCTTCTTTATATGATTGCATGACATTATCGCATGATGTCACCTTGCGAGAGAGAGAGAGAGAGAGAGACACTACAAGGACAAACATGAAGAAAGTCACATAACTAGGGCTGCACAACTCAATATCCAAAACACAGAAGCTGGTTTAGTTAGTAAAACCTGGATGATGGTGCCTTCAGGGTGATTTATGGCCAAGTGTGTTTCTCAAATGTCACATCATCATCATTTTAATAGGTTTTTTAGTAAAAATTAAAATTGTGACATATAAATGATCATTCCCACTAATCGGGAATCGTATATCACAGTCCTGATATCTATTTAAATAACCTGCTACATACCTGAACCTAACCATTGTGACGTAACCAACAACTATTTTGGACTTACATACCTCAACATAACTCTCTGTAACAGAACAGAGTAACACCTGAACCCAGCATCACTGATACGCCACACTTCTCTCCAGCTACAAACCACCCCGAAGGCACCACCATCCAAATTTTACTAACTAAACTAGCCGTGTGCCGCCTATGTTGATTCAGTAATCTTCATCATATTTGTTCTTGTACTTTCTTCCTGTCAGGAGGCAATTCACAAACCGCTAATGGCAACCTGCTGCACGCACATGTGTTGCTCTGTACATGGGTGCATATCTCAGAGGGTAAAGTATTTATAGAAACATAAATGAAAGGGGTGGAGTACGAGGGACGCGACCGAGGTGAACGTGCAGAACACAGGAATAAGATTAACCACAAAATCTGAAAAACATCTAAGTTGGTAAAACATT
This sequence comes from Protonibea diacanthus, assembly GCA_028641955.1. NCBI lineage: Eukaryota > Metazoa > Chordata > Actinopteri > Sciaenidae > Protonibea > Protonibea diacanthus. Next base: position 6,291,854 of record CM053987.1, on the reverse strand, counting down.
TACCAGGGGAGACATTTCTGCTTCTCATGAAATGTGTGATTTTTGGAATAATTCACATTCAAACACACTTTCAAGAAAAGTTTATGTTTGTGTTATTCCAAGTAAGTGTGTATATTACTGTTTTGTTCATGTCTAATGAAAGGTAGCAGCAGTTCACAGTAAATAGTCATTTAGCGGCAAGACATAATAAGTAATGTCTGAGCTTTTTCCTGTACTTACAGTTCATTGTATAAATACAGCTGCCATAAAGAAAAGGGTTTCTTTATCTGAGGAGATCTTATAAGATGCCATGATACCATTGTTTGACACAGAGCGACAGGGTCAGTCATAGCTCACGTCACACTTACCCAAAGTTCTCACACTTGCAGCAGCAGAACAGACAGATCAGGAGGGCGATGATGAGAACGCCACCAACCACTGCCATGGTGATAATCAACGCCTGGAAGTTCACTACAGACGGACACAAAGTTAGGCAGGAATCCACAGACTTTAATGATACACAAGGTGGACAAGAAATGACTCGTAAAGAAGAAATTGTAATGAGATGTTGAAATGTTATTTTTATGATGTGAGAAAAAAGTCATTTAAGTCATCAAATAATCATCGCAGGGGTAGAAAAGACTGTTAAATGTGATACCACTGTTGACTTTGTCATCCTTGGTCAAACGTTATAAAACATCAAAAATAACGTGATGAAATTTATTTGAGCTGTCAGCTCCCTGGTGTAAATCAAGGAAACTTGGTAGAGAAATGATGAAACTTGCTGCACTTCCTGTCACTTGTGGTATGTGACATTATTTTGCAAGTTTTTTTTGATGAGAGTTTGAGGCGTGAACTTAACTTTTTTTTTTTTTTACATCTAACATATAACAAAAACACAGTATATAAGCAGCACGAAGATATCACTTCAAACAATATAAAAATTGGAAATTCTCAAAATGTTCTAAAAGTGTGATTTAATTAATTTGAGTAGTATTTATTTTTTAATACTAGTACTGATTGTTTCTTGGGGACACATAAGACATCGGCTTCACTGACTGACCCAAAGATAACTCCTGGATTCAGTGTTTTAATAAATGTAAAATGTGCACTGAAAGTTGAAGTACTCCATGTAAACAATGCATCTTTAGAACATTTAATCATGATGCTGACGTCTAAGCAGCAGTTTGTATTTAAGATCTTGGATTGTTTCCACATACTCATTGTAAATGTAATATTCACTATTCTTTTTATTATGATGATTCTTTACTTTTCCTCTTTATAGATTTAAGTAATCGTCCCTTAAATCTCTTTGGCTGTACTAGACCAAAGAGAGCGATAGCAAATCAGTATTGGATTCTTTTCAGTATGATTTGGCCGGTATTTAATTTACTAGACTATTCAAAACAAGCACTCCTGTTGTTACTCCATCCAATTCCAATTTTATATTGATTGATCCATGTCATCCACCCTTATGAAGCATTGAGTTTGCAAGAATACAGTACATGCTACCTGGTTCTGAAGTATTTTCTGTCATCATGGGCTACATTATATGAGCGGTTTCAAACTGCATGTATGTAAACTGCCATTAGAGTAGTGCTGAAACAATTAATTAGTCAATTGACAGAAACTTTAATGGACAACTATTATTTTTAATTTAAAAAAAATTAAATTCCACATGTAAATTAATTAACAAGCAAACACCCATTTCCAGCACTCATTAAAGTTGCAGTTGGGATGTGATTCTGTTGATCTTGCCTAGGAGTTTTTAGGAGACATCTTTGTATAAACTTTTTACTTTCTCCCTCTCCTGTACAAGCTTTTCTTTACTTTAAATGAACGTACATCTGAGTATGTGAAGATAAAGGTGGTTGTATATATATGTGAATATCTTTGGGTACATATATCTCTTTTTATAATGTATTTTTTCGTGTGTAAATAAGATAAAATAAGCTTTCTGTGTGTGTGCGTGTGTGTGTGTGTGCTCCCTTACTCCAGCAGAGCCCCCAGCGTGCATCGTTCAGTGGGCAGACTGCATGCGGTGGAAGGATGGTCCTCACTGGATATGTTATACATGACTTTTTTGTGATGCACCACAAGCACTGTAAAAAAATACCAAAACACACAGCGACCTCTTTATTATTGGAACAAACAATGAATCCTAAAAAGGTATTCGGGGCAAACGCAGGACTCACTGTCATGCACACAAACACAAGAAGCAGAAAATGGAGGAGGAGGGTGGGAATGACAGACAGATCAGTTACTCCTCAAACCAGTCTAACAGGTGGAGGTGGAGGAGGAGCCACTGGCTATGTTTCCTCCACTTACACTTCTTTTCCCCCAACAAACACACACACACACACACACACTTACTGTAAAGCCAGAACAGAAACAAAATGTTTTCTCTCAGGACTCACCGACACATTTTTCAGACATTCCTCACAGCTCGTCCCGTTTTTCAACTCACAAGCTGTGAAAGGAAAAAGTCAGTTGAATTTAAAACACCCAAAATGATCCACACATGGGAGTGAACTCCATGAAACATTTTTGCCTTATAAGAGAAAAGTACAAGTGACTCCAACATTGAAAGGAGATTAGTTGAAAACACTGTGAGCCGCAGATTAAATGAGGCCTGTAGGTTCATGCTCACTGTGGTTTTTGTAACTAGTGCTAATCCTGCTGGGACATTTCCCATGGAAACACAGCGTGGTAAACACACAGACTTCAGACCAGTCATGTTATTATCAGCAGACTACACAGGACAACATCTGGTAGCCTCATATCTGTAAAGAACTGAGGTGTAAACAAACAAGATCTGAATTTTTGGGTGGTGGGTGTGTTTGTTGCTACTCCTGCTGGTTTCTTTCCTCCTGAGGAGGAGGTTGAAAACTCAAAAGAGACTCATTGTTCCTGCTGTGAGGTTTCAACAATAGATGCACACAATACAGACAAAACAGAACTGTTGGTGTAACTGTTGAGGTATTTCATGATAAAGCACAGCTCAGACAAAGTTTTAGGCTGCTCTGTGTCCTGTTCTGTCCATATTAATCTCTGGAGTTGTGGCCAAAACAATAAACGTCCTAAACAAAGAAAAGTCTCAATAAATCAGGTGAGGTTTAGTATCTTTTATATTTTACCTTTGACCTAAAACTAATAACTAATGACGCAGCTAAGAACAGTTTAATGAGAGTGAGAGATTCCTGTTAGCAGCCATTAATTCCTCAGTCACCACAGAGTGACTGATTTCCAATCCTACCTTGGCCAGGTGCGGAAGTCTGGGCTAAAACTGTCGCCAAACCGAAGACGAACAGGAGAGCGGGGAGAATAATCCGTGAATCCATCATCCAACAACTCAGACTCAAATTATTCCAGAAGTTATCTCTCAAACTTTTAGTCTGAAACCTGTGAGGGCAAAAAGAGGAAATGTGCTGGCCGCTCCGGTCGGCAGCTGAAACTCGGTACGTGAAGTTGACGAGAAGGAACCAAACGCTTGATCCTGACGCACGCTCATTACGCACAGGAGACAAAAGGGGAGGAAGGCGGAGGCAAGAAGTATTCATACTTTAATTTAGTAGTAGTACAAATACAGTGAGTAAGAATATTCCATTACAAAGAAGTCATGCATTCAAAATGTTACTAAAGAAGTAAAGTAAAAATACTGCTTCTGCAGTAAAATGGCTTATTTGACTGATATATTATTAATTATAAGAAAAAAATGACATTTATGAGCACCATGGTACTTTTACTCTATTTAAACTCAGTTTGGTGACTTCACAAGAACAATCTTGATGCTGTGGAATGATTAATATCTTCATTTTTCTTCAGTTTTTGTACTTCTCTCTGATATTTGCTCTCTGTTTGTAAAATATTGGATCATCTGAGCTTCAAACAGTAACTGAAATGAAATCATCTGAGGTTTGGAGGTGAAATCACTCTTTCCTGAAACTAAAAACTCAGAGACATCAAATGTGACCTCAAACAGACACTGAAAACAAGCAGATGATGTGTATTTATAGAATTATTAAAGGAGTATCAGCGTTCTCTCCCCTCAGAAAGCCAATTATCGTATTTTCCCAAACTTTAATTCCTTTAATCCGTGAAGTAACCAGTATAGCTGTCCAATACAGGCAGTAATGTAGTGGAGTAGAAGTATAAAGTTGTTTAAAATGGAGTACAAGTACCTCAAAATTGTACTTAAGTAGTGAAAGTACTTAAATAAATGTTGTAGGCCCACATGTGTCAAAATAAATTCACAAAGACAACATGAAATAGAGGACAATAATTTATTAAAGCATAATTTTGTAAAGCCAGTTACAAATAAAAAAGAACAACACACATATCTCTCTCTTTCTCTTTTTTTTTTTTTTTAAACGAGCACAATATGTTTCACTATGTAATGATGATAATAAGCATAACATAAGATAAGAATGGGCCCCACTCTTGGCCGCCTGCGGCTGATAACAGGACCCTTTGTGATGAAGTTGCCCTTGGAAGCAGATTTGCGATCAGATACTTCAAAAACTTGAACTTCTCTATAGCGGACACGCCGATCACATTTCAGCAACTGTGGGGCAACTTCTTCCTACTCAGTGTAATATCAGTGACAGACAGAACCATAGGTAAGAATAACTAGAACTGACAGCTCCAGGTTCCCTCTTATTTATGGCTTATAAGTTACTTTCTCAGGTTCACTTCTCATTTTAGCCAAAACTAAAATAACCAAAAGTTGAAAGTGGAACCTGGGAGTGAGTTCTGCCTATTCTAACTCTACAGGCAGGATCCCAGTGGGCTGTGTGTATGCAGGCAGGGCCGTAGCTACCATTGTAGACACCGAGGTCATGTCCTTGGTATGTTTTCTAGGAGTCTGGGTCATTTTAGCAAAGGTAGTAAAGATAAAATGTACACTTGGAAACTTAAACATGCTGATTCCAGTATTTTTAGACTAAATATGTATTTAAATATGAATAATTGCAGGCTACGTTTGTGATTTCCTCAGCAAAATTTAACTCCTGGTGGTAGAAATTTGAGCATTTAGACTGTGATGGGAAGTTGAAATCTTTAGACAACATAACTGAAGAGAAATAAGAAGAAAATCCAAATTCTAATGTCATTTTTTGACTCCTCTGGACTCATGACCTCAGTATTTCTAAAATCCATGGCTTCGGCCCTGTATGTGGCACTACAGACAGGCAACAGACAATATAACCTTCAGGACTTCATTTAAATATCCAGTCTGAGAAGCAGCACATCATATAAACTGTTTTCAGGGCAGATATTCAAATTATTATTGACAAAGAAACTAGTTTATAAGCGTTCGTTAATCCAAATTAATTGGACGGTGTGAGATTAGACGGTATTTTTCTAGTGTTATCTAAGTATTTCCCCCTGGATGTTTGATGAGGGGAAACACTTGTCCTCCAGAGAGGTGTTACACAGGAGGACTGCTGCCGTCTACCTGCAGTGCCACAGAGTCAGGTGATGTTGACAGAACGGTGACTTCACTTTCAGTCCATAAACACACACACACATACACACACGTACACACAAAGCAGTGATGACTGTCGGCATTCCCGGTGCACGGTTAAACCACCTCTGATCCTCACAGTGTCTTATCTGCTCCTCGTACACTGAGACTGAGAAAATCCATTATATATTCAATACGCTATCCATCCCAAACTCACCTTGCAATACTTACAGTTCAATAAGAAATAAATAACCCGCAACCCTCCCGTTAAATCCCATGCTTTTCCATTTAAACGCACAATCACGACACCATTCTTTGCAGACGTTAGTCATGTAAATACACCTTATATTTCATGATATACACTCAGTTAAATCACTTCTCTTTTCTCATTTCCTTTACCAACTTTTTGGATTACACTATAAATACACTCTCACATACACTCACACACACACACACACACACAGCAGCAATCCAGACACAGCACTTCAGGGTGATTAAGATAGCAGGTGTGGGGGGGGGGGCATACAGTAATAATAGTAGTATCAGTAATAAAAGTTACATGTTCATAAACAGGTTCAGACAAACTGGAGCTCTTATCGCATTATTGTTCGAGTCGCCGATCTTAGTGAAGAAAGAAAAGTGAGGATAGCGTGAGCAGACGGGGATATATACGGGAAATTTATGGCTCTGTTGAATGCTGCAGAGTGAGTCCCACAGGCAACAACAATGATAAATTCATCAAAATACTGTGAAAACATGACCGCCATAGCAGCCAGCCTCAGCATGATCTGTGTTTTTACTACTATTTCCTCCGTGAGTCACGTTAATGGCACAGCCAGTGAATGATGTACAGTATTGGCATCATATTCAGACATACAGTGGTCGTTATTAACACCATTCACTTGCATGTTTTTTACACTAGAGGTGTCACATTGCATTTTTAGTATGGCATCTATATACTGTACAGTGCAGTGGCCACCGAAAATTCAATAATAACTCTTATAACGTGTGATATACAGTACAAAACAATACATGTTGGTTCGTTTTTATGTGTATGTGGCTATACAGTAGATATATGTTGTGTGTGTTATATGTAGACATACAATAGGGAAATGCTTTGTCTCGTACTATTCTGGTTGATAATGTTCTCCTTGTAGAAAGGCCATGCACAGACTCTCCGTGTCAAGCTAAACATGACCAGAGAGCCTCCAAAGTAAAACCTCCACTCTTTCTTCTCAAGAATATCTACTTGATATTGTTCAGAAATAATTAAAGCCACTTCGTTTTGGCTGCGTCTTCTTCTTGTGGCCACACGGTGGCACTGACGAGTGAGCGAGTGAACACTGTGTCGGGCCCGGGGAGCTCATTTTTCCCCCCCCTTTTGTAGCCCCCGAAAAGAAGATCGGATCATTATCGAGTCCCTTTTCTCAGTCACAAACAGATGTGATAACAGCTGATGTTACAGGTAAACAACAGAGAGAAAGCAAGCAAGAACAAGAATTCAGCATTATAACTTAATACCAAACAAAGATGCAACAGGAGTGAGGACACGTGAAGAGAAAGAGAGAGACTCTGAAACTGGAGGAGTGAGAAAGAAACAGATTTATCTGAGAACGTGTGGCTTTCCTCTATCTGGCAGTGCACTGGGGGGGAAGGGATTGTCTGTCCCCCGCTGGGACAGACTGGGACTGGGCGGCTGAGTTGTGCTTGTTGTTACTGAGTTTTGTCCGGAAAAGAAAAGCAGACAGAAGTTTGAAGTGTGCTTGAACATCTACATGCAGGACTACAACTGGGAGGTTATGTATTTGAAAGGACCGTCCCAAAAACCAGGTTGTTTTTCTTTATCATGCTCATTTATAAATAGATCCCGTATCCGCTTCATCCCAAGTGAAACCCAGGCCAGTAGAGTGTGCGTTTGGCTTGTGTGTCCACTTCCATCTTGCTTCGATCATAGACGCTCATCCACCACGCTTTGATTCAATCTTGAGGATTAGCTGTTTGGTGCGACTGCCTCCATCAAAACCGACCGACCAATGCAGGGAGCTGAGGCATCTGCTGCCACTGGATGAACTGAGAGGTGACTGGCTGGTTGTTGGCGATCACCTGGCCCAGGAGCTGGTGACGCTGGTTACTGACATGATGCTGCAGCGTTTCTTTACCACCATGTTAATGTAGGCCCTCATAATCTTGGTGATCTCCCCAACCTAAAGACAGAGGAAGAAGTGGTTCATGGTTTTGCATTTGGTCGTTCACGTGAAGAAGTTCCCACCCTGGCTTCTTTCTCACATTTTAATCAATTACAGTGGCGAAGTGGGTGTGAATGTCAGATTATGGCTACAAAATAGCAGGTTTTTCCATTCATTTGAGTGGCTGTAGTGCATTTTGGCTGCAGGCCACAGGGGTGTCAACCAAAGAATGCAGCGACCTGCGACAGAGAAGGTGAGCCAATGTTGGAAAAACCCAGCCTGACGTCATGCCGTGGCTGCAAATCAGATGCTCAGAGTGGACAAACTTTCCACAGTCACCCTAAAATGTCACTGAAACTGAGACAATCCAGGTGGATTCATGGACTAAAACTGACACTGTTGCGTTCTGGCTTTGTTTATTTCATGTACCCAGCTTCTAAATCTGTGTCTGGCTCGCAATTCAAGCTGCAAAATAAAGGTTTAATTTGGTTTGCATCTGATGGTTTGAGAGAGAGAGGGAGAAAGCGAGCTTTGGTTGAGACACGTACTGTAGACGGCGTATAAAAATTAGGGAGCACCGGCATTGAGAAAGCCGATTAATCAGAGAAATAAGAAGTTATTTCCTCGTAACGGTTACATTCAGCACAAACAGACACACCGGCAGCAGCCCCCTTTTATCCCTAGTCACACTCCAAAAACCCTGGATCCTACAATTCCCATAATGCACCTATAAAAGTGACTATTAAATTGGCTGTTTCGTATAATATCTCCCTTCAGAGCCACAGATTATACAACTGTCTTTACAGGCTGTGTAGTACTCATTATAATGAATAAACTGAACTTCGTATGTTAAACTAGTCCTAGACAAAACAAAGAATAACCAGATTGTGATTTTTTTATAATTGAAACAATCAGAAAAACAAAGAATAGATGATGATCATAAGCTCTCACCAGCGGTGTTTCAAAGAACATCTCCCTCTCGTCCACGATGATCTTGTAGGTGCAAGGCTGTGAAGCCCCAAAGAAGGTGATGTGCTCGTACTGGAAGGTCTCCAGTGGCTTCGGTTCACCTCGTTTATACACGGACACGTTATCAGCGCTCACGCTCAGCCACAGATCATGAGGGAAGCCGCCCTCTTTACACTACAGAGAAGAGAGCAGGGGAAAGAAGAGGTTACTTATCAGGTTTTGGCACACATTACTGAAATCCATCATTTCCGCTCTTATGTTCTCACCTCCACATCAAAGAGGGTAGATCCGTATCCAGGCCACTCTTTGATAATGCTCATGTATTTAAGCATGGCCTGATGCTGAGGCATGCCCTGCAGCCGAGTCCACTTCTCCAGAACACTGGTCCGTGTGGCGGACGTCTCCTCCTTCACCCACATCTCCAGCATCTGCTCCTCCTCCACCTGCAGCAGCACAGGTCAGCCAATCAGTGAGGAATACGCTGTCAAACTATCAATCAGCCAGTCTATCAGCGACTCAGACAGGGTTCCAGTTTGTTAGGAGGTCCAGCTGTCATTTCGTGAACCGGACTGATTTGACTGAGCTCATGGGAAATCGACAGAATAAGACATGAATGCAAATCACTGATGCAAATCATGTCATTTCACACTGTGCCACCACATGGTGATGAAAAACACAGCTATGAGACACAGACTAGCCATCAGAGGACAAAATAAATATTTGCTTGGACTCGGGAGTCTATTTACAGAATATGGCAGAAATGTTATATTATAAGCATAATTTGCATATAATGCAATCTGCAACTACACCACTAGATGCTACTAAATCTTACACACCGGTATTATAAATTCGATATATTGAATCATGCATGAAACTTGTTTGAGTTGTGTAATCCTCTGCATTTTTCCAAATATTACATTATAACTTGCACTAATATGTTTAGGTGTTGTATAAATTAAGAATAATTTGCAGTAATCAGGCAAAACTTTGCTTTCACCACTGACCTTCTGCTTCTTCAGTGAGCCAGTCTTGAAGCTTCTCCTCAGGGTGCCGTCCAAGAAGCTCGGGGTCTTTCGTTTCTCTGCTCCGACCGGGATACCTCCCTGTCCTCCCACCGTGCCTTTCCCATCTCCTGGTCCGCCTCCTCCAGCTCCTCCAGCTCCACCTGCCGCCCCCACGCCCGGCTTGGTGGAGTGGAGGATGCGATTGCGGAGGCGTCCGATCGGATAAACGCTTCCCAGGCTCCAGCCGGCCCGACCTGCTCCGTCACCGTGGAGATACTGGAGACGTAAAGCGGCCAAGTGCTGCAAAGTTTCCTCCGAGGCCGGGAAGTGACCGCTTATCAGAGACTCGTGGGCCTAAGAGGGGAAAGTTAACTTTAATACTCACAAAATATAAACCATCACTGCACTGAATAAAACATCACTTCTCACATCTACACTGTGCAGCAAAACTTGCCTGCTCAAACATGAAAGCAAACTCCACTCCTTCTTTTGGCATGCTTTCCACATCCAAGAAGCAGTAGAGCTTGAAGTAGAGTTTCCACTCTCCTTCCTCCTCCTCTTCTTCACTGCCTGCCAGTCTGCAGCAAAATCCAGGATGAGTTACCACACACACAGATCAAAACAACCACAACATACTTGTTAAAAGCATAATTAATCAGGTGGATACCTGTCTAAACCGGCGCTTAGACCATCTTATCTTAAGAACAGGCTTATATACTGATACCTTTCAAACTTGGCAAGAACATCCGCCACGATCACTCTGCTCTCCAAAGCTCTGTCTGTGAAGGTGTTGTGTTCAAACAGAGAAAACAAGTTCTTGCTCTCCTCCATGGCCAAACCTCTGATCAGCTTCTCCACGACCTGCAGCAGCGACATAAGAACACAGATCAGCGCGCTTCAGATACATTAGATCCTAAAATTAGAACTGCTGTTTGCTGAGAGGATGACGTGTCCTGTACCTCCCCGGCTGTGGTGTGTGAGTTGATGGAGATCTTGCAGGAGCCTCCTCCATGACAGTAGACGGTGGTGCTCATCTCCTGTCTCACCAGAAGGGCGGCGATCTCCTCCTGGGAGGGAACAAACTCACGAGTCTTGGTCTTCTTCAGGGATTCGCCGATGAAACTGGCATAGCGCTCGATATCTGTGCCGGGAAAGCGCTCACGTACCCTGAATCAGATCACATTAAAGATTTATTACACATTTATTCCATTAGTTACATACATAAAGCATAATACATAATGCAGATACACAAACACACACCTCTTGAGGTGGAAGCGGAGGTATCTGAGGATGACTCGACTGGGTAAGAAGGTGCAGCTCATGCAGGTGAGCAGATGCCAGTGTGCTCGATTGGCTGGGCTGTTAGGCTGAGGCACATGATTGGTCTGCTTGATCACCTGACAGTATACCTGAAAAACAGAAGGATGGACGAGATTTGAGAACTTTTATTCAACATTTGACAACAAACAAACGGATGTCGGACCCTTACGGAAACTTTATATTTTTATATGTATGTTTTTATACTACAGAAGTGCCTGCAATTGTAGTAATACTAGCATAAAGAATATTACAGGAATAGTTGTGTAACTTATAACATCATTACTACAATGTCCTTTTGTTTCTAGCATCTAAATGTGTTGCTGGAATCTCCTTTTACTTACTCAAGTTTCTATAAAGCTCACACTTTTTGCTTTTTACTCGGTTTCTAAGACTTTTCCATTGAGATTCAAGAAGAAAGTAAACTTCTCTTGACAATAGTACCTCATCCCTGAGGGGGCGCAGGTCCTGGCAGGTCTGCAGGATGCCCTGAATGATGGGCACCGTGTCTGCCAGAGTCTCCATCTCCTGCAGTGAGTTGAAAACTCGCACCGCCTCATCCTGCAGACTGGCGTAGCCCTGCTGCCTTTGTACTGCACACAAACAAAGATTAAAAAAAAAAAAGGGTGAACAAAGACGGGAGAAAAAAAAAAAACAGTATGTAGCTTATTCGTGATACTAAAGATGGCAGCAATAACAGCCACGAAATGAAGATGTTGGATGTTAGAGGTTCAGAGGAATGTGCACATAAATGGGACATACTATGACAACTGTACATTTATGGTATGTGATCTTATTAGTTTTATTAGAAGGTAACACAGCTGGATTTCTAAGTGTACGCAGCTCAAGTGAACAGTCTGGTTTTGACCTGCAGAGGGCAGTAAAAAGTATGGAGGCTTTTCAATGCTCACGCTTTGTGAAAGAAGAAGGCGGCTCTGTCCTAACACCCACACTTTATAAGGAACCTGCTTGTGTGACACATTTCTGATAATTACCACAGAGCAAGAGTGCCCATTAAGACCACACGCCTGCAAAGGAAACGATTACAGCTTCCTGGTTGAAGCCACCACCCCCAACATAACAGAATGGAGAGACGGGGTAAAAAAAATGTCTTCATCATGGAGAAAAGCACGGCGAGGTTACAGACAGTTTAATTAAAGATGGATGCAGACAATGTCAGAAGACTCTCGTTTTTCTTTTCAGTTCTCTTTGTGTACTTCCTGTAGTACAATGGATACTAAGTGTATGTATCCAATGATACACGCTGCTCGTGTTTAGTCCTATCGAGAAGGCGGAAGAAATATTTCATGGTAAGGTGTGTGGACATGATAATATGTGAGTCATCTCCTATTGTATGTTCCTGGTGTATACGTTACATGTATGTATGTGTCATTTTATACATGTTCAATAAATAGTAAGTGAAAAAAAGAACGCAGGCCTGTTGAGGATTGTCAAAGCACCAATCCAGCTCATGCGGTGTAGACACAAAGTGGTTCTGAAAGGTTTCTGTCTGGTACAATTCTTAAAGATGGAAATTAAAATCAGTCCCATTAAGAAGGAAAGCTCATCTATGGACGTTCTGCAATAACCCAACTGAATCCAATATAAACTGTCCTAAAACTGAGTACTGGCATGTCTCAGACACGAGGTCGGACACTTGTGTGGGTCATGGGACAGACCCAGAGTTTTAATTTGATGTGTAGCTCGCACAGTTTAGGTTTTTACTCACAGCTGGTGACCTCTCCATAAGGGAGCGGCAGTAGAGGGGAGTGCAGAGGATGCTGAGTGTATCTGAGGATCGGGTTCCTCCTGTACATTTGCTCCACGATGTCTGGGTTCACGCTGTTCTCCTGAGGACACGCAAAGAGGTCAAGTTCAAATGAGGAGCGAGTTCATCTTGATGAATTTGAAGATTTAACTGGGAAGGTGTCTTACCTTGATGTCTCTGATGAGCTGCAGAGTTGGAGTTTCTATGGGAGTCTTGCTGTCTATGACTCCCTGTATGGCAGCCGTCCACCGCATGGCCTCGTTCAACATCTTGGTATAGAGGCGGTAGGAATGCTTCCTCCCGTACACGATGATGTTCCAGTAACCTGTGAAAGTTAAAGAAGGTGTAATCATTCTCCTTAATTAATTCAAATGAAATCTTCATGTATATCATCGTAAAACTAGAATCGTCTCTTTACGTCTAGTCCCTAATCTCCAACGTGTAATCCCTAATTAAATTCGCCCTTTCTGCCTTCTCCCTTCACTCCTCTTTCCTCACCTGTCTCCCGGTGCACTCGTTCATCCGGCTGAATGATGGAGCAGAGGGAGTTAAGAACCAGAGTTCCCATCTTGGAGGAGTTTCGCTCTGCGCTCTTGTAGTAATCCAGGGAATTGTGGGTCAAAACAAACCAACGCTTCTTCAGCTTCAGGGAGGTGCTCTTAGCGTTCGTCTTCATCTCCTTCTGGAGCCAGCCTGAAAGATGACGATGCAGGAGGGAAAATACAGAGAAGAATGTGATGTTTTATTACAGCAACACAAGGAATGGGTAACAATTTAATGATTTGGGGGAGGGAAAAATCTATTTCTTCTCCTCCAACAGTCTGCAATTTCTCATTTTCCCATTTGATGAAGTGAAGCAAACTACTTCTTCTAAGCTCCAAACTTTATATTTATCACCATCAAAAGCGGACCCTATGTGACGGCTTATAATGAGGCTGTGAAGGTTTATACGTATCACTGAAAAATCCCTCACCTCTGACAAGGAACTCCTGGCCGTCTATCCTGGCGTCTCCTTTGGGTTTCTGCAGGAGACTGATCCAGTGATGCATCTCCTCCGGTGTGTCGCTGTTGCAGTGGATCACACGGTTGGCCGTAATGATGACAAAGGAGTTGGGCCTGCAAAGGTTAAATGATCAACTTTTAAACGAAGAACACTGAAGAAATTAGAGGACATAACACCAATTAAAAGCTGTAAAGACCAATTTAAAAGACGTGAACAAAGAAAGTGAACCAGCTTTTCCTTTATTTTTGATGATTCATCCAACTCACCGATCAGGGTTGTCCGAAGCACAAACAGAGTCGATCAACCCCACGTCAAGAGTTCCCTGAAAGAGAAAGAAGAGGATTAATTAATGCTGCACCTCTAGCTCCTCCAGAGGAATGGCTCAAACACACAAAAAGTTACGGTTATCTCGTGTTTAGAGACTGACCACAGCGTTCTTTGGGTTGGCCTGTTCATGGGACATCTCCAGCAGCTGCTCAGGAGTGCACACCCGCACCTTACTGAGGACATTGAACCACCCACTGCACAGGAAGACAGTCAGAAATCAGAATATATGAATCTACTCGGATACAAATCCTTGTTGCTATTTTCTGTCCACCTCACCTCGCATCCTCCGGTGACTCAGCAAACACCTGATAGGTCCTCTCGTCCGTCACAATGTTCAGAGCGTTCTCCTTTTCGTGATTATCCACGATCTCCCTGTAAACAAACAAACAGTGCAGACGTCTGAGAGATGCAGCTGTTGTCCAGGAAACAGAGAAACAGTGAAGAAGAGATCGTGTGTGTGTGTTTGTGTGTGTTTTTTTTTCTCCTAGAAATCTTACTTGGCTGCTCGGATGTCGATGGTTCCCTTCAGCTTCTCCTCGCTGTCGTTGTCGTAGTACATCAGCTTGCTGTCCCGCAGTACAAACCAGCGCATCTTCCAGTTTCTGAGGTAGAATGAGACACAATGAAAACAAACGCCAAGAAGATTCACCTCTAGACATTTTAAAGGTTAACGTGACTCTATAAACGATACACTTCTATATAAACTACAAAGTGAATTAACTTTTTAATACAGAATAACTCATACTTTACGTACACGTGTAAAAGAGTGGAAGAACTATACACAAAACGTAACGTACTCAAACATTTTGATTGTACAGTAATCTGATTACTTCCTTCAAAAAAATGTCTTTTATTTTGACTTAAATATCTAATTTTAGGATGAGGAGGATTTATTAACTTTTATTTTTAATCTCATGTTGTGTTGTGTCATTTATAGTTCATTTTATTTAATTAGAAATTATTAAATGTTTTGTTTCTGAATGTGCCAGGTGTGATTCAGTTAAATTATCATTTGCTTTAATCCAAGAATTAAACAATGCCCCTTTTCCCCCAAAAAAGTAACACAGCTTCTCTAAGTATCTTTTAAATAATCAGCTTTTTGATGAAGATTAAAAAGACTAAATTCATTCAGTAAATTCATCAGCAGTTCATCAACTTGAGTGAAGTCTTCCAGCACTGCAGAGGGTCCAAAGCACTGAGTTAGACAAACATACGAACACCTCAAGATACCGGCTTATCATCCAAGACAGATGGTTATGGTGGTGGTTCTCATAACAACCGAAGCCAGCATGCATCTGCCAGCCAAACTGCTTTCATGCACCATGTTATTACATGAAAGCATCGTTTTTTTTTTAAGAGTTAAGAGGAAAAGCCGTGCTTTTAGCTGATGAATGTGAACTTTTAAGTGATTTCACAGGTTTGTAGGATCATGGAAAGTTACATAACCATTCAGCTGAAATATCTTTATGAGGTTTGCATATCAAACTTGTGCTGGGCGACACTTCCAATCAGATATCTGGTGCAGAGTTTCATTCAATTAGCATGCAGCTACACTCAGTAACAACTACAACAACCTCCGTGAGAGAGTGGAGAGGCCTCCTCCCTTCTTGTAGAGCCAACCAGACTTGAGGGATTCTTGTTTGGACCGGAACCACATGAAGGTTTCATCCTTCAACACGCACCAACGCCTCCTCCATGGGATCATCAGACCAGCTGGAGGAGCAGAGAATAAAATTAGTGCCGTGGAAATATGTGATAAGTTAAGTATGTTAAATTAAGTAAGTTAAATCACCCTTCATGTAGAGGTAGCCGTGGAAATATGGCGGCCCATTTCCATTAAGCAAGGTCACTCTGCCATTAGTGACTTCTTCGTCAGTGTCCATCATGCCGTCATGTTCATCGTCACTGTCTGCATACTGCAACATCCAATAACATGAATTATTATTTGGCATTATAACAAAGGACAAGAACATAAGGATTATTATTTTATTAGATTTTAAGACAATATTGAGTATAATTTAAAGAACTGTTTTGCCGTATTGCTGCTCATACATATCTGCGTGCACGCGTGTGAGGATGCGTGTAAGTGTGTGTCCTCACAGAGTCAGAGCTGCCTCTGTAGGACTCGATGCTGGCGTTGGTGCAGGTCGACTTCCTTGGGTGCTCCTCATCCGCCACAGCGGCGCTCCCACGGTTGCTCCCCGATACGGAGCTGTCGTCCCCGGCTGTGACGGATCCCTCCTCCTCCTCCTGGTCGTAATCTGACTCGGTGTCGGCCGGCATGCTGTAGATCGGCTCCTCCCCGTCCACCAGGCTGTCCACCATGCTCACCTTCCTCTCCGGCTCCACCCTGGCTCCCTCTTTTTTCTCGCCCTCTCCTGGGGGAGGGGGAGGTGGTATAAGAAGAGGGGGAGGGGGAGGAGGTGGAGGAGGAGGAGGAGGAGGAGGTGTAGGGACAGCGGAGCCATCTCCAGGTGGAGGTAGGGGAGGAGGGGGAGGGATTCCAGCAGCAGGAGCGCCGTCTGCAGGGAGGGGAGGTGGAGGAGGCGGTGCAGGAGGTACTGTCCCCTCTGCAAAAGCAGGCGGGGGAGGAGGGAGGTGAGCGAATATCTCCTGATCCACAGGAGCGTCTGTTTCAGCAGGAGGAGGGAAGTCGGGTAGAGGGATGCACTCCTCCTCAGCGTGAAATCCCTCGTCTACCTCCTCTTCTTTGGATGCACCTCTGGCGTCACTCGGCGGGGCTTTCACCGCTGCAGCAGGTTTAGCTGCGGACGCTCCCAGTGAAGGATCAACGCCTCCGAAGTTTAGGAGGTCGATGAGCTCCGTGGCCTTGCGGGACGCCTCCTTCTTCATCCGCTTCAGCTCGGCGTCCCGGCGTAGCTGCAGCTCCTGCTTGGAGGACTCGCACAGCTGGGACACCTCGTCCTCTCTCTTCTTCTGCAAGCGCTCGATCTCTCGCTCCAGCTGCAGGATCTCCTCCATCTGCCGGGCCTCATCCTGAGGAGAGAGGAGAGAAGGGACACATGAAGCACCAAGTAAAAGTATCATGAACATTTGCTTTGTTTCGTAAATCAAAAGAAACGCACTGAGGAAGCGTCCTTCTCTGACGATTTCGCCTTTTTCTCTGCTCCTTCACTCGCACCCTCCTGCTCGCCTACGCCCAGCTTCTTCTTCTCCTCCTCCTCTTTCTTTTTCTGCTCTTCCTCCCTTTTCTTCTTCTCTTCTCTGAGTTTTCGTACTCGGGTGCGTGCCACCTGACCTCGCCTGTGCCTCTGCAGCACCAGTGCTGCCTTACGTTGCTTGACGAACCGTCTGCGCTGGATGTGCTTCCTGAAGTGTTTCTGGAGAGTGACGACACTGGCGCGTATAAGCTTGAAGCGTTTCCTGTGGACAAAACGGAGAGAAGATACACATATTGTAGCCGTTACAGAGGTACAACATTGTGAAAATGGTGGCCTGAAACTCAGTTCCTTTCGTACTTGGCGGAGAAAGTGAGCAGGTGGGCTCGAATTATCATGGCAGCTTGACGCCGGATTTCATCCCGGTCTTTCTCTAAGCGATGCTCCAGAGACTCTTTCATAAACACCTGCAGAACAAAGGTGAAGGTTTAGCAGGAGGACGACTAACATTATCATCTATCATTCCTGTTATGATGACTTTCTAGAGACTGAAAGAGGTGCTGCCAAAACTTCTAAACTCTCACCTTGGTCTTGCCTAACTGCCACTCTTTCTTGGTCTTGTCATATTTGGTTAGCAGGTCTGTACTTCTCTTCTTATCATCTGCTGCTGCTGCCGCTGCTCCTGCTTTGTCTTTCACGATGATCTTATACCTGACAGAGGAGAAAGAGGACAAAGTGTGAGACACGACAAAAGGAAGATCGCAGCAAAGGGTAAAAATTCAGAGACACTCACCGAGTGATGAAATCTTTAAAAGTTCTGCGGACGGGGAACCCGGCCCGACGGATCTTCACGGTCTCCAACATGCCAGAATACCTCAGCTGGTTGAGGACAACCTCGGGGTCGAACACGTTTGGATTCTACATGTAAAATAATGATTATTTAACATTAACGTACATCATTAGGTGTGTGGTGTCGATCAGGCTCTGAGACAATGTGAGTTTGAGAAACAGACCTTTTTCATGTTGGGTTTAATGCAGCGAATGAAGAAAGGGTTGGAAACACTCAGAGTGGCCATGAGGGAATGGAGGGAGTCCTGAGGAGACAGTGACGATGATTAGCGACTCCTATCACCACAAAGTTAATATCTTGGTTTGCAAAACAGGACATTAGAAGATGTCACCTTACTATTTTTAGGACTTAATACTTTAATACTTTGTCTTTATTCTCTGAGCTCCCTGTGACGCTGACTTCTCAAACTGCCTCCATCACTCACCCTGAACTGGGAGCTCACGGTCGGTTTCCGTCTGGCTGTTCCCATCTTCTCCTCGTTGTTCCTGCTGCCGACCTTCTCGAACAAGTCATAGATGAAGTCCAGTCTGAGAGGCAACAGGAACATCACGGATTACACAAACAGTAATCAACTATAGCTGTTTTTTATATGCTGTATATACATTTTCAGGGAAGTATTCACTGTTTCTTTATGTTCTGTGTCTACCTGTTTGGTTCCAAGCCCATCAGACACTGTTAGAAACACATTTCAAGATGGATCTACCTGAAAAATGCCCCTTTACTTAACAACTTAAGCCCTAATAAACAGTTAATTTAGTCTTTGTGAATGTCCAACCTGCTGTCTTTGAGCATGTTTAGGATATCGTCCCTGAAGGTGTCTCTGTTCTTCTCTAGGATCCCTCTAACATCATACAGGACCTGACCAAGACAGACAGGTTCATCATAAATCTCTCAGATGTAACATATACACAATATTGACATGAAGTTATGATTCAGTTACGTATAACTCACCTCCCCGGCATAATGTTTGATGCCAAACTGGTGATCAGCAAGTCTGGGCTTGACATAGTAAGGATTTGTCTGCAGAAAACGAGGAAATAGCCCCCAAAAATGAAATATAATGTGATGTTTTAATACCAGCACAGCACACTTTTTGAATAATGCATGCAGCTTGTGTGTAAATAACTCACAGAGTGTCTGCTGTGCAGCTTCTCCAGCAGAGTGAAGTCAGTTCCTTTGGGGAATCGACTCTCTTCATTCACTAGTGCCAACAAGCCGAGTTTCTAACAGAGAGAGAGACAGAGGGAAGGGGAAAAGAACCATCATGTTATTGCATCAGTTTTATGAAATCAGCACCACTTTCTAAGACATCAGTGCAGCGTTATTAGATCAGTTTTGCAGAGAGCATCTGAGGCGAGCGTCCAACACAGCTTTTAACTGACAGAGAAGTAGCTTTTATTTTAACTGACTTCAACCAAACTCTAATTGAGAAAAGTCTGTCAACATTTCAACTTCCTGCCAGACGCACAAAAGATGCAATGTTGGAAGATTTTGAAGCTGCATTACCTCTAAACATAGTTTCTGTTACGAGTCATTACACATCTGTTTCCTTACCTTCTCTATGAGGTCAAGACACTCTGCATTGTCCATCCAGTCTATAGCGTCCCACTGGACACCTTCCCTGTGGAGAGTAAACCGAAACTATTATACACGCAAAACTACAGTGTTTATGTGACTTCATATCACTGCACAACATACTGAACAGAAAAACAGACAGACTGCATTATTTCTCTTCTACAGCTGAACCAACATAACTTGATAACTCGTGTACTTAATCTGTATGGCACTTTTTAATGAACGAAGCCAACAAAAGCACTTCAACAACAAAGAATAAGAAATTATTAGAACATAACAAATAAGGATGCATAGTCTTTACATTAAATGTTATTACATTTTGTAGATTTCTCTGCAACCACCTTAAAATTTTGTGGGGAAAAAAGAGACTATTTATTTATGCTTGAAAATACTCGATTATGATTTTTAAGGTTAGTAATTTTGTCCATGTGTTGAAAAATTTAAATATATAGATTATTGTTTATTGTTTGGACTTGTTTGATCCCTTTAAGTTGTATTTTCTAATGAACTTACTTAAATGACTAAGTAGTAGTATGTAGTCTTTGATTGTACAGGTTTGTGTAGATGTACTGGTAGTAGAAGTAAAAGCACACCTGTTGTACTCCAGCTGCTCGAGGGAGAAGATGTGCTTGTTGAAATATTCCTGAAGTTTCTCGTTGGCATAGTTGATGTTAAACTGCTCGAACCGATTCACCTGAAGGCAAAGAGACGTATCGTTTAAACAGATGTGCGTCTAGTCTGTTGCCTGTACAGAAAAGGAGAAAACAAAACAGCTCGAAGTCCTGACCTCAAAGTTCTCAAAGCCAAAGATGTCCAGAATGCCGATGGATTTAAAGTTTTCCTTCCCCTTGATCTTCTGATTGATCTTCAGGATGATCCAGGAGAAACACTGAGAGTATAACGCCATGGCAACAGAGTCTCGGGAATCCACGGCCTGTAACGACGAGAAGGAAACCAGAGACGGTGTTAGGACGAGTGTGTCGGAGATCGATCAAGAGGGGGAGAATAAATGTGTGTACATGTGTGTGTGCAGACCTGCTCTATAGTGAGTGGAGAGCATATTTCCTCTCCTCTGAGAATTATGGAGCGCTGAGTCAGGACTTCAGACAGCTGGAAGGCATCCAGGCCCAGCAGCTCACTGGCATCACTGACCACTGAAAGACAGACAAAGATGCAGTTTGCACTTCTGCAACACATCTATCTTAAGTTTCACTTGCTTCCCAAACTTGCTTTACATGTGAGCTGACCTTGCTTGGTGGTGATCTGGGCTCCTCCTGCAGTCATGAACTCGATGTTTCCCAGCTGTAAAACTCCTGACAGCAACTTAAACATGTCTCTGATCTCCTCCTCTGTGAACTCTAACACCTTCAGCGCCTCCTGCGCAGAGAAAAGCACAGGAAAAGAGATTAGGGGTAACCAGCAGAAGAGGCATTCATCGCACTTCTTAAAATTCCTTGCAGGAAAAAGGTTCGGTGATCGATATATATCTCAGCGGCAGAGGAGATGAAAGGAATATGCTGGCTCTGCATTGATGTGCTAACTTACAGACATTTGATAAATGGTGTACAAACATTTCTCTGAGGTGGAGCTGCTCTTCAGGCGGGCAGACATAATTTTAAACTCAAGATGCAATTCAAGGATTCCCTGTTTTTCAAAAGAAGACACAGGAACTGCACAATATTAACCCAAATTACATAAGTTACATTATAACACCCCCTTAGGGTTTGAAATTAGGTTTCTATATCTGGTAGTTTGGGAGCTGTGATTAAACACAACCACACAATTAAAATATTTGTCCTTTAGTATGTTTGGGCAGAGTTTCAGGAGCAGGACCACACTTCAAACATGCCACTTCCGACATTCCTATAAATACCCTCCTAACCCTCTCGCTCTCGTATTCCACACCCCTCCCATCCACCCCATTTCTTTCTCCTATTTCCTTCTCTCCTTCCTCCTCTCCATGGGGTCCTCAGGGTGGTCCGTTGTACCCGGATGCTATGGCGTATTCAGCAACAGACCGAAGACAACCTTTCGTTCTGTTAATAAATCATTTAAACGTATGTTGTGGTCCTCGCTAATGAAAAGACAGTCGATGGATAAACAGCAACACACTGACCATAACACTGTTGAACAGTTCTTTGTCATTCAGGCTCTTGTCCTTCAGACATCCTGATTGGCTGAGGTAGTGGAAAGATTCGGCGGGATCTTGCAAGAAGTAGAGGCCTGGTGGAGGAAAGACTTGATGTCAGTATTGTATTGTGAAAACTTTATTGATATCTGAACATTTTTATGTTTTTCCTCACTTTTATGCTCCTTGGTAGCGCCCGCCAGCAGAGCGTAGAAGATGTGGTAGTTTCGTTCTCCTGGGTTTTGTCGCACCACTCGGTTCTACAGCAAAATCGATACAGCAAAGCCACAATTAACATTTCATTATGATCCACGAGGCAAAGCTGACAAATGAGTACTAATGAATTTTAAGTTGACATGACCGAGCTGCAGACGTGAACTTTGTTACCTTTTCCAATAAATCTGAAGGTAGAGAGTCAAGGAAATAAACATTCATTCACACAATAATATAATAACAAAAGCACATAAAAAGCCTGTTACATTTGATACATATATAGTGATTTCATGTATAAATTTAAGGATACAGTCAAAGACGCAGCCTCCCTGGATGTTGCCGCCCTCAGAGAAGTGAAGTTGGATGAATTTCCCAAAGCGACTGGAGTTGTTGTTGTAAACGGTCTTGGCGTTACCAAACGCTTCCATGATGGGACTGCAAAAAGAGTAAAAACCTGCTTAGTTAGCAAATCTTATTTTGTCTGCATTTATCTGTGCATGTGGTATAGAATATAGTGCATCCACCATGTTCTGCAGAGAGGCCATTAATTATATATTTCTCCAAGAGCAACTTTGTTTTACTGACCTTTACATATCTACGGGAAACTGAGTGAGGAAGCGCTGCAGACTTGAGACTTTGAGATTTGGGCTTAACTGTTACAACTCCCAAAAGGCTTTACTTGACTTGAAAACAAAATGTTTCTGAGCTGCTAAAATCCTGGAATAATTAAAAAAAAAATGTTTTGTCCTCATCTGTACCTGCTCTGTACGATGGCTTGCTCCACTCGTGTACTTTTCTCTGACGGAGAAGTCCCGGCTGAGTTTTGGCTCATCATCGACAGAAACTGAAGCAACAGTTTAGTGCTCTCCGTCTTCCCGGCCCCTGATTCACCACTGGAGTACACACACGCAGAAACACACACACATACACACAACCCAATTTAATTAAATACACCGTGACCTTCTGTGACATTCACTTATCTCAAACTGGTCTGGTTTTTAATTGATATTGAGGTTTGATAGCTTCATTCATTACATTAGCTCACGGTCTATCTCAATCTGGATAGCAAGTGAGATAAAAAGCCTGAGTGTAATTGAAAGCACGATGAGATGTCTGACCCTACTACCAGATCAAGTGAGTTAACAGCCAGGAGGCGGTCGACCAACTTCACCTCGTGGATCTGTTTTGTGATCTCTTTTTCATCCTCTGCTTCTTCTTCATCTGGCTAAACATGGTATTTAGGATTGACTCTTTGAACTTGATCTTTGCACAGTCGCTCTTCCCCAAACACCCCCTGAAATCAATATGTCTGAAACATGGAAATGCTAGTCTGCTCCCTTCACCTTCGCTACTGTTGTCTGTCTCTGAAACTGATTTAAAAAAAAACACAAACATTAATATATTCAAGTGTTGTGATCATCATGGAAGGGAGATATCTGAATATTTGTTTGCACTATTGATTAAGTTGGTCTAAACAGATTGCCGTGGAGAATATTTTAGTCTCCCACGGGTGATTCCTGAGAGTCCGTCTGGTGTCACAATCAGACACTTACTTCATCTTGACCATCTTGACCTGTTTTGTCAACTGTTAGATTTATAACCTAGCCTATGACCTAGGTCTGGCTGCACCTATTATCATTCTTACACAGTATAGGAGAAATCTGGCTTCATTTTACCAAGTTGTTACGCTAAGATAGCTGACTGCCTCGTGGCTGTAGCTTCATATGGAAACACTGCATTCAGAGGGATAAAAAAAAAAAAAAGTAGGACAGTCGGAATTGTTTCTAAAAACGGAAATACCATTTCGTGTAATGCATGCTGGGATTGACTGCAGCCCCCTTTGTGAAACAGGACGTAAGAAATGGATGGACGGCCCGGGACAGAGACTAATGAGATGGACAAGGCGTGAACAATTTATGGTGGAAACTCACCTGATGAGAACGCACTGACTGTCGTGGCGTTTCCAGATGCAACGGTAGCATTCGTTAGCCACGGCAAAGATATGTGGAGGGAGCTCCCCTAGATGGTGCTTGGAGTACAGATCAACCCTCTCTGTGTCATACAGACCTGGGATCTGCTTGTAAGGGTTGACGGCTGCCAGGATGCTGCCGATATTCGTCTGAAAAGAGTCGAGAAGTGATTTTTTTTTTTTTGAGGTTTTTGAGCGCTGACACACATATCCAAAAAAAACAAGCTCTCAGGAACACATACAGGAGGATAAAGGAATATAGCAGGCTGAAGATCTGACAGTGGGACTGATTTTTATTAGAAAGCTGAAGTCGAATCAGTGACATGATGGAGGAGGGAGGCTAGAGTTTTCATTTGAAACAGTCACCTTGCTTTCTATCCTCCTGCACCAAAAACTTCAGCTCAGCACTCCTTCCATCGTGTCATATTACCCCATCTGTGCATTTTGTGCACTACACAGTGTGTAGTGCACAAAATGCACAGATGGGGTACACACACTCATATACAACTGTGCTGAAGGACGCATATACGCAGAAACACACAGTGACACAGACAGCTGACCTACACTGGGTAAATTCATATGATCAGCTTAAAGAGAAATCCACGTATGGACAATATTTCATCATCTAGATTAGGTCACACCCGGGGAGGATGCCACTGGTCTGTTGTTGTGGTAATCTTTCAGGTTTTCAAGTCAACATAAACGTGATCAGAAATGCACGTGATCATAATTCACTGATCTCAATAACCGATTGAGATCTCAATAACTGATGGGTGAGAGGCAACGTGGGTAATGGAGTTTAATGGACATCAGCTAATGCATCTATTCATCACAGACAGATACACACATAGACAAATTAGCACAGCTAATGATTATCGAGTCAATTACAGAATCTGAGAGAGACAGACAGAGAGTTTTAATGTTTCACGTCATTGATTGAGTTCTTGTGTTAAAATGAGGCAATCGCTGTGCTAGTATTTAATAAGAATACACTTTATTTGTTGCTTATTTTATTTGTTGGTGAACTACTCCAACTATCACTGATGATTTTTACTTGTAGAATAAAGTTACTGCTGATACAGACAGAACATCATCAACGACCAACCACACGAGGAGGCTTTCATTTTAAAGCAGTCATCAGAAACACAGTGTGTATTTGTCACCGTGCTTAATGCTGACCTCAGCTGTTTGCGTCTACAAATGTTCAGTTTCTGGGTTTTTTCTCAGTCAATAATCTAAAATTTTTTGCGAGGGAGGAATGCAAACTAGAAGCAGCAGCCTCAGAGAGCTGTGAGAGGAAGAGTTCACCTCCTACTCCTCTTGTTTTTAAAGTGTGTAGCATGAATTAAAATGGTGGTTGTAATAACGACTAAAACAGTGCCAGTTTGTTTGGTCGCTCTGCAAACAGACACACCGGTTTCTCATCACAAAGTAGCTGCTAGCTGAGTGTTTGCAGTGGCATTAAGCCACACTTGCTGTTACCATGGTAGTAGTCTAAGACTCCCCTCTCTCTCCACCTACTCCACTCGGAGCAGATCAGGTCTGAGAAGATGATTTGTGTTGGCCACTAAAAGCCTCATGCATGCAAAGATTCCCGGAAAAGGAGAAGGAGGGGGAAGGGGCACATCAAGATATTATCATAATGTCCAAGTACTTCCAAACACACAGACACATGTGTCTATCTGGATGCACTCACATAGATGTTATCCTTCTGGTAACGCTGGTACAGGTTGTGCATGATGGCGGCCTCGTGCAGCTCAGCCAGCGCTGACATGTCCTCCACCCCATCGATGCTGGATTGGTGCATAGCGTACACCCGCTCCCTGGTGACCTCAGCCTGCTGCAGGTACAACACCTGGAAGACAACGAGACAAAAGTTTTATTGTAACCCAATGCTGTGCACACACTTTTACCTCAGCCTGCACTTAGCCTGCAGCATCTATTTCCAGTAGTGATTTTCTGCCATGGCTTTCAATAATTCCTGAGAAAACACCTGAACTTGTTGCAGCCACACTGGAGGAAGCTTGAATAAAATATCCCTAAAAATCAAGGTGCACTGCTGGGTTAAAGACATCATTTAAAAATAATGAATAGTGTGCGTTCAAGGTCAAAAAGTCACTTTTGAATCTGACGAGACTGTTAACACTGCCCGGTTAGATGACTGTCCTGTTTCTTGACTTTGGAAACAGAAGCCTGGCGAGGAAAAAGTCTCATTAGATGGTCAGAATTTGAAGCACGTAATAATAATGAGTTCAAACTTGTAATGTTTACAGTCAAACTGAAATAAGGCTAGCATCCGCATGGATCCCCCCCAGATACGTGTGTGCTCACGACATTGACTGCACACCATTCCTTCTCCGTTTAAAAAGGTCAGCACTCACAAATCTGTTTAACCTGTTGTCATTTGGACTTTGGAAACAGTAGTCTGACAATAAAAATGTCATCAGATGTCTTCAGAATATGAACTGAGGATATATATAGTATATATTTTGAGAGTAAAATGAGGAGAAAACTCTGTCACAGTTATCTATTTAATATTAAGCCACACCTAGGAGCCAGTTAGCTTAGCTTAGCTTAGTTTAGCACCAGCTGAAACAAGCTGGATTATTCCTACTAAAGCCAGCAGAAAACCTCCATAAAACTGCTACTTCTCACTACTAAAGTTACTATTAAAAAAAAAAAAAAACAGACAGAACTAGGCTCGCTGGTCTTTAGTCTTAATGCTAAGCTAAGCTAAGCTAAGCAGCTGCTGGCTTCATATTTACCACACAGACGTGTGAGTGGCATCAATCTTGAGAATGAGTGTGTTCCTCAAAATATTGATCTGTTCTCCAGCTATTAAATCTTTTAAAGCGATGTTTCTTCTTACACCGAATAAAAGCATTGTGAGCGATCGATTATAACTGAAATAAGAAGGAAAATACGTCACAATAATTCTGGTTTATGTCTGCTGAAGTCTTGACTCTGAGTTTAAGCTGTCAAGCAGGTATTGATACGTGATGATTGGATAATAAATGTATTTTGTTTGGACTACAGAGCAAGTCAACGTTCTCAACATTGCAGGATGTTACCATATTTTTAGCGTGGACGGGGTAATTGTGATGCAACATGACGAACATTCACAGGATGAGAAGAATATGGCTGAGACCCCGGTCTCATCTATGTAATCCATCGCCATGGAAACTGGAGATTGGATGGGGAGGGGGGGACCCGGACGTGGGAGGGGAAGAAGAAGAAGGGACCGAAGTAGAGAAGAAGTAACAGAGTAACAGATCTGATCTGGCAGGACCTTATTCGTGTCAGGCGCACACGCACACACATTCATTCATTCATTCATTCATTCATTCCAGGAAAATCAACTTGTCTAATAGAAACCACGGCCTTTACACTACAGGGCTGTTAATATGTCAGCTTGTGCGTGTGTGTGTGGTGTTAACAGATGTGTTGGGCATCTGTTAACGAGTGGCAGAGGGGCGTGCGCTGTAGGCGTTCAGACATCCTGTTCTTAAATAAATCTGTTTCACTCCACTAGCCGGTCATCCGCTGTGCAGAGCTGCTGCATGCAAACAATGAACAAACTCACAGCAGTATCACCGTCTGACAACACGTCTGCAGGACATCGTTGGGTGTGTCCGACTAAACGCTGTAGCTCGTAGAGACGTCATCAAGTCTCATAACATCACTAACCTTTCCCCACTCACTCAGCTGTGACGAAATGACCCAATTACCCCTCGTCCTCCATTAGAGAGAGCATAACTCACGTAGAGGTCACGGGCTAACAGCTCGCCGTCTTCACTATGATCCCGTCCACTTGACTCTTTGTCGTCACCTTTTTTTTTACAACCGTGGTGCTCAGTCAAAGGCACGGACGTGTTGCTACCCGAGCACAATCACACATATGCACGAGCGTTACAGCCAGGGTCAGCACCAGTCTGGCAGAAGTTGCAGTGCAGATGCAAATTTGCAGATTTGGAAAGTCCTTGCCAAAAAATATTTGTCCTTGTTATCTATTTATCTAAACAAGAAGAAAGAGAATCAGCTGATTTTATTATAGTAGTTATATTATTACATTTGTTCTATTATTTTCAAATATCAATATTGGTATCAGTATAAAAATAAATTATGCATTATTAGTTTGACTCTAAGGAGTATTATTACATATTTGTGATATTCATTCATACATTTTCTGTAGCCGCTTGTCCGCATCATGGGCGTGAAGTGCTGGAGCCGAGCTGAGTTTGAGTGAGAGGCACAAACAACCATTCACACCTAACAATTTGGACTCACCAATTAACCTGTGCATGTCTTTGTACATTTAGTTATTTAGCTGACGCAAAGCGACTTACAGGGAGCGGTTTGAGGTTCGGTATTTTCGACATGCAGACTGGAGGAGCCGGGGATCAAACCAGTGATCATCTGACCAGTGGACGACCCGCTCTACCTCCTGAGCCACAGCCGCCCATCTTTGCACTGTGGGTGGAAGTCAACGTCGACGGGAACCTTCTTGTTGTGAGGCGACAGTGCTAATCACTGCAGCACTGTGCCAACATATTTGTCATATATTATTCTTTTTTTGTAGCACTTGTTTATTTATTGTTAGTTTATTGTTTGGCACCAAACTACCAGGACAGATGTCTTGCATGGGAAACTTCAGTTTCTGATCCTATGACCTTCACTTTCTTGTTATGGCTGGTTCTCTCTAATATCAATACAAACTCCAGACTTGGAACTTTACTCTGCATAACCATTTTTTATATTAACAATAAATCAAATAACTATATGTCATGTGAAAAATGACAAGCCCACAGACATCTATCATCATCTCTGCAGTTCGCCTCACTTCACTGGTTTTGCAGACGTAACTTTGCTCTCACATACTGGACAGTGCAGTCCCAAATACCAGCTGTGTACTACTTACTCAGCACCAAACAGCAGATAGACACGGTTAGGGACTAGCTGGTCGTAATATAACGTAAATAACATAAATGAGAAGTCAGTGACAACAGAGACAGATATTCAAGCTGGTAAAGACAAATACTAAACAGAGAGTTTGTCAGGGGATGACTCAAATATGACAAATATGAGTCACTGTTTGCTTTAAAAGTGATGATATGTCAATGTTGTGTTCACAGCTTCACCCAAGTGACTAAAAATCACATTTACATCTGTCTTTATGTGTGACATGCACGGGAGACACGCTTGTCCGAGTGATGAGATGCATTATCTTGCCTGTTAGTCATGGCTTGAACAGCTGTACACACGCACAGACGCCTTCGTATTGACTCTATTACAAGACAGGGGGTGTATTCCCGTTTCTGTGAGAACAGAGAGACGGAAAGCCCCTCAAATTATATCCAAGTCCATTAGTTTTATATCAGACGTTTCTGTCTCCTCTATTTCTTTGCTTTCTCATCCTATTAAATCTCTCTCACTCTCCCTGCATGCCTTCATGCCTCAAACATCACTTCTCTGCCTCGCTCATCTCTCTTTCCCTTTGTACGTCATTCCTCTTTCATCCCTTCCCCCCTCTTCTCTGTCACTTGCCTCTCGTTTCTCTCCGTGCTCGCTCGATCTCTTCAACTCTAACATCATCCCACTCTTCATTAATTTACCCCTCTGTCTCTTCTGCCGTCCCCTCACTGCATTTTCCTCAATTCAATCTCTATTTTTTATTTTATTTTACTGTATATTTTAGTTCCTGTAGCCTCCATGCATGTGATGTGTCCCTTTATCTTGTGTTTTTTTTACTTTCTGGTCTTCCTCTCTGTGGATTCCTCACAGTGTGCTCGCTCACACAGACTCACTTAATGCCTAAATGGCTCAATCTGATTGAGACCCCTGCCTGTAATTGAAGGCTTACTGAGAGCCATTTCAATCAGAGAGTCAAGCATGCCTTTGCAATCCAGGGTAAATTATAGTGCAAGAGAAGATAAGGCTTAACACACACACACACACACACACACTGCATCAGCACGTGTTGAAAGTAGGAAGGACAATAGGACGACTGAAATGGCAGTCTTGGTCTTGGTTGTCAAAAATTTACTTCCACTTGTGTCGTTTCCTTCCATTTACTGTAGAACGTGTTACTGCGCTCTGTGCCAGGGAAGAACTCTTGGTTGTTGCGTAGTTTATTACGTGGTTTGCTTTTTTTAACTTCACTCTACTTGTTTCTGTAAAATGGTATCTCTTCACGACACCAACACTGATTTAAATTTAAATTTACAAGTATTGTTTTAAGACAAATGCAGCATTACACAGAAATCCGAACCATATATTATTAATATTAAATGTATGTATTTCATAATATACATGTTAAAGGGATTTTGTGCTGTATTTTCAGTTCAAGTTTGGAGTCAAATTTTAAAACAATGCTCAAAATTAACATAGCAGAAGATTTTTACTTCACTTTTAGTGCCATAAATGAAAAAACACTGGATCCTACATTTCCCAGGATTCAGTTCAAAAGCATCTTTTCACTGTAAAAAATATAAATATAAATATAAATATAAATATAAATATATAAGCTACTGTAAAAAACTGGCAGCTGTGGTTTCCAGAATTTTACAGTAATAAATTCAGTATAACTTATTCTAATATTACGGTAAAACGATATTAGTACTGTTGACTTCACGTTTAAGGTTGGCATTTTATTTCTTATGTTAAGGTTTTATTTATCAAAAGAAACACTGTTTTGCCATATAACTGACATAAAAATACCACTACTTTATTCTGTATAAATTAAAATACTGTATGATTAAAGGTTTTGCCATGAAATATGTGTATTGCTGTAGGGCTTTACATTGCTGGTACATGCCTATGTCTGTTTGGTTATCTTCTCAGACCATAAAGCAACAACAACAACAACAACAACAACTGTTTGGAGTAGTACTCCACACCATCAGTGTAAAATCTCTGAAGACCGTTCTTTCTCCACTGGTAAATGGACATAAGATTAAAGTAAATATATGCCTGGGCTGCAGTCCTGGGTTTTACAATTGTTTCTAATTCCAAAGCTGCTTTCAAATATAAAGGCTTAAACAGCAGATAAAACAGAGATGTTTAAGGAAAACCACTCGGGGGACAAACCAGATGCAGATGATTCAGATAGAGGAGGTGCTGTGAAGTGAGAAAGTGTGTCAGCGACTGAAATAAAAAGCAGCTGAAGTGGAAGGAAAAAAAAAAGGTTTCTGTCTCTGTCTTCTTTCATTGCCCTCTGGTGGGTTTTTAACACACATACACACACACACACACACACACA
Organism: Protonibea diacanthus; assembly: GCA_028641955.1. NCBI lineage: Eukaryota > Metazoa > Chordata > Actinopteri > Sciaenidae > Protonibea > Protonibea diacanthus. The sequence goes on along the minus strand of CM053987.1, from coordinate 6,260,725 downwards.
CACACACACACACACACAACTTGTGCTGTATCTGAAACACACACACACACACACACACAATAACTATAACTAGCCAGAGAGTCTAAAATAAAACTGGATGTTCAATAATTCATCATTGGAAAGAGGAACAGAAAAAGACATGGGATTCGTGAGAGAAAAACACAGAGTGCATAAACATGTAGAAGTCCAACATCGTTAACCGACTCTTTGTCTTCAACAGCATGTCTCACATTAGGACATGTTGTGTGGGAGAGGAAGCTTCTTTAAGGATAAGGCTGGTGTTTGTCTGTGTTTTCCATGAAAAGAACTCTGATGACTTCGCTGCCCTGTCAGTGACCCAGGAAAAGTGTCGGAAACTATGTAATGACAGCAGAGGCATCTGTCACCTGATGCACAAAAATACTTCACCCCGTAAGCTAACATTGTTAAAGAAGCAGCTGTAAAATTGTGATTACAATTGTTTTAGCTTAACAACCCTCTAAATGACTCATTTCACTGTGAGAATTTGAGTCTATAATTATCCAAATTCAAGTTAGCGGAGGGATAAACACCATAATGAAGAGGCATAAATGGAAGATCTGTGTATTTTTACGCCTGGAAATCAAATCTTAAGCGGCTAAGAATGAACGGCGCCCCGCCTCTAACGCTGTATCCCGTTCTCAGTGATAGATCCATGCACTCAAACCCAAACCCACACATTACTGAACCAATATTGTGTCAGCGTTACAACAGTGATTTCCTAATAGTGCGCATCGTAAGAAAACATATAAATAAATATTTCATTTGAAGAGGACTATTTAAACTTTAGATTAACACACATCGGATACACAATTCTGACACTGTATATGTGATAGACTTAAAATGAACTATGTTCATAGTAAAGAAGGTCTTTTGCGGTGTTAGTTGGTCTACCACTTTGGTCCAGATTGAAATGAACTATTGGGTGGATTGCAACTGGAAATCTGACATTCGTGGACCCCAGAGGATGAATCCTCTTCTAGCAACAGTGAAATGTCTCTGCTGGTTGATGACTTCAAACATTTACTAACTAATTAGCAAAATCATATCATGCAAACACTCTAAACGTGTTAAACATGTTAGCATCCTGACATTAACCTTTCACTCTTTGAACTATGGCTCCAAAACAGAGACTCACAGAGCGGCTAGCATGGCTGTAGACTCTTAGTAGCACTGGACAACAATGGATATAACAACAACAACAACAGCAATGTTGTTGCTAGGTTTGGTCTTTGGTGAGGACACTCTCAGACACACACTCCTTTTCTTCCCCTTTCATCATTTTCAATTGCTTCTCTCTTCCAGGAAAAACTGATGCATCCATAACCTGATTTATTACTCATGTGAACACACACATACAGCGCATGGAACATCCTTCATATAAAGCCCTCTGATGTCTGAAGCTGCTTTGCATGATTCAGGAGGAGAGCCAGGAGAGACAAGCCTCTTCATCTGACTTCACATATTAGCAGCAGCCAGAGAGAGGAGAGGGGGCGAGAGAGATGCACATAAAGCATGGAGAGAGAGAGAGATGGGCACAGTGACCTATATATTCTGCAGACCTTTACTCAGTGCAACATACAGTATCACACAGAGCTGTGCACACCTGCAGCTCTCTTCACTGACCTTGCATCAGAACTGGCAGACTTCCACAGGATTAGGGACCACTGAGGGGCAGTACTCAGATCAGATTATATGAGAGGCAAAAGGAGCAGCTACAGACAGCAGTGTTGAGCAAGTCAAGTGTTATAGAGAGCTCTTATGGACTCGCTACAAGAGCCGGGTTATTGATTTGCTGATGTGCACGTGTTTACAGCATGATGCAATAGAAAATACTGCAAACAAAGCTAATTTCCTTGTTGTTTGTTGCTTGTTGTTTGTTTTAATACCGATCTTAGTAATCATGAATTGAGACCAAAAAAAGAGGTTACTAACAAGCTTTCACTTCATTTAAACCTTCTCTGCCCGGCGGCACCCGTTCACCACCCTTCATATGTGATCATCCTTTGGCAACCCACACTCATCCCAGCCCAAGGGGGACCTCTGCCTCATTTTCCACAGATAAGGGTGAGACAGGGAAGGTGAAATGCAGACACAGAGAGCAAGAGAGAGATGATGATATGCGAGCCTGTTTGCATATCAGTGTTTTTGTGCGGCGGTTTGAGTTAAGTTAATCTCATTATGTGATACTAAGCGAGGGTCCTCAGACAGTTGGAAATATGAAACCATGAAGGGAAAATGTGGGCCAAGAGATCAAAGAGCGGCCTCAGACAAAGGAAGTAATTTCTGCACTTTTCATTACGAGCGTTTGACAGTGTGTGTGTGTGTGTGTGTCAGCTTTGTGTCTGTATGTGTGCATGTGTGTGTGTCCAAGTCTGTAGGCATTTTGTGTGCACACGAGGAGTACGTCATCCCTGCAGCATGTTCTGTGCTCGCGTGAGCTCTCGTTGCAGCTTTCACGCCAGCTAATGAAATCCAGGTCACATTGTCCGTAACTCATCGCTAACGTAACCTGCGTTTGTATAGATGCATGTTTGTGTGTGTGGTGTACAAATACAGGTGTGTGTGTGTTTTAGCCTTCTGTCTGTGTTTTGTGCTTCTGTGTGTATTTTCCTGTTTGGGTGTAAAATGAGGTATACATTGGGACACCACTACTACAGGATAAATAAGGAGGATGCTAACTCTGTTGCTGTATCCATGACAACAAGACCAGGAGGCACTGAATTGGATAAATGACTATGCAGAACTGCAGTTCCTCAAACGTCCACTTGAGGCCGGCTACAGAATGAGCCCCCATGTTAAAATGTCTAACTTCACAGCAGAAATAAACATGTTTACAGCCTGGTACAAAAAACCAGGCTGGTCTGTATAGCTAATTTCCCCGTTCATGACAACAATTTTTATAGAACTCACCTGTTCAAATTATATTAAGGCTTAAATTTATGTAGAATTAACAGTGTGGCAGTGTAACAGATGGGTGCGTTTAAAGATGGCTTGTTTGAGCACCCAGGCGTCATTCAGCTCGCCTCAGGCCTGCCAATGATGAGTCAGAAGATGGAGGACTACCAATATAACAGCGGCCAGCGCCACAGATTTTGAGCTTAATAACGACTCTCGGGAAACCTACGGGTGACGTCATGATACGCTGTCCATTCTTTTTACCGTCAGTGCTTGTTAAATGAAAAAACACTACCTTGGAAGTATAAACTTTCGTTGATTCGTTATAATATCACAGATGACGTATTCAAGTAAGTAAAACTCAAAAGACATTCTTTAAAGTAACACGTGACAAAATAAAGCAACAAATGTTCACATCATCAATTCATTATATTATCCATACCATCTATTTGTTCTATATCTATCTATATCCAGCTATAGCTGACCCACTTTCACCATTGGTTCATTAAAGTTTTATCTAATCTGATCTAATCGAGTCATATATGCAGTAAGCTATACGGTCTTAAAAAGGTAAAACCTTGGATCATGGGTGAAATATTGTGCATGATCTGAGGCCTCCTCCAACCTCATTTATGGTCTCTAGTTCAGCAGTGACTCAAATATGACAAATAGTATCGGTTGTGGTTGAGATTGATTGTAGTATTGGCCTCAAAAACCCAGTATAGACTGGACTGGGAACACTTCGATAGACCACAAGATGTGGAAAATGGATCACTGACAGAAGGGTCACCTTGCACTAGAGGGGTGGAGACTTCAGCCTCAGATTTAAGTTTAGTCATAGACATGAGGACTTAGGGCTCATCTTGAGCTGCTTTACGGAGGCTTCACCTCAGACCAACAATGAAAAGTGTCATTCTGCAGTGCAACTAATAAAAATAAACAAGCACTGTTGTTTGCTGTTGTATTTGGCTTCCCTCTGGCACACACACTACAGCATTTAATTCACCTGCTCCTGTCTGCACACCTGCCAACCATCCACTCATCCACTCATCAGTGTATCAGCTTCAGGTTTCCATCCATTCATCGCTGTTTCACCCCAGCTGGCAGCATCACAGTCTTGGCTGCTCCATGTTGTTTATTCCCTTGTGTTTATACGCTTTGACTTAATGTGCGCCTTCAGGAACGACACTTCCTGTCTGCCCGCCTGCTCCACCCAGGAATGTTCCCATCCAGCTGCCCTCACACCATCTCTAGATGACCCTGCTTCATCTCTCTCTGCTCAGCCATCTACCATCATCACTTCCCCCCTGAACTTGGATCTGTCAACACTGACTAACACTTGACAGGTCTTCTATCCTATTAAATAAGAAGAACACCCATGCAGTATAACCATTCTATGACAGAGGTTGTTGCACTTTGTGATGTAGGAAAGGTGCTTACATTGACATACTTTGAGAAGAGGGGCTAAAAAAAAATCAAAATATTAGTCAGCATGTAGGCAGAAATGAAACCTGTCAAGCAAACTTCATGCTTTTTCCTCATGATATGACACAGGTGAGCAGCAGGCTGGAATATTGCTTATTTCCTGAGTTATAAAAATGACTATGAATGATGTAAAGGCTTGCACATATACCCCTGATAGTTGTGCTGATTTAACACGAAGGCTTGTAGTATTGCAGCCACAGCATTTGTAACCTAGAATTGGTAATGTGGTGAACTGGGTCAGTGTCTGTAGATTACAGAACCAGAGTGACATGGCAGCTAGGGACAGAGTATGCAAAAGGGAACGTAGAAAACAGAAATGAGCAACTAAATGCTGTTACATCTTGCATATTTTTTTCAGTATTTTAATTCTTGAGGCTATTAAAATGTTTCTGGGGTTTCTCTCTGGGTTTTTCTCGGCTCTATATGACAAGATCAGCAGAACCGGAGGTAGAGCAACAGGGGATGATGTGGAGCCTGGGACTGTTCGAATAAAAATCCTGTCGTAACAGGGTAAAGCCCCCCCATCCTGCTGATACTGTATCAAATATTCACCACCTCCTGCAGAGCTAACATTTAAACACCAACAGCATACAGAGAGCGAGGGCAGAGGGAGGCAGAGAGAGCTGGATGGGGGTTGGGGAGGTTGAGGACGTTCATAATCCAGAGCAAAGAGAATGCCTGCTCCTATAACCAATCCTCTATTTTGGGAATTGCCTGCCTGTCCCCGCCGTGTCCTCGAACACAAGCGTGGAGCAGCTACATCAAAGGATGATGCTTTTAGGGCAGCTTTTGGCCATTTTATGCCTTTAAGGCCCCCCGAAACATGAATTCATTGTACATGCAAGAGAGAGAGTGTAGATGTGGATGTTCTTTGGGGGGGTATAAAAAGAAGACTGAGACTCTTGAATTCAGGCGAAAGAACCAAGTCTATTATTAGCTCCATCTAAATGCTGCCAACTAGAGCGCATGTGTGTGTTTGTGCGTGTGCCAAACACATCAGCCATAAAGAGAAAAACATTAAATCCAAAGAGCGATGTGTGCATGTTCTTGCTCCGATACAGATTAGATGAGCACACACATACTTAATAATGAGATGCACACATTTAATTCCATTATTTTGGCCGGGGGGTGTGGTGTTAAAGGGCTGGGGCTTGTGCCGCCGCCACCGCCGCCGGCTGGGTGCCATTTAGAACAGCTACAAGAAACGCTGTCCTGATATCTGACATCCTGAAATGAGCATGTGCATTCGCGCTCCCACAATGCTCTTCGTCTATTCTAGCGCTCCTCTGGAGGCTGCATGTGTGTCAGAGATGGATTTTGCATATGTATGAGGAGGAAGAGGAGGAGGAGAAGGAGGACGAAGTGGGACAGGAAAGTGGAGCATCATGACCGGGAGTTTCTATTGATCCGCACAGGAAAGGATGAACCTGCACAGCTGCTTCACCTTCACTCTGACCTTTATCTGAAAGCTTATGCACCGTCCAGATGACATATTACGAGCAACCACTGCAGCTTTCGCTCATAATCTAATCTAATGCTGACACTGTTTACATCTCCCGTCTCCACAGTGCTTGCAATTTTATCCAGTATATACTGTAATCATTACAGCTTTAATGAAAACCCACATCCTGGTAGCTGACCTGGCAGAGCATGAGCCCCATGTACTAAGGCTGAGTCCTTACCACTGCAGCCTGGGTTTGCAGCCCTTTTCTGCATGTCGACCAGTCTCTCTTTTCCCACCTGTCTAAAGCTGTCAAAGCTTGCTGTGGTGATCTCATGTTTGAATTCAGCTGGGGATCTTTTAGGGCTGCCTGCTAAATATCGATGATTTGAATCATCAGTCAAGAACCCCCTGAGGCGACTGTACACGACTGAACAACGCACAATCACAAACCACTGTAAACTTTTACAAAATTCAAAACTGACTAGGCACTCTTAATGTTAGCAAAGTCAGCTACCTTTGAACCAGACGCTGGTAAAACCTCCTCTACTGTTCAGCGTTACTCACTCCTCAGCCGTGCAAGAGAGGCGCTCTGTGGTGCGCTATGATTTTATAAGCTCAGCTATGATTCAGATGCATTTTTTTTTTATCTCTTTGACTGTGTGGAAGTCTGATGTTTTTATATTACAGAAAAAGAAATGCTGTTTTAGGGCTAAAACACGAGACTCGTGTTACAGGAGGTGAGTGTGATGCAGCTGCTCTGCAGGTGCATTGCTCTGTACTCGAACAGGACGAGTTAATAATACATTTCTCATAATACAGAAGGTGTTTTTATGAAAACATCAGTGATGTTGAGTATTTAAAAGACAAAAAACATCTATAGACATCAAAAAGAGTCGAGTCTGAATATCCTGATTCAGGGAACAGTCCTTAGACCTCCATTTCCTGTCCTCTATCTACGGTCAGCTTTCTAAGAAATGTATGAAATGTATAAATCAACCAGGTTTGTCCCCTTCTGTGCTCCTGATAACATTAGAATTACAAATATTCAGCAATAACTACCAAAAATGTTACAAAGTCCAGACTAATTCAAAAGTTCTCTGTGATCTCAACATAACTGACGGTATTTGATAATGTCCTAGTGCGTGTGTTTACATTTCTTACCTCTCCATAGTCGGTTGTGATGACAAGAGTTCCATCTGCACACGAGTTGACTGTGGCGGGAAGCAGCTGCTCCTTCTCCCTGACCCAAACACGGGCCCCCTGGATCACAGACACACACAAAGACTCAAGTTAGGTAAGTGCAACCGGTACAGAAGAAAAGAGCATGAACGCCCCGATTACTAGAGCGAAGGTTTTGGAGTCTGGCCACTCAAGGTGCCTTTGCACTACAGACATTCATGCACTAATGGCAATGGCTGCCATGTAAGGTGCCAAGTGCTCATCAGAAGGGAGTTAATCACATTCACAGCACAGTATCTTGTTCATGCAGACTGGACTGAGATCGAACCATCGATCTTCTGAGCCGCACCACTTAAAATAAAACACATGGAATGAAACTCTGTTGTGTTAAGTGGCAATGTACGATGAGGTGTTTAATTAGTATTACGTAACTTCACTTAACTGACATTCACACCCTTTTCATACCATGATCGGTCAGCTGTGTGGAGGTGAGAAAATATTCCTGCCTTTCTTGTTTCCTTTTGTCATTCTTCTTCAGCTAAATCTGTCTTAGTTTTATGTGAACAACCACATGCCACAGTATGATGCCTTCAAGGAGAGACTGTCTGAAAATGTGCGGCATATTTCAGATATTTAAACCTTAAATATATCTAGTCGACCAGCTTCAGACCCTTTGGATCAACACTTTTGATTTACAGCGTGGTGGTGCAACACTTGACGTGGACAGTCACTTAGATGTTTCCACAACATGTAACATGTATGATGAGTGTGCACAGGCAGATGTTACAGATGTGTTTAATGAGAGACGAAGACTTTAACATCTGGACTGGCAACAATGTTTGACATCTGTGTGTAAGTATGTGTGTGGTTGACTCAGGGTCAGAGGAAGTGTGCTCTTTCCACACAGACAAAGCCCTCTTTCACACAGCCGCTGACCTCTGACCTCCAACCCTTAAAAAAAGGGGCACAGTGTAACAGAAAAGGACACCAGAGAGGAAGAAGAAGAAGAAGAAGAAGAAGAGGCGGTCAACAGGGCTACTGAAGAAGTGTTAAGACAGGAAATGGACCACATGCTACGCTTGTACAATTTAGTATATTGTACCCATTTTAAAGGTACATTAGCATGAGCTCTGGGGGATGTGAAGAAATGGTGTAAATTACATCGCAATGAACAAAATCAACCACTTATTTAGAGCTACAAGTCAAAGATAAACAGTAATCTTGAATAGATTAACTGTCAGTGCTTTTCAATGCTTTCCGTGTATCTGTCCAGATTTTAAGTCAAGACAAAACAGGGAGGTTAGTGTTAGCTATAATAGATAGTAGAGATATATGACTATTAAATTCAATGTGCAATGGTTACAGATTCTCAATAATTCACATTTTAACACTCACAGGATACTGAATATTTTGTAGGAAACATTATCACCACTGTCAGCTTTATGCTCGGGTATGATGGCGCTCAGACTGATATATTTTGATATAACGGGCGATTATTGGGTTGCTCCCATCCTATTCATGTTCTTATATATCTATCTATATATCTATATCTATATTATTTGACGCTTTTAAATCTACTTTGAAAGAACGAGAGACAGAATCATGGAGGCGTTGTTGTTTGAACTGATATTTTTGGATTTACAGCTTGTACTGCACTTTTTTTACGATGTGTTGAAATACTCTCTGTTTTATTTTAATTTCTAATTTATTTTCTAATTTGTTCTTAGTTTGTGCTGCTGGTTGTCGTGGCCAGGACTCAATGGGACCTTTTCTGGTTAAATAAAGGTTAAATAAAATATAAATAATGTCATCAAAATAGAAACATTTGGAAGGAATTTAATTTACTTAAGTATTAATAATAGAGCTGTATGTATAGATTATTTATAAATGTCAACAGAGGACATAACAGGTATTACAAAACAATGAAAACTTTAAAACTGTATTCCATTCAACGTTTTTCTTCTTGTTAGACGTGATTATTATTAAGTCTAAAGCCTGAGAGGGTGGTCGAGCCCTGAAAAGCCTCAGTGGGACAGCAGATGTGTGCATCTGAATGAACTGAGCAACAGAGGAGGGATGGAAATGAATTGTTTTAGCAACAGATGGTCCCAAAGCCCCGAGCACCCCCTGACAACTTTTATCTTTTTCATTTCCCTCTCTTTCTTTCTTTCTTTCTTTCTTTTTTTGTGTCTTTCTTGTACTCTGTATCAATCTGACACACACACAAAATAGAAAACCAGTCGGGCCCCAGGCTATGGAGTTAACCAGGCAGAAATCATTCACACACACATACAGGATGCTATATATACACACACTGTTGGGTAGCTCAAGGTGAGGCTTAGGGGGAAGAATGTCTGAAAGCTTTTGGACACAGAGATCAACTCTTGTAGTCCAACATTTGCATCAGTGGAGCGAAACACAAAAATACACATCATAGTTTGGGATATTTCATTCGCTACACACTACCATTACACACACAGTCTCACACACCTTAACCATATAAATTATTATTTAATTTTAAGTCTTAATCTAAGGTAATAAAACACAACAATTCTTATTTTCAGGTGATTATACACTAATGAAAACATTGTTCTGAATGTTATAATTCATTGGCAAATAAGCAAGCAAGCTAAACGAAGATGTAGGCACCTGTAGACTCTGTAACATAAATCTGTGTATATCTATATTGTAGTCGTGTGTTTGTGTTTTCACTATTTTTTCCACTTCACCCAATCTTACCTCATTGAGGACATTAAAGTCTAAAGATCTAAAACGCACTGCAGGTTACATTTAATCCTAACTCACTCCAAACTTGGCGTGAACACGCCTCACACATCTAGAATCACTCTGACAACTGAAAAATTCAAGATCGTCCACTGCTCACCCTCTCTTGTCCTCTCCACAGCAACTCTCTATATATAGCCACCTCATCGCTCCTCTAGCTCCTCTCGCTGTCTGCAGTCAGTCAGCCTGTCTCGTCCCTGTCAGATTCCAGCACACAGAGCCATTGTAATGATGGTGGAGCCATGATTTGACCTGATGACCACCGGCCTAAGGCTCTACGCTCACAGTTCACCAACACTTCACTACATCCTGTTTAAACTGATAAAATGACCTCTGACCCAACTTCAAACCTCCAATACTGGACTGTCTCCTGAAGCACACTCGTGAATATAAATACATTCTCCTTCTCTTCCCTTCCATAAACCAGATTGCAATGCATGCCTCTGCTTTCTGTCTGATGCTCTATCTGTCTCCTCTTTAAGTAAATTGGTCTCCAGATCGATGTTCTTGACCCACGTGCTATCTCTGAAGCAAATGCAATGAAGGGGAGACAGAGGGTTATAAATGACCTGCCAGCATTACAACCTACACCCACCAACACCCTCGTACTCCTCCTCCTCCTCCTCTTTGCGTCCTCGTCCCCTCCCCCCCTCCATCTATTACCGACCCAGACGAACAGGAATGGCCATGCATGACAACAAACTCCACCGCCGTCTACGCTCACGTATGTTGAAAACACCGGTTTCTGCTTTGTGAAATTCAAACCAAACCGCAGTCAAACTCGGGCCTCCAGCTTCGTCCATCACCATTTCGTCAAGCTCCATTAAACCTCAACCAACCTCAATTGTCACTTTACCCTCAAACATGACCCCTGACCTCACATCTCACACTTACACTCCTGGAGTTGAAAGAGCACCAAAAGGAGGAGTGCTACTTGATTTGTTTCTTCATGCAAGCTTTAGTAACAGTGGTTTAGTTTCAAGTTTGTCATTTCAAATGAGCTATGCATTAAATTATTGCTTTTTTTCCCCCCTCCACTCAGGCATGTTTCTATTCTGCACCTGATTGGATGAACGCACCACACGCTCAACATGGCGGCTATTCTGTCAAATGTGTTTGTGTCAGGATACATTCGAGGTAACCAGCTGCAGGATCATGCCTCATATAAGCCAAACCTATATGAGTAATAGATGTTTATGGATGCTTAGTGGATGATTATTATTAAACTAAAATCTTATGCCGGCTGACAGAATGGAACGGAATAAGCCACCAAATTGAGATTGTGTTTGCTCATTGTTTGTCTCGTTTGTTTGATTTTCTGACAGCATAGATTGTGAACGCTCTGCCTGTTGGCTCTCAAATAACAGTCCCATCAGAGACAGACCCTGACAGAAGAATGCCTTTTACAAAGTAATAAAGGCAAATATTAAGCATGAAGGTTTGTCTATCTGAAGCAAATCCAAGCTCAGTAATTTGATTTTCACACTGCAAACAGAACTCCCTGGAAGGGAAGGAAATCTATAACCTTTGTCAAAAGTAATGTGAAGAATATGTGATTTATATTTTACAGGTCAAAACGTCTGCTGAGTGCCTTATATACAGTGCAATCCACAGGATCAATAATATATGTCCACCTTCTCCATGTATCAAGGTCTCTATGCGGAGGGGAGGTGGGCAGGGTTGATTATACAAAGAAGAAAAATGGAATAACGATTAAGAAAATCCCAACCATCCAATAATCTTCCATTACTGAGCATACAAAAGAGAGCATCCCCAGAGCATTCGATCCAGACGCCTGAACAGCTGTATGTACGTGTGTGTGTGTCTGATAAAGGCCTTGTTTCTGCTCGGGCGATCACACGGACACCCGTGCCATTTGATTGAAGTGTTGCCCTGGAGGCGGCCTCTGATGGAGGACCCCTCCCTCGCCTCGACAAACACAGACCCCCCGACCCAAACATACGCTTCATGCACACATTTTTAACTGCAAATTCATGAATCGACCGGGCATCAAAACACCTTGTTAGATAAAAAATAAGCAGCAGTCTAAGTCAGGAAAGGGTTAATACTATCTCAAATATTCACATATGTGTTTGCTCAGTTAATAAGGGGGAAATTAATGGGAAAGGAGAGGACACAGTGAGTTATGAATCAGACTAAAGACGCCTTTTACACTCTGTGCTGTACACATTTCTTTGACGATGATCAACTTTTGTTTCAAGTTTGTCATTGTCAAAGAAATGTGGCACATTTTAGGCTTTGGTGACCAAAATGTGACCAATCAGACCAGTCACACCTGGCTGCTGCAACATTAGGACAAAAATACACTCTGTCAGCACTACGGCCAAAGCTTGTTTAATGCTTTGCTGCATTATTTAAAACACAGGAGCACTGCGGATAGTTGGCGTGAGCTAATGATGTGCCTCTACTCTCATAATGACATCAAACATCATACATGTTGTTAGTTTTTTGCAGGTATTTGGTCATAAACTAAAGTATTGTACTGTAAAATGTATTACTGTACTTTTACAGTGAATTACTGCCTAATAATTGCAGTATAGTACACAGCAATAAGTAATTATTTTACAATAATATGGATGAAAATCACAGTAATGTACTGTGTTTCTACAGTAACCAGTTATATATTACTGTAGAAATACAGTATTTGAATGTAAAATTACTATATGATGTTGTGATATCATCTGTAGTTACTGTAAATTGACAATTACAGCAACATTATAGCAATGTACTGTGTTTTCATGGTAACCCAACCTTGGCGTTACTGTAAACTACATTATTTTAGTGCTTAATTACAACATGGTGCTGTACCCTAATCACAGTAATTACTTAAAATTTGACCTGATTAAAGATGAAAACTGGATGAATTGCCAAAATCAGCAGGATTCAATCTCTGGGGACCACGAATGTCTGCACAAATTTCTTCCATGGACCAAAGTGATAGACCTTGGCATTGCAATCAGGCTAAAAATGAAGCTAAATGAAAAAAAGGAGAATACAGAAGAAAAATAATAAAAGAAGGGGACCTAAATGAATGACAGGGACGGAGAAGGAGGAAAGGAGTGACTCACAGACAGAAACATCTTACAACCTGTCTGTCTGTGACTGACAGGAGGACACGAGAGAGGAGACAGACATGGCGAAGAAACAGGACAAAAGAGAGATGATAGTAGGAGACGCAAAAAAACTAAGAAAATGGGAGCATAGGTTAAAAGTGGACGAGGATGATGAAGACACAGAATGACAGAAACGAGACGGATGAATAAATGATGAGAGAAACAGCTGAGCAGCCAGCAGCTAATGGAAGAAAACTAAAGACCAGCATGGACGTGGGAGGACACAGCGGGATCTCCGGAGACTAAAAGGTCAGGGGTCCATTTAGAGATGGCTTTGAATGTGTGCGTGTGTGTGTGTGTGTGTGTTTGTCTGCCTCTCTGTCTAGCTGAGTCAGTAAACTCATTAACTACAGTTACTTCCACCAAGGTGATGAACCTGATACACAACCGAGACTCACAAAACACAACCAGCCATCAATAATTCAACATGATGACACTTTTTTTTAACACATCAGGCGACAAATCTGGAGAAAGAAATGTGCATTGTTTGCTACATGAGATGTCAAGCTCATTTCTCCACCTGCAATATCCCTACAATGATGGACGTCTTATAGGAGAACGGATGTGGGTGTGGTTGCAAGCCTTATGTGAGTCTGGCAAGGAGGGGGCGGTACTCTGGTCAATATGGCTCCTGTCAGGTCTGGATGGAGGGCGAGTTTCTGTAATTAATGTTACAAGTGGAGTTGTGCTTCCTGTGTCCAATTAGACTGATGTGATAGCTTGATGTTAATGAATGTCATGTTTGTTTTCAGAATAGAAAGTCAGCACCTTTACAAGCTACTTCTTTTTTTTTAATTAATTTCTGTCATTTGAATGTTGTTTAATCTTCTTGTAATAAAAAAAACTCACTTTAACTCACTTTATTAAAGAGAATAAGTCATGGTCGATCTTCCACCGTCAAGTGGAGGCTGTTTGCCTCCATCCTTCCTTCCTTCCCAGTGTTTTCATGTTGTTTCTTCTGCCCTTGTGTCTACGTCTGTCTTGTCTGTCTCTCTCTCTGTATATGTCGCTGTATGTCCCACCTGTATGTCTCGCCTGCCTAATCTTCTCAACACCTGAGCGTCTTCTACCAATCAACCTCTGCTGCATAAAAAACTGGTTCAACCTTCCATTAAATCTCCCTCGTGGTAACAACGTTACCTCCAACTCAGTATTCTTTTGTTGTAACTTTACTTTTGTGTGACTCCTGATTAATCGTGGACCCTCTCTGCCACCCGCCTGTCACGACCAGCATTATATCATCTCCACATCTGCACTCTTGGACTCCAGCCACCGCTAACCCAAGTCACTGGTTCCCCCACTTTCACTGCACATTCTCTTAATGAAACAGTCTCCGGTTGTAGTTTGCACATTGATTCTGCTTCTTATCTTTAACAGTAGCAAGTGTTCTCAAACGACAAGCATTCATGTCAAATATAAAACCCGATGAGTTACATTTGAATGCAGGTTTCAGACCAAGCGCACAAGAGCAAACGGTTGAGAAAATGAAGAGCAGCACATCAAACCTACAGGATGCTACAGGCTACATTGAAATGTAAATGATCACAATATTAATATTCTGATCTTGTGTCCCCATTTTCTGTAATATATTCTGAGATTTTTTACTCAAGCACCATTGGGATTGGAGAGTAGTTACATAAATCCAGGAATTTATGCACAAAATCAACTTTTCCATCTTTTATATTATCGGAAATGAAGCAGGTGAATCTGTGTGTGTGTGTGTGTGTGTGTGTTAAAGGGACCCACTGCTATCACTGTTTTACAATACTGTCTCTCTGATCTCGTCTCGTGCACCCTGGCCTGTGTCTGCGACCTAAACTGTGTCAGTAAAATTCCATTAAAGGTGATAATACAATCAGGACAGCGAAGCTTTCAGCAGATTACAGAAGCTGGAAGGAGAACAACAACATGTGTTTATGTGTGTGTGAGTGTGTGTGAGTGTGTGTGTGTGTGTGTGAGTGTCACCTGTCCTATATGAGTCACATCTGTCAGTGAAAGAGATTATAGTTGAAATTCAACACTGTAGGTGAAAAAAAGAGGGAAAAAGAAACATCCACAAAGTCACAAATGAAATGTTTTGTTCATTATATTAAATTAAATTCTTAAGTCAATATCAAAAAACAGAAAATTCTATCCCAAAGATTATAAATATCTATTCATCAAAGGTTTTATGGGATGGCTAACTCTTTTTGCCAGATGTTTTATTTTGAAATTTTTATTTCTCTTTTTGTTATTGCTCTACTAAGAACAGCACACGTTCCACCGACTTATCTCCATTTCTTGACCCTTTGACCAAGAAAAATTGACCCATAGATGATATTATATACCATCAATCTGTATTGTTTAATGTATTCTAGAGATATGTGATCACGTTCTGTGGTCAGTTTTTCCAACCACAAATTGCAAAACTTCACCAAGTGTGCCAAAGTCTACAGTCCACCAAGATTGTGGTTTTCGTTCAATCTCACTCCAAGACTGTCAAACTTCACTGCAGCCCCATTTGAAATCTCAGCATGCTGCACATTACTCCAGCATTCACATAGCAGTCTGTACGCAAACCTTTGGGGGGGAAAGTCAAAAACATATTTTTTTATCTAGTAGCAGGATGTAACTTCAGAGGTATTTTTGTGATTTTCTGCCCAGAATGATAAAATGTTAGCCTGCAGCGAAACTAAATGTTTAAATCCAGCATTTTCACAGAATACGACTCGCTGCTGGATAAATGGTAAAAGGATAAAAGGTTTGCTTGTTTCCTAAAGTTTACACATAATACGCTATTTGACTAAAACATTGAGTAGTGTAAAGAGTGCCAAGGTCATAAATACAGCTAACAGCACTGCAAGGACTTAAGCTTGGGCTCTGATGGGCTCTGATTGTCATGTGGCGTTTCAGATCACTGACGACTTATTCAAACAGTACTGTTCAAACAAGAATAGACATTCGGAGATCCATTGCTAAATATATGGAATTTATGACTGAATATCTTTGAGTTTCAGACATTTTCTGACATTTTACATCCATTTTCCAATACTTATACTTACTTATACTAATACTTATCCTTATAGGGATTGCTGGGGGCTGGAGTTGATCCCAGCTGATATTGGGCGAGACGCTGGACATCAGAAGGCTGATACATAGACACAAACAACCATTCATGCTCACATTGGCACCTATGGGCAATTTGGAGTCACCGATAAATCTGCATGTCTTTGGACTGTGGGCAGAAGTTGGGGGGGGGTTCGAACCAGGAGGCGACATGCTAACCACTGCACCACCGTGACCGTGTCAGATAATAATAATGACTATTATTTGCAGTCCTTTCAAAACCACCAAAAATGTCCTTATGGTTTGCTTAATGTGGCACACACACACACACAGAAATCATCAGGTCAGTGCTCTCTCACACAGAGCTAATGTAGACAGAGAAATGCCACGAGTTTTAAGTACATCATGTTCAATGTTTGGCTGCTTTAGTGTTATTCTGGAATATCTGAAGCTTTAGACAGATTTTAACCTGCATGATTTATCCAAAGTAAAGAGCAGATCAGAGTTTACTGCTAAATTACAAACGGGGATAAAGGCAGCAGAGAGAAGCAGCTGTTAATGTTATTTTGTGCGTACATATGTGTGCGAGTCTGTTATGTAGGCTACAGTGCAAATCCTCTTTGAGAAGCCAGTTTTAAGCAGTCTGCTAATTATCTCATTCTCTCTCATCTTGGATTAAACTACAGTCACACAGACACACACCCACACACACACACACACACACACACACTAACACCCTGGCAACAAGACTCCACAGCAACAGTGTGGAAACAGGGCACCATGGAAACAGCCTCTCTCCTCTAAGCATTGGTGGATGATGGGAGATGGTGTTCAGGTGGAGAGGATTGTGGGATATGATGTACTGTTTTATTTTTATTTTATTTACTATTTTTATGTTTGGTGCATGTTTTTAGAGGTAGTTTGTACAAATGATGCAATCTGGGGAAAGAAAAAATGTTAATACAAACACGGTAATGCAAATTTATAACATTATGAATCTCTGACCAATACAAGTTTACTCATATTGGCATTTTCAACACAAAAACGAGCAGCCACCTCCATGGCTGTGAAGTGAAGTCAAAAACTGCAGTTCCTCAAACGTCCACTTGAGGCTGGCTACAGGATGAGGTAGTCTCCATAAGTCCCCATGTTAAAATGTCTAACTTCACGGCAGAAATAAACATGTTTATTTCAACACATGTTTATCTCTGGTTCCTCTGGACATGGGTCATCTTACATGAACTCCACCATGTTGAACCACCATGTTTCTAGCCAGAAGAAACAAACACTGACTCTACCGCTAGACACTACCATTCTACACACTGCTCATTTAAACTGCAACTATAGAAGTCATATTGTCCAGTTCCATCACAGCCTTTCAAGAGAACAGTAGGATTCTGGGAGATGTTGTTTTTTATTCACACACTGTAAAATAGCTTTAATGCAGTTTGACTGAAGCAGAGCTGTAGTCTCACACCTACACATACAGAACAAGCAGGAGAGTGAGGCGAGGAATAAAAGGATGAGAGGGGCGGAAGAAAGGAGAGACAGAGCTGGAAAAATGCCAGAAGGAGGAGAGTGGAGGGAGACTGGCAGAGCTGCAACCACCGAAAGTGGTTGGTTGACTTAGATGGAAGAGCACCAAGTGAGTGGCCGCAGGGAGCGGGAGAGCATCAGAGGGAAGGGAAAAGGAGAAAGAAAGAGGAAGAAGCAGAGCTGATGTAGCTCCTGAGCAGAACAAATGCGTTTGGAGCTGCTGAATATAGGTCACACATCTCCAGTGACTGTTCCCTTCCCTCCTCTGAACCAGCTTCCTGCAGTGTGCATTTCATATGAAATCCTGCATAATTTGCACCACAATCTATGGACACTGCTAAATTTACCCCTGAGCTTTGTACATCAAAATGCGTTGCACAAAAGACTGAATATTTACCGCAATGAAAAGACACCTTCCACAGATCAAGAGCTGAGATTCATTTGTTTGTTTCCATGAATCTTTCAGGCAAGCAACCATATAGAATGCATCCAGATGATTAATATTTTACTGCCGAGCAAGTTCTTTGCATGAAAAATCAACCTCAGCTTTCACTGCCCTATAACTGTTCTCAGTGGCGTATGTAGCAGCCACTCAACAAATTGCAGAGTAGTTAATGATGATTTGCAGCCTGCTCAGTGAGGAAAACGACAGAGCAAAGAAGAGAGAGACAGAAGAAGAGGAGAGGACTGTTTCCTGACCAGAGACACGACAGAGAGAGAGCTCATGAACAGGCAGATATGATACAGCGACAATGACAGCAGGCTTGAGATAATGTGTCAAAGCTGTGCTTTCCACATTCACACGTGTCGGTCTCCTGGTTATCAGTTCACCGTGGCTGTGCACCTGTAATCCAGCCCAGAGCTATCACACACACACCAACACAAACACAAAATGTCACCCCTGAGACCAAATGTCATCCATCTTGCGCGGACGCAAACAAACACACATGAAATTCTGGAGTTGACGGCCCAGGGTACCCGGACCATTTCATAAAAGCAGCTTGTGTTCCGGTAAACGCACTCCAGATTCAAAAATAAAATCTCTGTTCTGTTTGTTCGACTGCTTAAATGTTTTTGTACCTGTTTTATGTTTGTCTTCATGAGCCGAAGACGATTTTCCACCCTGTTGAACAAATTCTGTACTGTTCTGTTCTACCCTATGGTCCAGGGCCCTGTTCTGGGAGCTTTTGATCACCTCACATAGTCTTCATCTGCAGATGGACTTTGCCTAATTGGCATTTTTAAATTTACTCGAAGGACTTCTCTCTTACTCTATTGTGTATTTTATTCTATTCTCAATACTTTTGCACTAAAAAACTAAGTTTGGCTAATGCCCTAGTTAACAGGAATAATGCTTTGACTGCTGACTTGACTTGCTTTGTCCAAGTTCAAAGTTAGTCACAACGTAAGTGTTTGAGTGCAGACTTGCACACCACTAGCTTAAAACCTGTTGCGCCACTCAAACTAGTTGTTATGTTGGTATGTATATTTTAGTGTGTTCCCCGTGAGTGCCACCTACAGCAGTGCTGTGTCTCAATTCACATATTTAAACTTGTTATTTTGAGCACATAAGTGCATTCACACTGTCAATTATGGTAAACTGCAGTCTACTGTGAGTAACCGTATTGTGCACTCATAGCGGTCAAAAAGTTGAGCGTGGTAGGCTGGACGCTTCTCACCCTCAATGGTCGCCATTTTGACTTTGTAGCGGAAAGGGAGGGACCACGGGCAGCTGCTGGAGCTGCAGCCGTTGTCGTGAGTATTGCTATATACAAATGTAAGCTGTACATATATTTAATATTTATATTTTGGCAGTCAAATGTTGGTGCTAATGCTAAAGAAGAGCTAAAATGTTGCGACTGTTACTTGTGTTATTTATGGAGACACACAGCCCTTCCAAAATTAGCGCACTACATCATGAAGTACATATTGTACGCCGTGTATTATAGCTGAACTGAGACACAGCACAAAAACTGAACCGACTGACAATAACGTTAGCTTGTAAATATGGTCGACCTAACCATCAACAGTTGATAAAATGTTTAACTTTTACTTGTAAACTGTAAACAAAAATAACACAAAATTAACTTAAATTATTAAACTTTATACTAATTAAGTTTTGATTTATGACAAATAGCTTTAGTTAGGTTAGCATAATCAAATATTTCGAATGCTAACCTACAGGAAACACATTTTTTTAAATGTAATACTTGCTTTACTTTCAAGATACTTATATATAATATATAGATATTTACTTGCTATCAAGTTTAATATACCATTTGTCCCTGAAAAACTTGTTTGCATAGCGTTACACATTACATATCACACAGAAGTCTCTATAGATATGACATTACTTTAGTTTTAAAGGTCCAAATATTATACTTGAACTATGGTACTATATTTATTAATTAGAGTTGAGTGTAGTTTTATATTTCTCTGATTTTCCTCAGTAGTAGTTAGGCCTGCCTTTGTTTAGCAGATAATACTCAAACATCACAATCTGCTTACTTCTTTGCCGTGTTCAGTGCTGCAATATTAAAATGTATCCCCTGTATTATCCTCTAACTTTTGCATGGTGTTAGAAAACAATTTTTGTTTGTATTTACAGCACATAGTGTCACTACAGCATCCATATTCCACTACTAACCAATCCAGTTTGAATATGAGGGGATTATTCAGTAGTCTACTGCCACCTGACATTTCATGCTTGGCTGGTCGGCCAGCTATCATGTTTTCTGCCTGGGTTGAGAAAGAGCCAGAGAGAGAGGTCAGCTGCTCACTCTCTCTGGTTTAAGGGATAGATATAAGCAGAGGAACGCAGGGATATAAGTCTGTGGCATGGAGTGAAGACAGAAGAGGGATGAAACTAAGTGGATGTTTGACAGACACCTCCAGAGAGGACAGATTACTCAGCAGCCACACTGCATGAAGTCATGTTTCTGAATATCAGATATGCAGCTTATGCAGGACTGCAGGCCTGAACATCATAACTCAATAAGTCGCTCCATTTTCAGGTCTCACGTATGCTTTCAGCGTTTGTGCTGTGCGGGGCTGCGTGGCTGGTGATGTGGTGGTCTGCTAATCGATGCCATGATCAATATATTACAGACAGACTGATGGGAAATGGAGCAAGGGAGATGGTTGTCACACTTAACTATTCATGTATGATCATCAGGACAGTTGTCGTGTTTAGATCATGCATTCATTTACTTTCTTTCACTGTTAATATGACACATTATTGTCAAGATGAAATGAATCACACCTCTGTGTTTCTTTTGATAGCAGTGTTCACCACGGCCCCGGTACCATATATACCAACACAACCACTCCCACATACTAATAAATGGCATGACATCACTGCCAATGTGAGAGGCATTTAAACCCATATCAGATTAACTTAAGAGGAAGGGGGAGGATAAGTAGCTTGGAGAGGATGGATATTGGCATCAAAGTCAGCGGACAAGACGGCGTTTCATGAGACTGTGTGGACCAAAACACATGAAATGAACGGAGGGGGAAGAGGCAGAGAGGGTTGCATCTCCTGAGGTGACAATGAAGGATGGAAGGAAGGGATATACAGGGGGGGAAGCTTGGACGCCACTGTGGATATGAATGGAAAAACCATCAGGCTTGATTCTACAAGCGTGAGGACGATTTGTCAAACAAATCCCAGGATGCTGAAGGTGAAAACCTGTGAGTTTTTACCCAGCATGCAGTGGAGGAATGAGCAGCAGGCTGATTTACCTAATGTTCAATTAGATGGCAGTTTGTCTCCCTCTTATCTCACCTATCCATCCACACAAATATCCTTCCACTTTCCAGGTAGCCACCATCCTCCTCCTCCTCCTCCTCCTCCTCAATCCCCGCAGCCATGTACCCATACCCACCCATGCATCCATCCCATTCACAGTGCACTAAAAAAAAAAAAAGGGGGGGGGGGGGGCATGTTGTGGGAGGCCAACACGGTCTATCCTCCGCGTTAACAGATTGCCTTTAATCCGAGAGCCAGCCTTATGGATGCAAAAGCCCGTGTGTCAGCTCTCGTTTGGCCAATTTATCTGCAGCTCTGCTCCGAATTAATTCACCAAGCCAGCCGGCAGCCAGGCCCTGACAACGCTCTGCAGTGATAATAAAATAAACCGGGTGTTTAGTTTAGTTTTTAATCGATACAGACATGCATGCATAGGCCTATTCCTGCTGGGTTTTGTTGGGGGGGGATCAGTCGACAGAAGCAAAGCAACACCTGCCGTAACCAAACCCGATGTGGATCAATAGAAAACCATAAAAATATAAAAGCATATTGCAGCATATAGGTAGTGCATCGGTGCAAATGTTGGCTCTGTCACCCCGTGAAACGCTTCATATGTCACACATTCTCCATGGCTTACCTCTGCAAAAAACGCCTCCATCCTCCCTACTCCTCCCAGACGACGCGCGCCCGGCCCCGCAGAGCGCAGACACCGGCTCCGGCTTCGGGTACGCAAATCTCGCCAACGGAGAGGTGAGCGTGTCGGTCAGGATGCGAGAAAGGTAGCGCTGCCTCTGTGATGGTGTTTCCCATTCACCGAGCGTTAATCTTCATCTTCGTAAATGAACCTCAGTGGCATCAAACACACACTCACACTCACTCTCACACACACACCTCTCAGCAGCAGCGTCCGGAGCTCCTCTATGCGCAAAAACAGCCACATAAGAAAAAATCCAAGGAGGCATTAAAAATGTCCACGGCAGGGATCCGTCATTAATTGAAGCACCCAGGCCTGCCTCCTTTTAGTGTGCTATTGTATGTGTGTATACATCTGTGTGTGTGCATGTGTGTGTGTGAGGGGCTGAGAGAGAGAGAGAGAGAGAGAGGACCAGTCCGAAGAATGAGCTTGACGCTGCCCACCGCACACACCGACGGGGCGGTGCAGAAGCAGCCTCCTCCAATACAAAACACACACACATGCATAGGGGCAGAAGGAAGGTGGTGTAGGTTTGAAGTAGAGCTGCTGTGTTGAACACTCAACACCGGTCCAACATCTGGATTTTTCTCCAGATGGACCCAGGTTTTGTGTTGGCTAGACCACCATGAGGGGGGGGAACGACAGTTGAAAGAGTCTCTGTCCCACTTGGCCCAATTAAAGGTGTTGATCCTGAAACCAACCAGACTATCCAACAGCAGCAAAAGGAGAGAAAGAGGAGAAGAAAGCAAGTGAAAAAATAAGAAGATTAAGATACTCATCTCTCTCCTCCGGACAAATTCGGTGGTGACATTTGTGCCATTTATTTGTGCCAAATTTGGAGTTTTGGCTATAACTTATCTAGGGGTGGCATGAAGTGCAGGTACACAATAAGTACACACCAACTCTGTGGTTGTGCAGGAGTGCCAAAAAAAACAGCAGTTCCTCAAACGACCACTTGAGGCTGGCTACAGAAGGAGTCAGTCTCCATAAGCCCCCATGTTAAAATGTCACAACTTTCACAGCAGAAATAAACACGTTTACAGCCTGGTACAAAAAAACAGTTTTGGTCTCTATAGCTAATTTCCATTCAGCACAACTGTACTGAGGGTGAATCTTGCTTGTTTGTGTAGTGAATGTAGCTTGTTTGAGCAGCCAGGCGTCATTCGGCCGGCCTCAGATCCACCGATGAGCTACAGTACCGTTGTGCTACAGTAATGTTACTAGGTCCCTCTTGCGACACAGCCCAAGATATATTTGTCAACCATCCTGAACATTTCTATAACATTTTAGAACATATTATGAACAAAAGTCTAGTTTACTCATCAAGGAGTTGCGCCGAACTCTGGTTTCACCTCTGACTAGGCAGATAGCCAATCATGATTTAGGATAATGGGGCGGCCAATTAAGTCTCAGGGGTGGCCGGCCTCAGGGCACCCTTCAATAAGCCCCTGGATATTCTGGTGAATGTGAAAGTGAACTTAATTTATTAACAAATTATGACATCATTATTGTTACAACTCTTTATTTATGACTTTATTAATGATTTATTTGCAGAGATCTGATTGATTTTTACACTTGATGCCTTGATTTTGTGAACAATCCAAAAGGTATTTTTATTAGATTTACAAATGATGTGATGAAATTTGTTACAACTTATAAACCCTTTATGAAGGGAGACTTATCAGAGCTACTTTTGCATGGATATCATGCAGTATAAATTATTGTTGAAATAATGAATTTTGACACATCAGCTTGAGTGGATATGAATATGTAACGACACAGAGGAAGAAACCCCCCTATCACTGTATGAAATGATGTCTAAATTAGCCACTGGGCAAGAGCTGTCAGCAGCGTTCACTCTAATGTGTATCAAAAATCAAACAAAGAGAGAAAGAGTGAGAGGAGGAGAGTTAATATTTCTGTATGATCTCTCTGAAAAAGGCCACCATTCATTACATAGGAGGAGGCTTGGTTACAGGGTTAGTCAGAGCCCCTGTAGGGTGAAAAATGATACCTCACGACACACACACATGCACACAGGACGAGAACAACAGGAGAAAAACACCCCAAAGTCAAGAAGGGTAACACACAATCTAAACGCATCAGTTTGTATGAATAAGGAAATGGATAGACATCTGCTTAATGTGATGTGGACTGTGCACGATTTTATTCCCTTCTTTAGATGTCCAAGCTGTAGGGGCCAGGTGCAGCCATCAGGAGACCAGCAGGCTGAGGCCTCTCTGGGGTAAAGTATTGTGAAGCTCAGCCTGTTCTCTCTGGAGCCCTGGAGGTATAGAGGGGGGGAACATGTATGTATGAAAGTATTATTTAGCTGTGCCCTCTATCTTCATCAGGGAGACAGATCAAAAGCTACAGCCCCAACAACAGGGCCCCTCTTTATTGTTAGAAGTGTGTGTGTGTGTGTCTGTAGGCTTACACACCCATATGCACATACATAAACACTCAGGAAATGAGACCCGGTCTTTATAATCTTTAATATGCAGTGGCCTAGAGGGAATCCTGTGGTGAACCTGAGACACTGATGCCGACTCTAAACAGCAACTGGAGGAGGCGGTGTGTAAATATTAACCAGTACAATGCTCCATAAATATAAAGGCACATTTTAAGTTACCTTATAAGTTCACCATTGCATCTGTTGCTGATTACTGTATGCTAATACTTATGAAGACAGTCACAATCATGATGATTTAGTGTTTTTCTGGAGATTTTTCCTATTATTATTTGCTTATATAACAATAAGATTAAAACCATGAACACCATCCACTCGCCCTTATGTTGCAAGCATAAAGGAGAAACTACAGTGACCGCAAAAACACAAAAAACCTGAAAAGCCTTATGTAAAGGAGTGTTTGGTTTCTCCAGACTGAATGGGTTCTCTCCGGGTATTCCAGCTTCCTCCTACAGCCTGAAGACATGTGGGTTTATATGTTAACTAATGACTCTAAAAAACCTGTAGGCGTGAACGTGGGGGGCATGATTGAAAAACCAAAAACATGTTAGAAATGATCTGAAACTACAGAAACAAAACATAATAAAACAAGACCATGCCTTAATTTATATAATTTGGTCTTTTATTGGCAGAGGAGGGCTACAAATCACTATAAACACACACTAAAATCACATCCACAACGCTTCAGTTCAGTTACAAACATTAAAAACAGTTGTCATATTGTAGCGATGCGTTCAGGTACCACAAGATTTTGGTTTGTTGACAGAACTAACTGAGGTTACAGCACTGTCAGGTTGATTAGGCCTGCAGCAGTGAGTACCTACAAATCATAATTGACTCTCAAATTATTTCTGTTGTTTGGTCAGAAGTGTCTCTTTTAATATTTAATGAAGTGTTGCTCCGAAGGACATCAACATCATTTGCCAATTTGTGAGAAATGTGGAGATTCGAGGCGAGAGTGTACACCCTGGACAAGTCGGCAATTCATCACAGGACAAGCCAAACAACATTCACACTCACATTCACACCTACAGGCCATTTCAAAGTCACCAATTAAGCTGTAAAGAGCATGTCAGCTGAGATTCGAACCGGTGGCATCCACTGCATCACTGTTCCGCCCGCTATTCAAGCAAGCAAACAGTGTTTGAAAGGATTTGTTTTAATCTATGAGGGCAGTTTATCACACTAGGATAATTCAGACAGTGTTGATAATTAGAAAATTAATCAGCAACAATATCAATTAAGTAAGTTAATTAAGTATTTAGTACAAGGCTAAATGTTATTTGGTTGTTTTGTTTCAGCTTCTCAGATACAGTTTTAAAAATTGCTGCTTGTCTCTGTCTGTCAGCACTGTGATGAGCTGGCGACTTGTCCACTGTGTACCCCGCCTCTCGTCCAGTGCCAGCTGTGATAGGCTCCAGCCCCCTGTGACCCTGATAAGGATAAGCGGTTACAGAAAATGGATGGATTTGCTGCTTTCCACAGATCTAGATCACAGTAAACGGAAAATCTTTGGTTTGTTTTTACAGTTTGGACAAAACTGTGACTATTTTCTGATCTTTAAATGATAAATCAATTAATCAAATCAATGATTAAAAGATGAATTGATAATGAAATCAGTTGTTAGTGCAGTAAAGCTATGCATAAAACAAATGCTCTGAACATATTTTTGATGGAAGTCAATAGACCAAATGCAACAGACACAAATTTGCACAGAAACGTCCCCGGGGTGTGAAGGCAAAGGGGGGGGGTTTGCTGCTCTCTGTGATTACATGACTAAAAGCCATCGACCCAACAGACAACTCATCTAACATGCACATGTGTACAGGAACATACACATATGCATGGAAACGCACACTGAAACACACAGATATGAGAAAGTCAGGGCTATTAAATTCTCATTACCATGACAACACCAGGACTGAGTGACCCTCAGCCGTGAATTGTGGGATAGAGTCGGGAGCAGGACTCTGCTTACTCATCTGACCACAGCTCGCTCTTTCTCCTTGATGTCTCCTTCTCCTCTTACTGTTACACTCCGAATGTGTGTGTGTAAGTGTAATTCACAGAGGAGTGTGTGTTGTGGACAGATCATCAATAGGTCCTCTGGTTTTCTAAGCAAAAACGCAGGCAGATTACTGAAGAGCTCAAAGCCGAAGACCACCCATCCATGCTGCTGAGTCTTCATCTGTAGATCTGTAAAAAGAAACTGACAAACAAGACTAACGTAATTAACAAACACATATTTTAACACATGTATCTTGTAACTGGTGTGTGTGTGTGTGTGTGCATGTCATATGTTGCATGTACTCGCAGGCATCACTCCCAATGTCACAGACACTCAGTTTTATGACCGGAGCGTCCATAAATCTCTCTTCATTTATTAACCTCTTTTTCCTCGCCCATCGTCTGTGACCTCTCAGTGCAGACTGCATCTGTTTATGGCCGTCTGAGAGGACACGCTGAGTCAAAGAAATGCAGAGAAAATCCTCCAACTCATCATGAGCCTTACTTTGTACTGGTCAACGGACAAAAAGGGCAATCTAAAACAAGGCCTAAAGGCTAAATTTGGCCCTCAAGAGGCTCTTTTTTGGTTTTTTAAATGACCCCAGAGAGACAAAGGTTCATTGTTTGGTCTAATTTAAGAACATTTCAGGAGTGAAATTTATAAAAGGATTCAAAACATGCAAGATGACCCCTTGATATGTGTTTAAAATAATCACAAATTCAATATCTAATATCCTTTTTCATTCTTATATTAAAATATATCAACACGTCTGTGATCTGCAATCTGCAATCTGCCTCAACAGTCTTCTGGCAGTACAAGCCTTAAATGTTATTACAATAACTGTGGCAACTTTATTAAGACCTTGTTTTCATCAATCTAAATTATGGTTTCTGTGGTTTGTAATGACACACAAACATGAATAACAAACACACACACTCTCTTGAGGAAATGTCACTGAGCAGATGAGGTTACTTAGTCTCTCTAATTTAATTTACTTCGAATTGCTCGATATTAAACTTCTGTCAGCGGAGGGAAAATACTCCTGTTAGCCATTTAGATAGTCATCAACGTATCAAGGCACACACCATTAAAAACATGTTGAATAAATGTTCCTTTGCTTTCTTATCACCTTCATGGAGGACGACTGAATATGTTCCTAATGGAGGGTGGTTGAGTGAAGTGACTGAAGGGTGAGTCTTCCCCCTAAATAATTAGCGATTGGTATCAATCTTCTTATCTGCCTCTCAGCAAGAAACCAAATAAACATATTTCACAAAATGACTTAAAATTGTTATTAAAATAACAAAACTATTCCATTAAAGGGAGCTACAGTACTCTGTACTGATAAAAGTTGTTTTCATATTTTATTGACTCCCTAAATCACCACACACTTCAGATCCCATGGATCACATGCCCTTATCTTATATCTCTTCTGTTTCTGTATTGATTATTGAATACACCGCTCATTTTGACCATTAACCTTTCTGTCTGAAGGACGTTTGTCTGTCTGGATGCACAACATTAATTCATTTACGATACATGGACGGCGGGGATGAGGATCGCTGAGGGTGTCGTAAACTAAACAGATTATAAAGTCCACTGAGGTAAATTTGCTATTTGTGATATACTGAGCTATGTAAATTAAAAAAAGGTTTGACTGGATTGAATATGGAGGGAGTAAACACACAAAGAGACGACTGCTGTGCAAAGACACAAACTGGGTTGCTGATTTTTGGTTAAATACAGGTAAAATCGCCTCTCGCCAAGACGCTGAGCCACCGTGGTGCTTCTGAAGGATAATCCATACAGTCTGGAGTTCAGCCCCTGGGGACACGTATACAGAGGACACAATGATTCATGTATTCATGTCCGATGCACACCTCCTCACACACACACACAAACACACACTCTTTCAGAGTGACATATATGATGTCATCTGATCTGTATGACTCACAGCACACACAGCTTATGGCTCGAAATGAAATCATCTCTGAGAATAAAGGAAGACTGAAGAAGGTCATTTTGGAAGAAACTTACCGACCAGGCGTCTTTTTATGTGGCATAAAATGTGGGTGTTTAAGTTATAATTACTATCAGCAGACTGCAGAGAGTATTTTTTCTTTCACCCAGAGACAGCTATGGACTATTTTAAAAAACTTATTAGGCCAACAGTGCCATATCAGCGAATTATGAATGAAAGTTTGACCTCCTCTCCTCTCCTCTCCTCTCCTCTCCTCTCCTCTCACTATTTTAATCTTCCTCTGTGTCATAGATGAACCACACAGTGATTTACATCCCATCATCTTCATGCCAAATTGCATGCAGAGATCAGTCATCCCTTTGTTCAGGTTGCCTTCTATCTCCTTCTATTTCCATCACACCCAAAAACAATTACACAAATACATCAGTCGTACATCTCCACTTAGTTCAAACACAGACAGGAAATTGATATTAGGCCGATCCACTGTGTGTGTGTGTGTGTGTGTGTGTATGTGTGTGTGTGTCAGTACATGTCACATGTTATTTTCTGTCCAAAACATTTGTCAGGGGGAATAATGGGCCATAAAGATTGGACAATAGGACAATATTGGAAAATATTATATGGACAGTAGCAATCACTGAGGGAGGACACTGTGGTCATTTCCTTAGTATATATTTCTTTTAAATCTGATGTTTAGCTACATCTGGACATATACAATTCATTGTATTTTACAGGCTGGTGCCTATCCAATATTTTGCTTTGGGGAATGTACATAAGTTTAGGTATTTTCATTTAATAAAATACATCAAATTGAATCAAAATTTATATATATATATATATCTTAACTTTTCTGTTTAAAATCAGTAAATATTTTACCAAGAATTTGTATCTAGTTGTGTAATTGCTCATTTCACCCTTTGAAGTGGAAACTAATGAAAACATATTCACATCACAACACATTGTATTCTGTGACCACTAAATCTTTCACACTGGATCTTAAATAGACCAACCCTGTGAAGGAATCAGTATTTCCTGACAGTTTAGAGAAAGAAAATTCTAATTTAAAGATATAAACATAACAATGAAGAAATATCTGAATAAATAACAATGAAAAATTAAAAAAAAAGGGTCAAAATCTCTGACCTCAATATTTCTAAAATCCTTGCTATGGCACTGTAATAATAAGTCGATATAATTTAGACATAAACTTAATTGTGAGTCACATTATTTAAAAACAGTAGTCTATTGTATATTTGCTGAGCTCTAAAGGAAGTGGGACAATTAGGGCTGCTGAAAACGGCCCCAGGGGTACCAGCAGGGAGAGGAAGACAAGCAACGATTTAAATTTTAAAGGGAGGTTTAAGGACTCGAGTTGCACCCTATAGGTGCTTATATGCATGTTTAGATTTCATACCTGCTGTGTTGGGTTTACATGGGTGCATGTACAGGAAGGAGCTTGATCTAATTGAGCTGCTCTAGAGAGATGACTTCATGCTGATTCCCTTTTCCCTGCCCCCTTCCCAGCACCCCCCACCTGCCACACCCTGCACCCCCAACCCCTGATATCCCAGCATCACCCGTGGGTTCCACGGCAGCATGACAGCACGTCTTTGGACCAAATTAGCTGTCAATGCAACCCCCTAATTCCCGACAGACAGTGGGGTAATTTAATCGGCCAGCTATGGCCTGCAGCAGAGCAGACATGCATGCACATATACACACATACACATATACACAAACAGTCCAGTATCATATCGTACAATAACATCATCTGCAACCTCTGCAGTTTTTATATCTCTGTTACTGTTTGGTGTTTATCAGCTGGTGAGCTTCGTTGTGACAGACTTTTCTACTGGATTAAGTTGAATGAAGCCTAAGCCTAATCAGAACAGATTAAATTACCCAGATCACTATAATAACTGGATTACACAGAGCCAGACTCAAGACACTCCTGCCCTTTTTCCTTTTTTTTTTTTTTTTTAAATCTCTACCCACACACACAAAAACAAACACACCCTGTCAGAGATGGTTGCTGGCTGATGGTTGGTGTTAGCTTGCAAACAGTATGACTGTGTGTGCGTGCACATGAGTGTCCTTCTGTTGTGTCTCTGTGTCGTTCGACTATCCAGGTGTCTGTGTGTGAAAACAGAAACTCACTTATTAATTCACTTCTGTCTGGGGACACTGGTTAATGAAATCGTCATTAAGTTCAATACACAAAGGTACACACGCATGCATCTAGCTACACACACACACACACACACAGTGATTGGTGTTAACGTTGTAACTAATGCGGTGACACAGCGAAACAAAAGCCCAGCTGTCACTCCAGAGGCTTAACAATCATATATGAATATTCATCACAGCAGAGAGCGACAGAGGGTGAGCTCGGCTCTACAAAGCATCATGTTGGTACTGAGGAGTCTGCTCCTGGACCTCGTCTAGGCTCACTGAAACATGACTGAAGAAGCTGATTATCGCTTTAATATTGTTTAGCCCTGAAGTAGGACACTCACTATTTCTGTTACTAATACTAATACTGTATACTGTATTATACTGTAATGCTGCATTCTGAACTTAAAACTAAGCTCAGAATACACAAGGTGGAAAAAACTCATATATAAAAAATAAAATAAAGTTAATATAAATAAGTGAAACATGAGAAATGTACTAAAAACACAGGAAAGAGGTCAGAGCTGTTGTAACTGGCTGCCATCCACATGCACCATCTTAAAAAATTGCATATTTTTTGTTTTTTTGCATGCTCAGCTGACCAATGTGCACTGACTAAAACACTCCATGGTTATTCTAGCAATTAATTTAAATAAATTAAATGGAAGTGTAGCAATCGACCAGTATCTCTGTCTTCCCTAATAAGTACCAAATTACATTGCTCATTATAGGAAACTAGAAACTTTCTAGGAAAAGACTGCACAAAACATACGGCTCGATTCATCCTAAAACATGTTGTGCATATGTTTATATTGTTTATATTTTTTTGTACTTGATTTTTTATTTTCCTTATATTATATTTTTTACTTTATTTTTTACTCAAAGTTTGTCATGCACAAAAAACACCAAGACAAATTCCTTGTATGTGAAAACCTACTTGGCGATAAACTTGATTCTGATTCTGAATCCAATATAATCCAATCCAGCATCTCTGCAATAAATTCTACTTTTATGAAGCCTATATATTTTTTTCAGTTTTTGATGAGACTGTCAGAGAGGTCATAATTCTACTTTATGTTTGTTATTATTGAAGTCCTAGCGGGTGCTGCTGTACAGTACAGTACAGGAGTGAATTATATTGAAAGGTGTTTCCAATATTATGTC
The DNA here is from genome assembly GCA_028641955.1 of Protonibea diacanthus. NCBI lineage: Eukaryota > Metazoa > Chordata > Actinopteri > Sciaenidae > Protonibea > Protonibea diacanthus. Next base: position 6,228,962 of record CM053987.1, on the reverse strand, counting down.
CCCCTCATGTATGTAAAGAGAGTGGACAAAATATTAGATAGAAACACATCTCAGTATAGTTTAACACCACTGCAAACTAAAACCTCAATAATAAACATAATAGTTAAATCAATAACTCGCTGACAGTGTCAACAGAAATATTCATAAAAGTAGAATTTATGGCAGAGTATTGGATTTACATTGGATTGTACAAGTGTAACTAATGAAGTGTGTGTGTATGTATGCACAAGCTGTTGGCAAACTTAAATATGGTAGCACAATATTGGGAATAACACATAAAGTAGTATTGCAATGACTGTAATGATGCAGTATCTACATGTAGCAGCATCACCAAGAGTACACTTGCAGTATGACAGCACACCTCGCCTCTATTGTAGCGATACTACCAACGACCAGGCGGTGGTAGTAAACATCCATTTAATTATACAAACCACAGTCAACAGCAGCTCGTCATGCAGGCTCATGCAGGGCGTGCATGGAGGGCGTGTGGCTGACTTGCTATTATGTACACAACACATCCTTAGAGCCCGCCTCTCGCCGCACCTGATTGGCTCTCCCGTTCTTACCGTTAGGGAACTCTTGTTCTGATTGGATAACGTCCCTGCCGCTCAGCCTTGACGGACTGCCACACTGCTAGCTGTTCCGAAAATGAAACTGTCGTCGAGGGAGCCGAAAGAAAACGAAAACAAGACGGTTACCACGTAAAGAAAAATCCCCGAGGATTCGCTCGTTTCGCGCTGACACGGAGGAGACAGACGAACCCAACGGTAAGGACTTAAACGCGAATTTAAGAGGTGGCATATATATATAAATTTTTTGTGATAGAGGCAGGCCTGTGCTGTCAAACCACGACAACAACACCTGAGCCAGTCCTCCTGTTGTTGGCTTCGTACGTTAACGTCGCTGCTAGCTCAATTAACAGCCATAAACGGTCAGTTACTCAACAACTGACATTTCGCGTCTCTGTACCGTACACCGAATAGAAATAAGGCACAAAAGCCTCGTCCTACAGTGTGTGTGGTCCTTTATTTATGGTGAAGAAGACAGCTTTAAGGGGAACATGTCTCTTCCCTTTTTTTTCAGCTGGGAATGTTGAGTCAACACCAGAGCTGGAGAGGACGTACCGTGCTGCAATGGAGGTAAGCACATCCCGATAGCTGGCAGAGGACACACCATGGCTTTGAGACATGAGACAGCTTCAGTGTAAGCTACATATCAGAGCACATAACAGGGTGCACACAACACAGTGGCATAAACTAAAACAGTAAAGATTGTTTGTAATATGTTGTTTGTAGTGCACTTGTAGAAGGTCCTGGGTTCAATCCCCGGTGGATCCAGAGCTTTGGGGCGGGTTAGGAGCTCAGTCTGTAGGGATTTGGCTTGGGGACCAGAGTGCCTGGATCAAGTCCAGTATGGAGTTTGGACTGGGAGCTGGAGAGGCTGCAGTTCACCTCCTGGGCACTGCCCTTGAGCAAGGTTTCAGGCTCCCAGCTCACTGATCCACCACCTCTCCTCATGTGTATGAGCATGTGTGGTTGTATTTCACATAAAATGCATGTAAAAACCTAAGTGAAAGTGAAAAAAAAATCCCCTCAAGGGATCAATAAAGTATCTATTCTATTAAATTCTTATATTTAATGTAAGCATGGTCTTAATCAGTGCAGTCTTAATCTGTGGTCTCTTTGTATCACGGCTGGCGATCAACCGAGATTGCTTTATATATATAATATCTTTTTCCTCCTTTCAACAGTCAAAACAGAAAACAATCAGTGTTAAAGGGGAAGACTGAGTCACACATAAAGAGACAGTAGGGGAACACATCACCAATCAGAGCCAGCACTGTACTTCACTATAAGCAGTACAGACAAACACTCCAACACAAACAAACAAATTAAAAACAGTAACAAAAAAGAAGGAGGGAGGCCATGGTACACATTCAAGATAGTGATAGACATTTTACAGTGAAATGCCGAGACAGCACTAACCCACTAACACTTAAGTTGTAGTTCATGTAACCCCGCAGGAAGTCAGTTATATAATTTTACAATGTGTTGGATCATAACTGTAGTCCGCCAACAGCGGTTGCCAGTTTAGTGGCTTTTAGGGTTTTGTCTCAATAACTAAGCAGACACATATTGAAACAGAATTAACCGTCTGGTTAGTTTGAGTTTCATTTATTTTGGTTGTTTCAGTCTAACTGATGAGAGCAGATGTAACATAAAGGGACTATACCACAAGTTTCACACACACACACACACACACAGATTCTCATGTTATTTGTACAACAGGAAATGTGACACTCACTGTGAGCATTACCTTACATTTAGGGCACATTTTATATGCTCTCTCTCTCTCAAAATGTAGTCACATGTAAAGATAGTTCAACAGTCCAGGGTTTCATTTTTGCACAGACTGCCCTTTAATCAGGGAATCTAAAAAATTGTAAAAATAAAATGTAAAACATGATTTCCATAATAGTGGCTGTGTTCGAGCTGAAGCTAGTTGATTATTAACCAACATATGACTTGTAAACCTTTCTCATTTTCTTATAGTGTCACTCCTTTTTCCCCTTCGTCTGTATACCTTCAACCATGTTTTCTTCTTGTCTGTCCTCCAGTCTGTAGCAGTGGGCTCAGCTACCTGGTGAGACTGAAGCTGATGTCACTATGGCGCACTTTGACACAGAGTACCAGCGCCTGGAGGCGTCTTACAGTGATTCTCCCCCTGGAGAGGAGAACCTGCTGATGCATGTGCCTGAAGGAGCCAAATGTATGTCATACACAAATCACAAACAAATCATGAGTTTATCACACACACACACACACAGAAACACACCCTCCTGATTTACATTGAGTGTTGATTTGTACTAAATCTTTTGCAGCCCAATGGCACCACATAGAAAATCTGGACCTGTTTTTCCAGAGGATATCCTTTTACATGTTTTTTTTGTCAGTGTCCCTGACAAAATTGTGCTTTTTGTAGAGTTTTAACACAAACCTAAGATACATGTGTAATATTCCTTAACGTCCATTACGTTTATAATCTGCACCAGAAGAATGGATTCACCTGTATGCTGCTGGGAGAAATCTTTGAACTGGTGTACGTATCCTATCCATCAGTAATTATGTTTTGGAAGAAGTCTTGTGGTTTTTCTCTAATACGTGTATTTCTGGCACAATTCTTGATGTCCCCTATAAGTAAGTTTTCTTCCTGTCTTTTCCTTTCTCCCCTTCTTTGTCCATGCAGTCAGTTGCTGTTTGTGGTTGGCTTCACAGTCTTCCTAGCCAACTGTGTGGACTATGACATACTCTTTGCCAACAAGTTTGTAAATCATACTGATTCATCTAAAGTCACCTTGCCTGATGCCTTCCTCCCAGTGGATGTCTGCAGCGCTCGGTGAGTGTGACACAGTATGTAGTTCATTTAGTTAATGATCCTCTTTTTTCTCCACTGTGTGAGTGTGCAGCTGAGGATAGGCATGATGATTGTGTCGAGGGGGTGATCAACACTTTCACTTTGACATTCAAGCAGGCTTTCTGCACATTAGTGTGTGATGTAAATTATCACATCGAGCGGTTGTTTGACTCACTTGTCAGTCTCTTGAAACCATGATGTGATGTGTGATGTAAGAATCTTACAATAGCACGATGCATGAATTGTATTCCATAGTTATAGCAGTGAAATAAAAGCTGAAATGTGTGAACTTAGATTTGCTGTGTAGACGTATTAAATGTACCAGAACAATTACACGTATCTAAAAAGCTTAATGATGTCGATTACAGACATCTTTGAATCACAAAAGTCAATATTTTCTCCCGCAGTATCCGAGACAATGCATTTGTGATCTTCGTGCTGATAATCTCAGGGGTGTTTTGGTTACATCGCCTGGTTAAATTCATTTACAACGTCTGCTGCTACTGGGAGATCCGATCCTTCTACATCAACGCACTAAAGATGACCATGGTGAGACAGGCAAAATTGTGTCAGGAAAATATTTTTTTTAGATTTGTTTAGTTGGCAGATTTATTTATAATCACGTTGAGTGAATCATCGCACGCACTAACCTTCGCTTTGCTTTTTTTCTCTTTTCAGTCAGAGCTTCCCTACGCAACATGGCAGGAGGTTCAGGCCAGGATAGTGGAGATCCAGAAGGAGCACCAGATCTGCATCCATAAAAAAGAGCTGACAGAGCTTGACATTTACCACCGCATCCTCCGCTTTAAAAACTACATGGTACGCCGTTTCTTTGCAAAACTGTTCGTGTCTGACACAGCTACTTAATATACAAACATAATTAAACAGTGTACCCACGCTTTCTTCCTGTATTTCACAAGGTTGCCATGGTGAATAAATCACTCCTTCCTGTGCGATTTCGACCTCCTATACTCGGGGACTGTGTGTTCTACACCCGGGGTCTCAAGTACAACTTTGAGCTCATCTTCTTTTGGGGGCCAGGTGTGTCCACATTTGTATATATGCGCTCATATTTGTCAAAGTTTGAGTCTTTTTTTTAATCCTGCCTTGTGTTTTTTCCTTGTTGCTCTGCAGGCTCTCTGTTTGAGAATGAGTGGAGCCTGAAACCAGAGTACAAGAGAGGAGGTAACAGGCTTGAGCTGGCAGACAGGCTGGCATCTCGTATTCTGTGGATTGGGATTGCCAATCTGCTGCTGTGTCCAGTCATTCTGGTGTGGCAGATTCTCTACGCCTTCTTTAGTTACACAGAGGTCAGTGGTTCATCTGCACATGCATATTTTATACAATTTTGTTTTTTTATTTAGCGCTCTAGACGATAGTTTGTTGTGTGTTTGTGCCTAGGTGATCAAGCGAGAGCCCGGTTCTCTGGGAGCGAGATGCTGGTCTCTGTACGGTCGCTGTTACCTGCGCCACTTCAATGAGCTGGATCATGAGCTCATGTCACGCCTCAGCAAAGGATACAAGGTCAGTTTACTAGATTGTATCCAGCCTACAGCTCACACTCTAAAGTTGCTCATCATCTGAAACCTACTTATATAACTCTACTAAATAACACTTTTCTTTAAATAAAAACAAAGAAGATGTCTGCACATAGCGTGACAGTATCACGCTGGTGTCTCTCATCCATCGTCTGTGAAGTTAATAATTGGGTCTTGTTTCCTTTTTCTCTTCCCCTCCCTTTATTTTTGTTCCTGTTTCATTCAGGCTGCATCCAAGTATATGAACTGTTTCCTCTCACCGCTCCTGACGGTGGTTGCTAAAAATGTAGCATTCTTTGCCGGGTCTCTTCTAGCTGTGCTCATCGCTCTGACTATCTATGACGAAGATGTTCTAGCAGTGGAACATGTTCTGTCGTCAATCACGCTGCTCGGAGTTTGTATCACTGTCTGCAGGTAGGGATTAGTGTCCCCAAGTGAATCCACATAAATACACATTGATTTATTTGGTTTGGTTTTATTTACAGTCTGCAGCAGCTAATCGTTGTAGTTGTACAACCAACTAGAACAGCTAAAATTCATCACTAGGTCACCGTTGATCACCTATGAATCTTTACCTTTTCTCTACAACATCAGATACAAATTAAAACATGAATATAAGACACAAATCTTCAGCTATGTGGAATTTTCGTACTGTTAAGCATGAGCCATTTCTTTACTGCCTTTTCAAAGCTACCTAGAGTTGTAATCCCTTTTAATGCTCTTCAGCAGCTTATTCTGCTGTAGGATGAGTATAAGAGGGTTTCCTTCCTCAAGAATCTCTTCACAGTTTGAAGTCTGTTAATAGCTCTAAATTAAACAAATTATGTATTTCTATCTAAGAAATGTTTCTTTTAAATATTACTTGATGAGAATGTTTTCAGTCTCATAAACTCTTGACTTATAATCACAAGTTCCTCTTCCACCACCTCTCTCTTCAGATCATTTATTCCTGATAAGCACATGGTGTTTTGTCCTGAGCAGCTGCTGCGGGTTATTCTGGCTCATATCCATTACATGCCTGACCACTGGCAGGGCAATGCACATAGATATGAGACCCGTGACCAGTTCTCCCAGCTCTTCCAGTACAAAGCAGTGAGTATGAATACTGAACTGGGGATAAATATCCAAGAGAATAATTGCAAGAGAATTACCATGTCAAAACTGTATATGCTCTTTTCCATCGTCAACTTTTTTAACATGAAATCTTGGTTGTAACAGAAATGATGGCTGGATTCCATTTATATATGCAAATTCCAGTGCCCTGTTAATGTGCAAGCTGGCTCAGTGACTTGGTTTTCTGGGACAAGCTATAAATGTGTTGAAGCCATCACTAATGTTAAGAATTAGACCTGTGCTGCTTCTGCTATGACAATCAAATGTCAAATCCTCTCTGAATATCTGTCATTCTTTGTGTGGACAATAAAAAACCTTTCGCCTCTCTCTTCTTCTTCCAGGTGTTTATTCTAGAGGAGCTGTTAAGTCCAGTGGTGACTCCCATCATCCTGATATTCTGTCTGAGGAGAAAGTCTCTGGAGATCATTGATTTCTTCAGGAACTTCACTGTGGAGGTGGTCGGTGTTGGAGACACTTGCTCCTTTGCTCAGATGGACATCAGACAGCATGGACACCCTGCGGTGAGGGACTGCTGCATTAAGTGCAGCCACACAGACACACAGAGATTAGATTTATTTATTTAAAAGTGAAGGATAAGTGAATGGGAGTCTGTGTGTATATCTGTGTGTTGACCCTCTACTCCTCTCGTCTGTAGTGGATGTCAGAAGGGAAGACAGAGGCGTCTATCTACCAGCAGGCAGAGGATGGCAAAACTGAGTTATCGCTGATGCATTTTGCCATCACCAACCCCCAGTGGCAGCCTCCTCGGGAGACCACACACTTCATCAGCCAGCTGAAAGAACGAGTTCACAGAGAGGCCACAGGGGCTCCTTCAGACACACATCCGCTCTCACTGTCTGAGTCTGAGGTAAACAAACATTAATGCTCATTCATCACAGTACTTATAAGTTATATTTCATTAGATCTTCAGAGCTATAAATGGATTTACTCTCTTGTCCCTTTACCTTTATATCTCTTGTAGCCAAGGAGCCTCATTGCAAACCTCTTGGGAGGTCCCTCTACACTGGCATCTGTTCATTTCGGCAGGGACAGCTCTCTGGCTAATCATGCAGCAGCTGGCATGAGTGACGGTGCATCCGCCTTACGCTCCCTTTCACCAATCAGCAGCAGTCTTCATCTGAGAGGCAGTCTGAGTGCAGCTCACAGGGCTGCCGGCCACACTTCAGTCATGAGCAAAGCACTGGCAGGCTCTGGGTAGGACAATTCTCCTTTTGAACTGTGCCTCTACTCAGTTCATTTTCTATCGAGGAAAAGTTATAGTTCAAAATGCAAAATCTAGCATACCACATTTGCAAGCGTTTGTTGTGAAATTATTTTTTCATTTTTTCTTTCTTTTCATCTTATTCCTGTAGGACTGATGCCCGAACTGTGAGCTCAGGCAGCAGTGCATGGGAGGGTCAACTCACCAGTCTGGTCCTGTCGGAGTATGCCTCCACTGAGATGAGCATTCATGCTCTTTACATGCACGAGGTACATCTCTAGAAATCACAAACTGAATGGAGCCCAGCATGTTCCCACATTTGTCTTTTATTCCTATATATCTCACATCCGTCTTCATCGTTCCTCCTGTCTTTTTTTCCCTTGTAGCTCCACAAGCAGCAGTCCCGTGGCGAGCTATCCCGTCACACATGGCACAGGCAGGACAGCGACGAAAGCAGCGACAGCGTGCCCGATGAAGTGAGGAGCGAACCCAACCCTCACTCCAGAAACTTCCCTCGTTCACACACTTTCCCCACCACAGTTCCCAGCCCCAGTGCCATTCCTACTTCAGCTTCAGCCACCAGCAATATCATCGTGGGCCAGGAGAGGGCCTCATCACGGAGCAGCACCCAGCTGCACTATAGTGCACCTACCACAGGTAACTCATGATCTCTCCCTGTTTAACAACGCATGCATTTGGCAAGGCAAAATGAAAAAATGAGTACATTTAAGACAGAGAGGGGAGAGGAAATATTTTATTGCATGGTCATGTTACAAAACAGCTGATGACAGTGAACAGGACATTAGCTGAGCAGGCTATGACTCTTTTCAACCACAGTGTCTTTGTGTTCTCCAGACTCTCTTGGTGCAGGGGGGAAAGTGGTGAGGTCGGCCCGTGTGCCCATGGGAGGCTGGGCAGAGGAGGGTCGACACCATGAGCCACTACCAGAGGAGAGCTCAGAGGATGAAATGCCTCCACACATCCACAAGGTGAATGCCGCGTGTGTGTGATTTGAATGGTTATGTTAGTTTGCCTGTGTGCACTGCAAGTTAATAGACGTTTTTTTGTTCTCTTTCTCTTGCTTAGGTTACATAACCAAGCCATGGGATAAGCGTCAGCGTCCCACCCTCTATAGATACCGGAACAAACATCCTCATCCTTGGACAAACATTTGTCCAGGATTTATCATCTGATATGACACAGCTGAAGATGGAAAAGGCAAGAGTGGTGGACCACGATCCCTACAAACTCTTAACTAGTGAGATCAACTGGACGGGTTACGACCACCATCAACCATTCAAAGATCCTTTAGGACTTTCTAAACAGGGTATATAATTTGTGTGACAGAAGAGGACACACAGGATCAAGTTATTTCTAGTAGCCATCAGAATACACTACACTTTTTTTTAATAGTGTTTAAAGATGACATAATGAAAGTGCATGTGCAAATCAGCAATGCTGGAGGCATCCTTGTAAAAAAATTTGCCCAGGTTATGATAACAATAACCCAGACTGTGCTGTCTGCTTCAAATCAGATGACATGAGAAATTTGAAGAATGTGTGGTGTCTCTGTAACAATAAGGACATTCATCAAAATGCGTTCAGAAAGACGCTGGTAACACACTGACTTTCATTGTGTGTATCTGTTCTTGTACCAACAGCAGGAGGCTAACGTGCCCTGTGCTCTGTATTTCAGCTTGCATTCTGCCTCTTAGCAAAACGTATGACGGCCTCAGATAGTATCAGATTCATGACGTATTTTCTTTCTTTCTTTCTTTGCATTGCACAGTTCATGTGAATTGTCTACAATGTTCTGCAAGTTTTCCCAGGTTCTGGCTCAGTTTGCACAGCTTGTTCAAAAGATAATTGTACAGCATAGCCCGGTATTCTGCACGCACACTGTGTAAATAAATGTTAATGTTATTTCACAGCAGTCATTCAGAATATTGAATGAATCAAATTTACACAATAATAAGATCAACGTTTTCTGACGTGTAACCACAGATGAGTTATGCGAGCACATAATCCGATCTAACCCAGATTTGTTATTGTTTACCAGTCATTATTCTCTCAACAGAGTGCAACAAACAAACGAGGATGCTTTAATTTAAGCATGTAATATTGACTTCTGTGCCATACAAAAAAAAGTCCTCAAGCACAAGTGCATGATCATCATCCACATATTTCTTCTTAACAGTTGTAACTCATCCCACAGTAAGATTACCATCCTCCACCTTTGCTTAATTACACAGCATGACTCTCCTGTTCCCTGTTGTCATCAAGTTCCTCGTCTTTAACATAGATTCATGCACTTTAATAATTTGTCAATGCAGGGGGTGTCACTTGTTTATATGTGTATGTTTTCATATATATATTTTGTAATTATTTTATTTATCAAAAGGGACGTGCCATGATGATTGACAAGCTGTGGTCGCGTTTTGCCGTCGTGTGAGCCCACTGTTAAACGGTCAAGGGTGCGGTGACGTAAACGGTTAACGTTACTGATTAAAAGTGATCGTATTTTGGGTTGGTGGTGTTGTTTGTTTTATAAATGCTGTAAAATAACGTTACCATTTTGTACAGCTGTAAATTCATCCATTAAAGACAAGGCAATGATTTGTGTGTGTGTGTGTGTGTGTGTGCACTGAAAAAAGTAACTTACTCGACTAAATGACGCTGTGCGCCGTTGGGTGTGTTTTTAGCTTTAGCCGTTAGCTTCGTTCGTGTACCGTTAGCCTGAGTTAGCACAGGGCTAGTTTATTAACTTCGGTAATTAGACAACGTTAGCTGCAAACAAACTGCTCTAACGTTATGAAGACGGTGAAAAAATGTGAAATCATTCAATTACGAACTAAAAGGTTAGACAGGTATGTTTTTATTGGGCGTCAAATACCAGATTTGCAGAGCCCGGATAGCTCAGTCGGTAGAGCATCAGACTTTTAATCTGAGGGTCCAGGGTTCAAGTCCCTGTTCGGGCGTTAGTTTTTTTTTTTCCCTTCATCGTCCCATGTCTAACTGCTTTTTATGTTTTCATCTGCTGCTACGCAAATCTAGTGTTAATATTTTAATTTTGGCCCCAATATAAACAAAAAACTGCCCCCTTGCACGGTGTTAAATTTGGCCGTTAACGTTAATTTATGGTTAACTTTGTTCAACTACCGCTACAGTTAACAGTTAGAAGAGTAGATAGTTTAAATGTTTTTGGTTCAGGTATTATGCAACATATCCTAGGTGTGGTGTGTTGGGCAATGTTCAAGTTTAAAGCCGACAAAATCTAATTTAAATAACGAGTTAAACAAAAAAGAAACTATTTAATTTGAGCATAGCTAGTTGATAAGTTAGCTATCTTTAACTCTGGTCAGCCTACCTCACCTGGTGTGTCAGGTGGACTTCTCTAAGCACACAAGGAGTTAAAGTTTGATGTGCAGTAGTAAACCATGTCTGCTTGTTCACACATTATATACTCTACAACATTTCCATTAGATGCAAATTATTGTGCTCCTGTGTGGAGTTTCTGGTTGTTTTTAGTCCATGCAGTTTCATTTCAGAGACAACAGAGGGTCTGTCCTGTAAATACACATATGTACACACACAACAATGTTGATGACCGTATAAAATTGTATAATTAGCACATAAAGAACACGCGTGTAAACCTTACACGTTGAGCGGAGGGAGTGTAAAAGGGGCCGTTGCATGGTGTATGGAGGCGGAGGAGGGTAGATGTCCTCCTGCTTGTCCTGCAGGCACAGATGGCACCCCTGGTAGCCATGTAGGGTGGCTGATGGGAGGCAGTTGTGGTGCTGGAGGGTTAGACCCATAGTGATGATGATGATGGACAGCGCTTCCCCTTGGTTTGACATCTGGCCTTACAAAAATAGGGTTGCTTTGGTAACTATCCTAAAAATACAAGATTTGAAACTTTGTTGAGAGACAGGGAAGTTTTGTAGAGTCGCTTTGTCTTCATGAGTCAGAGAGTGTTGGTACCTGCCCATGATATGTAGTCGGAGGGGCACAGTGACTGAGCCCTCCAGGTGGTGATAGAGCCATAGGAGGGATGGCTTTCAGCATCATATTGTGCATGATGATCTGGTGCATCTGGGCATTTTGCATCAGCATCAGTTCCACCATGTCTGCACACGAAATACACACACGTACATACAAACAAATGAACACAGGGAGACTTAAAAAAAGATACATCTTTTTCTGTTGCATACCCTCTTTGATGCTGCCTGAGCGTGGTGCAGGGTATGGCTGAGGTGGTGGAATCTGAGTAATCAGAGGCTGTTGTTGTGGCAGCTGTTGTATGATGGTGGTAGGCTGCTGGGGTAGCTGCAGAGAGAGAGGGAAAGTCAGGGGGGAGTAACTGCTTTTTTTGCATATTTAATTTGCACTATTTTTACATTACACTTCATCACAAGTGAGTCTGGATAACAGTGTCAGTATAAACGTGAAAGGAAATAGAGGTGCAAAAATAGAAGAGAAGAAAGGGATCAGGAGGTGGAAAAGAAGATTAAATACAGTTACAGAGTGACAGATCTAGGGGATTGGGGTGTTTCTGAGATTAAACGCTGAGTGTCTTACAGTCTGCTGGATGATGCGCGGAGGCTGTGGTGGAGCAGGTGGCGGAGGGTACAAGGCGGTCAGAACATGGGCCGGCTGATACAGCGGGAGTGGTGGAGGTGGTGGCTGAGGGGCCGGGAAGAAGTGTGGCTTGTGATGTCTTCGTGTACCTCCCCAGGTGTGAGGTCTGTGGAGGTCTTCTAACATGTGCTCCTCCTACACACAATATAGATAGTTATACACTTCTTACAATGACAAAAGACACTGTTGAACTCCTCTAATTCACAGGGAATGTAGGTAAGAAATTAAATGTGTATGTGTAATGTATAAAAGATATTGTACAAACCCTGAGTCTTTGCAGCAGGTCCTGCTTTCGCCTCAGTGCACGCTGCAGTTGATCAAACTGTCCATCATAACTCCCTGAACAGACAATTTTGCCATAGTATGTAACTGTTTCTGTCAAGACAGGTTAAGTTGATACCTTGATACCATCACAAAGAAGTCTTTGTTATCTTACTTGCCGACTGGGCAGATTCTGCTCTGTCGTCCATATTGTGCTTTTGGTTTTCCAGTCTCTAGAAATGTAAGTAAAGAAAATCTCTAAAAGATGTAAAATTCTTAAGAAAAGTACTGCTGAGCTATTTTACTTGAGAATACTGAATGAAAACGTAACACAAATTATAGACCAGTCTCTCACCTACCTTCTCCAGTAGTTTTAGTTGAAGTCTTGTCATCTGATCAACCATTGAACCGCCATGCTAAGACATTACATGAATTAAAGTTATTTTCTGTGCTGGAATGAATATAACTGGTTGAAATGTGAGACACAAACATACAAACTGACATACTAATAAATTACTTTGATATCTCATTTACCTGGAATGTTGGCATTTGCAGTCACACAGACTTTGTGTACGTCTGTGTGTTTGAGTCAAGGCTAAAGCCAGTAAGTGGTTGCCATGGGACACTATTTAACACTGGGACCCAAGTATGACTTGCATAACTACTTGGTCACTATGCAGAGAGAGAGAGAGAGAGAGAGAGAGAGAGAGAGAGAGAGAGAGAGAGAGAGAGAAAGAGACAGACAGACAGACAGAGAGAGAGAAGAAAGAGACAGACAGACAGACAGACAGACAGAGAGAAGAGAGAGCAGGACATTCAACATAATCTAACCAGATTAGTTCAGGTCAAATTTTGTCACTGAAAATAAACAGTGTCCGGCTTCGGCTCTGGGGTAATTTGTTAAGACAAGATAAGACAGGACAAGATAAGATAAGAAATTCACTTGTCACAACAGCTTGTTTTCACAAAGTTGATAAAAAATTACTCAAGAAACATAAGAAAGTCATGAAGTCATGCTGTTGTTAAAGACTCTGGCAGCTGTTGGAATGAAGTAGCGGTAGCGCTCCTTCTTCACGGTCACTTTCTATTTTTTATATAGTCTCTGTATAGATGTTTAGCACAGGTTAACTTCTTAACACAGTTATATATTTATTCTAGGCAAATGTTTAACTGCTCTGCACATTTTTAATTCCTCTGTACATATATCAAATTTTAACGTATGGCAACTGTATCTATCTATCTATCTATCTATCTATCTATCTATCTATCTATCTATCTATCTATCTATCTATCTATCTATCAAAAATCCAGAAAAAAAAATCTAGCAAAAATACAGATGACTAGATAGATAACTGTATTTATTAGTATTATGAATCAGATGATGACTTGCCATTGTTTGACCTTTTGACCTACTTTTGCAAACATCAGTCTTCACGTTAGGTTGTCCCATTGCCATAGAAACTGCTCAGGCAGTTGAGGACTCCATACGTTCACTTTCAAAACATAGCGGAGGTATGGTTTGTGCTAGCCTGTTCTGATTGGCTTACAAGAGCTGACACAGCCATCCCATTGGTCAGCAGAGTGCAGCGTTCAGTGCAGTTTAAGGTAGGAGGCGGTTTATTAGCTGTGCGGGAATATATATTTAAGCAACTCAAACGCCATTGGCTGAAGACGTGCAGCGGAGTGATTTGATTGGTCCGTTCGTTCAAGGAAACTCGATAAGGGCGGAGTTGAAACGTCTTGGCGGCCATATTGAATATTATCTGTTGACAGTTGTGTCTGAAGGAAGCTCAAAGATTTGTTTTAGCTTAACTTATGCCAAGTGAAAGCCTGCTGTGCTTTTCAGCTGAACTCAGGACGTATGTCCTAAACTTTTAGCGGTTTTATTTAAACCGAGAGATGGATGAAGATGAACGGCGGAGGAAGCTAGAGGCGGGGAGAGCTAAGGTCTGTTGCTAACATTTAACGCACGCTAATACTAGCAGTTAACGCTAGCCAACTCTTTTGTCATAGCTTTGTCCACCGCTAACTACACCCACTCCTAACATTAGTGAACGCTTTGTTTGTGGTTGCTTAGATCCCTTCGATTTGGCCCGTTGAATTACAGATGCTCGCAACTTTTGCTCATTTGCCGCGCATATGCAGCGGGTCAAACGTTAGCAGGGGTAGCTAAAGATAACAATAACTTGTATGGAGGAGGTTCAGCTGATGATTTGAATTACTTCGTACACACTTGAAGTTCAGCAGAGACAGATCGATACACTACATTACCTACAGAGACGATAAACTGTAAAATTAAATTCTCTTTATAATTATTTCAAGGTGTTGCCTTTGAGGGATGCAGTGCAGGTGCATCCGATGTTTTCCAGATTTGGCACTTGATTAACTATCATTAGATTAGATTAGATTATACTTTATTTATCCCAGAACGGGGAGATGCACTCGATACAGCAGCAGAAAGTGTAATATACACTACAGAAGTACAATAAAAAGGGCAAACACAACGAACAGACAGAAGTATGTTTCAACCTGTACAATAAACAAACAACACACAAGTGTGTACACGTGCAAAACGGGCACTAAAGGTAAAGTAGCCATGATATGAATAATATTTCAGTAACTGGAAATGAAATATAAATACAGATAAAAATGAATATGAATATAAAGCTATGGTGAGTGTGGTAGTGTTAATTGAAACTACAACATGATCAGGTGATGCGGGTGTTGTAGAGTCATTTAGTTGCTGCCTAGTGTTTGTACATTTGGGGAAAATATGCCAATATCTGTTACAGCTGTAACCAACACAGAGAACCTATTTTACAGCTATAAAACAATGCCTCAAGTTTCAGGTTCATTTGTCACATGCAGGTTAACACAGGGGCAACATAACACAATGAAATAGGCTGAACAAGAGGAACCAGTCAGCTCAGCATTAAGGATAAAAATAAGCTAAATTATTTACTGAATTAGAATATGAAAAATATTTAATCTTCTATACAAGTATTGAGAAGTATCACTGTATGAATAGAAAGAAACATACTATACAAATGAGATATACTGCAATCTATTAAAATGCTGGTAGGAGTGAAGTGTCATGTATACAGGGATGTTGCACAGAGTGATGAACTGATGGCCGTATGGTCAAGAGAGATATCCTCTGTGCCATTTCTTCACCAGTCTGTGAAAATCACCATTGTGCTGTTGAAATTAAATAGGCTAGCAGCTGTTTTTACTTAAATGGGAGACCATATTAGTAATGGGCCAATAATCAAGAATGGTCAGCCATATACTAGGTCACATATCTAGACTGGCTAGTTTTATTGCATTTCTCAAATTTTGTAGTCTACCTCCAGCTCAACACATTCAAAAGACATGGGTGGTACAATAATATGATGCGTAATACTTAAAGAAATAACGACTGATATTCCCTTATGACAGAAATCCTCCAACATGCCACGAAACCAGTCGGTAAGTATAGAAACTGGTGACTGGCAGACACATTTGACTTCGTAGCACTGTTGATTCGTGGACGTTTCTTTTTCTTTCTTTGTGATTTGAGTCTTCTTTTGTTTGATTTCTCTCGGGTGAGCAGTCAGGTGGGGTTCTTCTTCTTTTCTGCACTAACATGATTGCTGTACATTTTCTGCCTCGCTCAACAAAAATGATCAAGACTGAACTGGAAAGAGAAAAAAATAATTTCTATGTCTAATACAGCCCTGCACCTGCATACACTGTCATGTGGGTTGCAGGCCATCAGGTGGTGCAGTGAGCCCATGAGATTTATTAAGGTAGAATATGTTGCACTTGCATCTCACATGAATGGTGTTGCTATGGTAATGCAGTGCTGTCACTGTATTTGATGCATCAGGAAGCTCTTATTATTACTAATATTTGCCACACCGAAAGCTCGTCACATACGTGCACTAATTACACACAGCAAGGTATCAAACTACATCAGGCATCTTGGTTTTGACACGGTTGAGGAAACAATAGCAGCGTTCAGCAGTCCAACAACAACTGACTGGCCACAGTAGGCTCCAGTTGGTTAGTCAGACTCTCTAGTGCAGAAGTGGCCTTGGGCAAAACACAACTCATCTGGCTAATATGTTTTTCACATGTGCTGTGTATTGTGTGGCAGGCAGAGGGGGTGATGGAAGCACACAAAGGGTGGGGTTTTTAAGTGATGAGTACAAAAGCAGGTGAACGACATGAGGTGTGGAGTTGAGGGAATAATTATTTTAAGTGAAGTGTCAAAAGAGGGAAAATATGTGCGCAATTGTGGATGCGTTGCACAACACTAAATGGCAGAAAGTCGTAAATCTTACGACCAGGCATGTGACATCAAAATAAACACTGGTGCTCATGCACACACAATGTTGCCGTGCACATGTATGTGACTCATCACACAAAGCAACAAGTAGCTCTCCCAGGGTCATGTAATCTCAAATTGAATTGAGCATGCACACTCTGATGCCGCTCACCACACACAGAGCTCTGTCTCCTCCTCTCCCAGTCTCCACCCTCTCTCCTTTAGTCTAGACACATGCCATCCCCTATCCAGAGTTTGTGGATCTCTCTCTCTGCGGTGTACGTTGGCTGTGGTAGGGAGTTTTTTTGGATGAAAGGTTTGGCACAGTGTGCCGTTGCCTACGTGCTGCAAGATCTACATCCAGGCAGGAGATGAGGAAGAATTGACAGGTCCGATCAGCAGCAAGAAAGGAAGTCGGTGATTGACTGTCAGTTATTGATGGAGAGCTTCATGAAGGGTCCCTGTCACAATGTGAACCGCTGTAATCTGATTTAAGCTGCTTAAAGAGGAGAGACCGGCTGAGAGAGAGAGTGACAGCGTTTTTAAAAAAAGAGGAGAGAAACTGCCTGAGGTGGATTTGCACCAAATCGGTCCCTTTTGGAATTCAAGCTAAATATCGTGGCTTATTTGGGAATGACGTTTTTCACTGTGAATGAACTTCTCTGAATGTTATTTTTTTGTCGTTTCATGGTTTCAGAAGGGAATTGGTTCAGAAAGCTCCAGCGCACCAGTTTGCTTGTCTTAAATGTCAGAAAAAGACTCAGATGGATGTGTACTGTATTTTTTTTCTTAAGTACTGTTACTGATCTGCTGAGAGGTTGTTCAATGTGTGTCACTAAAAATCTGCACTTCTCATGGGTTTGACACAGCTCTCTGGAGATCTGAGAATATTTAGCCTCATCACCTCATTTCGAACTTGGGTACCTCGTCAGGCTGTGGTGTAGTCTATTTCGGGTGTGAGTTTGGGATTTCTTCTCGCTTCATCTGACCACCTTCTTTTTTTTGTTGCACATCTCTGACTCATCAAAATCATGAGTGCATGGGACTGTCAACAACTTGCACGCACGTGCATTTATTCCTTGCGTACAATTTCACAGTGATGTTTTGATTACTTTCTTATTTTTTCAATTGAGGAGATAAATCTGGACTCTAGCTCTCTCTCACCCTTGACCCCTGAGCATGCTCATAGTGTGGTGGTGCTCGGTGGTCCTGACCTACGTGTCCATCTACCTCTCGCTGTCCTTCCTGCGCAGCTTGCTAGCTTCCGACAGAAGCGGGCGAAAGGCGACGGTGCGGGGGCGGCGAAAAAGACGCAGAAGAGGAAGGGCCAGGCTGTCTCGCAGAATGACGGCGCAACGCAAGACCGTTGCGTAGAACCGGCGCTTTCTTCAGCCAAGGATGCAGAGCTGAACAACAAGACCAACAATGAGGTACGCTGCTAATCACACAGACTCAGTCATGCATCAGTAATGGATTTAGTAATGGGAAGGAATCTGAGTTTTGTGTAAATGATTTATAAATAATGCCTTTGGTTTAATTAAAACAGCTGCTTATTTTCATCACAATTTTAATTGCACGACGTCTACTCACAGGTCGCCCTACTTGACCTCGAGCATTTGTCTAATTGTGTTTGATCACTGTATGCTTTAACAAGTGGCCTGTGCCCCCCTGCTCGATAAACATACATTAGAGAAATAGGTCACTAACCATCACACTTGCCTGTAGGGCATGTTGTCATAGCAACCTGGCCAGGATTAACTGTGGCACTATTTACTGCCTTTTTTTCCCCCCCTCTCTCTTTAAAGGAAAAGTTCTCCCACAGCATTAGATGTATAGATTTGTGGCAAAGTGGATTTAAATCTAAAATGACTTCATCCTTCAGGAACCCAAGAAGCCGGAGAAATCAGAGGTTCAGCAGAACCAACCACTGAAGGATCAGCTGCCCGCCCTGGAGCAAAACCCGTCCCCTTTGGAAGATTTTAAAGAAGAGGAGCTAGTTGCACTCACTGGAAAGGAGCAGCTCAAGGTATACTCAGTCAAGTTCTTGCTTCTTTTTTTTTTTTTTTTTAAGGGTATAATTAAACCAGCGTCCCTGTTTACATGTCATGTCGCGGCGTATCTACAATCGTCTTGGCAGATGCATTCATTTGTCTTGCTTGCTTTGTTCACCCACAATACAATGGGAGTCTTGTGATGGTGTGTGAAATTATGTGTCTGTGTTCTGTGTCATCATCATCATCAGCCCGTGGGGAATGTAACACTGTCTGCTGTATTTTCATGATGATCAGTGCAGCCGTGCAGAAAAGCGTAGCTCATCGGTACTTCATACGTCTGTGTGTCGAAGACTTTAAACTGGCTGTCTCAAGATGTCTCAAGTCTCAAAGTTACATTACATGAATTGAAGGCTTTAAATTGGCTCACATAGTGTTACAAATATTATGAGTTCTCTTTATAAACAGTGTGTTCTGATACTGCTAACAGACATCTATGGTTTAGGCTTTCTGTGTGACCACTGAAGAAATGTGTTGATTAATCTTTGGACTGCTTAAAGTAGAAATGCATAGTGTAGTAGCACTTCACCTTTAAGAAAACATGTGTATGTATGAAGCTGTTTATGTATGTGCTCATGAAACTGACCTTTATCTTTATTACATCTAACAGCAGTTGCATCAGGCTGTGGAGAAGCGTAATGAGATAATCGCTAGGCTCAGCTCCAGCCTGCAGGATGCTCTGGCCAGTAGAGACCAGGTGCAACTGGAGGCACAGTCACTTGCCGTACAGATTCAGGCGCTACAGAGACAGCTCCAGCAGGTAAGTGCCACTCAAAGCTAAATCTGTTGTTGCACATGCACAGAAACTCCCATATTCACTGAATTGTTTTTTCCCACACAGACCAGTGCAGAGTTTCTGCGCATCAAAAACCAGTCGGGGGCTGAAGTCAGCGCTCATCGACAACAGCATCATCGAGGCACCGAAGATGCAGACATCAGTCACAAGGAGGCGCCATCAGGAGAATCGGGGAGGACAGGACCTGGCTCAGAGTCAAACACTAACGCTGACAGTGAGACAGACACTGTTTTGCACAAACTGAGGGCTGAGCTGCAAGAAGAAAGGGAGAACAGCCAACGTGTATGTGCTGAACTAGCCGAGGAGATGGAGAAACACCGACACGTGCTTTCTTTACTGGAGAAGGAGAAGAAAGGCAGGGAAGAGGAGCGAAAGGAGAGGGAAGCACAGATGCAAGATCTCCAGACCCAGTTAAGCTTAGTCCAAACTCAGTGCCTTGAGATGCAGCAGTACAAAGCGGAGAAGGAGAAGCTGAACAGAGAAGTGGTGGAGCTGAGAAAAAGGCTTCAGGAGGAAGAAAACGCAGAGAGGAGATTTAGTGACGAGGTGGCCGGCTCTGCCCTTCGTCTCCAGAACCTTGAAGAGGAAAGACTGAGGCAGGAAGAGGAGATCCAGAGGGTCAAAGAGGAGATGGAGAGAGTCAGGCAGCTGTTGGAGGAGAGGGAGAAAGAACTGAAGTTTAGAGAAGAAGAAATCATCGGACTCAAAGCTACTAAGAATCGGCAGAACCAAGCAAAAGCTGGTTTTAGTTGTGATGAAAGGTCTAGCGTCGATGAGGCCAACCTGGAAAGTGGACCTGATCAGGACAGCATGAATGTATCAACACCTGGAGATGTTCTGATGGAGCGCTACTTGTCTTCAGCTCCTCTTGCACAGTCACAATCTTCAGTGGTCAACGAAGGCTTTGAACACTGCAGTCAGTTGGACATCTCTGCAGACTACAGGTTAGAAAAATGCTATTTCTGCAATCTGTGTGTATGTTTTTATGCGCTAGTTAAATCCCCTAATTTGTCTCTGTGCCTCTCTTCACAGTTTTGAACTGAACAGTGAAATATTGGGAGATGAGCCTCTGTTATCGATTTCAAACCGTTTCCATGAAGAAAACCTCCACAACAGCTCTAGCCCTCGCTGCTCCCCTGGCATCCCCGTGGCTGATGGTTCCAACGCTGAGTCTCCATCTCAGTGGCTTCACAGCTCCACTCCCGGGGAGCTGGAGATGAGTAAACTGTCCGAGCAGCAGTTTGAGGAGACGGACCTGGAAAAGGAGCTGCTGAACCAGCAGTGCGGGGAGCTCCGCGAGGAGCTGTCTCTCAAGGACAGGGACTTGAATGTGCTGAGGGAGGAAGTCATCAAGAGTGCTGAAGAGCTGGAGGAGGCCAGGAGCAGGTACAGTAATGAAGTTAATTAGGGCATGTGGATTGTTTCCAGATCCTTTTCTTTGCAGTTCTTTAACTTATTTTATGTTTTGTATTTGCACCATGCAAAAGGCTAATTACCACTGCATTTTGATAACTGAATATATTTAATCCAGAGGTGTTATTTCATCTTATTCCTTGCTCAGAACTATTCTTTTTCAAACTATCTTTGTATGTTTTAGGTGGGCCCAAGTAACAGAAGAGCTCAGGCAGGCTCTCTGGGAACTTGAAGAAGAGAAGGAGAAGAGGAGACAGGTAGAGGAGGAAATAAACTTGAGAGCCCACGAACAAGACAACCTGAAGAACAAACTCAGTGCCTTAATGGAAGAAAGGGAAAAGGAGACCGCAGTGATGTTGATGGGAAATGATGACGACGATGCTGCTGAAACCTGCCTGCTGGTCTCCGCTACCTCTCCATCAGAGGACAGAGATAAACTGGTGGGGGAGCTAAAAAATGAGAAGGAAAAGGAGGCTGCACTCCTGTCTCATCGAAAACAGCAGGAGCTGCTGGAATTGTCTCTGCAGGAGATAAAGCAGGATTCACAATCTGCCAAACAGAGCCCAGAGCTCAGAGATGACAACCAGCTGCAAACACTGCAGGTATACTAGTATATATAGTGGGTTTGTGTTAGCACTTTAATAGGAATATAAACATGCTAGTGCACGCATTTTCTTTCACCCAACTTGATTTAAATGGGTGGAAATTTAACTATCCAGCAGCAGCAGCAGGGATATGTTTGTGCTTAATGGCTTCAGCGGAAGAGGCAGTGAATTGCTAAGAAAATTGAGTGTAATGTACAAAAGGCTAAAAGGATTTTCTTTTCTCCCTTTCTCCAGGCTCATTGTGAACTTCTTGAGTCGGAGCTCGAAGAGATAAAGACGACACATAAAACCACAGCAGCCCTGCTATGTCAAAGGACTACGGAGCTGGACGAAACCTCAAAGGAGCTCGAAACTACTCGTGCACAGGTTCTGAGTGTTCAAACGGAGGCAGGAAGACTGCAGGAAGAGCTGGAGAAGAGCCAAGGCCGTCTGGACAGTGCTGAAAAAGAGAAGAACGAACTGGAGTCGCAGATCGTCTGCCTGAGACAGAACCTGACCAACCTGGAGGAGGCCCAAGCCCAGGCAGTGCAGGAGAAGGAGGCGTACAGGAGAAAAGAAGAGGAGATGGACGAACGGATTAAAAAAATGGAACAAGTCTTAGAGGAGGAACTGGAGCAGTTTGAGAACCTGCTGAAAGCCAAGGATGTTGAGGTAAGTGTGATGATAATATTATAGTTTATTTATTTATATACCTCTTTAAGACTTTAACATGATGTACAAAATCATTCCAACAGCTGGATGACGAGAGGGAGAAATGGGAGGAAGAGAGACAGGAGAAGGATAAAGAACTCCTCGACGTGAGGCACGACCTGGAGGAACTGAAGAGGGAGAGGGAGGAGGAACTGAAGGCTCTCCTGGAGAAGCAGGTCGTGGCTGTTGAGGAGGCTACAGAAAGGCTTGAGACCTCTCACCAGCAGGAGACGAAAGAACTGATGGAGAAACATCAACAAGAGGTGGGGTCATAGTTAGGATGGAGTTTCAGTTGTTTATTTATGTATTTTGTATTTATTTAATACATATTGCATGTAGTATAACGGTGTATATTCTATTGTGTGCTGTACTCGTGGGATAAAAACACATAATTGATGTTTAGATTTAGATTAAATATTTGTCATTAAAAATAAAAGGTGTGGGGTGTTGTTTAGCTCAGTCGGTAGAGCATCCGCCTCATGTACAAAGGCTCTGTCCTTGCCGCAGTGGCCCAGGGTTCAAACCCAACTTGTGGCTCTCATGTCATTCCCCATCTCTCTCTCTCTCCTCACATTTCCTGTCACTCTTCAAGCTGTTTCTGTCAAATAAAGCTCAAAAAGGCCAAAAATTACCTTAAATATTATACTTATAAAAAAGTAAAAGGTGTGCAGTTTTAGTGGTGCAAAACTCCACCTTGTGCTCCTACACATTGTAGTCTGTTCTGATATATTTGTGCATAAATTCTTAGATTTCTGAGTTGAACGCTCACCTGGAGTCAGAGCTGCTGAAGCAGCAGGCCGTTATGGAAGAAGAACAGAAGAGACAGATCAGCCTAATCAAACAGGTAACATACTTCACTCTCAGTGAGACACAGAACAGTTCAATGTACTGTCCCTAACTTACGACACATTCTCTTTATGTCTGCCCGCTCTGTCTCCCCCTCAGGTGACTGAACGTGAGCATGAGCGGATGGTTTCAGAGCTGACTGCCAAACACAATGAGGATCTTAATCAGCTCAGGGAGAGCATGGAGGCTGCCCACCAGGCTGAACTGCAGCAGGCACTGGTATACTATAAATGTTTATGTGGACATCTTCAACCACAGCATGCTGCAAAGTATTACTTGTATATTACTTTGAAGATTCGGGAATTGAATTGTTGTTATAAATTATTATGGGAGTAAGAGTGTAACACACAACCCCATCCACCAGTGGACTCAGGAAATGTTCTCACACAAACTATCCTTTTAATTCCTTCAGGTACAAAAGACCAGCGAGCTTGAGGCCTTACGTTTGAACCTGATGAACGTCCACACATCCCAGCTGGAGCAGGAGTCCGCTCTCACCAACGTCCAGGCCTCCATGAGGGACGCATTTGCCCAGGAAAGTGCACTCCTGCAGGCCCAACATCAGTCAGAGCTGGATCAGATCAGACAGCAGAACCAGGAGCAGCACAGACGAGAGATGAGTGAGTGCTTTTCAGTCGTTCAGTCATTGTTCTTTATAATGTTTGCCTCAGGTGCACTCAACACGTGTGCGATTATGGATGTGGGTGAGTCACTCTCATTCTTTAGAAACTCGTTCAGGACAAAGTAGAACACAATGACAGAACTAACCTTCAAACTGACGTGGGTGAATCTTTTCATACGTATGTTCAGATGAGTTGAAGCAGCAGTGGGAGACTTCTGCTGCTCAGGAGAGAGCTGCCATGGAGGAAAAGCAGGCCAAAGAGATACAGGTCAAGCTTTATTAAAACTGTTATATAAATGTTGAAGCTATATAAATATCCGTACTGCCAATTCATTGTATATTTTGGAAGTTATACTATATTCAGTTCATCTTGGTCTTCTTTTTTTCTCAGGCTTTAAGGTCACAGTGGGAGAAGGATGCTGAGACCACCCAGTCAAACCTCCAAACATCCCTGTCAGAGGCCCAGAACAGCCTTACTGCCACCCAGGCAGAACTCGCCAACACTAAAGCCTCCCTCACCCAGACCGACAAAGATCTTACTGAAGCCCAGGCAGCTCTGTCAGAGCTACATGAGTCACAGGCCAGGCTGGAGGAACTCCAGACCTCCACTAAGGAGCAGAACCATAAACTAAAGGAGGAGCTGAGACAAGCCTTCGCTGACAGAGACGCAGCAGCCTGTGAGTTACATACTTTGACTAAGACTGCACATTCCTCTAAATTCATTATGTTAGTAAGGATATCTTTTTAACATCTAAATTCTCCATGGAAATACGATATAAGATACAATAAACACTCACGCAGACTGGCTGAGAGTAGTTATGATAGCAAGATAGGAAGTTTAGTAGAGATTTCTGAGATCCATGATGTGTGCTTTATTTATTTCATGTGCTAGTTTATATAAATCGTTCTTGCTCTGCTCACTTTGTTATGAATGCTTTTCAGGTGCTCTGGAGGAGTTGGTTTCTACTCACAAGGCAGTGCTGCAAGAGAAAGAGCAGCAAGCACTCCACCTAGAGGAAAAGGAACAGCAGCTGCAGCAAGAGGCGAGTTCACTCAAACACATTTAAATGTAGCTAAGTTGTGTGTTTCTCATTTCAGTACACAGGCCCTTGATTAGCACAACTTCATATATTTTTGTTTTCTTTTGAGAGATTTCACTCATTCATCTTGCATCAGTCTAACAACAATAGAAAACTTACAAAACTGTCTCTGTGAACCAGGTTTCGCGCCTACAGGAGGAGAAGACTCTGCTAAAACAGAGCTCAGAACAGGAAGTAGGTCAGCTGTGGGCCCAGCTGGAGAGCATGAGGGCCAGCCGTCAAGAGTTGGGAGGTGAGGTAGCTTCACCAGCCTGACATGTGATTAACAATGCTGTATTTTCATAGATATCAAGTGAGCCTATTAATAACAGTTGTTTTCTGTGATGTGATGACACACAAAAACTGTAAGACAATCCACTTCCTGTGTGTATTTCCAGTTACTGTGTTCTTACCGTTGTCTGTCTCTGTTGTGTACTTATTTTCTCACAGAGCTGAAGGAACAGCTGATCGCTCGCTCATCT
The DNA here is from genome assembly GCA_028641955.1 of Protonibea diacanthus. NCBI lineage: Eukaryota > Metazoa > Chordata > Actinopteri > Sciaenidae > Protonibea > Protonibea diacanthus. The sequence continues at coordinate 6,203,880 of CM053987.1, read as the reverse complement.
CGTGTCGACGACATCGAGCGCCTGAAGACGGAGTTTAATGATCAAAAACGGGAAATCAAAGAGCAGAATGAGGCTGAGCTGGAAGGCCTGAGGAGGTACGAGAGTCACATTTAATGGTGCATTCATTCTCACAGAAGTCTCCATTGTTTGTCCATGTTTGAAATGTGATGTTTAGAACGCAAACTTGGGTTGCACAGCACGCCTTGTGTTGTCCTCTTCCTACCCTTTCGCTGACCCGGCAGAAAATTATACGTGCTGTATCTTCATCCTCCTTTAGGTACTTTGAGCAGCGATTGAGAGTCGCAGAAGAGAACTACAGAGAGGAGATTGCTTTGCTCCAGCTGAGGCTGGTGGAAGGAGCTTTGGAGGAATCTGTGTTGAAAACCACAGACGACAGGTATTCCATTAGGTCTGTGTACAAGACCATTAATGTATTTCAAACTTGGGGATACTTTTTATTTTTAATATCTGTCTCATCTGTGTCTATTTCAGTTTCGTATCTCAAGGCCAAACTGAAGAGGAAAAAGATCACGTGCTTTCTGACACTGGCCTCAAACTGGAGAAACACGAGGTGCGCACATGTGAAGAAATTAAATGTGCAAAGAGCAGGTTTTATAAAAGTGGTGATCATTACTCTGGATACTTCAGCTGCATTAGTTTTGTGCATCTCTAAGCATCATGTTATGTCCCATCCAGGAAGTGCTTGACAGTTTGCGCCTTCAGCTGGAGGAGAAGCACACAATGGAGATTGACAATCTGCGATCTTCTATGGATTCTTCCTTTAAGGAGGAGCTGCGACAGGTCAGATGCAAACTCTGTCCTTCATTCTTTATGGTCTTTATTTCCACACCAACAGAGTAAGAAGCTAATATGAGAGAGGTTCTCTTCACACAGTGCCCTTAGGGTCACATGTCTTTATTCAGAAGTAGCTGCTACTTGACTGTCTAACAAACAGATCTGAAGGAGTGTACTGACACATGTACTTGTCTTTATATCGTTTTTGTGCATTAGGTGCACTCAGACCTCACTGACCACTACTACGAAGAGCTGCAGGAGATGAAGACCCGTCATGCGCTGGAGCTGGAGCAACTCCGAGCCAAACTTTCTGACCGTCACTTACAAGGTACGTCTTGCATACATATTATAAAATACACACACATGCTGCCTGGCATTCAGAAGTTGCTATTTAATGTTAAATAACTCCTCAAATGTATTTTTTCACAGAGCTTACCAGAGTTCGTTTGGAGGCAGCAAGGCAGGTTGAGGTGAGAAAAGATAATCACATAATCTAGACAAGAAATGACACACTGAATTTTATGGGGGTGTGATAAAATGCATGATTATGGTCCTTTTTTTTTAATTAGGTGGAGGTGGAGCAGAGGATGTGGTGTCATACTGAAGAGCTGCAGACCAGGATGACCATCATCGACACCCTGGAGAACAGACTGGCTGCCTTAAGTAAACAACATGAGGCAGAAATGCAAATGAACACACAGAAGGTACACAGTCGCATATTATCCTGCATATTAATGAAGTAAAAATGTACTGATGATTGAACAGAAACACAGATTTAATGACACACCATGGGGATTTCAGAGTGACTTATATATATGTTCAACTCCTACAGTTGAAACAGGAGTTTGCCGTGGAGCTCGCTTCACTCGAGGAAGCCCTGAAACAGGCGAGGGAGACTGTGCATGAGGAGCTGAAGAGGCTGAGAGAGGAGCTACAAGAGAAGCATGAAGCTGAGCTCTCTGCCCTGAGGTCAGACATCGACAGGAAGTCAGAGGAGGAGAGGACGCGCCTTGAAAAAGCACTTCAGGAGGAGAAGGAGAAGTTAAAGTCTCTACAGGCGGCACTCGACAGCGATGATAGTAAGATCATTTTCGACTGTCACATTAGAGGGTCTGGAAATGGAATACATTCAAGTTGTGCTTCTTCTTCAGCTTGTAACATGTTTGTCTTTTAGGCCCACAGGTCCTAATAGTGAAGCAGAGACTGGAGGCCCAATATGACAGTGAGTTGCAAACAGCAAAGAGCTGCATGGCAGCTGAAGTCAAGGAGCTCACTGCTCTCCTGCAGGAGCAGGGTGAGGAGCGGCTGCAGCAAGCCCACGAGAGGTGAGTTATATCAAGGCTAAGGATCTCCAAATCTTAATTGTAGCTGGGGATCAATTATTTATGCAGCTAGATAATTAGGGCTTCAACTACTGATCATTTGTATTGTTGATTTATTTTATTTAACACAAATCTATTGTTTTATGTTAAGGTATTTAATTGACATTAAAGTGAAGAAAATCAGGAAATCTAATGTGTAAGAAATGATTAGCCGATCACATTTATTGTGGGTTAAATTGCTGTTGATAGACTAATTGCTGGACACGCCTCATTAATATAAAAGTTGTTGAGACATGCCAAAATGACTGCCACAGCGCTGCCATCATGGTTTTCCTTAAATCGGCTCCAGTTTCATCTCGAGGACGCTTGAAAAAGCTTTTTTTTTTTTTTTTGTGTCTGTGTTCAGGTTCCAAGAAGAAAAAGCAGCTTTGGAGCAGAGTTTGGCCCAAAAATATGAAACCTGTCTGGCAGAGCTGAAGAACAAACATCAAACTAAGCTGGAACATGAGAGAGCAACACTACTGAACAAACACTCCCATGAGATGGACGCACTCAATGCCAAACACAAAGCACAACTAGATTCACTCAGTGCCAGTCACAGAGATCAGCTTGCAGCCATGGCCGTTGAGCTGGAATCCAAACACAACGCTGAGCTTGTTGCCTTGGAAGCAGCTGTTACTTCCAAACGAAAGACAGACTTTGAGACCAATCAGGCTCGGTTGGAGGCTTTGGAAGCCGAGTTAGCTCGCAAACACCAGGAAGAGCGGGATGAACTGGAAAAGAGGATGCTGGGTAATATGGACACTCTGGAAGCCACATACCTGAAGGAAGTGCAAGTAAGGACGCACATCATTAAAGAAATTCAAACATCGCTAACAAAAGTATTGACACTATATTTTGAGGTACACAGTGCTGACGCTGTTTGTGGTTTCTCAGTTTGTAAGTACTTTTGAATCTGTCCTTTTTATCTTAGACACTGCGTGACGAGGTGGAGCACCTTGAAGAGCGGCATCGTCAAGACCTGAATCGCCAGAAGTCAGAACATAAGCAGTTAATGGAGCGCCACGCCTCGGAGCAGACGTCCATCAGGGAGGACCTGAGGAAAGAGCTGGCTCAGATGCACATCGAGAAGTTTAGTGCCATGGCAGCTGAGCTCAGCCACGTTCACAAGGTGAGAAAGACTCTGACTAACATCTGGCCTACAGTCATGACGTTATCATTCAGTCAATAAGAAGCTGCCGACTAGTACTGATTTGTTTTCCCTCTTACAGACGGAGCTGGCTGCTCAAAAAGAGGCCTTAGATACTGAACACTGCAGAGCGCTGGAGACCCTGAAGAAGCAGGTACTTGAAGTTTGTTTATAACATTAGTACAACCTCAGCACATGTAACAGACTTTGAATTCTGCATCCTGACAAATGGGAATGTGTTTTGGTGACATTAGTTTTTAATAATCAGAGACAAAAAATAAAAACAATCATAAAATATTATCTAGTCACAGAAAAACAGCAGCTCCCACTGATTATTTAGTATATTTACTTTATAGCTTGGCGGTATAATCAATTAAGTTGGAGAGAAGAAGCTTATAAGCAGCCAGATTACACTGGCTTGGTTTACTCAGAAATTACATACCGTTTCATATGAGACAGTATACTATAAATTACACTCTGGTTGTATTTGACATTTGTTTTGATGAATTGCCTTTTTAAATTTGTGGGTATTTAATTCAGTGAAATACAACTTAGATACAATAACCAGGCAGATGTTGGAGAAATATAATTGCTTTTGGAATAATTTATCTCTGTATATTTTCTTTAATGCTACAGTTATTAAATTAATTAATAAATTAATTTCCGATGAATGCAACCATGAAAGTCAGTTTCAGTTGTAAGTTGTTAGTCTGTTGCTGCAGATTATTTCATACGTTTTTTTTTTTCTTTCTGTTAAACTGTGGTTTATTTTGCCTGTTTAACTCAGCTTTCTCCACTTTGATGTTTCCAACTGTGTGTTTGTTCAGGTTTTAGAGCTCGAGCAACAACACGGCACCGCTCTTCAGGAGCTCTCACATACCTACGCTGCTGAGAAAGAGCAACTCGTCGAACAGCACCAACTCCAGCTACAGGTGTGTGTGTGTGAATCTTTATTTAACATGCTGGAGTTCTTGCCTTTATGGCTTTGACAGCGCATTCGAGCTGAGATTACAGTTATTGTCCATCCTTTACAATGATGTTTGTATTTCGAGGCACAATTTTACCACCACCAAGTTTTAGCATGCATAATTTTGGTGAGATTTAACAAACCCCTGACGTGTTCCTGCCGCAGGAGTTGAGAGGTGCCTCTGCGCGGGAACTGGAGGCATGTCGCAGGGAGCGTGAAGAGGAGTCATCGAGGCAGCGTCAGCACTTCATGGAAGAGGTGGAGCTCCTCAAAGTCCAATCAGAGGAGAGACTACAGGACAGAATTAATCAACTGAAGGTAAAAAAAAAAAAAAGATGCTTTGGAGTGACGAGGTAGCCATATTGCCTGAATATAATCATTAGTTTTATGTAACAAAATATGACAATGATCTTTCCCATATTGTGCCAGTCTGAATCGTCATTATGTAATAACTCAACTGGATTATTAAGAGCTGTAGTGCGTGTGTGTGTGAGTCTGTGTGTGTATGGTGGCATTGCCTTCTCTAAGCTCCAGCTGCACCAGTTCATTCCTAAGGATAGCTCTTTCCCCTGGAATCTGTCCCACTGGAGCTTTATTCAAACCCAGTTTCCACATAATCCCACCATCATATATAGAGACGTGTTCTTGTCCGTCTGTCTCTGTTCTCTGAGTCTGCTGAGCTGTGCATGTGTCTGTGTGGCTGCCATCTGAAAAGTGGCTAAATGGATGGTTCTAAGCTTTTTATCCTCTCATGCAGAAGGTACATTTTGAGATCTCAGCTGAAGAACAAAGAAATCTACACGACTCTGCAGCTTTTTAAGACGGTGATTTGCATTTTTTTTCTTTTTTTAAATTGATGTACCAATCTCTCCTTCCTTTTTGAAGACGGAGTTTGAAGAGCAGAAGCAGGTGGAGCTCGAGGACCTGAGGCGGAGCTTCACATCTGAACAGGAGGAGAAGGAGCGGAGCTACACGGGCAAAATGAGCCAGCTCACTGCTCAACTGCAGCAGCTTGATGCTGTGGTGGCCCAGGTACTACACACACACAAACACACACATATATAAAAATCCTACCTAGTCTCTTGTTTTTACAGGTTCTACATTATGTTCATAAAAATGAAATGAATAAGACGACGCCTGCAGAAAAAAGGTGTTGCATCCTGAGTGTTCTGATTCAAAATCACTGAGATTAATGATAAATTGCAGCAGAAACTGAACACCAGTAGAAAATAAGAGGGTTGGGGATTAAGAATGAGGGGAAAAATATCACCATGGCATCCATAGGCTAGATTTTCCTCACATAGGATTACATCCTATTAAAGAGATTATCATAACAGTGACCCAGCACGCTAATCTGGTGTTTTTGTGTGTTGTTGTTGCTGTCTTTTATTGAAGTCAGCATAATCAAAATGATTAATAGTTTAGTTGATCAACAGATAAATAAAGGGTTCATCTTTTTTTTTTTTTTTTCTTTATTTCCAATCACATATCATTACTTTACAGAGTTATTATTGCTGGATAAAATTACTCAGTGATTCATCAAAACAAACAAAACACAAATCTAAACAGAACATGGTGTGTTTAAATTTAGCACAAAAACTACCAGAAGAAGAGTTTAGTGTTTAAGACATTTCAAGACATTTTCCACTTTTTCCAAATTTCCTCAAATTTGGTTTCCGGTCTTTTTAACAAGCCTTTTTAAAACAGTTTGGCTCTCTGCAATAGAACTGTTAATGTGACGACATAAGTCACTGTTGTTCAAACCACGTAGTCTCTTTAGGGTTAATCTTTTTAGTAATATTCAGAGCAAAGAAACCCCCTAAAATTCCAGCTTCTTAATTTTGGAGTTTTATGTGACAGTAAACTAAATATTTCATGGGTGTGGACTGTGCAAAACAAAACATTTGAAGACTTTATATATGGCTGTGCTGATATTTTTGTACACCGGAAGATTAATTGGAGACAATTATTGGCAGATTAATCATTAATCATTAATCACAGTTGGCAGAATCTGTAAACGATTGCACAGCAACATGCACTCATTATACACATTTCTCTTTCTGTTCATGTTTATTCGCTCCAGTGTTTTATAACAGGACAGATTATAAACAAAAGTTTCATTTTGTTGGTTGGTTGTTTGGGAGATTTGAAGCATACTGAAACTTTTATTTTAGTTGTTTGTTATCCCCGTGGTTACTAACAAGATTGTCACTACATTCCCTAAATCCTAAATTTCTATTCTCCAAAAGAAGTTGGACTCACTTAATAAAAAATCTGATTTCTGCTGCTTCTTACTTATTAAAATAATAATAATAGTAAACCACAATCAGCATGAGTGTGCCTAATATGTTTACATTTTGTTTCCATGGCACCTGCTCAGCTTTGTAGTGAGATATTAACACACACACACACACACACACACACACACACACACACACACACACACACACACACCCACCCATGAGGTTAGCAGAGAGCTTAAGAGAGGTTGGGAGGCCGCTGTTGTCAGGGCAACACCATTGTTTTGTTGAGCCAGGTGGCTGCATAAGACGTGTTTGATGGGAGGGAGAGGGAAAAAGAGAGGGAAGATGTGGTGAAAGGCGAGGGAGAGGGAGAATGAAGGGCTCGAGGAGCGAGGGGTAAGACAAATCATCGCAGACCTGGAAGAAAACTTCGATAAAGACTCTTCGGAGAGGGGATTTACAGGCTCGCCTCAATCCTGCACCGACTTGGCACTTAACCACAGTACCTCTGCCAGGGATGCCTGATGATTGCAGTCAGTATGTATGCTTTAGTGTTTAGTTTCAGAGGAAGAGGAATGAGTTTTCTGTCTTGTAACCGATGTATTGAGTTGGTAATTGTAGTGTTTTTGTTGTCTCTGGATTAGGTGGATTTCTCTGCCTGTCTCTGCATCTGGTTTTGATTCCCACTTGAATACATAACATGCCTTCTGCTTTTGTCATGCTCTTGGCACTGATAGGATGTCAGTCGCCATGTGATTTTGTTTTTTTTTTTCCTCTGATTATCTAAAGCTTTTTGAACAAACACAATGAGCTGCCAGTGCTCTGAACTTCTTGCCATAACTAGGCGTTATAACATTTGTTTCTCAGTTGCGCACAAAAAGAAATCATAGCACAAATGTGAGGGGGTCTGTTTTTTTGTGTGTGTGTTTGAAGAATTAACAAGTTATCTCTGTGTCATCGTTTTTCCAGTTGCGAGCAGAGGTCGGCTGTCTGCAGGGCGAGTTAAACGGCAAGCGAGCAGAGATGGAGACTTTAGACACTCTCCTCCAGCGAAGAGAGCGAGAGAGTCAGGAGGGAGGAAACCTTCTGAAGATGCTCACTGATGACTTACAGACGGCTAAAGATGAAAGGCAAGTGTTTCATGTTTATACTGCTTGTAGCTAGTTAATGTTACCTGGTGAACTGCAGTTCTTTCTGTTAAATTTACGACATGGCAAGTGGCAACTTTGGACTACAACAGATCCAGTATGACGATGAATGAGTCTAGTTGCTACTACAGTGGACTGACATGACATAAAATATACATTTTTCTATTATTTTTACCTGGAAAATATATTCTTGTCACTCCACGGACTTGAAAGTTGAAAATGGGATACCAGTGTTTTAAATTTTGCTAATAATTAGCCTTCCAGCGTAGACCTGTTACGTTGTTTGGTGTATGCATGTCTGATGTGTCACCTTTTTGTTTTTTTCCCCAGACGTAAATTGGACCAGGCCAATGAGAAGCTGAGGAAAGTGTTGATTGAGATGATTCGCGGCACCATCGCAACCGAAGAGCTGATTGGACAAAAGATCAGCGCCAGAGCCAAAACGTCCGAGCAGACGAACCATCGGAGGAGCTCAGCGGGGAACAAAGACGCACAAGAATCGGGTTTGTTAGCATCTCGAGCAGCATGTTACAGTTTAGTCTATCTCACGTGTTTTTGTTAGAGTCAGTTCTTCAGAGAACACAGGGCTATATTTGCATCACTGCAACTGGACTTTTTTTTTTTTTTTGAAGGCATTTCAGTTGCAGACTTGTCTTCAGATGACCTCGAGCTAACCCACCAGCTCTGTGAGAGCCTGCTGGTTTCAGACACTCAGCTCAGTCCTGGAGGAGAAGAAGCCGCTCTGAGCGCCTGCAGCAGGCTGCGTCACACTGTTGATACACTCCTGGAGCTACTCAACCAGGCCAACACACAGGTAGAGGATGTACTGATGTCTACAATACACACAAGAGGCTTTTCAAATAGCTTTTTCCTGTTCCGATAGTGTTGTTAACTTTCTAATAATTGGTGGGTTTCTCGCTTTTTTTCCACAGCTGGAGCAGACTCACCATGTCCACCTTTCTCTGGAGGAAAAGTTCTCTCAGGGCAGAGAAGACTCCGCCCATCTCCTTGACCAACACAAGCTCCTATTGGAGCAGCTCGATCAGGAGGCGAGGCTGAAGAGTCAACTCCAGCTGGAGCTCCACAAGGCAGAGGGTGAGCGCCGTATCCTCGTTTGCTCGGCTTCACTTGCCTCACGCTGCCAAGCTACAGTAGTTAATCCACTGACTGTTAACACGTCTTGCTCCTCTGCCCATGCACCTGCACTGAGCTTTAAACATGACTCTGCCATTTCTGATGCTGAGCGTGAGAATCTCCCTTAACTTTTTTGAATTTGCACGATGCGTTCAGGGCTTCTGGATGGCTACGTGGCTGAGAAGGCAATCCTAGAGGAGTCCCTGCAGCAGAAGGAGGCGCAAGAGGAGAGACTAGTGGAGGAGCTGGAGGGCCTGAAGGTGAAGCTGCACCAGATGCAGGGTCTCAACAAGGAGCTGGACAGCCTCAGAGTGAAGCATCATGAGCTCAGCGAGGAGCACGCACTTCTCCTGCGCCAGAAGGAGCATCTCTCCGCCGGGCTGGGCGAGAGGGAGAAAGGTGAGCGGAGCAAGTTATAAAATCATGAAAATCATCCGTCCTGTCTGCATAAAATGTCACATGACCTCTTTAGGAGCGCTTGACCACACACACTTATGTAATGTCTGTGCTCAGATGTGTCTTCTCTCCGTAGGCCATTGGCTCAATTTAGATCCTGATACAGGTTTGTGGGTCAGAGTGGAGTACGAGTGTGTGTCATGAGGGGGTGGGGATGAATATGCAGTATATTTGCAGTGCTGTGTGAGGTTGCTGTTTTGTAACACTACCATTGCCAGTAGCTTGTAGCGGAGGCTCTTGCAGTGTTGTGTCATTTTTACCTCTTTAAACATAGATCAGAAAGAGAATGCATTCAGTGCCTCCTCAGGAGGAAAGGCACAGTATGTATGGCTTGTCTGCTTTTTAAAATCCCTCTGTGTGTGTACGTGTGTGTGTATTTACGTCCAAACAACTGCCCTAACCTTCCCCTTGTCCTTTTCAAGCTCTGCTGGCAGAGACAGAGCGTTTGGCCCAGGATAGGCTGGACTTGCAGCGCCAGGCAGAGAAGGACCACAGCACTTTGTCCCTGCGCCTCAGGGCCCTGGAGAGAGAGCTGGACGAGCAGGAAACAAAGGGCCTGGAGACTGAGCAGCACCACAAGTCCCACACCGAAGACCTCAGCCAGCGAGTCCAAGCGCTCGAGAAACAGCTGAAACACGACCGGCAGTTTATAGAGGTGAGTTTTGAGAAATGAAGTGTAATCCCTCATAAATCTGCTTAAATTTAACTAATGTTACTTGAGTGCCACAAGTTTTTTTTCTCATGTTGCTGTTTAATTCATGTAGCGGCCGCAATCTTTGACATAATTTGTCCCATTGTGTGTATTTAGGAGCAGGCTGTGGAGCGCGAACACGAGCGAGACGAGTTCCAGCAGGAGATCCGAAGACTGGAGTCCCAACTCAGACAGACAGCCAGTGTGGATAACAAAGGACACAGGGTGAGGTCTCCACAAGAACAACTAATAACATTTGTCAACATCTTTAAACAATTCTCTGATTTCTAGTAAAGTAAAAGTGCATTGTGTTTGCAGTCTGATTGGATCATGAACCAGTTCACTAAAGTGTGTGTCACAGGTTGAAGTGATGAATGCATTGTTTGTTTGTTTGTTTGCTAATGAGCCTGACTTCTGCCATGTGTTTATCCCTGTGCCGAACGGATTGCTGTAGTTTGAGGACTTGGTTCTGCAGGTATGAAATCTAACTGTAGCGTACTTCTTAGCTCCTCCGACTGCTCTGCATGGTGTGTATTGTGGATCATAATCATCCGTAGATTCATTTGTAGTGCCTGTCGTACATTTATTCCCATTTCATTGTCCGTTTGCTTCTGTTTCACACCTCATTTGTCTTTCGCCTACATGTCACTGCTCTCTAGAATGGCTTAATTGCTCGGTATCAGTGGCTGCAGACCCGGAATGGCTTATTTATCTACAAATCATGTAGCTTTCCATTTGCAAATCCCTTTCCGCTGGCCTAAAACTCCAGAAGCACTTTATCACAAAGTGTTGCCCCCTCTATGTCTCCGCAGGTGGACAGTCTCCAAGCTATCATCAAAGACAAGACGGAGGACCACGCCTCCTTGCTCGCAGCCAATCAGCAAGCCCAGCGCGACCTCGCCGAGCGCAACGAGGAGATCGACAAGCTAGCCGGTCGAATCAGAGAGCTAGAGCAAGCGCTGCTCAACAGCAGCGAGAGTAACAGATCTGTCGGTCAACTGGAGCAAGAGCTCCACAGAGCGAAGCTGAGAGAGCAGGAGCTCACACAAGTAAGAAAACACACGTTTAACCCCGTCCTGTGCGTAAAGTTGAAAAATACAGACGTGCACCCAAGTGCTCATATGCATTCATTTTTGTCAGGATAAACAGGCACTGGAGCAGCAGCAGCTTTCTAACAGGCTCCAGATCTCCGCCCTGCAGTCCAAACTGGATGAGACGAGACACTGTTACCACGACAACACACGTGACCCCACCCAGGAGCTTAGGGATGCCCTGGACACCGCTCAGCAGAGCCTACACGGCAAAGAACAAGAGGTCTGTAGGAGCTGGGTGCATGGTAGTGAAGATGTGGTGGTTTTTGTTTGACCTCCACCTTTTGGTACAAACGTGTACCTCCACCAGGAGTCATGTCATGTCATGTCTTTCTCATTTTAGGTCGAGGTTCTGCATGGTCAACTAGAAAACGTGCAGAGGGACTTGAACATCAAAGAAGTTGAACTAAAACATCTCACACTACAGCTTGAGCTACTGACCAATCAGAATGCGGCTCATGTTAATGAGCTCCAAGAACAGATTGCTGCCCTGAAGGTAAATACTACATCGTCTTCACACAAAGTGTTGTTTATTTTATTAAGCTGCTTTATAAGAAAAAGTGAAGAACAACAAGCTCTGTTGGAGACCTCGTGAGCACAAAGACTTTCATATATTTTAAACACGACCCTGACGGGCCTCCCAGCCTGCACAGTGAAACACATTCAGATCATCCAGAAAGCACGTTACCCCGCTGCTCATCGAGCTCTGCTGACCACCTTTAGTTTTATTTTTTCATTCTCTCCCCAAAAATCAACATTTAAATTTAACTGGTGTGTGTGTCTATTTGCAGGAGAATGTGTCCTCTCTGACCATTCTCAAGGAGGAGAAAGATGAGCAAAGCGAGGTGGAGGATCCAGAGGAAGAAGCCCTCCCCTCAGCTTTACTCCAGGAGAAAAATCATGAGATTGACCACCTCAACAATGAAATCCAGAGATTGGAACAGGAGCTGGAGAATGCCACGGATAACAAGGTCAGAATAAGCGCACTCAGACACTGTGGAAGGTCCAATAGTTTATGAAGCCGCAATAACAACAAATTGTTTTGATCTTTCTGCCAAACAGGTTTTGGAGGCCGAGCTCGAGGATCTGCGCTCACAGGTGGAACACCTTCAGTCTGAAATCGGCAGAGTACGTGAGGACAAACAGGAAGAAGAGGAGCGCCTGCATGAGGTCATCAGCACACTGCAGGCAGAGCTCGCCACTTTAGGCCCCAACCTGCATGAAGTGAGCGACTCGCAGGATGGTGACAGCATCAATCCCTCGCCGGCTCCCAGCCCCGAACCTCGACACTATACCATCCAGGAACAAGAGAGGAGGGGAGGCCCAAACAGCCTGAAGCAGGAGCTCAGTCTTACTCACTCTGCATCGTCCCGTTCCATTCGATCTCGTCTGAAGGCCCTTCAGAGTCAGCTGGAGACGGCGGTGGCAGAGAAAGAAGGACTGGAGCGATTACTGCTCACCCAGGAGGAAGAGTACAGAGGACACGGGGAGGAGTTCGGCAAGAGGCTGAAAGCTGAGCGGGAGAGGGCAGATGAACTCCAGGGTCTCCTCACCAACAAAGAAGCAGAGCTTGATGAAGTCAAAGCTCAGATAGAAGAGGAGAGGGAGAAGAGGAAACTATCTGAAGAGGAGAGGGACGGTTGCAAAATTCAAGCCAAAGAGATGAGCGCCCTGCAAGAGAAGAACACAAACCTCAGCTCTCAGATTATGGAACTCCAAAAGAAAGAACAGGAGAGCACGAGCGAGATCCACACTCTAAAAAACAAGGAGCAGGACATGAAAACAGAAATGGAACTCCTCCGAGAAACCAGCCTCACTCTTGAGAGGCAAATCCAGGAGGTCAGAGCTGAGATGGTCGACATGGAGGAACTGGTCGCAGAGGAGAGGACAAAGATCAAAACCCTCGAGACCGTGAAGGGAGAGCTGTACACTGAACGTGAGGCGCTGAGGAGGAGGGAGGGCCAGCTCCAGGAGGAAATTGAAAGGCTCAGGCAGGAAGTGGCTTCAATGAGAGCTTGTATTCAGGACCTGACGGCTCAGCTCAACGAGAGGGAGTCCAGTCAAGAAGAGGCTCAAAAGGAAGTGCTGGTGAGTGTAAGCTACAAGCCCAAGTGTGTTTTTAAAAGCAGGAGTGCAACCTTTATCACATCTCAACTGAATAATGAGCTTTTAATACAGACAATTACATATCTGGAAAAGAGCCAAATCTGAGGTGCGATCTAACTGCCTACGATTTTGATGAGGGTGGATGTGAAATGCTCATTTAGTTTATGAATACAGCAGTAAAGCAGACCTTTAATTACAGTTGCTGTCTTTTAAACTGTAATTATATCTAAAAGTACTGACTTGTGGTTCTTCTGACCGGATTGAAGCCCACTGAAAAGTCTTTCTGTTCGGCTCATGCTGGCATTTTAAAGTGAGATAAACCTGCTTCAACAGGCCCCTGGTCCACACAGGAAATACCTTCTGCTAGCGTACAGCTGTACCAGCGACTGCAGGCAAGACATCCACATCTGGTTATAGTTAACGGCCGTAACACGTCATCGCGGCGTTGCTTCTGAGACTGCAGAACTTACTAACACGGAGGAAGTGACATTTAAAATGAGGAAGCAGGAGGAAAATCTTTGTTAGCTGCAGCTGTTGTTGTTATTTTTTTAAGCTCTGATGGACTTTATTTTTCATTTTTTTACATCTTCTCTTGGCAGGATGCGGTAAGGAGAAGTTGTGGTTGTCGAAAAGAGAGCCTGGAGGCTGCAATGCATTCGTCGGGCTGCTGCATGTCTTTGCAGTCTGCTCTGTTTTTGACAAGTTCAGAGTTGTTTTTGGGGAAATGTAGCTGTTGTTGTTGTTGTGCAGTCGACATGAAAGACTGAATCAGCTCTAAAACATGTGGCACTCGTTGCAAAGCAAGTTATCTGTTGCTGCTCTTGCGTATACAGTAGTTGGCGTTTTTCCAGGAAAAACTATGAATGAAAAAGTTAAAGTGTGTCTAAGAAAGGCTCCACATCGGTGCTAGCTGCTAATAAGAGTGTGTTGTTGTTTTCTCAGACCCACGCTGAGGAGACTCTTGCTAAAGCAGACGCTGCCTTGAGACAGAAGGAGACTGAGCTCGCCACACTGAGGGCAGAGCATCAGGCTCTGCAGGCGGAGCTGAATGTGGTGAAACGGGGTCTGAGCACCAGCACAGAGAGAGCTGAGCAGCTACATGAGGAAGGACAGGTGGGAGTATGACAAATGAGTACAGAATATCAGATTTAATTTGTGAGTCCATCACTCTGGATTGAGTCTAAAGCTGTATTTTAATGTCACTTATTTCTGTCCGTCAGACCAAAGACCGCGCTCTGGCCGACCTGGAGACTGATAACCAGCAGCTGAAGGTGGAGCTTCAACGTTTACAAGAAGACCTGGCCGTACAGGAAGAGGAACTGGCCTATCAGCAAAGAGAACTACAGCAACTTAGACAACACTGTCACCAACAGGACACACTTCCCTACCAACAAGGATACCCACAGAAGGGTGAGTACCTAATGATGCTTCAAACACACTTTTTTAGATCCTGCACAGTCCTACGGCACATTCACGCCAACGACAGAAGTAATTAAGTTTATTTAAGTTAGCAGCTATCTGTCTCCGGATGTTTATTGTGCTTACTGCATTCCTAGCAGCGGCTTTCAAGATTGAAATCAATAGCAAACATCGCTTGAGCTTATTTCATAGATACATTGAAGTGCTGCTGCAGTATAGCAAAGATTAGACTGGATTAGATTGAACTGGATTAATTAATCAAGAAGAAAGTTGATCCCAAACTATTTTGATAGTCTGTTAACCAGTGAAGTCACTTATCAAGAGAAAATGCCAAACAAACGCATTTCATTTTCTCAAATGTGAGAACATGCTGCTTCTGTATCTGTATTTCTTATAAGTTTGGAGTTTTTGACTGTTCTTTAGATAAAACAAGCAGCTTGCAGACGTCATTGGGCTTTGGGAACATGTGTAATAGCCATTTTTATGGACTAAGTATTTAGGAAGTAGCTACGGTGATAATAAAAATGGTCAGTAGCTGAAGCCCTGTTCTGTATAGCTACAGACCAAAATGCTTGTGTGTATCCTTGAGGTCTAAAATTTATTTTCAAGGTACAAAAAGCTAAACGAGAAATCAGATTTCAGGTCCAGAATCTCTGAATCTCAGAATCTCAAACGGCTCAACATGTGGGCACGACCAGAAAACGTGAGCGTGGTCTGCCGAAACTTCCATACTTCCCCTGAGACCCATTAAATTTTGATTTCTGGTGGTTTAGGGTAATAAAAAAAAAAAAAAAAGCACCAGACCTCCAAAACGTAATGTTGTTTGTTTTTTCAAATCCAGCATTGCAAATGTTCTCAGATTGTCCACCTATGTTTACTGGCATGTAGTCGTCTCTTTTTCCCGCCCTGCGGGTGTATTGCAGCATATCTTGGCGTCTCCCCCACCACCTGTTGGTCATTGAATTACTGCGTCACGATTGGTAGGACTGTGTCTCACATCAGGATAAACAAAGCAGGGACTTACTCGGATCTAATAGAGACCAAAAGCTCCACAGGAATCCTGTTTTATCTGTATAATAACTTTTCTCTGTTTTATCCGTCAGATATTTCTCACAGAGCCTTTGAGGACATTGTGAGCGTCTCCCGCGATGAAGCCTCTCTGAGCTCTCCAGAGGTTTTAAGGAGACTCGAACGCTCTGAAGACACGCTCCCGGAGCGCTTCCACGCGTCTGTTCTCGGCTCTCGTCTGTCTGAGCTCAGCGCTCTGAACAGCACGGGCTTTGATCTCCCCCACGTCAAGACCTCTCCCAGGGTTGTGATGGAGCCTCCGCACTCCAGGACCATCACACCAGATCCAGCCACACAGAGTACACACTCCCCAGGCGACGTGTCACCGTCCGACAACTTCTCAATGCTCGACTCTCTGGACACTGACAAAGTATGTCGTGCAACACCTCCACACATGCTGACTTTTGTGGCAAGTTTTTGGTCCATATGTGCTTAAATATGAAACATTTTGTTTTGTTTTTTTATTAGGTGCGTGAGTTGGAAGGACTTGACCTTACAGCACCTCCATCTCCTCTTGGCTCCACGTCCTCCCTGTCAGCACCAGAATGGGCCAGTGATGGATATGGCAGCAGTGAGTGTTTCCACATTGTCATACAAATCAGGTTCAGTCAGCCTGACCGTGGCATATCTAAGCTACGTACGAGGCAAGTGGACGTACTTAGAACTGATAATGGACAGCCACGTAGCGGCGCCCTAAAAGCAATTAGGGGTTCGGTGTCTCGCTCAGTAGTGCTCAGGAGGTGAACTGGCACTGTGGTCCATGCTGGACTTTAACCAGCCATCCTCTGGTTCTCAAGCAAACTCCTTACAGACTAGACTACAGAATACATGGTTTATTTTGTTAACTTGTTTCGACTGTTTGTATTTATGTCCATGTGTGAGATGGACTCAAAATTAACTTTAAGTGTTTATGTTGTTGACAAAATGAAGCTTTGTGCCACAAAAAATTGTTGGCAGGTTTGGCTACCTGGGTGCTCGTTTTGGTCTCATGAAGTTTGTTGAAGATAGAAAAGTTTTCTGATATTCTGTATTTTTCTTTAACTCTTCTTTAATCCTTCAGATGTGAGTTCAGAATTGGGTGCGAGGCTGAGAGTGGAGCTGGAACAGACTGAAAGGCTGGACGCTCAGTTTGTCGAGTATCTCCGCTGCAGAGGAATTAACCCCACAGTCAACACTGATAGTGCTGCAGGCAGTATGAGCTACAGCGACGACCTGCTGTCACCTGAGCTTCAGGTAGGCTTCAGTTAGACTAAGCAGTAATTCTGTTTATTTGACAGTAATCCTGAATTTACTCAGCTTCTTTGTCCGTCTTTCTGCAGGGTCTGTTGAAGAAAGTGTATCAAGAAAGCTGCCGAATTCTCACTTTGTCCCAGCGTCGTGCCACTTCTTCAACCCAACCTCACGTCTCGGACTTAAAAGCCTTCTCACTGAGTCAGACACAGCATCATACTGAAGATAACTCAGCCTTGCTGGACCACCGGGACAAATCATCCTCCGACCCTCCCATGAGCTGGCAGCAGGAGAAGAGGGCGCTGCAGGAGACTGTGATCGCTCTTCGAGAGCTGCTCTGTCGAATGGCCCAGAGACACACACAAGTGAGTTTCTGTGTTTTTAAAGAGGCGCTTCAGTCACCCGGTGAAAGAAACTGTTTTAAATCAATGCCATGATTCTGTAACACTGCCAGTCTTTGTACACATGAAGTTCCCTCACTTATTTAAGGTGTAAGATGAGAGCAGTTCAACTTAATGATCTTCTTTCTTTGCAGACTGACTACAGAGGTGACGATGAGTGGCACAGAGATCATCTCTGTGGACAGGCTGAATCTCAGCTGAGGGCGGAGCTGGACATGATCCAGAAACAACTGAAGTGTGCTCACGACACTCATCAAGAGCAAAAGAACAAAATACAGTCACTCAGGTATTTTTCCCATGTGCACACACACGTACACACACACATGCTTTCATGAAAAATCATGTTACAAGTGTTTTATTTTGTTTTTTTCTTCTCAGGCTGACTGTAGAAGAGGGTGAGGAAGCTTTGAGGAGGGAGCAGACCAGAGTACAGGAGATTCAACAACAACTGGAGCAGGAGAGAGCTCTGAGTCTCCGCAAGGACCGAGAAGAGGAGGAAAGGAGGGGGGTAAGACGAGGACCAATAACATACTGAATAATGACACACATTCTTATAAAAGCCAGAGGCTAGAAAAAACATTGAGTGCAGTCGTCTGTGGCCGACTACAGCAGCTCACCTGGAAAACTGTAGCATGATATACATGAGTAGTCATGCCATACTCACCACTCTGCTGCTCTGAGTTTCTCTGTTTTAGCAGAAATTATGTTCTGCTACTGTTTATTTTATTACTCCTGATCAATGTTAGCAAAAAGATGGTTCAGTGAAAAAGGCAAAGTGGAGTACTGAGAGTATAAATACAGAAAACAAATGTACCTGACGCTTCCACTGAGTTTTGAAGCTCAAACAATGTGAAGAATCCAGAGTGTGTGTGCACTTTCTCTTTTAAACACTGACAGTTGATCCTCCTCGTCTTCCCTCCAGGCTGTGCAAGTATCTTCTGAGCAGCAGAGGTCAGAGGTCATGGCTCTGAAGGGTCAGCTGGAGCAGGAGAGGGTGGCATGCAGCAACCTCAGACGGGAGCTCCAGATTGAACAGTCCCGCAGCGTGCTGCTGGAGAAGCGCCTAGACGACAACCAGAAGGAGCAGGAAGACGAACGCCAACTTTCCGCTCGCCAACAAGAGCTCAGCCTGCAAGAGAAGACTCGTATCGAGCGCCTCCTCACTGAAGCCGAATCGCGCTCAGCAGAAATCCACTCCAAGCTCGCAGATGCTCACAGGAAGCTTGATGAAGAGAGGGACCGTTACACCAAGCAGGTGGACGAACTCATCCGCAGACACGAGGCGGACACAGCCAGAGACAGGAAGTTTATCACTGAGATGCGCGCCCAGCTTGAGCAGGAACGAAGGCAGGGTGAGGAGCTGGCAGGTCTGATGGACAAACTGAGGGCCGAGCTACTGCAGAACAAGAGGAGATGGGAAGAGGAGGACAGAACGAGGAGGGAGGAGCTCCAGAGGGAGCAGGAGGCCGCCACCCGACATCGTGTAGCTGTGGAGACGTTGAAGGAGCAGAAACAGGAAGCAAGCCGCACTTTAGAGGTGGAGCGAGAGCGATCCAGACGCCAAGGGGTGGAGCTGGCTGAGCTGAAGGAGAGACTGCGACTGCTGAAGGACAAAGAGAGGGAGAGGGAGGAGCAGTGGGAGAGGGAGAGGAGGAAGGGGAGACAAGAGCAGATGGAGAGGGAGAGACGACAGGAGAGGACCAACACCAAACTGGTAAAATATCATCAACTTATACTCTTATAGTTCTTGTACACACATTGAATTATGAAGGATGCACACAAACATGCCGTCTCATTATCGTTTCTGACTTTAGTCTGAGTTGGAGTTGTTGAGGCAGCAGGACCAGCAGCGCATGCAGGAGCTGCAGCGCACTCTGGCAGAGCTGGAAAGAGAGGAGAGAGAGATGGCTGCTCAGAGGCTGTCTGGACGAACCACAGGCCAACAAACCAAGGCTGCAACTTCACAGCAGCATCTCCAACTTGCCTGCAACTTCCAGGCAGGCAGCACACAACAAAACCAGCAGGTACACAAGCCGGTTATCACTCTGTGATTTAGCAAATGATGCTGTAAAACCAGAACTTTTGAAAGAAAGTCTTGCATTAAAATGAATGTACATCTCTCGTCGTAGACGCCGTCCACACCGTCATCGTCCGATCTGCTGGAAAGGTTGTTGAAGGAGAACTCGGAGCTGACGGAGCGCGTGACATCACTGAGTCAGGAGAGAGCCACCCTCAAACATAAACTCACCTGTCTGGAGCGTCAGCTGCGCCGCACGGAGAACGAGCTCGCCAAGGTCACGGCAGAAACTGAAAACAGACCCATCAACGACGTGACCAGCAACAGCAAGGTCAGTGGCACGGCATGGGATCAGCTGTCCACGAACGGATTTCAAGATTAATTACTGCAGTGTTTTCTGCACTGTTATTATCAGTTAACAGCTTGTCGTTTGTTGTCAAAGCAT
Source organism: Protonibea diacanthus (assembly GCA_028641955.1). Taxonomy (NCBI): domain Eukaryota; kingdom Metazoa; phylum Chordata; class Actinopteri; family Sciaenidae; genus Protonibea; species Protonibea diacanthus. The sequence goes on along the minus strand of CM053987.1, from coordinate 6,184,158 downwards.
ATATAGTAACATGATTCTGGAAGTGAACTGAAACCCAGCAGTGATTAATGTTAACTATACCTGTGCTTTTTCAGCTAATACGTGTCAAAATATTTACTAGTTTTAGTTTTCAAGTGCAGTTCTGACAGACTTGTTTGTTGGTTTGCAGGTGCAGCGTTTGTATGAGCGCTACCTGCGCGCTGAGAGCTTCCGGAAAGCTCTCGTCTACCAGAAACGTTACCTGCTGCTGCTGTTGGGAGGTTTCCAGGAGTGCGAGCAGGCCACGCTGTGTCTCATCGCCAACATGGGGGCACGGCCGTCTCCCCCGCTCTCCTCCCAGCGCAGACCCCTCGGACGATTCAGGGCTGCTGTACGAGTTGTCATTGCTGTCTCGAGGTAGGAAGAATAAAATTCAAATTTTATTTATATAGCCCAAAGTCACAAAACACAGTTTGCCTCAGAGGGCTTTACAATCTGTACAGGGAGTGACACCCTCTGTCCTTAGACCCTCGGTTAGAATACCAGGATGTAAAGAGGTTACCTCATCCTTTGTGTGTGGATGACACTGATCACACACTTGTTGTTTTCAGGATGAAGTTCCTGACTAAGAAATGGCAAAGAGCAATCAGAAGGCTGTCTTTGTCTGGGACTGCTAATGGCCATGCTTCAGGTGAGCTCAGTGAACACATTTAAGCATTGCTTGACATGTGATGTTTGTGGGTGTTTTTTTTTTTTTTTAAACCTTAATGTCTCTCACAGGTCCTAAAGTTGAAGTTTTAAGGCAGCAACAGCCGAGAATAAATTTAGACTCGCCACCGCACAGAGACACGGTGTCAGCCCTCGTCCCGCCCACCAAATCACCCTTCAGGTTGCACAACAGGTTTGTACTCCACTTCAGCAAAGACCTTTGAACTTCAGATTGTGAAGAGTTACACAAATATTTGAATCAATAAGCTTACTTATTTGATTTCACAGGACGTCCCCCAGCACTAGTCTGGCCTCGGGGCATTCAGTGGGGACGTCTCAGGATCCAGAGCGATCACTGACAGAATATATCCACCATCTAGAGAAAGTCCAGCAGCGGTTGGTCGGAGCTAGGCAAGGTAAGCGGCATTTTTGTATGAGAAGCAGCGTGGAACGGGTGAATTTTAGCCATAAGGGTGGAGGAATTTTTTTGGTTGGTGCACACAGGGTGTGAGGTAAACATCAGGTCACTACATCAGCTAAAGGATTGGGGCAATCCATCTTACTGGCCTTCATTCACTGCACTTTGCTCCATGGAAAACTGTAAAACTTCCATGTTTTGTGTTTATAATATTTTATATTATATACTCTACTATTATTATACTCTGAGGAGTGTGCAAGTAGATAAGAAATGACACTGGTGAGTGATATCACACTGGGTTTGTGTTGTTTTTTTAGCTCTTATGCCAAGATCAGACCACACAATATCAGCCTGAATGAAAAAGAAATACAAAAGTCTGGTTTTATTCAGTGTCATAGCAGAAGATGGTTAAGAAAAAGCAGCATCTGGGACTCACGTTGTCCTAGATTGTTTTTATCTTTTTGGCACTCCTACCTAGTCTGACCACAGCAACACAGACCACTTCTCTGTGAACACCTATAAACGTGGCAAAGAGAGGAATTATATCTTTTACTATCACACAAGCTGCACGCTCACAGCCAAGTGCATAGTCCAACGTGTCTCCCAGTCAAGTCATGGCAAGAATTTAGACTCTAATTGTCAAATCTGACAGAATAACTTTGCCTAGAAAGACAGAAATATTGTGTAGTCTGATCCCGGCGTTAGATGCATGTCTCCTGATTTGGTCACTTGTTTTTCCAGGAAGTGTTTTTTCCCCCCAAACATCTGAGAAATGTACCCTGAAAATCTGCTGCTAGTACAAGATAAGAAAAAATTCAGATTTTTGTGATGGGCGTCCGAACACTTCCTGCAAAAACGTCATGTCATTAAATCCCACAAAACCTGTGTGCTCTATCATCTCCCAACCTAGTAAGCAAGACTCATTTAGCCGTGCCCCCTAAAGAGGAAAGGAGGATACAGTCAGCCTGTTCCCCTGATATGATTGGTTATCGGCAGCGCTGGCTGCAGGAGAATAGCACGTGGCTGTACCTGAGCTGCTTGTCGCCCCTTTACCTGAACGGCCCAGGTGAGTGTGAGTGTAACACGCTCACTCCGCCAAACAATGAAAGCAGCACAATGCACCTCTCAGGATGGGTACTGACTTGTCACAGAGTAAACTGGATAAGAGGTGGTGACACTCTGGTCTGGAACATAGACGCCCTGCAGGCTTCTGTCATGTTACTGTGCACTAACCCAGCTAACGTTACTTTAACTATAACATAAGCACACAATGACAGTCCACGAAACTAGTTGGGGTAAAATGGTCACTGCTGAGGCGGGTGGTGTTAGTGGTCATCCTTAGCTCTGTGTGAACATGGTCCTCCACAAAATAAATCCACTTCTTCTTCATCTCTTCATGTTTCGGGCGTTTAAAGTACGAGCTGTTCGCCCAGGGAAGATATCGAAGATAGAGCAACCTAGCAAAGGTTGTAGCAGCTGGGTGTAGTCAAATATAATAACTAGCATGCAGAGAAACACAGCTGCTAACGTGCTGAAGGATTTTATACCGTTGCAGTGGTAGGGGGCCGGGGTTATGCTCAGGGTGGCCTCAGCGTGTCATCGAGCCACCTTTTAGGACCGCCCACAAAATCCTGGACTGAAAACTGGTGAAAAACTGTTTGAACCTCTAACTGAATATATCGTTCAAAGTCTTTTCACATGTTTTCAGCAACTATTTTCCAACATATTTAATGTATTTTGAAAGAATTGCCTTCACCACAGACCTTAAAAACAATGAAAGCAGCTCGTAAACCAGCTGAAAACATGCTTTTGCAGTGTGGTTCTGACAACTGAGATTTGAGAAACAATAAAGCAGCCATGGACACAAAGGGATAATCATCACCTGTACTTAAACTTGCTGTTTTGTGGTTGATCAAATGTCAGCGCATGAATGCAGAAAGCACAAAACCCTCAGCGTGACCAAAATCACGTTCTGTTCTCTGAAGTATATGGAAGACTTCCCCACATTCACACATCCACTTTCTGCCTGTGTGCTGGTGGGATAAGTTGTAGTAGATAGTAAAAGGACTGACGCATACAGTAACTGCAGGATAATCCTATAATCCAATGATGCGGCTTGTTATGTCACAGCAACGAAGACCTGCAAGACATTTAGCCTCAAAGACCAGTGTGACCGCCCTGCTGGTAACGACTGTCATGTGATTTATTTATTTTGTTGCCACATTTTCTGACGTGTTTTTTTTTTACAGAATATTTAATCTGATGAGGATATAAAGAGGCTTCTGTTGTGTTGCCTTATTTTATCCACCCCTAATTAATATTTATATGATGTGGCCAAAAAACAATAACATAATCTGTACTCTTCACCTGAAAACTAACAAAAACTTTACAATAGGTTAGGTTTGAACTTTGTTGCTAAACTCTGCTAAAGAAAAAAGGACTTTTTGTGATATTTCTTTTGTTTGTGTGTCCCAGCAGGTCCGTCCGTTCTCCAGCCCGACCCGAAGTTCTTCGACCACTGAAAGAATGAATGTCTGCATATCGTCACAAACTGTCTATGCCTTACACACATGTAGAAATATGTAGAAAGGAATATATCACGTATTTGATGAAGTATTTGATGGTGTGAATTTTATAAGCACATAAATTATTTTTCAATATTTTCTATTGTGATTTTTCTATTCTCTGTATTTCAGTATTTTGAAGGTCGCTCTTGGATTGTTGTAAGAACAAATGTTCATTTTAAACAGGTCTGTTTGTTATTTTTCTACTAATGTTTTTATACCTTTTGTGCTACTGTATGTAAATAGGACTGATGTTCATTGTACATGTGTCCAAATTTGCACTGGAAACCCTCCAACGATCAAACATAGCTAGTGAGTGCATTGTTGCATAAAGGTGTACTATGTGTTTTGTATTATCTGTGTTTTTACCATAAAGTTGATAAATATTTTAAATGTGTGACTGCAAACCAGACTCGGCTCATTTTGTGGCATATTGTGTGTGTGCAGATTTAAACAAACCTCTGCATTTTGCTTTAACGGGACAATTTTATTCATCAGTGGTTCAGTCAGTGCAGAGAAAGTTCACAGGAGTCCAAGATGTATATTCAGTCCGACATCTGACCCTGTAGAGGCTTCTACATTATGTAACTCTCTGTATGTATGGAGTGAAACAGCCCTGTCCTCTGACCTCAGTTACCATAGTAATGATTATGTTAGCGCCTGCTTTCCTAAATACAAACATACAGCTGCTGCCTCAAGGAGAAGAGGCAGTATCCCCACAACAGTCTAAGATTTAAAGGTCCAGTGTGTCTGATTCAGGGAGCTCTATTTCTTTAGTATGGCAGCAATTGAATGTAATACCACCATCATAGTTCTTTCCTTGTGTGAAGGAGAGATTGAGGCAATGGGGTCTCAACTACACAGCTATATACAACTAAAGCCTACACACTGGTCCTTTAACTCTATCCCTGCAGTGACGTCAGGACATGCTTGACCCTGTGTAACCCCATATGTGGCGCGCTGGAATAGAAAGTCCCTCATACGTTTCATTTTTGGCCTCCAGACAGGTTGTCTAAATGACTTCTGCTAGCAGAAAGTGACACCTGATTACTTAATTCCCTTTTAGGACTTTAATGATCCCACATCTGGAGATGCTTACTAATAAATAAGAAATATATATATATAAAAATCTAAGATATACTTGTCATACTTATCATTGGTATCATGCACATATATATCTTTATGATATTGGAGATTTTGTGCAATACTTTTATAAAACACCTGTCACATTACTCTGTAATATATCTTATTTATATAGTATGTCTTATCTATTTATACAATGATACTTGAGAGAACATTTAGACATATTTTTCTTATCCTATTTTAGTATATTTTATATTTTGTATATTTATATTATTTTTTAACCTTTTTAAAATTATTATTATTATATTATTATTATTATATATATTATTATTATATATATTATTGTGTGAGCTGACTGGTTCCTCGCATGACAAAATAAACCTGAAACTTTACTTAACTTAAAAACTTGAAATGATAAAATGAGATTTTTGTTTATATGTCCTGATTCTCATTTTTAAAAAAAGGTGAATTAAGTGAATTACGAGGTAATAAGTCAAACATTTGAGTGATAATTTGATATAAAAAGACACATTTCTCACTTTCATTTTGGATTATTTCATAAATTTGACTTGCCATGAGCGCTTTTATTTATATGTTGCAGATTTTTTACCTAAAATGGGCTTTTTGTTTAATTTTTAAATTAACTTTTAGACAATAAACAAACATTCCTCGTTGTTTGTGTATCTCTTCTCGTCACTCGGACATGGTCGCTGGATTTTAACCATCATTATGTAACCAGACTGACATCTGAGCAGCTCCTCGCTGACCAATGACAGTCTGATCTGCCGCTGACGCTCTTTACCTTCTCAGTCAGGGGTTTGCTCATTTATAAAGTCGGAACAAGCCGCTTGTTTAAAGCTGCCGTTCCTTTCCAGCTATACTTCAAGAACCCCGCCCGCTCGTTCCTAGCAGACGTTTAAAACGTTCGCCCTCGGTGGAACATCAACACTGCGTGACGCACATCCTCCGCAGCAGTTAGCGCTAACGGTAAAGCTAGTCAACGGTCGGCTGTGTGTCGTAGATCGCCGTATGACACCTTAAACCGGCGGTGAAACAGTCCTGGCCCGCGTAGAAGACCCCGTTACAATTTTCTCGTATTTGTCTGGGATGTATGGATGGATAGTTGACGGAATCTCGTCGCTGTTTGAGCCCATTACGGGGCAAAACCCCACCGAGTGCCCCGGGAGAGGTAACGTTAGCGAGGAGGTACCCACGCGACCTGGAGTGAAAGCGGGAGCACAGCGGGAGGAGAGCCACGGCAGACCGGCTAAACGGTGCTACCAGAGGTCGGTTGGAGGAGTTAAACACCATCTTTATACTTAATTTAATACTTTTAAACCATACGAAATTATCGGCCACGTCCTCCTGGATGTTTACGGTCTGGGTGACGTTATCTAGCTAAAGCAATCAGTCGATAATATAGAGGGTTAGTAGCTAACGTTAAATTAATGTTAAAGCAGTGTTGTGATATTAACTTTAACTTAGATATCGTCTGCTGTTAAAATATTAGTTATGTTATTGTAATGCTGGCACAATGCTAGTTGAAATATCTCATTTCTATTCATACACGCTGCCTTGATAAACTCTTCTAACATCCAAACAAAGACATATTTACATTAGTTTGCATATCTAAATTTTGAAGGCACCAACAGCCATCCATTATTTATTATTATTATTATTATTATTATTATTATTAGAGCCAGGCAAACGGTTTTGTTTATTTTATTACTTTCTACATGTTTGATTAACACTGAAGACATTCAAACTATACAATAACACAGAAGGACTCATGTAGTAAACAAAAACAGGAGCATATGTTTCATATTTTAGACTCTCTCAATCTCTCAGTCAGATTCATGAAGTCATTCACCTGTAATGCTTTTCCAACAGTCTTTAAGTTGTTCCTATAATGCTGAGCACACTGTTGGCTGCTCTGCATTCACACTGCAGTCCAAAACATCTCAGTTGGGTTTAGTTCAGGTGATTGTGGAAGACAGACCATCTGACGCAGCACTCCATCAGTCTCCTTCTTGGGACTGATGTCCTTTAATCGTAGGGATAGAGACAAATATGCCTTACACAGTCTGGAGGTGAAGCTATTTAAGGGATGAAAACAAATGATGGTCCCATTAAGTTCAATCCAGAGCTTAGTGCAGAGTGCTATGTTGGTTAAACATGCCTTTAATTTTGAATAAATCACCAACAGTGTCACCAGCAAAGCACCCCACACACTCACACCTCATCCTACTGTACATGATTCCTAGTGGGAACCACACATGCACATACCATTTGTTCATGTTTTCTGTTCACAAAGACACAGGTGTTGTTAAATTTGACTCGTGTGACCAAAGTACAGATTTACGCTGGTCTAATGTCCATTCTTTGTGTTTCCTGGTCCAGCCAGTTCTCTTCTTCTTGGTCTCCCTCAATTGTGGTTTCGTTGAAGCAATTTGATCATGAAAGTCTGATTCACTCAGTCTCCTCTGAACAGTTGATGTTGAGATGTGTCTGCTATTTGAACCCTGTGAACATTTATGTAGGCTGTTAGGAAGAACTGTCAACAGTCATAATATATAAGAGTTGTGTTCATATCGTCCGTCTCAAACTTTACATTTCCCGTTACAGCGTCGATGTTGCAGATGGTGTTTGCCAGACCGAGCAGGTAGAGGTGAAAAGACGCAGACGAGGTTGGTTTGTTTTTAAAGAAAATCTTAGTTTAAAGATATTCACTCCAAACGTCTGTCACAAATGAACGTGTTGTTGACGTGTGGTGTCCTTTGTTCCAGATGTAGTCCTTAGCTTTGTGAAGAAGACTGTGGCTGGGGTAGCAGGTCTACTCAGGCTGAACCGGCTCACGACGAGGTGTGAAAAGCCCAGACAGTATGAAGAGACACAGGTTTGTCCTCTAACTCCCTCCACCAGCCACACATTTGAAACTTGGTACAGTTTGATATACACAGGACAGTAAGCCTACTGAATATGTGTAGATCCATTTAGATTTAGATAGTAATGCTTCCTGGGTGATCTGATCACATGTGAAGAGTTGAGTCAAATGAGGACTTGGAAATTTTACTATACTTTGTATGCCGTGTAGCATGAACATAACTGTCTGACATGAAGGAAAAACATGTGGATAAGTTGATTTGCCTTCACCAAACGGCCCAGACTCTACTCTCCTGTCTTTATTTACATTTTATTCATATTTGATTTGTATTTTCTATTTTTAATTACCTTGTGTTTCTCTGTTGATGCAGCCTGTTACTCTGATGGGAATAGATGAGCTCCAAACCTCATGGCTGAACAGTACTGAGTGGAGAATGAGTAAGTGAGGACAGCCATTACTGCAGAGCTATATTTATATCACTTTGTCCCATACACACTCTTTACTGTGTACTCCTCTCACCAGTTCACCAGGTCACGTGGTTGATTCTGTCCTTCCTCCACAGGTAAACCAGTGGCTGGAATCAACGAGAGGGCTGGGAAGAATCCCTTCCAGAGCTCCTCACCTCCTTTAATGAGGAAATACAGGCAAGTGGTCTACTATCACTGTCCAGTCCACTTCACTCACTGCAGAACCACCAGTATCACCTTTTGACAATGCTTCCTTGCTAATGTGCATAATCTTTCTGAATGCAGCGGTGCAGGGCTGCCTGCAGGGCTCCCCGACAGGGGGAAGGACCGTGAGAGGAGAGGGTCCCTGCAGCTGCTGCCTTCCAGACCTTCTCTGAGGGTGGGAACCGCTAACCCTGATCCAACCTGCAATGGCTTTGGATACAACCGCTGCTACAAGCCCAGTCTTACAGTGGAAGAGGTGAAATAATCAATTGTTTGTCTGGCTTTGATTAGGATACTTTATAATCCTGTAAAAATAAATGAGAACACAACAATCAAACACAATGTGGATCCCTGACAGCGGGGACCAAAATACATACTGTGTGGGACATTTTACTGTGTAAAAATAAACTTGTCAGTGCTCGCTGGTGGACAAACTGGTGACACTGTTTCTAAATTACCTCAACCATAACTTGGCATTTCTTTACTGCTTTCAGCATTCAGTGCGACTGCTGTATTTTCAAGTTATTTTTACCAAGAGAATCTCCTCATAGCACCTGAAATCATGCTGTAAGACTCTGTACCACTCAGCTGTGTGAGTTATTCTATATCTGGGTTTTCCCTTCAGGCCATAAAACAGAATAATAAGGAGCACTACAGGCGTTTGCTGGAGATGGTGACAGACAAATACAGCAAAAGCCAACCACTACCTTTCAACCAAACAAAACCCCAAGAGTGAGTATAACCCCCGGCATTCAGATGGAGTTTAATTGGGACATCAGGATACATGAGTTGATTAGTCTAATCAGATCCTTTTCTCCTTTTGCTCCCAGCGAGTTGCTGTCACAGAGTGATCCCAAAACTGCTACTTCAGGAAAAGCCTTTGAATCAGTGCCCAGGAAGATGGGATACACAGGTAATATTCACCTGAGTTTTAATTGATGTTTTTCCTAATAATTCTACACGGCTTAACTGATGCCTGTCCGTCTTGCTTACAGCTACCCCAAATGTGTTTACATGGAAAAATGCATCTGCAACCAAGGACAGGTTGGTGTAATACATAAGTGTATGTGTGTGCGCTATGTAAATTGATGAGTGCTGATTATTCCACTCACTCTCTATGCGATTGATCTCCAGGTGGGGTAGCTTGACCTTCAGTAAGACATTCAGTGGAGCCTTTGAGGACACACAGCCTGCTAGATGTGCAAAGGTAGTCATTTGTCCTGCTCTCTCATGACACGTCAAAGCACACGTTAAGTTAAAATTATGGGTGGAAACTTAAATTTAATATTTCTGCAATGTCACCCTGTGTTGCAGCAGAAACAGGCAGCAGAGTTGGATCTTTCTACAGAAGTAGCCACTCGCCTCAATCTTGTGGACAAAGAGACGCCTGCTGTCAGTCTCCCTGACGCTCATTCTGCACACACAGCACATGCAAGACACAGCGATGAGGACATACCTCGGCTGACCAAGGTGAGATGCTCAGAAGTGAAGTGTAGTCAAAGTTGGAAGAAAGCATGGACACAGTTTCATGTATTTATTGTCTGTGTGTGCAGGAAATGACAGCGGAGGTGAGTTGTGCTCTGGCGCAGAGTGATCCCAACCTTGTTCTGAGTGCGGCTTTCAAACTACGCATCACACAGAGAGACCTGGCCACGCTGCAGGAAGGCGGCTGGCTCAACGATGAGGTAAAAGTGTGAAGGCAGTGCTATCATTTTTTTTTCTTTATGTAAAGGGAAAAGGGGGTAATATAAATCTGTTGTATGTGGTTAAACACAACATAATCACATACCAGACAAGTTCAGTTTGGTGGTAGTAGCAGCTGATGCACCTCGTCACCATGGAAACAGTTTGAGTGACCTACTTTCTTAAATTAGCATTGCAAAATTTGGTTAATACCACTGTGATGCTCAGTACCATGTGAGCATTCCTCTTACTAGTCTATTTATACACTACTGTGCTGCGGACGACAAGGCTACGGTCAGTCACATCTCACACTGTCCCTCTTCTGTTTCCTCTAACAAAGGTGATTAACTTCTACCTGTCTCTGATCATGGAGCGGTGCTCTGGTGAAGCCGCAGCATTAAAAGTCTACTCGTTCAGCACCTTCTTCTTCCCGAAGCTGCGGGGCGGAGGAGGAGGTGGACAGGCTGGAGGACACACAGCAGTGAAGCGCTGGACCAAGGCTGTGGACCTTTTCCTGTACGACGTCATCCTGGTCCCTCTGCACCTGGGAGTCCACTGGGCAATGGCGGTGAGTCGGACCCACAATCACTACAGATTTATTCTTTTGTTGCTCATTCCTCCTTTTTTATTTGGTGATTCTTGACACAACAGTGACAATAACTTTGTCATGTTACGATTTTTTAATAATCCTATTTGCCTCCCTCTCACTCTCATTCCAGGTGATTGATTTTAAGTCAAAGACAGTGAAGTCATATGACTCGATGGGCCAGAGACATGATGACATCTCTAGTCTTTTACTGTGCGTCCTCATTGTGTTTCTATTCTACAAGTTATCTTGACATTTAAATGTTTTTCCCATGTATTACTTTGTATTCTTTTATAGTTAATAGCATAATCTTTCTGATTTTCCAGACTCTACCTTAAAGAGGAGCACAAAGCAAAGAAAGGCCGAGAGCTCGACAGCACCAAATGGACTGTTGGAAGTTTGAGGGCCACTGTAAGTCAAACTGAGATGAAACACTGAACTGAATATTTTTATTTCCACTGGGGTATTAATTTTTTGTTTGCCTCTATAGGAGATTCCCCAGCAGAGAAATGGCAGTGATTGTGGTGTTTTTGCCTGTAAATACGCTGACTATATCGCAAAAGGACGGTCTCTCACCTTTAAACAGGTACATACTTTATTATCCACTGATCTTGTTATATCATGTTCTCATGTAAAAACTAAAAGTATTCTTCTTTCTACAGTGCCACATGCCTCTCTTCAGGAAGTTAATGATTTGGGAAATCCTCAATCAGAAGCTGCTATAGAGGATCGCAACAATCTCAATAAATGCCCTAACAACAGAGACTTTGTTTACGGGAGCGTCACCTGTGTACAGTAATTACGGACTATGACGAAGAGAAAAATAAACAAACGGGCCAAAGATGTGGACTTTACTGACTGAAATGTAACCCAGTCTAGCTGTTCTGGTCTGGAGAAATCAAACACTAGTCTTAAGAGTTGATCATGTTCCTTTCCCTGTTGGGGACATAACATTTTTGTAATCTCTGAGTTGTAATTGGAGACATTATAGGGATGTAAGAAGTGTATATCTTACACATGCTTTGGCACTACTGACTGAATGGCTTTTTTTTAAATTGACTTTGGATTGTTAGTTTTACTGTTTAAAGTTCTGCCTGAAGTGCCTTCAGCCCTCTGACACTGAGCTCAACTTAGAGCATGTTTTTGTATGTTTTGAGAAGTTACTTGTTCGCATACAACTCAAAGTCATCTCTTCGCTGAATAATATTGTTGCTGGTCAGTGATATTTTGGTGTTCTTTGGTGTTCTCCCTCCCAATAATGATCAACAGAGTGGACAGCAACTAACGACAGTGCTATTTAGACATGACACTCAATCAGTCTATGAATAATAGAAAATCAAAGTATCAAAGTACCTCTTCTCCAGTCCCTTTTCAGAACAAAATGCATGTTTGAGCGCTTGTAGTATGTTTGTTTTTGCCTTTATTTATGACTTGACTGGATGAGAGTGTTTTTGGACTGTGTGTAGTTTGTTTTTTCCTCCATGAGTGGAGCATTAATAGCTGTTTCCCCCATGTGTATCATGAGGCGCTGTTAGTTCTGTGAATCTGTTCCATGAGCATACTGCAAGACGCTACTTAGGGCTATTACATTAGCTTACCAGTATAATATACTGCATAACAAACTACTGTACACACATGCATGTTTGAGGTCATGCTTTAAAAATGTGATTTTTTTTTTTTTTCTTTTCCCTCTGTAATAAAGTATTTCATTTGTTAAATTGGAGTTGATATATTACTGTAACTGACAAAGGATCATCTGGACCTAAAATCTGTATAAACATATTACAATTTATTTACCTTATTGGTATTCTGCTACATCACTAATTTAGATGCAAACAAGGAATCAAAGTACAACTTCTGGTTTGGATTTTATTCAAACATTGAGACTGGTCATCATAATTCTTCACTGCACCTTTTACCATTTATTGTTACTGTTACTACTATTACAAAAACTATGTACATATAAAAAGGTATATGCTATTTATTTGGCCTTTTAATATTTAGATTTTCTGTCAATTATAGTTTATAAGCGAAGTTTGTAAAAAAGAAAAAAGATGGCGCTTTTATTTTGAAAATCAAACCGAAACGTGGAATCAACCGTGTTTCTCACGTTAGCTAGCCAGCATTAGTCCATGACATAGTAATTAATACTATTTTATCCTGTAGTATACTATAGAAGTCTAACACAGTATATAGGCAGATATCTTGGTTTACAGTATGTGTGCCTCTGGCGTGGATTCATCGCGGTTTTTTTTTATTTTGAAAATCAAACCGGAACAGGATAGTGACCGCCTTTTAGCCAGCGTTAGCTCAAACCGGTTGGCTTTGCAGTAAACTCGGCGTGCGATTAAGTTAACTCGGCCGTCGAGAGACGGTGCGCCACGTACATTTTATCTAACTACGGTCTACTAACTAATTACAGTAATATGAGCGACAACGAGAAAGATTTCAGGGAGCAGGTGAGTTATAATTATGAGTTCAGAGAATAACGAACGGAAAGACGTTAGGCTAGCTACGGTTAGCTACTTAGCTTAGCTTAGCTGTTTGGTGCGTTTGCGGGTCGGTTAATAGCAACACGTTAAAAAATAAAAACTGACCTCAAACCTCTTAGAGAAGTCTCTTCATTATAAGGCTAACTGTAGCGTTTTTGTGTGTGTGAGTACTTCGTAGTTTTATCGTAGTTAAATGTGTGCAACGATAATCCGTAATGTTGGCTCCTGCATGCGGCCTACAAAGCGGAGACACTTGGCCGCCGTCCGGCCATGCTACTTTAATTTTACCGCTAATTTCTTACTTAGCGTTTACGTAAATCATTCACATATTGACCTCTAGTCGAGTTTTTTTCATCATTGTATCGGTATGTAGTATATTAGTTTATAAAGGGCCAATCAAAACCGTAACAAATTAACATACATTGGTATATTCAGCTAATCTATGTTGTTTTCTTGGCTTTGTTGTTTTTCTTTGTACCTTTTTGGTTCTTACAGAAACCAACATGCCTTATCATCCCTGTTTGTTCTTTGTTAAGGTTGAGTTTGGAAGAAAGAAAAAGGCGGAAGACGTTTCAGATGTGAAGTTGTTAATATTTGAAGCTGATGGTGTTGATGCATGCTAATGTATTGGATGGCTGGTGAAAAGAAGCGATCAAGATCTGTCCCCACTACTAGTGTTGTAATGGCAGATGGTAAATGGGGGAAGAGGAGGAAAAAAGAAGTCATAATGTCAAACAGAAGAAAGAAGAAATGAAGGGTTGTTTTGAAGTAATGAAGTTAAAGAAGTTATGAAGTTAAGATCAGAAGTTTACCAGGGTATGAGTAATTTCCTAACAGCCTGCTATGTTATTACTCTTTCATCCTGTTTCTTTCTATTAAGCATGCACGATTTTTTTTTTCCTCTCTGTATCAAGACACATTACTGGTCAATCCCTCCATATCTTTTTTTGTGCAATCTGCATTTCAGCTAAATTAATTTCTACTTCAAATATTTGTTGCAATGTGTAGTCAAATTCTTAAATATTCAGTGTTAAACTCCAAAATGTTGTGATCTCTAGGCGCACGTAGAGGGCAAGCGCAGTCACCTCCCGGCCCTTTTATTGTTGTTTGGCACACGCTTGGCTTTAGAGTGTTTCTCACCTCCATATCTGATCTGTCCAGGACTCGCAGCCTGGCTCGAGGAGTGCATCCCCTCGCGGCTCGGTGAAATCCACCAGCCATTCGCCAGCGCGCTCCAAAGATGGTTCCCGCCATTCCAGGTCCAGATCTCGTTCTCGATCCAGATCAAAATCCAGGTAAGAAGTCTTTCATGGTTTTAAGGTTAGGTATAGAGTCCTAAAACTACATGTTTGAGGCCATGTGACACAAGAAAATTGCACACTCAGAGTTAAGTTGATGTCTATTTCCAGGTCCCGTTCCCATCGTAGTTCACGCAGGCACTACTCCCGCTCTCGTTCCCGCTCCCACCGTCGCCATTCCAGGAGCCGATCCCGCAGCTGGGAGTACCGCAGACGAAGGAGCCATAGCCGGTCCCCCATGTCAAATCGTCGCAGACACATTGGCAACAGAGTAAATACTACTTCTACATTCTTAGTATAACAGATAACCAGCACTATTTTGCTAGAAATATGCGCACAATGTTACATGTCACAATTTACACCCCTCCTTTCTTTACTCTCTCAGGCCAACCCGGACCCTAACAACTGTCTGGGTGTGTTTGGACTGAGTCTGTATACCACTGAGAGGGATCTCCGGGAGGTTTTCTCTAAATACGGCCCTTTGAGTGGGGTCAACATCGTGTATGACCAGCAGTCACGTCGCTCAAGAGGCTTTGCCTTTGTCTACTTTGAAAACTCAGAGGACTCCAAGGAGGTATGGCAAATCTATTTTTTTTTGTACCTGAATAGTTCATCTTGGACTCTATTTACAGTCCAAAGTGGATTCTTAGCACAGACTGCCATCATATAAATGATTTCAGGGTGGGTTGAATATATGTCTTACAGAAGTCTTTCTATAATAGAGATGTTTGGTTAAATATGAAAAGTATTTCATTATCTTTCTGTTTTGTTGTTGGGTTTTAGGCTAAGGAGCGTGCTAATGGTATGGAGCTTGATGGGCGTAGGATCCGTGTCGACTTCTCCATTACAAAACGAGCTCACACGCCCACTCCTGGAATCTACATGGGACGTCCCACATAGTGAGTGCTTCTAAACCAGGCAGCTTTACTTTCTCTAAGTGTGTGTGTGTGTGTGTGTGTGTCAACTAATCTTTTCTAATGTGTGTTTTTACAGTGGTGGTGGCGGCGGCGGTGGTGGAGGTGGTGGTGGTGGTTCATCACGTCGCACCTCAAGAGACTACGACAGGGGCTACGACAGAGGCTATGACAGAGGTTATGATCGTGACTATGATCGCTATGACGACAGAGAATACAGATCATACAGGTGAGTTATTGATTCGTGTTAAGCAGTAAATATGACTAAGTAAGTTGACCACGTATCTTTAAGGGTGACGTGTTGTGACTTTGTTTTGTCCTCCTACAGACGCAGATCTCCGTCTCCTTACTACAGCAGAGGATACCGCTCACGATCCCGCTCACGGTCCTACTCACCACGTACGTTAAATATCTCAATCATTAGACCACAGCGATTAGAATATTTATAGTTTATACACATTCAAAAACATGTATGCACATACCCACTCACCTGTAATGTTTATTTTTTTTATTTTTTTACAGGTCACTACTGAGCAACAAGAGAAGAGTCGATGACAAATTCAGTGTTATTGCTTGGATGCTTGTCTTTTTATGTTTTTTGACTGGATATTATGGATGTAATAGGAATTCTGGATTTGTTTATGTACTGAAGGTTTAAAAAAAAAAAAAAAAAAAAAAAACAAGAACGATGAAATAATTGTAAAAATGCAGTCTGTCTGAGAGCCACAATGTCAGTGATGAATTAATTATTAAATTTGTAGGAAGAAGCATGAGAAGGGCGATTTTTGCCAGAGGTTTTGAATTGAAGAAACTACGTTCAACTGGAAATTTGTACCAAAAGTGTATCACTTTTCATTGACTAACTTTTCACTTCACTTTAACGAGAAGTTGTGAAGTCATTTTTCCCGTTAAAGCTAACAAACAGGAATCAAAAACACAACCTGCTGGGCGGTAATTAAACTGGGGGGCTGGATTTATTACGCGTGGCTCGACAGACTTGTTTTTAACTGAGCAGGATTTTCTGTGGCAGTTCTATCACGATTTCTCATTTTGCCGTTTGTATGTAGTTTCCTAAACTGTCGAGATCCTGATTTGCTCTATGAAATGTTTTAAATACCATTTTTCTTTTTTGATTGTCTTTTTCTGGTGGAATATTCTTTTTTTTTTTTTTGGTTGTACATAAGCAATAAAAAAATTACCTGAGTCATTTACTCTGTTGTTCAATAACTAAGTATATTGTTTTGGTCATGTGGCTGTGTGGTTTTAGAGGAAGCAATGCTGCAGGGACTGTGCCACGAGGTGCCATCAGACATTTGGGATTTGGTTAGTTATTGTTAGATTATTATAATTATTATAATATTATAGGCCAGGTTTAAAATGTGACGTTTTTAAAAAGTCACATATAGGGTTCCCTGTTCAGTTTGTCTCATCCAAGGGGTCCTTGGGCTGATTTATATGCTCAGTTATGTGCACCACTACTAGTATTAATATTAATGAACCCTGTGGTGGTATTATTTTTGTCAACCTTTAACTTTTTAAGCCAAAGTGCTCAGAAAAGGTAAAATTTTAACATTTCCATGACCACAGGTCAATTCAATCCACTTACAGAGGAAATAATATGAACAGCTACTGCGCATTGGAGCTTGTGGTGATATTGTTTTGTCTTTCTTTTGTTGCTAAAATGAAAAATAACATTCTGAAATAGCTGTGAACACTTTTTCACCATGTCGGCAGATATTTTAGGCCGTTTGAACGTATTCTATAAAATGGCGGCCTCTAGCGAGGATTCAACGTAGGAGTGTGATTCAGCGTACTGTAACTGTAAAAACAAAAGTTTTATTTAAGTGTATTAAAGTTTATTCACAAATGTAACAAATTGATAAAGCTGTACGTTTATTAAACTTTTGAAATATTATAATTTATAACGTTAAAAACTAAAATTTTATGTCAGTTGCTCGTCAGTTGGTACACCCTGACGTCACGTTCCAGCTCTTTCTCCGACCAATCGCGGAGCCCTCGCGTCAAAACACTTCCGGTGTGCTCTCCAACTTGTCTTTCCACCGGAGCGGCTGGTGTGGGCAGACATCAGAGCAGTGAACACCACGTAGACTACAGGCTAAAACACACATAAAGGTACTAAAAAGAGGAGTTATATAGCTATATCGCTCCTGGTTTTTTTGTTATGACCAGAAAATACAGATAAAAGTGTCTGTCCTGTCACATATGGTGGCTAACCGGCAGCTAGGAGTGGTTTTAGTGAAGCAGTAGCTAACATTAGCACGCTGTGTTTGAATGACTGGAGCTGCCTGTGCACGTTTTCAGTAGGATGAAGCTACTATGTGACAATACGCAGATCTAGCTGGGCTGGGGAGTGTTGCATAAATCTGGCTTTGAAATACTTGGACGTGAAGTCATGGTGTAACCAACTTGTTGTAACTCTCTAAACAGATGCCCCCCAAAAAGGTAGAAGCACCCAAACAGCCTCCACTGATTGGAAGATTTGGGACCTCTCTGAAGATTGGAATAGTGGGATTACCTAATGTCGGGTATGTGTATGTTTTTAATTTTTGTAATGTAGATATTTACAAAGTTTATGTTACTGAATGACTGATTGACACTCCTGATTGTCCGCTGTAGGAAATCCACCTTTTTCAACGTGCTGACCAAAAGCCAAGCAGCCGCAGAGAACTTCCCATTCTGCACGATTGACCCAAATGAGAGCAGGGTACCCGTCCCAGATGAGCGCTTTGATTTCCTCTGCCAGTACCACAAACCAGCCAGGTATGACAGTGTCTCCTCGCAGCCTGTTCATCCATGAATTTTTGCCTCGCTGACTCTCCATGTTTTGTCTCTTGTAGTAAGGTTCCAGCTTTCCTAAACGTGGTGGACATTGCTGGTCTGGTGAAGGGAGCTCACTCAGGACAGGGACTGGGAAACGCCTTTCTCTCCCACATCAGTGCCTGTGATGGCATCTTCCACATGACTCGTGAGTTGTTGTCACTTCTGCGGCCTGCAGCTGCCCTGTTGTAACAACTGAGTAGAGTGGACAGGTGTTAGGAGGGCAGTACTACACTTCTTAGTTATTCTCAAATCTGCCAGTTTCTGATTTAGACACAATTTTAGATTTTATTTAAAGCTAGGGTAGGTAATGTGATTTTGTTATATTTGTTGTAATAGTTTTTACTTTTACAACAGCAATCAAAAAAATCAAATGCTCTGGCAAAAAAAAATCTGGTATCTGTGGCCCAACCAGCCTGTCTATCTGTGTGGCTTTGGAAGGAAGCCTGAAAGGAGGGGGTGGGATGTTTTGTTATAAATCTAGCTGTCTCTTGCTAGTTTCTCCAGTGTTACCCACCCTAGCTTTAAGAAAAGGTCTTATATAGCGGCCTTTATTTTAATAAGTTGTGCTAAATTCATTTTTCAGACCAATATAAAGTTTATATGGTAACATTTCTGGAGTTCTGGGTGCACAGAACAAAAATCAGTGTCTGATTTGTCACCTTTTGAAGTGTGTAGGAGCCTTGTACATAGTTTGAGTTGTTTATTTGTTGAGATCACACACATTTTCTGGATCACCTTATCTTCCACTAATTGGCACAGGGGGTGTGGTTGTATAGTTTCACCTTATTTTTACCTGTGCACTTGGTGGGGGAAGTCAGACAAAGAAGTAGGTTAGATAGATAATTCATCTGCAGTATAAATGAAAGGCCCTGATATTTCAACATGTGTGAACTGTGTGTTTTAATATCTGTCAATGCTCATGTCCTTCAGGCGCGTTTGATGATGAGGATATCATCCACGTTGAGGGTAACGTTGACCCAGTGAGGGACATTGAGATCATCCACGAGGAGCTGCGACTAAAGGACGAGGAAATGCTCGCACCAATCATTGACAAGCTGGAGAAGACTGCCGTCAGAGGAGGTGACAAAAAACTCAAACCTGAATATGTAAGTGGTCCTGTTTCACATTTGTGTCACTACTGGGGGGGATAGAGGAGATCATAATCTGTCCTCAGCCTGAGCACGATATATAACCTGATGCTTCTTGCTTCAGGACACCATGCTGAAAATAAAGAACTGGATAGTGGAAGAGAAGAAACACGTCAGATTTTACCATGACTGGAACGACAAAGAGGTAATGACATATCTGTGTGTTAGGTTGGATCAGAGGAAGGACGCAGTATATTCTCAGTGTAGTTTCAGCCTCTATTTCATCTTCACATGTTTGATTTCTTAACTCTTCCATCCCAATCAGTTGTGTTTTTGACGTTTCATGTGTATGAATGTCCAAATATAAAATTCACATAAAAACGCAGTGATTGATGTAACTCTGATGGACGGAGTAGTCTTATTGGTCATTACGACATCAATACTCTATGGAACAAGATGCACATTGTCTCATTAGAAGTTCAAATCAAGGAAGATTACAACACAAAAGCTCACATAACATTTAATTTAAAGAGAGGGCAGAGTTATGTGTGTGAAGTCTCTACCGCTGGCATCTGAGGTAGACGTAAAGGTCTCCCTGAAGAGCAGCATTTAAGTGTTTTCTGTGATCTTCATTTTCTGTTTTTCCGCCTCATGTACAGTCACTTGAGAAACAATCTGTTCCAGATGAAGAACCCTGATTTGTTTTGGTTGTTTGGAGGTGATATGTTGACTTTGCTCTTATAATGAGGAGATTTGTATCTGCATAGAAATTAAGACAGAGAACAATGTATCCAACATAGCAAGACAAAGATAAGCATAATGAGAAACATAAAAATCAATTTGAAGAAGAGTGTCACTGGAAAAATCCAGCGAACTGAGAACTAAACATGATTTGTACACTTTTAAATTCTCTCCACAGATTGAGGTGTTAAACAAATACCTGTTTCTAACGTCCAAGCCCATGATCTACCTGGTTAATCTCTCTGAGAAAGATTACATCAGAAAAAAGAACAAGTGGTAGGTTTGGTGCATGTTGCATACATACATTATTTCATTTAAAGTATGTAGCTACTGTTGAACGCTGAGAATGACTCATCCCCGCTGCTTGTTTTTCTCAGGTTGGCGAAAATCAAGGAGTGGGTAGACGCTCATGACCCCGGTGCTCAGGTGATTCCCGTGAGCGGAGCCATTGAGTCTAAACTGCTGGACATGGAAGAGGAGGAGAAGAACAAGTTCTGCGAGGAAAACAAGACGCAGAGGTGAGGCATGAAAACAATGCAGCAAGAATATCGTAAATCAGGCTGAGAAATAACCGGTTTAACACGTACGGCTGCACCTAAAATTTATTTGTTAATTATTTTAAGAATTTCATTATTCCTTGGCTAGTTTAGAATGGTGACAAATGATGCTACACCCTCCATACTGGCAACATTAGATCTTATGTTATCCACAATAACAGATGTTATCATGCATGTTTTGTACCGTCTATTCTGCTCCCGGCACTTAGATCCAGCTCTGCATCCCTGTCTGCTTCTCCTCACTTTAGCATGGATGTCTGGTCTTTCCACAGAGTGTACCGACTGCTGGTAGTATGTTAGAATAAGTGAAGTGTTAGAACTAGAAAGGCACAGCTTTATCTAATAATATAAAAAGTTGGCTTTGTTCCAGTGAGCCATTATTCACAATAGCTGGGCTCTGCCACACCTACATGTCATTATAAATGTTATTAATTACTCCAGTGTTTTTCTGCAGTGCAAAGGGCTTTTAGATCAACTGATGCTGAATAATGAAATAAGTCTTGCACCATTGTTCAGTTTCAGTTTAACTCCTCTGCTTGGCTTTAGTCCCTGGATGAACTTTTTAAAGATTCATTTCCTCTTTGTGTTTTCAGTGTTCTGACCAAAATAATAAAGACCGGCTATGCAGCACTACAGCTGGAATACTTCTTCACAGCGGGACCAGACGAGGTGCGAGCATGGACGGTCAGGGTAAGTTAACGTTTTTTTATCTGATGTCCTCGAGGATGAACTTTCATTATATACAGAAACATTCTATAAAATGTTTGTAATGTTTAAAATTAAAACATTTCTTGCACTCTTGTGTACATTTGGTCCCTAGGAGCCACCATAGTTGCTTCCCAAATTAATGCACTAATCAATGAATGATACTGAGCTGCAGAGCATCCATACTTTTTTTTTAGTATCCTCTTCTTCGTGATCATGTTTCTGGGCTGACAGACTGTGTTCAGACTAAATTCTTCAAGGTAGTTTTGAGTGTGTTAATATAATTTCAGTTATGTTCAAATTTTCTGTTTTTGCTCCCAACAGAAAGGGACCAAGGCTCCTCAAGCTGCAGGAAAGATCCACACCGACTTTGAGAAAGGCTTTATCATGGCTGAGGTGATGAAGTACGCCGACTTCAAAGAGGAGGGCAGCGAAAGTGCAGCCAAGGTCTGTGTTTGTATACAGCCAAATTATATGCTTGAATTTCTGCCAGTAACTATGTTAACACGCAGAGAAACATCATTGAATATAATTTTGTGTCCTGTTTTAATTTCATTCCCTCTTTCGCAGGCTGCTGGGAAATACAGGCAACAGGGGAGGAACTACATCGTGGAGGACGGCGACATTATCTTTTTCAAATTCAACACACCCAACGCGCCTAAAAAGAAGCCGTGAGACTGACACGATCGCTCGAGGACGAGCTCAGTTTACAGTACAGTTTAGTCGGGGTCCCAAAAAGAGCTTACGCTGTCTGCTGGTTTTCATTCTTCTTTCTTGAATTCAGAGGATCAACTTAGGGCCCAGTCGGTCAGAGGTGTGGACCAGAATCTGTTCAAATGATTCTATATTATAATGTTTCTGTAAAAGAAGAGCATACATTCCTACCTGTAATACTTGGAGCTGATTTTTCATTTACACCAGTCAGAACATTTTTCAAAACACTGTATTGTAGCTGTCACGTTCTCAAGGACGAACAGGTACAGCTGAGCTGAGAAATATAAAATTTCTGGTTTTATTGGAAATAACCTGATGAGATAACAGAACACAACCTGCATATTGTTTTCTACTTGATGCTGACACCGCCTGTGTGTTTTAATATGCATTAGGCTTCATTTGATCAGCTTTTCTTGAGGCTTTTTGATGATTTAAGCTTCAGTGCTCAATGAGTAACACAATTGATTCCTCTGAGTAACACCAGCTTGTCTTTCTCTCATTAATTGACAATTACCGCCATGATCACTGCTGATTAATTGGCAAGCTCTCACATTGTAATTAGTGCTTCATTACAGGCAACTGTGTTTAAATCTGTAAAGCAGCTCCTGTATCATGAAACACTTGTAAACAGTGAGTGAGAGAGAGTAATATAGTTATCTGCTACAAGTTGCTAATCACTGTTAATTAAGTGCTCTTAAATGAGTATCAGGTCTATTTTCTCAGTTCCTTTATGCCTGATGTCTAATTAAACTTTATTTTTAAGCTTTGCACTAAATTTAAAACAGCAGTGATGCTACAATCCAGTGTGTATGAATGTTTGACTGGTGCTGTGTTCACTAACAAGAGAAAATGAAAGCCATCACTCTGTGTTAAGCGTCAGCCCAGTACTGTGCTGTATTCTGAGTTGATATTATTTAGAGAGAGCAAAGCAGGCATCCTCTGCCGTGCCTGAATTGATAATGTTATTACGCACACTGCTTTTATTGACCTAGTTTGGGCTGGTAAACAAACAAACAAAAAAAAAAACTCTTCACATGATGAACTCCACCCTGCAAAACGTGACAATGCTCCGTGGATCATCTGGACTGTACTGCTTCTTTCACCTCTCCTCGCTGCCTCCATGGTGTGAATATCTTTATTTTCAAGAGTACCATAACAATTCCCCTCACTTACTGATCAACATCTTGCCAAATTGTGGACTAAGATAGAAATCCTGTGAACGTTAAGGGAGCCAGGATACAATAAATGTCAATCCTCATCAATATGCATGTGTCAATAAAAGGAGATAAACCTGTTGTGTGTTTCTACTTTTTTTCTAATGGATCCCAGATGATGGTGATGATGATAGGTGTTTACAGTGTGCAATCACAATCAAGTTAATACAGTGAGATTTGATATTTAAACTTTTATGAACAGAAGATACAGATGGGTCCTCTTCCACAGAGTCCACCATGTTGAACTGCTATGTTCCTACAGTAGCCCAGAACAAACAAACCAAACACTGATAAGACCTTTGGCATTTTTTGAGATTGCATGCTTGGAAGAGAAACAGGATGTGAGGGTTATTGAGTTAATCTGCAACCTCAAAGCTAGATGCCGCTATCTGCTACACACTGGACCTTTAAAGGTGGCCATGAAAGGCCTTATCTGGAGCCAGCGTTTGGCTTGTCTGTTGTAGCAACTGTAGAAAGAACATTTAAGTGAATATACCCTGATGAAAATATACTTATGGTTATTATATTCCACATCTGCCATATTCTGGCAAAAGATCTCCCCGACTATTAAACGCTGGACCTTTAAATGAGATGTTAATACACGTATAAAGTGAGAAGGAAACCAGTTGTTAAGTGATTATAAAGTGCCAGAAAGAAATTCTAGTTTTAATTTTTTACCAAACTGATTGAAACTTTTCTGGAGCTTTCATGCAAACAGATGGAGTTACCATGGAAATGAAGACTATTAACATATACAACTTTATTTACAGGTTGAGATTTTCTTGCTTTATACTGTATTTTAAATTATTTTGTTGTTGTTCACAGCTTCATGGTAAGATTATTTTTTTTCATACCTCAATTTTTAAACCAAGAAATTAACATTTGAACGTCTCCATCTTCTGTGTGACATGATCAAAAGTACATTTGTTTCCAAATATAAGAAATATGTGAACATAAAACTACTTTATGAACTTCAACACGGGGTTCTTTGATTTGTGAATATAATCTGCTGTTTAAGTAAACCTGCATTTATAATTTAACAGGATTGTTTTGCTTTATTTGGGAATATTGTGGGAAGAGTAGTGAAGCGTTGGTGAGGAACTTTGTTTTTAACTGTTTGGTTGTTGTAATGGAGGCAAACTAAATAATGGAGGCCAACTGTTGTTGAACGTTAAGAAGCTAAAAAAAACTTTAAAAAACGAACGTCTAACGTCTGTTTGTGGCGTTATGGCGGGAATAAAACACACTACACCACAACAGCAACAAATATTTAGAAAAGGCGACATCATTTTAGAGTAAAGCGGTGAAATAAAGAGTAAAACTTCGACACTTTTTTCGTCTTGAGTATCTCAACAACTGCATTCCTTCTCTTGTCTCGCTCAACAAACAGGAAACACACGTACTACAAAAAAAGAGAAATGATTGACGTGGCCGTTCAGCCACTGACGTCTAGCGAACCCTCGCTCGCAGCCAATCGGCGTAGAGAAGAAGGGCGGGACGTCCTGTGTAACGTGATGCAAATTCGACGGTCAAGCTTGTTAGTCCCACCTTTTTGTGTTTCCCGCACCGTCAATCAAAAATAGGAAAAAAAAAATCGACCCGAATTCACCGATCAACACTAGCCCGCCTTTTGATAAAATAATCATGTTTGGAGTTTAGCTGATGAGATAATCCTCCTTGGTTACTACCGCTCGAGCTATGACTGCTACGTAAACAGTTAGCGCATCGGAGCGTGCGACTGAAATCGGTGAGTTTGTGCGACCTACAAGCGGCGCGAGCTGCGTCTTTTTATCTTTGGCTCGAGACATGGTGAGCTAACCCGAAGCTAGCTGGCTTAGCCGCGGAGTTGACAAAGTAAACAGTCAATCAAAGAGAGAGGGGGCCTCGTATTGCCGCCGCCAAAAGTTGAATTTCTCGCACTCGGCTCCCTTTTTTTTGGACCG
Source organism: Protonibea diacanthus (assembly GCA_028641955.1). Classification (NCBI taxonomy): domain Eukaryota; kingdom Metazoa; phylum Chordata; class Actinopteri; family Sciaenidae; genus Protonibea; species Protonibea diacanthus. The sequence goes on along the minus strand of CM053987.1, from coordinate 6,159,096 downwards.
GAGAGTTGGGGGATGCTTTGCGGGCTTTTTCTGGCAGGCAGGAGTTGAAGAGTTTTGCTGAGTTCCCCCCTCTCTCTCTCTCTCTCTCTCTCTCTCCCTCTCTCTCTCTCTCTCTCCTCCCTGTGCTAGCAGCCTGCCTCTCTTGAAACAAGGAGAAATGGCGTCCGCGGACGTGGACAGCAGTCAAAGCGAGTTTCTGCAACCCGGCGGCGGCGGCGCAGCGGAAACACAGGTATCCCGACATTTTCTAGCTCGCCTTTTTTTTTCTCGTGTTTTTTTTTTTGTCTTTTTTTTGAGAGCATGCAAGTTCACACGTTTTAAAATTTTGATGGCATGGGGTGAAAGCCGTACACTTCCTGTGTTCCCCCTCAATAACGGCCACCCACTTTACCCCTGTAAAACCCGCCCATAGTGGGTAGGACACTGAAGTCAGTCACTTGGGTCGGCTCGCTGGAAGATAGCCGGTGTACCTTTGGGCTTGGAGGATGTCTGGGTGTTAAAATACAGTAGGGATAGCGTCCATAATCAAACAGTAGCGTTCAGTTGTGTTGTAATAGCCACCCATCCCCCACACCCTGCTCTCTGAGCCTGTTATCTTCACTCCGCGTTGGTGGTTGCATCTCTAGCTTGTGGCTGTTTATCGTCCATCCTTTTGCTTCAGGACACATACAACATGATCCCCCCCACCACCACCACCACCCCACCACTGCCTGTGATGTGCCCCTCACAGTCTCTGGAGCTGATTTCCAGACAATAGCCAGCTGGTTCCTTTATGCTATGATGTAATCTACAAGCTGAGATGATAGGTCTTCTTGTTAAAGTGTGATCTGTGTGTTGATTTTTTATTTATTTATTATTTTTTTAACCCCCTCAGACAACAGACATGTCAGCCATTCAGCTGACCGGTTCGGACCGATGGGAGGTGTTAACCCCCGTCTCGACCGGGAAGGAAGACCAGGGAGTTCTCCACATTCCGAACTCGGGGATTGTAACGTCCAACGGGCAGTATGTGCTTCCTATTGGGAGTCTTCCCAGCCAGCCTATCTATGTTACAGCATCTGGGAACGACGCCGCAGCCAACGGCGTGTCAGGCATTCAGTATCAGGTAAAGAAAAGAGAGACAGAAACACGTTTTTAGATGCAGGAGGTGTTCTGTTCAGGTGATTAAAACCGTCGCCCCTTCTTCCAGGTCATCCCCCAAATCCAAAATGCAGATGGGACGCTTGCAGGGTTCTCAACACAGGGATTGGATGATGGCACGGGGCAGATCCATCTCCTCCAGGATGCCAGCCAGGGTACCATTGGAATCAGCTGTGCCACAACGACGACCACAGACCTCCTGACTCAGGCGGGGCAGGTACAGTCGATCCAAGGCCTGGCTGGGGGGTCGGCGTACACCAGCACAGTTCCCGTAGGGCTGCCCAGCAACATAACATTCGTCCCCATAAACAGTTTGGATCTGGAGTCTCTAGGGCTGACCGGAGCGCAGACGGTCCCTATTGCGACAGGGGTAACACCCGAAGGTCAGCTGATCATGAGCAGTCAGACGCTAGAGAGTCAGGGTCAGGACGCCGGCGCCAAACAGCCGCTGAGCGACGCCGGCGGCAACCAAGAACTCTACGTGCCAACCACCACCACTTCCTCCTCCAACTCCTCCCATCTCCCGGAGACCATCGACGGCACCGGGGTTCTGACACAGGCGACCGCCGTGTCTGCGGGTGTGCCGGACCCCTCCTCCTCGGCGAACTACAACTCCCACAACCACCTGCAGCAAATACAGGTCAGAGTGTGTGTCTTTGACACCGTGTTATGTGTCTGTGTGTTAGGCTCGTATGCTTCAAGGCTGCGGTAATCTAATGGGCCCCAAGAATTTAAGCTCTACGAAGGAAAATAAATGTTTCTGTTACCCGAAATTCTGTTAATTTTTTTGTGAGATGCTTGTTACTTTCTTCTCTTCGGGCCTTTAAAAATCCTTCAAATAAAAACGTCTTTTGGTCTGCAGTGTGACCATGACTGGTGACGAGTAGGGCTCCATGTTGGACCACAATACTTTGTTGGTACTGGCCAAATATGTCTGTAAAGTTTCGGTAATTGTCTGGTCAGATTTGTAGACTTCTTGCCAATTGTTGTATGTATGTGTAAACAACACTTGACTGAAGAACTTTGGCTTATTTGGTGAAGAAAAAAGGGTTTTGTTGAAACAGCCTGACTATAAAGGAAGTGTTGTTTTGTTATTGGTGTTTTAAAACTCAGATAACAATACCCAGCGTTAATTGTGAGTGGTTCAAGTGGACATCAGAGCGAATAGGGTGGGAACCACAGCTTCTTGTCACTGCGTTTTTACCCTTTTGTAATTGCACTTTATCCTCGTTGAAGCTTTCAGTGTGTCTCATATGTTTATCTAATTTCCCACAATTTATTTGGCTAATGTTTTTCTTGCACATATATTGTACAACTACAACTCAAAGTGCAGAATAATGTGTTCATGTGATGTCAGTTTGTGAATGTTGCGCAACCAGCTGTCAAGTGTTTAGAGCTCAACAACCACAAATACATTCCTGGCCTGTGAGAAATGTTCAAGCTTGAGATTTATTAACATAATAAGGCCAACTATCCCCCTCAAACACGCACAAATGCTGCTCACTCTCTGCCTTTGTGTGTAATTGTGATTTATATTGCAGGTCTCATCCTCCAACGCCACCACTATCTCGCAGCCCATCCTGCAGCTGTCTGGGGACGCTCAGGCCCAGGTAGCCCAGGTGGCTCAGGGTCAGGACCTGAACGCAGCAGGACAGACTCTACAGAGTGTGCAGCTGGTCAACCCGGGGACCTTCCTCATCCAGGCCCAAACCGTCACCGCTACCGGACAGATCCAGTGGCAGACTTTCCAGGTAACCTACAAAGGGCGTGCAGGACGTTTCCTCGTGTTTCAAAGCAGCAAAGTGACCTACAGACGTATAGCTTCATTTTTATACAAGCATTTTGTGTTTTTGTGCTGTGAAAGATGTCAGATTAACATTTGTCCCGTCTGTTTCTGCAGGTTCAGGGTGTTCAGTCGCTCCAGGGCCTCCAGCTGCCGCAGGGGCAAGGACAGGCCCAGCAGCTGACCCTAGCCCCTGTTCAGACCCTCCCTCTGGGCCAGACAGGCCAAGTTAGCCTGCCCAACCTCCAGACAGTCACAGTGAACTCTGTAACACAAGCTGGAGTTCAGTACACACAGGGGGATGATGCAAACAGTCCAGCTGGTATGGGACACCTGCACAGTTCTTCATTTTTATGAGCAGCTCTTAAATTTCTCGTGTTAATAAATAAACTTCCCTCTTCGTCGCCTGGCTCAGGCATCCAGATAAAGGAGGAGCCAGACTCTGAAGAGTGGCAGCTGAGCGGCGACTCCACGCTGAACCCGAGTGACCTGAACAACCTGCGCGTTCAGATCGGAGACGAGGACATGGACACGCCGAGCGGGGAGGGAAAGAGGCTCCGCAGAGTAGCCTGCACCTGCCCCAACTGCAAAGAGTCTGGAGGAAGGTGGGCTACTGAAAAAAACACACATTACAGACACCAGGCGGAGGAGGTGGAGGTGTTCATCTTCATTAAAATGCAGATAAAAGAATGAACTCAGAAGAACGAAATGATGTCTGAAATGTTATCAAACATCATAATTACTATAAAAATAAATGATATTACAGGTTTTTGCAGTTGCAGCCAGTTTTTATACAAACATAGTCAGCAAAGTCAGTCAGCTTATGTGAACAACACCCAGATGTTGCAACAGCTGCACCAACCACTTGATGTCTCAAAACCTCAACGCAGCTTCTCTTTTATGGCTCCGTTATAGTTTTAGAGTTTGTGTTTAACGGCCTGTACATGTTCCGTATTCATGTTGTTTTATACGATGTTCATGTGGAATTAAATATTCAGATTTTCATGTTTGCATGCGTATTCATGCAAATATTCATGCAAATGTTTAGGCTAGTGATGTAAGATTATCCTTGATGTATTATTTCTGTTTGTTTGCGAGTGTGTGTTTTCTCATTGTGCATTTTCCCCGGGTCGTTTCACAGAGGTTCAGGCATGGGGAAGAAGAAGCAGCACATCTGCCACATCGCCGGCTGCGGGAAGGTTTACGGGAAGACGTCTCATCTCCGAGCTCACCTGCGCTGGCACAGCGGCGAGAGGCCCTTCGTCTGCAACTGGATGTTCTGCGGGAAGAGGTTCACCAGGAGCGACGAGCTGCAAAGACACAGGAGGACGCACACAGGTGAGACGAGCGACGCTCAAATCACCTGTTATGACACAGTTACACAGCCGGGCCTTCGTTGCCCAAGTACTGTCTGTCTGTTTGGAGCTAGTTATACACAGTAAACCGGAAACATGACACCAAAAACAAATTGTGTTGTTAGACTTTGCACATGTTCTCACGTGCCTGGTAGAAGTTTGTGTGAGTTCTTTCTGATTACACATCGCAGAGTGATGAGAGGCGTTCTCAAAAGTGAGAAAACGAAAACTTCAAGAGCATCTTCAAGAGGAACTTTGAACAAAGTACAGCTTTGACTGTCTGTGTTATGAAGGCAACAACTACTGAAGACTGTGTACAGCTAACGCTACTCATTAGCTGTACAGTCTAATGAGTAGCGTCAGATACTGTAACAGTTTTATATAATTATCCATGCAGCAGTAGCATAATAAGATCGTTTGATTTGGTACTAAATAAGAAAAGATAGACACATGAGGGAAGTTCACTTGTTTCAGCAGCTCACTGTAAACAAGGTGGATAAGACAAATACTGAAATAGGAGCGACCCGGTTCAGACTCCGTCCCGTGGTCTACGGAGGTTTCCTCTGCTGTGTCATTCCCCCTCTCTCTCCCTGCTTTTCTGTCCTCTCACACAAGTTGAAAGTTGAGCTACCAGCGAGTCTGAAGAGCATTCAGTCAGCCACATCTGTGATGCTGTGATGCTACACTCTTCTCTGCAGCCTGGTTAGCATCGTTAGCTCCTCCATCTTGTTAGGGAGAGATCTTACATTTCCCACAATAACAGACGGGTACGCACGGTCTGTACCATTATTCCTGCTCCCGGTGCTTAGATCCAGCTCTGCATCCCTGCCTTCTTCCCCTGACTTCAGCATGGATCATCCATCTCTCCACAGAGAGCATGCTAGTGCTGCCTAGCTTTAACAGCTGTTCTGAAACAAGAGAAGCTTGGCTTTTTTTTTTTTTAAATGTGTCAGCCGATGTGTCTGTATAACAGAAAAAAGGCAAATCATTGATCTCCATAGCTCCTCATCCATGTTTGCACCCAAACAGACGAAGAAAAATCAAAGCTACTGTAACTGGCTGCCACCCACGTGGTGCCATGGCAACAGAAGTCATCTCTGATGGGGATTTACTAGCAGTAGTAGTAGTAGTAGTAGTACACAAAATTATCAGTCAAGCTTTACAGCGTCGTGTATTAACAGGCATCTTTGATCCGTGTCCCCAAACCTCAGTGCCGTGGTACAAAGATTAACCGGGAAAACAAGAACGGAGGCTGAATCATCATGTGTTCTTTGTTTTGTTACAAGCTGAGTCATCGTTTTCTGTCATCACTCGCGAAGCAATAATTGGGTACTCGCAATATTTCCTAGGAAGCAGTTTGAAGTCGCTCCAATGAAAGCTGTCGTTTTCTGGATGACCAGGAATAACCATAAAAAAACTGCTCCGTCAGCTGTTGATTTTTCAGTCGTTGATGATTCAATAGTTGAGATGAATTAAGCCAAAACGCTCTGCACTGTTTGATGCCACTAGATGTTTTTGTTTTGCAATAATTTGGGTGAACAGACCCTTTAATGTTCTGCCTATAGCCTGAAGGCTTATGAGGCAGATACTGATTTTAAAATCAGGCCTTACCTGACTCGACATGTCACCCAGCTCCTGATGCAAGCTGTAATGATTCCCGTAACGTCCTCCTCACGGGCCTCCCAGCCTGCACAGTGAAACCCCGTCAGATGATCCGGAACACGGCAGCGAGCCTCGTCTTCAGCCAACCCAACAGGCCAGATGTTACCCCGCTGCTCATCGAGCTCCACCTGTAGCAAATCACTAATGCTGACTACAGAAAGAAAGCCCTCATACAAGCCTCCTCCAACGCCTGGCTCTGCTGCCAGTTTCCTCAGGGCAATCCAAACTTTTCTTGTCTGTTCCCCGTTGGTGGAACGTCCCACCAGATCAGGGGCGTCCCTCTCTAGCTCCTCTCCGAGCGGTACCAACAACCAGACAACTTATTGCTGCACTAACACGTCCTTGTCGCACTGTATCTTGATTATTTCCCTGTTTTGTAAGTCGCTTTGGATAAAGTTAATCAGCTTGGTTGAGCGGTGTGTATCAATCTGTGGAGGTTTTCTTTGCTCTGACGTTTCCGTCTCGTCGTGTCTCGCAGGAGAGAAGAAGTTCGTGTGCACGGAGTGCTCCAAGAGGTTCATGCGGAGCGACCACCTGGCCAAGCACATAAAGACTCACCAGAATAAAAAAGGCGTTCCCTCCACGTCTCCGCCCACCACCGACACCGTCATCACCGCCGACGGCACCACGCTCATCCTCCAAACCGCCACCACCCACGACCTCGTAGGCAATCAGGAGATCCCTTTACAGCTGGTCACGGTGGCGCCCGGTGAGGTCATGGAATGAGGGGGGGTGGACGGGGGCGGTGCTTTTGAGAACTGACCTATCACAGGGACCTCTTGGGCTTTTCTCTTTCCCTCTTACCTTTTTTTTTTTGTTGTTTTTGTTTTGTTTGTTTTTTACATATGAATATATACGTAAATATATATGACAAATATATATATTTTAAGTAAGAGTTATCATGACTTTATGTTTGTTTTTTGCAGTCTTTTTATAGGCGGGCAAAAAAAATAACATTAAAATGTGGTCGCTATGTAAACACACTGATACACACTCACACCACACACACACACCACACACACACACACACACAAGGAAACCCATATTAACACTCAACGCGCGACATGAATACTCAACACAATGAAATGCCTTATTTTGTATCATACTCTTGTATAAAATGCTGGAGGTGCATGTGTTTTTTAAGCTTTGCAGATGATGTAACTGTAACGGAGATAAATGTGTTTGTGAAATGGAAATGATGATGATGATGATGATGATGATGATGATGATGATGATGATCAGGAGGAGGAGGAGTTCCCGAAAGAGAGAAAAGGAAGTAGTGAATCTCTCTGGAATGATTGAATTTTTTTGTCGCTGGAGAGTTCTGACTAAACCGAGCAGTCTGTTTGAAGCAGCGCTAACGAACCCTGTTGTTGTTGTTGGGTTTTTTTTTTTTTTTTTTTTTTTTAAAGGAACAGTCCGACAATTTTGGACTCATTCGCTGTCTTTGTCGAGCGTTATACGAGAAGGTGAAACTCCGGGAAGTTAACGCTCCCGGCCAAGATGTAGTCCAGAACATGAGAAGTGGTAAAACATCTGGACTAACGCGCTTTATAGGTGGAGATCCGTGGATAATAGGCTAGTTGTTTCCACCTGTTTCCAGTCTTTATGCTAAGCTAAAGGCCGATACCGCTTACATGAGAGCGGTATTAGTCTTTTCATCCAATGCCAAATGTCGAACTGTTCCTTTAACAAACCTGCAGCAGCTGTCGCCCAATCAGTGACGTCTTGAGGCGGCGTTTTCAGCTGGTGGGTCGGTAGGACGACGCTGCCGCTGTAAAACTTGACAGAAGTTGGTGTTGTTGGTGTTGGTGAGGGGAAAAATAAGATGCAAGCCGCTCTTGAGAGAGAGAGCAACTTCTTCCAGCGTCTGCTCAGTCTGAACAGAATGTCTCATCGTGAGCGCCTCAGCGCTCGTCCACGTCAAAAACGTCTTTAGTTTTCTTTCTTTTTGCATATTTTTCTTTGTAAATTCACGTCGTATCTCAGTTCTCTGTGTCTCTCTTCTGCCGATCTGGGGTCGTGTAAATCATGGAAGAAACAAAACAAAAAAAAAAGCCATGCGATGCGGCGATGGTAGATTCAGAAAGAAGTGTAGAGCGGTTACCTCTGAATTCATCCAGGGCTCTTCACAGCTACCGTCGTCGTCGCCGCCGCTGCCAGCTGCACGTGGCTTACAGGAGGAAAACATGCACCAACGTTGCCATGCGAAGAAAACCAAGAAACTGATGCAACAAATCAGCAATCCCTCAAGGGTGTTTTTGTCAGACGACATTCCAGTTGGACACCAGACGATGTGGGATTTGTTTTGCAAGAACGGCTCTGTTGGTAATTCTGGCCAGATGTCACTAAAGTTAAAAACAATCATGCCATTGTTGTTTTGTTTTTTTTTGTTTTTATTTTAATTAATGTAACCCCCCCCCCACCCCACCCTCCTCAGTTTGTCCTCATGTTTGTAGCATTCATTTACATGTATATTATCTTATTTTCACATTGTTTATAGAAGCCATTACTTAGTTAACTGAATTTGTTGTATCAAAACCTTATTTTAAGTGATTTTTTTAAAGAATTGGTGTAAAAATTGAATGTTACCTTTTTGTAAAACCTTTTTTCAAATGGATCACAATAAAAGTCTGAAACCTTCCAGTAACACGCTTTTGTGTGTCGAGGACGGGCGGCGAGGAAAGAGTGCCTGCACGTGTTTCTGGGAGAGCCAACGTTTGGCTTGTCGGGATCTGTTACTGGGGAGGAAACGTCAACATGATGTGTGACATGTGCGGTACAGTGACGGTGCACAGCGTTTTCTTTCAAGCTCATGTACCCCAACGCCAAAACCATCATGTGTTCATTTGAACTGATTTTTTTGAACTGTTAATATTCAGGGTGGTTTGAATTTGATGTATCACTTCTAGCTTCTAACTTTGTATTTATTACTTTCAGCCATTTCAACGAATTATCCGTTACTTCGCGTGCGTGGACGCACGCAATAAGTAAGCTCCCAATTTCAGCCTTTCATTCTGACTATTAACTACTTTGGCTGAACTGTTTTTAACTAATACATTACTTTGAATTAGCTACCTTATTTCTTTATTCGGGATATTTCTACTGATCATCCATCTCAAAGGTGTGCCGATTCACTTTTTACCTGTTTTAACAGTTTTTTTTTGTCAGCTGCCGAAGTTATTTCAGCCGTTTATCGATCACTCTGAGCCGTTTGTCACTTTTAGGTTAGTGCTTGAGAAACTTTTTCAACCTTTCATTCATCACTTTCAGATAATTGTTTCAACCATACGTTACTTTTAGCTCATTTTAACCCTGTGTCGTGTTACTTTTATTTATTTAAGCATCAGCTCCTTGGATTTTTTTCACATTTTAAGTTTGTTACCTTGGCTTTTTCATTCTTTTCATTATTTTAACTTTTCTTTTTTGGCCTTTTCAAGCTTCATTGTACAGAGACAGCTGAAGAGTGACAGGAATGTGGGGTGAGATGGGGAATGACATGCAGCAGGGGGGCCGCAGGTCGGATTCGAACCCTGGGCCGCTGCAGCAAGGACTGAGCCTTTGTACCAGCTGAACTAACAGACACTCTTATCCATCACTTTCAGTACCTATTTTCTATTATCTTCTGGCTAATACATGCATCTACTCCAACCAAAAGGTGACAACACACCAGGTCACTTCTTTATGGGGCATTTTTATTTAACAAAAATAATCAGACAGCCAAAACAGGATGACAATGACAAACCCACGGACGTTACCAAGAAACAGGAAATCATATTTTGTTCAGCTCCTCTCGTACAGTACCACAAACTCTTCCCTCTCCTCCGAGTCGTACTTTACGCTGCAACTGGGACAAGCGTCGAACGTCTTTCCCTGAGAGTCACAGTGACTGTGCTGATTTTTTTATTCTTATAGATTTAACGTCAAATTCCAGATGAGTGTAAACATCGTTAACAGCATGCTCGTTCTCATGGAGTTTCTGTTGGGCACCAAACATCCCCAAAAGACTGAGACGATTCTTGAAAAATATGAACGTTACAGTACAGAACTTTCTAGATTTATTTGGCATTTTTCAAGTGTTGCTGGGAATTCAAAGTAAACTAGTAAAGTAAAACAAACAAATTGAGATTTATGTTTCATTTTTGAACATTTAATCCGAACTAATGAAACTGGATCTGCATTAAACTTCAGTTTGATTATGAATCTTTGTGATTTTTGTCCTATCAGTAAAAAAAGAAAGCACATTAACATCACGTTAATGTTTCAAACATAACAGCCCAGCCCGAGTTTTAAGGTCTGAAGAAGTAGAAGTATAAACCTATCTACCTGTACCCTTTACCAACTTAGAGGACAGCCTAACAGCTTTAAAATTCGGTTTGTGAGAGAGAACAAGTAAACCAGCAGGATCCAGCGTCGTCGTCGTCCTCCTCCTCCCTTTGTGCTTCAACCACAGCCTGAACCACAGTCCCATCCCAATCAGTGCAAACTTACAGACTGACATCTAATACAGGGGCAAAGAAAACTAAACTATATTCATGATTCGCTTCACAAAAATACATTCTCACCACTTGTGTACAGAAAAACCCTTCACGCGTTATAAAAACAGCTTTAACCGTTAGCATTGGTTTGTGGTCAGTCTGTGAGCGGCGCCCCCCACAGGCAGGAGAGGAGTGTCTTTATGAAGCGGACTCTTTAAACAGAGTCTTCATCGCAGCCGCTGCTCCTCACAACTCTGTGTGAGCGTCTGACAAGGACAAGGAGAGAGAGAAGAAGGAGAAGATCAGTTTCGTGTGTTCACGTCGTCTTACTCTGCAGGTGTCTGTCAGAGTGTTCGGTACCTGTGCCTTGCAGCGTCTCTGTTGCGCCGTTCGCTTTCCCCTGGACTCGAGTCTGCAGGCGTTTAATCTCCTGGTCGTAATCGGTCCACTCGGACACGATCCTCACCGCGGCCTGCAGCTTGGGCTCCTTGGTCATGGGGTTGTTGCACTGAGATACACAAACACACGCCATCAGTCGTGATCTAACCGTCAATTATACTTGTAGTTCCTCTTAAAGCTACATTATTACTTAGGCTGCATCTTGCACTGCTAAAAACTGCAGTTCCTCAAACGTCCACTTGAGGCTGGCTACAGAACGAGTCAGTCTCCATAAGTCCCCATGTTAAAATGTCACAACTTCACAGCAGAAATAAATTTCTTTACAGCCTGGTACAAAAGTGATTGGGGATTTTGCCTGGCTTTAATCTGGTTCACATTTTCTACAGGTTGAGCTCAGTTCATCGCAATTTCATGGAGAGTCTGAGCTGCTCCTCTTTGGACGAAGGTGATGTTTGATCCGCTGATTATCGGGCTATTAGTGTACTCCATGTTTTATGTCATGCTGCCACTTGATGTACGCCGTTTGTCAGTTTTACATATAATTAAAGAATAAAGGTAAAGCTGACAGTTAAATTTGAAGTTTTGTGTGAACACGCATAATTAAAGGGAGGCCCGATTTGTCCGGACAGAGGCGTTGATTTGTTACTTCCTGTGTCGGAGGAAACAGATTTGTTTTTTTGTGTGGACGTGGCAGATTTGGAGGGTGGAGATAATCCTCCTGTTACATTTTATTTACTTTTATTTGACTATCTAACTGTCAGAGTTTTTGTCATTTCAGGGTTTGATCACAACAGTCTGCCCTCTAGTGGCTGTTAGGAGCTGTGGCAGCCTTTAGAAAACCTCAGAGTGCTACACTGTGTCTTCTGTTACTTCTGTCCCGATCGTATCTCTGCACGCCTGCACAGACAAACTGTTGTTACCAGGTCTATCGTCTTGGCGCTCCTCTTGGAGCTGTCGTCACACCACGTCTCGCACCACAGCCACTCCTGGGGAAGAGACTTGATGGGCACCTGGTGGATCATGTTGTTGGGCAAATCCTGAAAAAGAACGACGGACAATGAGAGCAGTGACAGAGGAGGGAGAGACTTTAGAGGCGTGAAAGTCGGCTGCTGAACAGCGATGCATTCGTGACGTGAGAAAACACTGACGCCGCTCGTGTTTCCATCCAAACGGATCGCAGATTTTAACCATCCATGACGGCTGTGAGTGAATATGAGCAGCTGGTGTCTCCAGTTAGACGAGAAGAAGAGCAAAAGACAATCCAGAAAACATGATGGAAGTATGATATGTCTGTTTGTTTCATGTTTTCATGTGAGGAAGCTAACCGACTCTCAAACCTCAGATTTCAGAGCTTCCTTAAACACAACAGGGGAAGTTTTCACCACAGTAACTTCGTACATTTAAAAATATGACTTGAAACTATCAAATTAATCAAAACACTTCAGAAGATTGTGTTATAATGCATGAATAATGAACGCAGATTGAAGATTAGTCCTTTAAAAACTGTCCCAGTGTACATTAAAGATGACAAACAGCCAACGAAAGGACGGAGTCACAGACCTGGTCGAGGTTCGAGAGGCTGTTGGGGTCTTGGCTGAGCCCCTGGTACTGTCCTCTGAGTCGATCACCTGCCGCTATCTTCCTGAACTTCTTCAGGTCGACCACGTACAGGGCGCTGCAGGGTGCATGATGGGAACACATGAAATATGCACAAACTCATGAAAAATGTATTTAAAAAGAGAGTAAGTGTTTCTGTGTGTGTGTGTGTGTGTGTGTGTGTACGAGGACGATTGACTTTCAAAGTGTGGCTGACATGAAACCGGCTGTTACCATTCAGCTCAGCTATCGAGGGTGTGTGTGTGTGTGTGTGTGTGTGTACCTGATGTGGTATTTGCGTCCGGCGAGATGACTCGCCCAGTAGCCGGACTTCCAGAAGCGGTAGCCGTCCATCTCCCTCCGGCTCTCGCAGAACGGAGTGTAACCGTACGGAGCTCCCTCCAGGTCGAAGTCACGCAGCTCCTTCAGGTCTGTCCGCACAATCTGAAGGAGAGGAGGACGGAGAGTGAACACGACACAGAACTTTTGTATTTTGTCAGAATGTCATCACATTTTTGCATCTTTTGTCCGCCCAGCAACTCAAACCCAAATCTTTAATCGTAGAACACCAACAAACCTTCACGTTTGAGCAGTTTTTGGTAAAACAATGACCCTAACCTCTGCATTTAAGCTCTGTCTGTAAGACTATATATCAATATTAAATCATCATTTGAACTATAATCTGTCAAAATGTGGAACCTTCATCCAGACATAATCATAAAACTTGGGCAATTTCCAGACTTTTTAATAGTTCAAGTCCCGAGGAATAAATTATAACCGGTGCTGTATATTTCAATCTTTCCTTTGAGCGATCTGAGTCAGCTGACACTTTTATCGTCAGCCCTCGTCGTGAACACTGTATTAAATGTTTGCACAGAGGTGGGATGAATGTTTGTCTGAGCTTCACCTGGTCGGCGTCCACAAACAGGATCTTGTCGACGGCGAGAGGGAACAGCACGTCAAGGAACAGGATCTTGTAGCCCCAGATGATCCTCTGCTTCTCGGTCTGTTGGTGCAACCAGCGAGGCCACTTGTACTGGACCAGCTCGTACTGGAAGCCGTACTGCTTCGCCATGTGGGGGATGAACTCCTGCAGGACGCACAAAAGAAAGCGGGACAAGTTTTGAGGATGTGTGAAAAGAAGCCGTTTTGCATGCTCTGCAGTAAAATCCAGACGACCTTAAGGTGCTATTGAAGTTAAAAAAGACTGATCACGCACGAAATCATTCATCAGGCGTTCTTTAAGACAGAGCAAGGACAAAACTTCTGTTAAAAGCCTTCATTTGGTTTAAAACAGCATCTATTTTCAGCCTCGCAGGGCGGATGACAACACCAGCCGCCGGCCAACAAACATCTTCTCTGTTCCCTGAGTTGTTTGTTGACGTCGATAAAAATCCAGTTGTGCTCTTCTTCACGTCCAGCAGAGGGCAGAACACAAACACCTTTTCACAGTCCGAGGCTCGGTGTTGTCTTCAAGGACAATTCGACACGTGGAGACATTATAATTAATGGCCAACCTTCTCGACCAACTGAGCTACGGCCAGCTGCCTACGGATTTAATCAAAGACCGATATGTGATAATACTAGTGATACCAATCAAGAGTTCACGCCGAACTAGCAGTTATAAGCGTGTAAACATCAGATTCTGGTTTGTCTGACTTTGACATCTGCCAGCTGGAGTGCTGAGCTTTCTCTGCCTTGTGTGCTGGTGAGTTGTCAACTCGAGTTACTTGTTAGTAAAACAAAACAAGACAAAATAAAGTCAGAGTTTGACTTTGGTGATGGAGGTACAGAACTGAAAGGCTGAGCTCAGTGTTCCTCAAACTTTTTACAACGCCTACACTCGGCTCTGCAGGTAACCAAGTTAAAATACAGCAGGACAAGCCTGGGACTACAGTGGAGTAAACTACAGAGTCGGCTGAGTTACAAAACCAAACTGATTCATCAAATTCTTATTGTGACTACAAACAGAAAACATGTAATCTGCAGGATAATGAGGCTTAGCAGCTCAGACCGGAGTGAAAACAGAAAACGATGAATGAAACGATGAGCCAAGAAAAGCTCTGAAGTCCTCTCATTCATCTGGAGATTTTCTTTTACACACACACACACACACACACACACACACACACACACACACACACACACACACAGAGTAAAAATATCTCATGGCTGCTGCATGTTCCACCTTGATTTTCAGAGCTCCTGTTTGAAGCACACATCGCCGCGGGACAGAGAAAAAGGCTGCAGCCGGCGGATCAAATCTCCACATCAATGATGAGACGCCAGCTGATTTTTTTTTTTTTTTTTTTTTTTAAAGTAAAAAGAAAAAAAAAATCCCACCTTGAAAGTCGGAGACAGGTAGTTCTTGAGGAACCAGAACTTGACGGGAGTTTTGGTGTTCTTCAGAACTGACAGCATCATGATCCTGAGAGGGAAGCAAGAATAAAAGTGGTGGCAACATCGCGGAGAGAACAAAGGAGCTAAAATCAATAAAGCTTTTGTGCACGTTACAGAAAGGGATGTTCGTTTTCAAGGATTTTTTGTTGGTTGATGCGACAATCCTCTTTTCTTCCTCTGGTCACGTCTTTGATACCCACCTGAGGAACCGCTCGTACAGATGCCCCGAAGCCACCGAGAAGATGTTGATCACGTCGTCCTTCTCCTGTTTGAGCTCCTCCGGCTTTCCTCCACCTGTGAACCCTCTGAAGGACAAAAGACCAACTGGCTTTATGAAAGTTTACACACTTCAAAAGGAAGTAATAAAACCAGTTACGTTTTTTAAAAGAAGAGAGTCAGCATAAATGTTCTGTTACTCAGGGCTGCTCGTAACAATTACTTGACAAATATTTCAGTTCAAAATCAAAGATATTAAATCATTTCCACCTCTGTAAAACAATAAATCCTCACATTTTAGAAACTAATATTCAAATATTTGACATCTTTGTCAAATCAACAACTTAAACAATTATTATAACTGACTGTCTGATCGACTCCGGTCGTCATTATTAAAGCAGTAACTGGTCATTTATAATCACAGCCGTACCTGGTCAGAGATTTCCAGAAGCCGGTGTCATTTTCCTCGGTCACGTCGCTCAGCAGCTCCTCGTTGAACTTGTCTGGTTTCTTCTGGACCTGATCAACACGCAGTTTAAATATTAGATATTATTTATCCATTCAACAAGGTAATTAAAGTATTTAGCTCGGATCTATGAAGGAAATATACTATTTATTGCAAACAAATTAATAAAACACAAGAACAAAGAAACAAATATCAAATCTATGACCATAACGGAGGCTTTATTATTTAAATAATTTGAAAAAACGTAACAACATGTTGTAAATGTTGAAATGAAAAAGATGTCAGCTTTGTGCAGTATCTATGTGTGCGGCTCTAATTGTTACTACAGAGAGAACCTGAACTCTCTCTATATAAAAAGACTAACAGGTCAACAACTTTAAGAGTTTATGAAATAATTTCACGTGTCCGTCACTGTTTTGTTGTCTGAGGCCTCGACACAGACGCCAGCCGACAGTTTCACATTATTCTACTGATGCACAGGTTGCCAAGAAACACAGAAATGTGCCAACAAAAGCAGAGAAGAAGACGACTGTGGGCTGAATAAAGAACGATGGCGAAAACTCGACTTGACATTTATAGAATCCTTCCTTCATTTCTTTGCACCTGAATCTGTGCATTTAGTTATATCTCTTTCAGTAACTGACAATGAAATGTCTAATTTTACTCGTGTAATTTATGAACATACTGTTTATGTTTTGCATTAGACAGAAAATAAAATGTATGAGGATGAAGTCAGACTGAAAAAACATGAAACGTTGCCACAAACTGTCCAAAAATCCACCACGTGTTCTTTCCCACACTGTTTTCGTGCTTTTTTTGTGGCAGACACTCTTTCACAGGTGAACTGACCTTGACTTTAATGATCCTGCTCTTGAAGTTGTTCAGCACGACTATAATGTCGTCAGAGTCTGCTGGAGAGTCGGTGCCATCGTGGCTGCAGCAGAAGAAAGAAAAGGCGATGAGACCGGGCGGTTTACATCCAGTTTGTGAATCCAGGAGTCGGAGCATAGACCGAATTTAAAAAACATTTCATCTCTGTGACACGAGTCTCCATGTTATTACCTGTAAATCTTGTAGATTTCATCAGAGCGTCCTTTCCTCATCTTCAGGATCCAGGCGCCCGGGTTTGCCTTCAGCTGAAAGTAACCCTGCAGACACGAGAGATTTACAGTGTGTGTGATAAGAGAGAAATTCAAACACAAACTAAAGAATAAACTGTCCACTTTCCGAGAACGTGCTGAACAACAGGACGGTCCCTCACCAGGTTAGCCATGACGATGGTATCCACAATGACCGGCTCGGAGGCGGTTCCCAAGGTGAACTGGAGGCCCCGCGGCGGCTGGCCTGAACTGACGTCGAAACAGTGTCCTTCCAACAAAAGGTGCTCCAGTTCGTACTCTGCCGCTACGATATTGTCCACCTGCAAACACGACCAGACCGAGTAAAAGTTTAATTTGTGTCCAGGTGATATACGGGCATTCGTAATGGTTACTAAATAAACCCACGGCTCCGTGGTCAAGTGGGGCGCAACGGGAGAGTTCGATAGAAAATAGGCCATTCAAAAAAAAAAAGAAAAGTTTAACAGCAAGATTATAAGTAGGGACTGTATTAAAATGATCGAGGTGCTGAACTTTGTTTCAGCCTCCCCTGAATTAATCAAGTTTTCTTTAAAACCTCCTCTTGAGTTAGAATAACTCCACATTTTTGGTACAGCTTGCTCAATCATGTACCCCAATTTAAACTTTAACACCTCTGTATGTGTGTACTTTTATGAACTTTGCTGTGAGTGAGTGAGAGTCTTTTCGATGCAACTAATCATGAAATAAAATATACATTTAGAGCAACAGAGAAAAAATAAAAGACTCCCCTCTGCCCTCCCAAAGAAATCTGACTCCTGTACCTTCATCCAGAAGAAAAATCACCTCTTCCTGCTCTTCTGACCCCGCCATTTATTTGTTTTTTTTGCACAGTCCCTTAGACAATTAAATGAAAAATAAATCCAAGATCCAAAGTCATATCATCGGTTTGGTTTCAGTCTAAAGCGGGGCGAGGTACAGCAGAGGAAGCAGCGTTTAAACACTGACTGATGACGCACATTAAGATCAGAGAGCAGAACGGAGCGAGTTAATAACTTCAGACTTTTAGAGTTCACTGCCGCCGCCGTACCTCCTCGAGGTAGATGTTGTCCAGGTCGTATCGGGTGTGCACGGACTCGACCATCCAGCTCTCGGGAGTGTTGAGGTTCAGGGTGAAGAGGGGAGACTGAGGCATGTCCAGGAACTTGGCCATGGGGCCGGGAGAGAAACTGCCGTCGGCCTGAAACACCACCTCCGGCTCCAACACATGGCGGTAAAAACTGGAAGGAAACACAGACGGTGTCACGAGTTTTGTTAGATTTTACTGAAAATATTAGATTTTCTAAAAGCAAGAGGCCGGTTTAGCTAAAGCTGAAGATACTGTGTGGAGTTTAGATTAAACTCATTGTACTGAATGCATTTCCTCTCTCAGAAAACATTTTTCTGAGGGTTAGTAACAAAGTATTTTAGATCCAGCACTGTTGGCGTGTTCTCTAGCTTGTAGCCTTCTTCCTGTTGGTGCCTTTAGATCAGTGGAACAGTGTGAAACCGTTGGCAGGAGCATCCATCGCATGTGTGAGTCAAACAAAACAGCGATCTCTCATTGAAAAAGAAGTCTGAAACTCCGCAGGGAACCTTTAGTAATTGACCTTGGAAATAAAAGTTTGACAAAACAATCCCAACTCATGATATCAGAAGGCTGTGTGGCACAGACGTGTAAAAAATGATCCCTCTATATTGATACATTTCTGGATTTTTAAAGCCTTCAGTGACTCTTCCAGACCTGTAGTTTGGCTGAAGTCTGGCTGAGATGGAAACACTTTGACAACAAGGCTACACGGTGTTATGATATTTCAAAGATTCAGTGCCAAAGAGCACAGAGAGGATTAATGTTAAACTTCTAGCCAGAGTTTCCTGTTCTCACCTCTTGAGAGGCATTTCTGACAGTTTGGATTGGCAGTTCATGAAGACCCGTAAGTTGACGTTTACCAGCTGCTTCAGAACCTGCAGGTGGCGAGAAAGACAAAGACGGGTTAGAAATGAGACGTGGACGGGGTCAAAGTGAGGTCAACGAGACGGAAAAAGACAGATCATGTAGTCCAACGAGGGACGACATTCAACCTACCAACAGGAGAGGAGCTAGTTTCTGTGCGTCCCTGGTTACAGGATCCACCACAGCAACAACATCGAAGTAGACGTCTCCCTCCTTAGGGCGGATCTTCACAGCGCTGCCAAAAATCAGCAGATCGATAGTTAAGGAAAGAGAATCTTTAGATCTTCAAGGCTCTTGTTGGAGGACGCATTGATTTGTTTTGTAGTCACAATAAATCTGAAGGTACAGATGTACAGTTTTTGAACTTTTGATACAATATCTCTAAAAAGAATTCAGCTAAATGACCCTGTGGAAAATCCACACAGTGAAGTCTCCCCCGGGAACGAAAGGTGGCTTGCTAGTCTAAATTATGTGCATGTATTACAACTTTACCTGTAGCGGTCATCCGCAAAGTCGTATTCTACCCGGGCCTCTCCTTTGGGCTGAGAGGAGAGCAGAGCGTCCACCTTCATCACAAGGTCGCTGGCCCTGAGAGAAATCCATCCATTATTTTTTATGAAGCGGAGGCAAACCTACTTGGCAATAAAAAAACCCGGATTCTGAAAACTCAACACGATCCAGTTTAACCTTGTGGAAATCTACAAATGCAGCGATGAGAACTAAAATACCTGTCCTCCTCTGCTCCAAACTGCTGGACTTTGCTCTTGATCCGCTCTCCGGACGTTTTCAAGATGATGCTCTCTAAAAGCAGGAAGTCGTCCTGGTTGAACACCTCCTCCTCCTCCAGCGGACCTATGATCTGGTGGTGGATGTGCGCAGTTATTCATAAACGCAGACTATACTTGCTCACGACGTATCTGTACGTTGATCTTTCAACAACGAGAAACAAGACTGTGACTCACTCTCCCGTTGCTGATAACAGCTTTCTGTCCTTTCTTCAGTTTGAGTACGTCTCGGCAGTAGGCAGCGTGGGAGAGCAGGAAGTCATATTTGGGACCCTCATACGCATCCTTGAACAATGACACATCCATACCCTGAAGGAAAAATAGAAACCATGTAGGCAGTTCATAAAAAGGAAACACAAGGAGGGTGGGGTGTTGTTAATTAAGTCACAAAGCCTGACAGAGGGAAACATGATTTGAATCGTGAGGCACGTTTCAATGATGTGACGCAAAGTCCGCCCCCCTCACCCCGACAGCGAACTCTCCGATGTCGATTCCCCTCTCCAGGGCGGCGGCGGTGTCCTCTTTGGCCATCTTGGTGATGAAGTTCTTGGCGTTATTGGCGGACTGCGTCTGCATGGCGGCCCAGATTGCTCTGGCCACGCGGCTCGTCTCGGCGGACGGATCGGTCGACGGGTTGTTGATCATCCCCAGTCGGACATTGTTGCTGGTTTTCTGCAGCAGAGGAAAGTGAGTGTTAGTGCAGGAGACGACACCAACTACACACCTACGATACCACAATATGTAATTTAACAGCTGCACATAACTATAATGGAATAGTTTCCCATTGTCAGGTTTCCCACGCTTCACACACTGCAGGGCTCACAGTGTCTCAGGTTCATTACAGGTCACAGCTACTCTCATTTGAGTGGTAGATAAATTAAAATTTACCAGGATAACACAGATTATTTCCAATATATTTGGTCATTTTAATCTCGGGGTGTTTCCATGACTGAAAAACTAGCATCTAAAATTTCCAGGTTTTCCAGGACCTATTGGAACTTTGGGAAAAATGCTTTGTTCCCTTGGTCAGAGTTAGATTAGAAGTTGGTGACGCTCTCATGCAGCAGGTTAGCTAGAATGACAGTCAGGCTGGCTCTGCGTGAAGGCAACAAAATTCTGCTATAGCCTGTTTCAGCTGCCGCTAACGTGCTTATGTTCAACTTTAGAGTTAAATGTTTGTTGTGTATTCAAAGCTACATGTAAGGCCGCCTGGTCCGTCCCTTGGAGCGGCACCCGGTCCGACACAATGGTTAAGTCTGAACAGCACGACACTCTTCGCTTTTTTGCCTCTCTGTGCTGTACTCGTGAATTATTGTGAATGTAATAGGTGTTTTAACTTTTGCGTTTACTACCAGATACAGGTGACTTTATGTCCACGTAGATACGAGAGGATTCACTGAATGAAACCTTCGCTCATTATCAAGAAAGCAAATTTCCCAAAATCTGGAGCTATTCCTTTAAATGACTTTCTGATCCACACACTTGTTGGCCGGCATGAAACTTGTTGTACCATGTGTCTGATGGCATCATAGAGAAGCTGACGTCCCGAGGGCTTGTCAAAGTCTCCGACCACCCAGAAGGTCACAGGGCGGATGTAGCCATCATCTGACAACAACAAAAGAAGAAAGAGAGACTGTCAAGAGGAGCAAACTCATGAGGAGGAGGCGGCAGGCGCTGTTTTAGGTGAAAAATGGGCAAAAATCTATGTGGGTAACAAACCAGGCTGCAAAAAGAGACTCATATTCTTGTTTATCTACTTCAAAAAACCTTTAAACTTTTGAAATCTTCAAACATTCTCCATGCAGCTACGACACATGACACAAAACGAGCTAACATGCTCTCCTAAAGACGCCGTTAGATCTTAGTGAGCGGTGATGCGAACACATTTTTAGTAGTTCGATTTTTAGATCCTACTACAAAATCATGCGTAATTAGTAATTTGTGTGTCCTCTGAGAAATAAAACACAGATGGAGGAGTGGTGGTGGATTCACAAACACATTTAAACACTGCCAGCGATTCAGTTCACAGAAGAAAAAGAAGAAGAAGAAGGAGGAAAAAAAAAAAAGAGCAAAGTGAGGAGGAGAGGGAATAATTTGGAGAAAAAAGGGTGATTACCATGCCGGTTGGTGGTGGTCATCCCTGATGCAGGGAAGGATTTTAAAGTCACACGAATAAGAGGAAGAAGGAAGGAGAGGACAGAAGGAGAATACATGAGGAGAGAGTTTCAGATTTGAAGCACGAGCATCCTCTTCCATTCAGGGGTTGTTTTTTAATTTTTATTTGAACGGCTACCGCAGGGAACCGCCTCACCTTTCTTAGTCATGTAGTTCATGCTGTTGGCCACAGCGGTGCTCTTCTCTTTGGTGTCGAGAGTCGAGAAGCGAGCGTAGTCGTCTATGAAGTGGTTGTCTGCAAGAAGAGAACGACAGGAGTCAACTGCAGATCAAGCAGAAGGATTTTCATTTCATACATGTGCGTGTGCACACGGGGAACACGAGCATGCCATCTGTGTGTGTTTATGTCACAGAAATATTCAGATTTATACAGTGTGTTTGTTCTCATACATATATGTATACATTTAGCAGCAAGCCATGCACGCACACACAGAAAAACTGCATAAATATTTTAAGCAGTTACCTAAATTAATCAAATATTAATACTTGACTTGAAACTGAACCCAAATAAAAAAAAACAAAAAACTGTGCAACTGATTCTTAATGTTGCTGCTAATAGGAGGAGATTTATAATGAACAGGTTGTTTTAAAAGTGAGAGGACGTGAGTCAGGACGTGAGTCAAGACTGAAGCGGGCTGTATTTGCCTGATTTCTTCTGGAGGTTGCATATTTAATGAGGAGAAGACCAGATGAATATAAAGTCGGCGTATGATTAAAAAATGAGAAAGCTATCGATAAAAACACAAGCCGTAAAAAGCTCGCACTGCATCAGTTGGACGGTGGCGAGCGGAGACGATGAAAGTTAGTAAAGTTGGTCTAAAGCTTTAAAAAAAACGACAACACTATTGACAAAAATCAGTTAGTCAAACTTGATATATAATAAATAAACCTCGCTCAATGTCATATCGGATTACATCCCTGATGTGCACTCACTGGTGTCTGACAGGTCCAGGTACGTCCTGCTGGTGGACAGCACTCTGGGGTTGATGCGAGGGACGACATTGGGCTGATTCATGATGAAGTCCACGACGTCGTGATCTGTAGCCAGCTCGCCCTGCGAGCCACACGAACACACACACACACACACACACACACACACACACACACACACACACACACACACACACACACACAGAGGACGTTAACAGGAATAATTTAAAAGGCAATCCTTCACCGTTACTCCGGAGCCAAAAGCGATGCGGGAGGTGCTCGTCCGCGTGCTTTTCATCCTTTTAATCACGGCTAAGACAGACATATCGGGATTTAACAGCTCTTTCACGGCAGTTACTGATGCTTGAAAAGTTTTCCTCCGACACGTTTGGATTAAACATTTAAAAAAGGGAGGAAACAAGAGCGATGACTAAGATGACTAAGAGGGCTGGTACAGAAACTCAATTAAACACTGCTTTAAGACCTTACAAAAACAGGGGCCTTTGAATTCAAACATTTGGCTCCTCAGAGTGCTGGAACTACATTAAAACGGGAAGGCACAGCAGATGGCTCGCTCACAAAGATCCAGCTTCAAAGAAGACATAATATTCACTACAATCCTCGACTAGTGTGCTTGTAAAAATGAAAAACTCTCTTCCCCCCCCAAAAAAAAAACATCTACAGCTCCTCTGCTCATTTAATTTTGACTTCTATTCTGCGTCAGCTAACTATCAGTGAAGATGTATCTTAAATCAAGTCTGATTTGATCAGAGAAAAGTCATGTTGTTTAAAATGTGCACAGTTTGTCCTGCATGTACGTAAGCTCATCTGGACTGTGTGAAGAGAACTACAGCGTTAAACTACGAATACCTGGAGAACATAACAGACCGTCTCTGATTCCTAACGTTGAACTGAACCCTGCGTGTCTGCTGTTTGAGCTCCAGGACACACGACTCAAATATTCACATTTCTTTCTGTGCAAGAATACCAAAACAACATCTCTGACGTGGACTGACTGCAGACCTCCAACACTGGCTGCTTGTTTTTGATACCTATGGAATATCTGACATGCAGGTCCAAGTGTGCGAGCCATGATTTCTTGAGATATATCAGTACTGAACTGGCAGCTGTTGTGTTGAAGGATCTGGCAGATTACAGTTGTGATCCGACACGCTGTATGAACACGCAACTGACTTCCTGTGGGGCTGTACGGATTACAACATGTACTTGCTCAAGATATGTGAAGTATAGGATGTAGATGCTGTCTGCACTTTACTGCCTAATTTCCTACACTGTATTCGATGTGTGCCGTGGACTGCCCCTTCTTCTTTTTGTTAGTTTTTATGTGAACACAGAGCAGATGAGGAGTTTTACATCCCAGTCAGTGAGACGAAAAATAAGGAGCAAAAAGAAAAGGAGGTCGCTGACCACAAGAAGTGATAATATGGTTAGTATTTCCTCAGTATTCCTCCTCTTTCTCCTCCTTCTTTGTACCTCCGCCACCCCCTCGAATCATCCGTCATACTGCTCCCATCTGGTCACAGATACAGGTCTCTGACTTTCATCCCTTCTGCCATAGCATCCATCTATCCATCATGCAGTTAGAGTTGATTATGTTAATAAGAAGATGGCAGGAGGTTTCCTCTGGAGAGTTTTGTAATTGTTTTGTTTTTTTTTTAACTTGCAGCCACAAAGATCTTAAAAAGGCATGAGTCACTCCTACTGAGGCCTTTAGGAATATTTCCAAGGTACAAAAGAAATCAGACTGGCCCACTTCTTTTCAGAAAAGGCTTTAACAGAAGCTCACGTCCAAAAAAATATGAGCCCTGTCTGCTGAAACTGATCCACACTCCCTGCCCGACTTATTATTCTGTAACTGTTTGTCTTTGATATTCGACTGCTTATATAAAACGTTGATGCTCGCCCTGATTGAGGATGTGTTCCCGCGCCGTCTCTTTATTTTCCTGCAACATTCGTTCAGTCACTTCGACGGCAATCAAAATTGATTTTACTCCGCAGATTAATCTAAATGATCAAATCGGATACACGTTTCCGTTAAACCTTAATGAAATGATAATGTGCCTCCACACTGTGACTTCACGTCAGACTGACCAGGTAGACGGCCCTCTGGTAGAAGGTGGTGGTCTCCAGGATCTTTTGCATGGTGACCGTCTCCAGTTCGTCCGGGTCCAGCTGCTCGCGCTGGTACGGTATGCCGTTGTACATGACCACAGGCAACGGGCCGACGCCGGTCTGCTCGTAGTAAGCCCGTCCTTCCTGAAAGAGGGGACATGAAGAGACGTTACTCTAGTTTGCGTCAGCCTTCTTTTCATTTCAGAAGCATAGCAGAGCAGGAGGACTTGTGTCTAAACAGAATCTTGAAAATCCAACCCATGTTTTCATTGTTTGATTATTGCAACAGTCTTTTCAGGTCCACCCCAAACACTCTTTGGCAAGCACAGCTTCTGAAAAATTCTTTCAGAGTTAAAACAAATATGAACGCCTCTTCACCGGCTCAAAGTCAGACAACTGATTTCAAAATACAAATCACTGACTGCGCAAAGACAAAATGATGCTTGTAATGTGTTTCTGCCACATAAACGAAGAGCTCGTAGGTCACGAGACGCGTCTTCAAAACACAACCGGACCTCCCAGATGATGAAGCGGCGTCACGTTCGGTCACTCTCACCTTCCGGTTGCTGTCGTAGCTTGAATCGGCTCCCAGGATGCTGCTGACCTCCACGTAGGGAAACCTCTTCTCCAGCACTTTCACCACATCGCCAACGCTCAGCTGTCCACCGATGGGCACCCGGTTGAACATCTTAGAAGGGAATCAAGATGGAAAATTTCAGTTATCAGACGGACAAAAGTACCAATTTTACCATTCTCTGCTCGGCCGCAGGCGTCAAACTCTGCGTTCTCTTTGAGATGAAAGCTGTGTGTGTTTGTGAAAGGTCGACTCACCGCGATGACGGCTTCAAATGCGCTCTGACTGTCCACCTCGTCGCTGATGTAGTTGTAGGCTCGGACCAGCGCCACGCCTGCATCCTGCATACCGTCTATGTCCTCCTCATCTGACACCACAAACACCAGGCCTATCCTGAAACACACACACACACACACACACACACACACACACACACACAGACAGACAGACCGAATAAAGTTTCAGCAGTTAAAATTCAGAGTGTGTGCTGTCTGCTTCATCAGTATTCAAACAAACTGACCATCCCAAGATGCCACATGAAGGGAGGTATCAAAGGTCTCCCAAACCTGCCTGAAAGACTCCTAAATTAAAACCCTTTTTAAGAACACACTCCGACTGACTGCTCCTGCCCTGCAGCGTCGTTTTTTTTGGATTTTTCTGAACTGTGGAGCCACTAAAAATACTTCTTGAAATATCCCCACTTACATAACCCACATTTATCAGAAAATGCATATAATGTCCAATTTATAAGGAAGAAACTAAAATATCCGTGTCTGTTCTCTTGATTCTGGTGAGTTTTCATGCCAGGCGACACAAACACCAACCTGAGTGGGATGTTGTTAGCATAAAACATCTCTGCAACACTCAGCAGCTCAGCAGCGTTCTCCTGAGTGGGGTCCAAAATAATCACCTGCGACACACACACAGAAATGTTGGTATTTTTCCATAAATATTCAGATCCGTTCGTTTGGATCCACAAAGGTTTATTTGATTGATCGGACGTGGACGAACCAGATTGTGGAAGTTCTTGCGGATCTGCCGGATGACTCCGGGGAAGGTCGGCCTGAGCAGCTCCTGCACGTTGTAAGGCCACGAGCTGTACCTGTGGTCCGTCTCCAAGTTGTTAATCCACTAAAAATGAGAAAAGGATTGAAAAGGAGCAGCTCAACAGCAAATACGAAAATGACATTTTAATACTGGTGGCTGAAAACTAGAGCTGCAACTAACAATTATTATTACTATTAATCATTTTCAGTTAAGTACTACAAATATCCAAATAGTACACCTTGTTTTAGTATTTTGATATACGAGAGAATATTTGATATTTTTGCCTGATGAATGATTCAAACAACTGACCAATTATCCAGTGGTGGAAAGTTACCAAGTACGTTAATAAATAAATAAATGTACTTGGTAACGTTGGAAAGTTACCAAGTACATTTATTTAAGTGGTGCTACTTTATACTTACTACAAATTATTTGGTATGTTTAGTTACTACTTACTTTGCAGATTCAGATTAAACAGCTAAATTATGATGTATTATTTTTGATTAAGAAAAGATAAAATAAAATATTGATATATTTTTACCTCTACAATGTTTTTATTAGTACTTCTACTGAAGTAAAAATCAGGCAGTATCACCACGTCAACAATCAGACCTGCCGTTGTTGACTGATTTTCTGTGCATCTATCTATCAGCTCATCATTTCAGCACTACTGAAACTCGGCGATTCAAGTGTCATTTTGTGGCATCTATTAAAGGTTATTGCCGATCTGAAAACATAATTTCAGAGCACTTCATCTTGACTTCACAGATCAGTGCTGTCATTTGAGCTGGCAGCTGTTGTGGGTATAAATTAGATGTAAATGTGGAGGGCTTAAAACTTATTCTTTTCCGGGAACATACTCTTATTTACGCATTTAAAAAAGCTGCTTTACAGAAGAACCTCCAGATTTTCCCGGACACGTGGAAACAAGAGCAGACGGGCATCAATCATTCATTAAAAATGTGCAAATGTTGCCGGAGAGGATTTTATTTATGGGATTTCTTACGCTGATGGCGGGGTTGCGGATGTCGACAGCGTAGTCAGAGTCAGACGGCTGGACGTTGAGCTTCAGGATGTCGTGGATGTACGGCGTCTCGATGTGCAGCGAGCGCAGACCCTCCATCACCCTCGCCTCGCTGCGCAGCACCTCGAACACACTGCAGGGAACAGAAGGCAAGAGTCGGTCATCGACAGCAGGAGCGTGCGTTTATGAAAGAGAAACTACTGATTATGATTCTCACAGACGAGGCTAATTTAGAGTTTGGAAGAACAAGTAAAAATTAATTAAATAGAAATAAAAATGCAGATTTTAAAATATCATCTGAACACAAACATTTAGAGGTTTAATTCATTTAGAAATGCAATTAACTGATTAATGAATGAGTTAACAGAAAAAAATTAGCAACAATTTTAATAATCAACAAATCATTTCTTGCTGAATATTCATTCACTCGTATCAGCTTACAAAGTAAATTAAAGACACTGACTTGGGCAGTAAATAACTAGACGATAAATCCAGATAATCAGCAGATTATTTGACACTGAAAAGCTCTACAAAAGCTCTTTTTTTAGCTCTACATGTCAGTCATATTTGTCATGTTCATTTTGTGTTTTTATGTAATTTTAATTTGAATATTTTTGGACTGTTATCAGTCAGACAAACTATACAACTGTACACAGGCAAATTGATAAATCGAAAAATAAGTTTTGAATAATTTATTGTATTTTTCTGGCTCATAATCAGCAGCTCATTTGCATGTTTTCCTCAACATTATCTGTCATATGTATTGTAAACTGTGTCAGCCTTCTGCACGGTGCGTCTTATCCGGGTTATAACTGCTCTGTTTGAAAAAGAAAGAGCAATTTTCGGTAAAGGTCAGTAAAAACCTCTAATCTGTGTAGTCGACTGTGAGTTTATCAGGATGAAAAAGTTACACATTTGAAATGAGACTGAATATAAAAGTTTCATCGTGTGTCTGCTCATATTCCAGACGTTTGCTCTAAATGTTTGAGAAAGAGACTCCAAAACTTCTGGAAGAATGTTATTAACTGTTTGTCAGACCAACGTCACCTTAAAACGACTTTATAGTTTAGTACTACTTCTTCAAAACTGCACTCGGAATATATCCAAAGGATTTTAAACAGACTGAACTTTTGGACTTTGAAGAAGCCAGGAGGGCTGTTGCATTATCTTGGAAGAGTATGGATGCACCATAATTGAGGATGTGGATAAGGGAGCTTTCGGGTTGTACTGATCTGGAATGACTAACTTGGCTCGCTGAGGGCAAGTGGAAACATTTTGTCAGGCACCGAGAACCTTAAATGAAACCATTAAAGATGGAAATGCTGCTTTACCTGAGAGGAAACTGTAAATAATGTCTTCATTTATTTGTATTTTATGTTATATCGGTGCAAGTTAAGTCAGCGTGTGCGTTATGTATCATTACTGTATGTTTTCCTGAGAAAATGACAGTAAACATCCTGCGAATAAAATATATAGATGTTCTAATGTTTACTTTCACAAGTTGAGTTAACGGCTGATGAAATACAAGACAGGA
This sequence comes from Protonibea diacanthus, assembly GCA_028641955.1. Classification (NCBI taxonomy): domain Eukaryota; kingdom Metazoa; phylum Chordata; class Actinopteri; family Sciaenidae; genus Protonibea; species Protonibea diacanthus. The sequence goes on along the minus strand of CM053987.1, from coordinate 6,130,330 downwards.
GATGTTAGGAATAGAACAAGAGATGCTGCACAGCTGATGATAATGTGCTGCATATTAATATGTGACCATGGCTGTGTGTGTGTTTACCTGAAGATGTCTTGTGTGTCCAGATCTATATGCAGCCCGTTGATGAACAACGCCGAATCCCCGGGCTGCAGGCCCAGAGTTCCTTTGAAAAACTACAGAGAGAGAGAGGGAGAAAGACATCAACACGAGTAAACATACCGCTCACATCAAACCCTAAAACTCCCCCATTCAACTCCAGCTGAGCAGACAGCCGCGCCGTGCAGCAGGTAACGTCAAAGCCAGCCATCGCGTAGTCAATTATATTGTAAAACTGGAGGCAACAGTCAACACAAAGCCGTAACGAGGCACGTTGTCTGCTCCAAACGAGTGCTGACAGCTCTGTTAAAAATCAGTCTGTTTAGAGCAATCAGACATCACACTAAACAAATCTAATTATTAGAGAAAAGGGTGTGTGTGTGTGTGTGTGTGAAGTTGTGAGTGTTTTGTGCGTGTCTGCGCAGGCAAAAAGGAAATCTCAAAGTCGTTCTGCCGCAGTCAAATCTTATTACAGAAAGACAAAGACGTCAGATTAATCATACTCCAGACACTGCAATTACAACAAGACATGATTAACACAAATATTGTTCATCCCACTTAAACAGTGTGTGCGCCTGTGTGTGTGTGTGTGTGTGTGCATGTGAGAGAGAAATGTCTGCATGCAAGTGAATGTGTCCAAACTACTTCAATCAATAATCATTTCTCGCTGCAGGACTCGCAGCGCGGCTGCCGAATGAATCACAGATTCAGTAATTAGGACGTTTGCCGCTCACCCTCACCACCCACCCAAACTCCTGTCTGCAAACTGAGATAATGTGAGCACAGCTTGAGGAGAGGGGTGAGGAGGCGGGAGGGAGGAGGAGGAGGAGTGAAAAGATATTTGACAAGGAAAAAAAAAAAAAAAAGGGATGATTACCTATTCCATTAGCAGAAAAAAAAGCCGAGCACATTGTCAGGAACTGAATGCTTTTCAAGTCGGACGTTGTTTACAATTTATCACATAATAAAAAAAAGGTGAGGGGGACAAAACAAACACGGGAGAGGCAGTCCTCGATCGCAGAGATTTCCCTGAAGACGGCTAAGAGGCTCTGAGGCTGTGTGCAATAACGCGATCTGCCTCTCTTTATTTTTCTCCTTTATTGGATTAGATCGGTAAACAGCTAAACCTAAACGATCCTTGACCACCGGACAACACAAGTCAGCAGGAGGAGAAAAGTCCCAGCATGCCGGACCAACACGAGACAAGACGAATGAAAGAGGATGAAGATTTCAAGTCAGCAGGCAGGTTTCTATGAAAATGTAGCGCAAAGTTTAAACGAATTGACAGAAAATGACATTTCTGGTCAAATAAGACGACAAAGAATGCCTCAAATACAAAAACAACAAATAAAATCTGAACAAAAATCTCACTGGAAATGTGACTCTAAAAAGAGACATCAAATAAAAACACAATAACAATAATGTATTGAAGAATGAGGGTCAAATGTATAAAATACAAATTGGGGCCAGTATTGGCGCTCCGATATTCAGGCTCTAGTGATTAGACTGTAAAGGTTGGCATTTCTGTCACTGTCAATAAATTCCACAAAAAGGCCAAAATCAACAATTTATCGGCCCAATTAAAGGCCACATTCAGACGGGTGTGTGTGTCTAATTGTGATGAATGTAACCGCTGTGAAACAATCAGAAAATAACTTTTTATTTCTCTGATTAACAGGCTTTATAGATGCTGCCGCTCGCTCACTCTCATTCACTTTCTAGATCGCTCAACCACTGCTCGTGTTACCGCTGTCTCTCTCTTTCTCAAACCATCGGAAACAAACCTCTTTGTGTCACTATTTTGCAGCATGAATTGTGAGTCCGACTCAGATTTAGAAGCTGGTTACATGAAATAAACAAAGGCAGAACACAACAGGTCGAGTATCAGAGTTTAGCCCATGAATCCACGCGTAAGGTCGGGCTGCATTTTCCCAAAAGAAAAATGGATCCGACTCAACTTCTCCACCGTAGGTTGCTGCGATTTTTTTGGAGTGTACCAACGTCCAAAAATACAATAATGACTATGTACATGTGCACTGTAGTTTATTTCGAGTTCATCCCAAATACACTGTCCTGCTCTAAATACTCACTAGAGCACCAAACGTGCATAAATCCGCAGTTAAAAAAATATTTGCCATCAAATGCGCTATTTAGTCCTGTTTGATTGAAGTCTGATAAAAACTACAGTGCCCAGCTGTACTTTATTATAGACTAAACAATGTATTTGTGACTCACTATTAAAGATTTGTCAGTAGGAAAGTATGAACTTAGGCTAAGAGCCACAGACAGGGCAGGAAAGTGTTAAGAATGGACAGACTTTAGTGACACGAAGAAAAAATAAATCCAGCCCCCTCTGATAATGAAATCCTCTAATCGATGAATAACTAAGAGATGAATAGATGGACGAACACGTACCTTTTGGTTCTCACCGATCTCCTTGCGGATCTCAGAGTTGACCACTGTTTTAGTGATGGACCTGCAAGGGGAAAAGGTCAGACTTGAAGTGTAAAACTGCAGATCTGTTGATATCTGAAACCAAAAACTTTTTTTTTTTTTTTCTACTGCAGCTACTGTTTGTGTGCAATGCTTCTTTACCTGGCTTTGGTGGGGAAGTTCTGACTGAGATCTTTCATGACGTTGAGGGCATCGACAGCGGGAGCAGCAAGGATGCGAGCTGCTGTCTGGAAACTCAGATCTATGAAAGAAAACATGGGTGGATGGGTTAGGTGGGTAAGACAAGGAGGGCAAAAAAAATGGGAAAGAGATGATTGGACAAAGACGGAGAGGAGAGGAGGAAACACACAAGAGAGCAGAGAGCAGGAGAAACAGAGAGAGAAGGTTTTCAACAAGGGAACAATTCAGGAAAGAAATAAAGAGCAATAAAGATTAATTTACCATCATTAATTTAACGAGTCTACAGACACGCTCGCTGCTCTTTGTCAAGATGAACGACAACGTCAGCATGCTAACATACTAACATGCTGACGTTTAGCATGATGTCCCAGTTATTAGCATCCGTATTGACACGTAGTCTAGTGTAGGCCCTGAAGTATTGCTGATGGCAGTGACCAAGTTAAGACCTGAAGCGTGTGGAGGTTTATCAGGGTTCATTGGAACACACTTGATTAATATTCATAATATTCATAAGACGACGAAGATGAAGAAGACGACGACTAAGAAGAAGAAACTTTCAAGGATTTCAAGGACCTGTGGGAGCCATGCTAGTACAGACATTAAAGAGGCCTGATATTTTATTTTTAAAGTTTTATGTCTGATGAAATGTTTAAGGAATGAAAACATTTGTTTAAAAATCATTAGTAACATAATATAATATTCATAACAATGTCAGGTAAGCAACATTACTCCTCTCTCTCTCATTAAGAAGATTTTTTTAATGATGTGATCATCTATGGACAAATTTTCAGCCTGAATCTTAAAGTTCTTCATGTCTGCTGATTATTTTCACCGCCAATAACCGGACTCGTGTTGCGCACTCGACTGTGGTGGATTGTGGGATACGTTGAGCTCTGGAGTGCCACTCTGAAGCCTTATTAGGAAAAGTGTAAATCAAGTGCGGGCTAAGTGTAACGCGTGCTGGCATTTTTCCCCCCACGTGGGACACACTTCATAATCCGCCTTGCAGTGCGGGAACGTGCACTTAAAAACACTCAAGACCACGAACAGGGGCGAGGGGGCAGATGTGTTTGTCATGTTCACATCTTTGTTTAGCATGTTAGCATTCGACTGCTTCCTACAGATTTTTGAGGGCCAGTATGTGAGATTTAGGAGTATCTAGTGGCAGGAATTGAATGTCATAATAATTAGTATGTTTTCATTAGTGTATAATAGCCTGAAAATAAGAATCGTTGTGTTTTTGTTGCCTTTTTTTGCACAGTATTTTTGTACAGTAGCCCAAAACAGACAAACCAAACACTGATCTAGATCTGACCTATTGCTTGCTATGCTTGGAAGGAGAGGGTGAGGCGTAAAGGTGCCATTAAATCCTACACACTGGACCTTTAACTCACACCTGACGTGGGAGGAACCGAAGTCATTAGAGTGCATCCTCAGGGCACCACGACTGCCTGTACAATTCACGCCCATCGATCGAGGAGTTGCTTGCTGAGAAATTTCGCTCTGCATCGAAGTGATGGATTTCCTATCTGACTGACACGGCCGTCCCTAGAGCCACGTTGCTCGCGTGGCATCAAGTCATCAGTTAAGCAACTTAACATATTAATTAGCGAATTATTCCACGTTAGCATGCTTGTCTTCACACCTGAGGCATTAATTAAACCAGTCTGAAAGCACCGAAAAGGATTTAAGGCGGGATTAGGAATGAATATACAGACGTATGTATACAAATGTACATAAAGGCACTCTTTAGAAGTGTAGATACTGTGTGTGGAGCTTCTCACTTGCAAAGGAGAGGATGAGCATGGTGAGGATTAGTTCAGTGCAGTGAGCATCTCTGTAATAATGTTGTAGCCTGTGTGATTATTAGCCCCTGGAGGTCTCCTTCTCTTTGTAAACAGGCTGAGCTAATGAGCCCCAGAGGTGCAGAAGATAAAGAGAGACGCCCACATGACAGTCTGACAGTCGGGCTCTCTCATCCCCTCACATCCTCCGTTCACCACATTCAAAGCAGCTGCATGCTTTCATCCTGACCATACCTAATGACAGAAACAACTCTTAATGTATGCAAGTGGGAAAAAAAGGGACAAAACAAGTATGAGACGGACTATATGGTGGACGCACGATTTAAAAGCTTCCATAATAAACACGCAGTCCAACAGATGATGCAGCCCTGATCGATAATGATTTTATGCTGCAGCTTCTCACATCTTCAAGATATCACGGCGCACATGTATCAAGAGGGCGCAGATCGACCGCGATCATCGATTACAGGCCGACACAGAAACATTTTCCGCTGCAAGTTTGATACACCGGTGGAATGATCTCACCGTTAAAGCAGAAAGAAGCCAATATTTATTTCAGTTTATTTATGTACGATCGATGCAATTAGGAGAATGAATCAAACTAATGGAACAACAGCTCCGACGGCACAAAGTCTCAAATTCTTGGATTAGTTAACTTTAGATAATTCCAGGCAAATGTTTTTCTAAACCATTTTCACACGGCAAAAAGACATTTTTGACATTTAAATTAGCAGAAAACTCGTTCTAAATTTCACTTTTATATATTTGATTCCACATCAAGGGATTCGTGTCTATGCCCCCCTTTTAATTAGTTACTGCTCAGTTAACACCTTATCATACAGTTACACCATTTTTCCCCCTTTAGTAGCTTCAAGGTTGTTGAATCCAATTAATCCTCACGGTCTGACAGTATCATTTAAACATTCGGCATGAGTTTGTTGCAGCTCTTCGTTGAAGATACGTGATGTCGGAAGAACAATGACAAAGATGAACGGTGTATGGGTGACGTCACACACACACCGGCACATTCGAACCGTCCACAAACTTTTTAGTCTGTAAAACGTTCCAGCAGATTTCTTTGAAACCGTAAGCACCGATGGACCTCTTTGACTCAAGAAACAGCTGATCATATGTTTGATGGTTGCGAAGATCTGGAAGTTCTGTCGTTAGATAATTGTCTTTCGTCAACTGTAGCGACGAAACTAATGGACACAGAGCTCAGTCCGAGTCCTGAGGGTGTATTTACTGGATCATAAAATCGATTCCCCCTCACAATTTAAGTGACAGGAATGATGCCTGCAGGTGTTCACAGCAAGCTGAGGAAGGGTTTGGCGCATGTTCACAGGGCCTCAGTTTATTTTCATTAGCTGTCAAGATGTTGGCTCTGTCAGTTTTACATATTTGTTTCACTCGGCTGTCAGCTGCGGTCTATTAAGTACAATCATTTATAACACTAATTGGCGTTTCTTGCAACAACATCAACGTATCCAGTCGTACAGTCGGAAAAGGGAAGAACAATTTGCTGAGTGAGGAAAGAGGAGAATATGACTGGGAAGAAGAAGAGACCCACCTTGCATTTGCCAGACTTTCAGCGGTGCCATTTCGTTGGTGCTTTCTACCAAATGTTTCCTCAACTCCTTCAACTGTTCTTTCAGCTCTGGGTAGAGGGTTCTGGTGAGAGAACGGCAGACGAGACAGATAGAAGAGAGAGTAAGAGAGTTGTCGGATCTGTTTGTTTTTAGGTTCATTTATTAGAGATAAGGGGCTACACAGTCAGAACTCTGAGGGAAGAAAATGTAATGAAGAAGGAGGAAAAAAAAACAGAGGCTTGGCTGGTGCGAGCGTGGTGCAGTTTCTGGAGCTATCCCAAGCTTTGAGCTTTTATCATGGGCTGACACAAAGTCACTCACTTCAGTTTGCCAAAAAGGAATCCCTGGACCTCGTCCACTGGATCATTCTCTCCGATCACTGTAGCATTCACCTCCGCCCCTGGAACCACAATCAATTGACTCGTTATTCACATCAGGAGTCCTCTGGGATTACACCATCGTGAGCATGTACGTATCAATACTGTGTCCGTTTGTGTGTGTGTGTACCTTGGACTTGTGTGTCGTCCTTTGCCTTGTACTCCTGGCTTTTGATGGCCAGCTCCACTCCATATCCAGACAGGTAGACCTTCTTTTCACTCGGTTTCTGGAGGGAAAGGAAGAAGCATTGTAAAAAGATGAAACGGTCTGTCAGATTCTTTGACAGAAATCTAGCCGTCTAACTAATTTTTATTGCAGCTGCGCTGACGCCAAACGTAACAATGTTTCCGATCCATATAAGTAAGCAGAAAGAAATGTTTGCCCGAGCGGCTTCTGTTGTTGTAAAAGGCTCCGTCAACTTCTTTGTATTCATCTTCATCTCTGCTGTGAAAAAAAAAAACAAGAATCTCGCTCACATTACAAACACACGCGCTCGACTACTTTGACAGCTTTCAAGTACAGACAACCAGCTGTTGCTTGCTAAGTGCTGAAGACACTAACTGCACCCTGATTGGCCCCGAAGCTTTTGAAAGTAAAAAAATGAAGAGCGCTAAGTGTTACAACCTCTCCAGTGCCCAGGACCTCATGCCTAACCGACAGATGGTTGGAATAATTTAGCATAATTAAAGGGTGGAAAGACGTATCAGCTGTGTTTGCATGTGGAGGAAGAGGCAATCCAACCTTAACTTGGCGTGATAATCTGAAGAAGCACTTTTCATCGCAGGTGAGAAACTTTTTAAGACAAGTATGAGCTGAAAGTGCTTTTAAATCCTGATTCATGTTCATAGAGAAACAGCATATTGGCTTCTGGAGGCTGTGCAGTACTACTACACCCTGTGACAGCTGCTGCAGATGGAGATGGAGAGGAGAGCACCGATTCACTTCTCCTGACTTGCCCCTTAAAGAAACTTTAAGATTTAACCTGAGAGCTTCTCCACTCACAAGGACAGCACTTAAAAATAGCTCGAAGTCACACCGAGACCCACAAGAAGTAGAAGTACAATTTTCTAGGAAGGAATGTACACACAGTAGATGTTTTCCAGGCCTCGTTTGGTGTGGGTTTTTTTTAAATCACTTTGCACTTGTTGGTTGCGACGTGCAAATGAAGCAAACAAAATCGGAATCAACCGGACAAATTTGGAGGTGGTCAGGCTCATATTATGATCAGATCAGGAGCCCGGTGAAAATGCATGATGGCAAACGTTGAAACGTCATCTAACCACGTAAAGTAAGAATAAATATGTGTTCTGAGTTTGTCAGACCAAAGAAGATAAAGAAAACTGGTGAAAAACTGTTTTAACCTCTAACTCCACAGTTCAGTTCAAAGTCTTTTCACTTGTTTTCACCATTTTCCAACATATTTGATGTATTTTGAAAAAAATCTCGGACGGGTAAAAGCTATAAGTAGCAGCTAAGTCTACTCTCCATGAATGATGCATGTTCGAGTCATTGCCTCCCTTGTCCTGGCACATGCCTGAGTCTATTTGGATCGGATCACAATGCGGGCACAATGGAGATAATAGGAATGCTCACTGAAGGTGTAACTGAGACCCACAGTTCAGGTGTCACTGTCCAGATAAGTTTTTCAGACACAGATCACGTTACTGCAACGTGTAAATGGGGCGTTTGTTTGTGGGAAGCCATGTTAAGGTTTAAGTACATATCATTCACTACGTAAAGTGAATTTTGATCTAAGTGTGTGAGAAACACCTACAGCCAGGTAATGGCGGAGCACGTAAGTCGCCAGGCCTTCCTGGACTTTGGATGTTACGACTTGGTGAAGCTCCTGGAAATCTGGTTTCCCAAACTCGGCGTACAAAATGACAACGGGAGCATCTGGATTGGATCCTGGGTATCTGTGATCGCCTTTGAAGAGGTATGGCTTCGGCCTGAAAGAGAGACAAATGTAAGTCAAATGTAAGATCAGACGTTATATTCCTGGTTTCTCGCCCTCGTCGTCTTTAATTACCTCTCGGGTGCTGTTTTCAGCAGCGCTGCTAAAGCGTCTGCATCACATGTCTTCTCTCCGTGGACGCTGAAAAATGCCGAGCAGCCAGCGGGAGGAGGCTCATTGGACGCTATCTAAAAAGAAAGAACAGCAGGATGTTTGATTTAAAAGAATACAGCACTCCTCGCATGTACGAGCCTTCAAACGTGAAATCAAGTCGTCCTCCTGTTACCTGCTGGAAGGAGTGTACTGTTGAAGAGTAGGCTCTCAGGGAGAGGGCGAACTTCAGCATGTTCACCTGGACGGAGCTGAGCACGGCGCTGGCTTTCTTCACAATCAGGTCATAATAGGCCTGATCTGTGTCTGCATGAGGACAGCAAACACAAACAGAAGTGACGAGTCAACACTGTGTTCACTGACATGTTTCCTCTGCTCCTTTTTTTACTCGGCCACAACAGGAAGTCACGGTCTAACTGATTTAACACGAATGAACAGAACAACATTACACTCTGCAGCTCTGTTCTGTCATGTTATTGCTTGCATAAGTGTTTGGCCAAAACACTGACACTGCTTTTGCTGCCAAGAGGCTTGCATACACATCATAAATTCAGCTGCTTGCAGCACGGAGACTAAAAGTGAAAGCAGTTCTAGAGTTTTACTTTACCGTCATGCTCTCCTTGTATGTTCTGACTGGACTCCACAAAGTCCCAGAACTTCTCCTGGCTCTCCTCGGCCAGGAACTCACTGAGGAAGAAGAGAGAGGATGAAGTTGGCTGTTTCATAAAGCTTTACGTGTATATATGCTGTGCACATTTTTTAATAAGCTACACATGGATGAACAGTGAGCTTGAGAAAGGCTTTTACGTTGCTCGTCAAAGTCAGAGGTCAGCTGCAGCATGCAGTGCAGCATCTGAAGCCTTTAAGTATTCAGCATTTTGCTCAAGGACAAATCAGCGAGACAGAAGTTTAAACTCACTTAGAGGACAGTCTCGGTAATGACCCTACAAGCCCCGAGGACATTGATTTATCTATTATCTGCTTCCCAGATTTAATGTCAGATGTAATGCGGCCAAATGGCTGCTACAGTTGAGCGGTGTCGTACCTGGCCTCCAGCAGCAGAGGAGTATCCGCCCATTTAGTTGTGAGGGTGGTGGTGACAGCCTTTGAGTCGGCAGCCCCAGACGCTGCAGAGAGCAGCGACAGGAGGAGGGAACAGAGGAGCCACATCTTTAAGCCTCCACCTGAGAGAAGAGCGAAGGGAAATGAGTGAAGGACATGATAATCAGAGAGAGAGCTAGAGAGGAGAGAGAGAGAGCTCAGTGCTGTTGGTAGGTGGCACCAAAAAGCATCTTGGATGACACATGGACATCTAAAATACATGAGCGGCTGCACCCAGAGCACACTGAGCGAACACAAGGCGATCGCTTCAATCAGTCTATGTGCGAAAGTGATAATTTATGTATGTATGGAGAGATCAACTATTCAAGTTTGATGTGTGTGGTTAGCTGGGCTTGGCAATAATCTGATATTATTATTTATCAAAGGCTTAAGAAACATAATAAACTGTATACAGACAAGATTACAACATTTCAGGGCAGCAACGAGGCAAATATTATCAGACAATGAAAAAATACAAGATACTTTTTGGGAATCGAAAAGATTTTGATTGTTTAAAAGATGTCACTGAGTCTGATTCTGCAGCCTCAGGTCTTCAGGATCACCTTTAGTCCACCTTTAGTCCGGCTGTCAGGAACAGCCAGCAGAGGCGTGCCCGAGGATCTGAGGCTGCACTCTGACTCAGAGCGGAGCAGTAATGCAGCAATAAAACTGGGAGTTAAACCATGATGTGCTTTTAAAAAGGTAATCAGTAACATCTTAAAATCCATTCTCAGATTTACTTGTAGCCAGAGTGGGAAATTAACTTTTTTTTTTTTAATGTGAACATTTACCAGACACTGAAAGATGAATGTTCAGATTCTCCAGCCAGCCACTCAATAGGAAATCATTACTTTGTGTCTGAAAACCACCAACCGCTTTCACATTTTACCAGCGTTTGGTTGGTGCCAATTTTCCACCCCGCTGGTAATCAGTGAAGAGAGAACGCCGTGTTTTGTGCTAGCTGAAGGCTTGACACAGTTTTTAGGATGACATGATCGTATCATGTCATCATTCTACAAACTGTTCTCCAAATTAACGATTCCAGACGAGAGATAATCAAAAAAAGTTTGGACTTTGGAATCATATAATACATAACAGTCGGACATCACTGCAGAAAATCGGAAATCACAGTTATACAAACATCACCAGGCTTATTTCATCCGTGATTTTTCATGCATTTACTGTATTATGATACATCTACATCCTTAGTAACGCTGCGTTACTGATTCAGCCATATTAGCAAACAAGCTAATAATATAGATTTGCCTGGCCCGTTGGCGGCTGGTGCAATCAGTGCAGCGCAACGGGGCCCAGGAGCTGTCGGGAGCCTATCCGCATGAGTAGGGCACCATGGTGAGCCTCTCCATGGTGACAGAGCAATAGTCTGTGAGTGGTTGTGTGTGTCCGTGGGCCAATTACAAGTCTGTTACTTAACGCCTTTGCCAGACAACCGTGCCTCTGAGTTGAGTTTTAATACTGTTAATTTAGTTTACATTGTGCTCACGTTATCCATATTCCTAAATAAAGTCTTACACAATCAAATCACTGCAGACCAACTGACCTATTTAAATCAGTCCACTATGGCTGCAACTCAAGATTAATTTCACAATGCACTGGCATTAGTCTGCTTATTAGTTTCTCATTTAATGACTTCTATAAAACAAAACAATGAAGAATGACCTCCAGAAGCTCTCTGATGATACAGCTATCATGGTCAGAAGGAAGTGAGGAAGAGCTCAGGGAGTGACAAGTGCAATCTTAACCACCTTTACATCAACAATAGCGAGGCGAAGGAGATGGCGATCGATGCCTCAGACCACGCCGATGAACACGTGTACAGGTGTACACCTTAACAACAAACCGCAACCGGCTGGACAACACAGACATCCTGTGCGGAAAGGTCAAAGTGGTCTCCACTTGCTGAGGAGACTGGAGGAGTGTGCATCTGTATTATTCTATCCATGCAGTCGTCTGCTGGAGGGACAGAAAAAAAGACTCAACAAACTGGTGAAGAGGGAAGTAAAGGAAGAGGAGGATGTTAGCAAAGCTGACATCCATCATGAATAACTCCTCCCACCTCCTGCACGACACCGTGGAGGCCTTAAACAGCTCCTTCAACAACAGACTGCTGCTCCCACCATGTAAGAAGGAGCTCCACCACAGGTCCTTCATTCAAACAGCTGTCAGACTTCAACACTGTATATTTCTAATCCACCTTTCTAGTCTTCCGACCACTCAAAGCGCAATTTAGGGTTGTGCACCACGTGCACTGAACTTGGGTGTACCTTGCAGGTGACAGATGCACACACAGGGCAGCAGGTGGAGGGTGAATAAACAGGTTAATCCAGCCATGGATTTACACAAAATCTGTATCTAACTGGATCTAATATATAAGAGGAAGAAGTCACGTCATGATGTCAGTAATATTTTGGTGTATCTGGATGTTTTGGAGGAGTCTTCAGCAGGTAAACAAAAATCACTCTGGCCAATAGGAGAGTTCAGCGTGGCTCCTCCGACCAATGAGCGCACAGTTTGTACATCCGGACTGTTTCAATGACAATCCCCGGAGCTGTGCGCCGAGTATTCAAGGTTCACGTTACAAGTCAGCAAGCCGCTAACTGAGTCAGAGCTTCACCGTTCATGTGTGGAGCTTTAAACAGCTTTAATGTCCCCTTCACGGCCCGACCGTTACCGGTCCGTGAACTCACCACGAGCTAACACTGGAGCTAGCTAACTGTTCGTGCACCGACAGGACAACAGGCAGATTTTAGGCAGGTTTCCGGTTAAATCACAGTCAGATAATGTCACAGCATGTCAGAAACAACAATAACCAGCCTCTAACACAGACGTTAATAGTCTTATCTCGTAATAAATGGATGATTTGTCCTCACCGGCTCTGAAGCTTCCTGCTTTCATGTTCCGCTGGAGAGTGGGTGGGGTCCTGTCAGACAGATTAGGTGACTACAACGCTGCCTGTTCAGAACTCCGAGCGTCAACAGCTGACACGTGAACGAGCACAAAAGAGATAATTAAAAAGTGTGGGGATTAAAAAGTGTCGGACATTCAACCTCAGCTGGCTATATTAAATATTTAATAATCATACTAATAGCAGAGAGCCTTTGGAGTAAATCGACAGGTTTGCCAATATATAGTATATTTATTGACCAATATTTTTCTGGCACAATAAGATTGAGAATTTTATTGTAAAAGCGACAATTATTATTATTATTATTATTATTATTATTGTTGTTGTTGTTGTTGTTGTTGTTGTTGTTGTTGTTATTATTATTATTACTATTGTTATTATAATAATAATAATAATAATAATAATAATAATAATAAAATAAAGAAAGGAGAAGAAATATACAATGAATAAAAGGAAACAGGTCAAACCTGTAGATATACCAACTCACTTGTCAATTTCTCTTAACCAGCAAATGAAATAATACATGTTCAAAAAGGAGTAGGAAGAAGTGTACACTTATATATTCCAACCCCTTCTCCTCTGCTTATTATATTCTTCTACATACAATACAACAATACATATTCGTGATCATCATCCTAAAACTGATCATAAGAAGAGTCAATAATTTATTTTTTAAAGTGATTAAATCAGGTAATACGCTCATAAACACAAATCATAAGCAGCTGCTTTTAAAAGCATGAATTCTACAACTATTATTATTATTATTATTATTATTATTATTATTATTATTACTGAGGTCACCTGGCGCTACACCATCGTGGACATTTAAGAAGCACTCTCATACCATCATTATTGGCCACATTGAGCCTCTGCATGAAACGCCACAGGTGGACTGTATAAACAGGATACAAAAAGCTCCAAAGAAAGCCACCTTCATTCATTCACCAACATATGCCAGTCCTACATGCATATTAGCTTGTGAGACCCTGTTATGTGGTTTCTGCTTCCTGGAAACCATCATCATCTCCCAGTACCTCAAAGTTTGACCATCTGCAGAGCAGAGCTGATGCCAAAGACAAAAACCTGCCAAAGACAGGAATGGTGCACTTCTACACCGCCATCATTGAGTCCATCCTCACCTCCTCCATCACCATCTGGTATGCTGCTGCCACTGCCAAGGACAAGGGCAGACTGCAGCATGTCATTCGGGCTGCTGAGAAGGTGACTGGCTGTGCTCCTCCAGGACGCTGAGATGTGCTGGACACAAACTTTTTAAGACACTTCCCTCACCTCTCCACAGTTTTTTTCCTGACTGGCCGATGGCCTCATCAACAAGACCCATCACATTACATTAACACGGGGTCTACTGTGTTACATTATCCTGCACAAACTGCACAGACTGCACTGTACTTTTCATTAAAAAACATATTGTATGTATATTTATACCTTCTACTACTTGATTTTTATCTTCCTTATATGTTTTTACTTAATGTTTGTTATGCACCAACACACCAAGTGTAATTCCTTGTATGTGAAAACCTACTTGACAAAATCAGTTTCTGATTTCTGATTATAACTTCCAATTATTCGATGTTCCCACAGTGTTGCATGACAAAGGAGAATACTGTTGTAATCAGCCCCCTGCCCCCCAAATACCTTTCAATTCTGAATTTGTTTTTCTGAAATGCTGCTTTCCTTAAATGACCTGAGATGATTATTGAATTATTATCAACAGTTCTAAAAGAGTTATGTGTCAGTGTAACAGGAATTCTGAGATTTCTTTCAAAATAAATGAAATATGTTAGAAAATAGTTGTTGAAAATATGAAAAGACTTTGAATGATGAGTTACTGAAATGTGGAGTTAGAGGTTCAAACAGTTTTTCACCAGTTTTCAGTCCAGGATTTTGTGGCCGGTCCTTAAAGGCTCAATGGCACAGATCTGCACAGATTTTGATGCTTAGCTTCCAGTTTCTTTAACCAAGGATGGAAAATTCCTTATATTCTTGTTTAACTGTTGTTCAGAGGGATCTTTGTCTCTTTCTGCCCATTCTGAAGTCAGTCTGGTTCAATCATTGTTCAGCGTTTTGTTCTCCCACACAAACAAACTTTCCTATTGCAAAAGTTTTATACAAAATCTACTTACACAGAACTTTTTGAAGTAGTATTAAAATTACAGGTGATCCCAAACCTTTGAAGGGTAATGTATGTGTATGCGTATGTGTATGTGTATATCTGTATATATACACACATATGCTCATGTGGATTAGAATCAATCCAATATAATTCATAAAAAACATATTAAATCTGAGTTCTTTAATATAATTAAATTAATCTGAGGATTGATTTGTTGTTTAAAAGTAGGCCGATGGGAGTTGATCCTATCTGTATAGCTGTGCATGTAAATAAGTTCAGGGCCTCCACACTAATTTTACACCAGAAACTGCTGAGGTGATCCACACACACACACACACACACACACGCACATATTCATATATATATTTGGGACTTGATTTGAGAGAACTGCACATATTAATTTGAAAAACAGCTCATGGAAATGAGGTTTGCTGTATGCATGGCGTGATAGCCATGGGAAATAAATCCTGTATTTAGAATAAGCCAAAGCTGTCCCTTTGGTTAACAGTATTTGTTATGTGGTAATGAAAAACTAGAGAAACTGAAATCGCTCTAGTTTTGAGGAAGGCACTCGGGATTCCTGTGGTCCATTTTGTAAACCTTTACCTTGAGTTTGTGTGATGGACTGCAATGCTTCGGACCGGCTGCACCTCTGGGACAGATTGGTAAAAGGTGCCAGGCTCCCTGTCCACCTGTTGTGTGGTCTTGATAAAAAAAGAAGAAGATGAAAGGCACGGAGACACTGTCCCAGGGTGTAGAGACATGGCTCTTGCTTTTTCATTTACTCACTCTGCCGCCTAAATTAAATTGGACAGCTGATCCTCCAGAGGGAGCAGTTCCAGGGTTTGATTTAACATTATATAAAAAGCAGCGACATTAATTATCCTGCTGGATTTGACCTTCACTTTGAAGTGCACGCGCACACCTCGCACATGTAGATGCGTGCGCATAGACACACACAATCTAACACACACACACACACAAAAAAAATCTGTTGTATCCCTACGAGGACGGGCCAAAACGGCATCATCAGACAGTCCTTGCAAGTATAGCTTAACCTAGCATCGCTCAAACACACACACACACACACACACACACACACACTGCCCACAGGGCCTGTTCATCTGTCAAGGAGGTGACATCTTCAGATGAATTATGGGAGATGGTTGTCATCTTCTCCCGGGGTCACAAACGAAATGGCGAACCCGGGCTGTGGGCTCCCTCTCCTCACACTATCACACGTCAGCCATTTTAGAGGTTGAAAGCCTCAACGGGGGACCAAAACGACCTCAATTAAACCTCCATTAATATTAATACATTTTGTCGTTTCACGTGAGTTGCCGCTAATTAAATGTGTCCCTGACTGTATAATGGGGGTCAGCCGGGGTCTTCCACATGAAGCTAATTCACCACATTACAGGCACCCAACACTGCGCTGGTCTGGGCTCAGATCTTAAATACAGAAAGCGACGAGGGCGGCGTTGGTTACTCTGGTGTTTGTAACACACATATAAACACATTTATAACTTTTTAATTAGGATCACTGACTTTTTTTGTGCACGGTAACTTTACAGTCTTCATCTTTGTGTGCATGTGTCACCTCATGCGTATAAAGGGAATACATCACCCCTCTAACAGCCGTACAGTTCGTGTTTGGCCCTGACCCAGGGTTTGTATCCTGCTCTATTTCTCCAACATCAACATTTTATCAGACTTTTATGTAGAGGTTAATAAGTTTGCAGCGGATCAGCTCTTTATGAGCCCCTGGGCTTCAGCTCCTCAGCTCCTTGCACACTCACACACACACACACACACACACACACACACACACACACACAATAAACACACATTTTAGACCATAATGGGATTGTGGGATTCCTCAGATTGGACTCCCACTGCTGTCCGTCTGTAAACACTTCAGAGCTGCATGCTGCCTCCGAGGTTGGACTCTTCTGTTCAATCCTTTAATATCATGAGAGGTGATTTGTTGTTGACCTGGGAGATTAGCCAAACCCGGAGTGGAAGGTCAGATAATGGCCCCAGATGTCCGATCAAATCATATTTATTTTATTGCTGAAGGAAAAATGTGCACTGCCCACACTGGATCTCTCGCTGGCCTGTGCGTTTACAGCGTATTGAACCTCTGCAAATTGTTTGTGTGTAGAGATTTATCTGCATTGTATATTTGACTATGAAGGTCCGAGCCACGCTTTTGCTGCTGTTGCTGCTGCTGCTGCTGCTGCTGCTGGAAACGAGTCAACCAGAGAGAGAGAAGACCGAACTCCATGGTGACCGGTGCCGGTGCCAAGAGGGGCAGTCCTCCAGAACTACAATAGCCTGGCTCTGATGCATGTAAAGGAGGCACTCAGTGTGAACTTATCTGCAGAATTCCACGTTGAAAATAAGCGATAATAATGCCAGAGCCTCTTTGTTCGCATGAAAGAAGCATGGGACCGGCAATGAGGAGCTGCAGCTAGTTTGACCTCCTAATAATGGACCGTGGCCAGAGCCCATACAATCAGTCAGAGCCGGATTCCCACTGCAGGAGCACTTTCTCTCAAACACTCATATGCACATGTTCGTCCAAACAAAAGCTGTCCAGCCTTATGCAGTAGCTGAGCCATTATTGTTTGTTTAGTCCAGCTGCACTTGAAATGACAGCGACCCAGAGCTATGGGGAGGATTAAAGACTGTGTTCAGTCCAATACATGTGCCAGCTGCCAGAGAGGCTGCACAGCCTTCCCTTTCTCTCTCTGCTCATATGTCAGGCACAAAAACATCCCCTCGTCCCTCCTGTCTTACATAAAGAGTCTCTCTGATTTTCCTCATCTCTTACTCTTTTGTTCTCGTCCATGCTGGCTGCCCATTCTGATTTCCCTCCAGCCATTAGCCTCTGCCTCTCGCCGTCCAGGGAAATTATTTTCCCGCCCTGCCTCGAGGGGGTCAAAGTTGAAGCTCGCCGGACTGTTGATGAGACAGGGCGAACGCCTTTGCTCTGCTCCCTCTGCTTTTGCGTGCTCAGCCAAGGACAGGGAATGATATTTATACCGGCCCGCTGTCTCCGTCCCCTGCTCACCAAACGCCTACCTGCAGAAGCAGCAGCAGAGGAAGAAGATGCGTATTTGTGTGCATGTGCGTGCGTTAGGCAGGCCCTGAGTGTCTGCAGATTGAATTAGGCTGTAGATCACTGTTGACAGGGCTGAGGCTGTCATTTGGGGGGGCTGCTTTATGGGGTCACGGTCCTGTGGTTAGTGTAGGCGAGTGGTTGAAATGCCCTCTAGGTATAGATTGGTCTGCGGATGGAAGTGCAGAAACCTGGAGGGCAAAGCTCCCACACAAGTTGTCAAAAAATCACTAACTGAGTATTTCTGAGATGAATGTGGCTACGTTTCAAGTTCAGTTAGTTAGATGTAGTTTTTTTTTCACCTGTGTGCTTGATATAGAGTGGGATGACATAATAAACTAGAAAACTGCTTTTCCTGTGGAAAATTTCTTCTACTGAAATGATGCAAAAATGTGAAATGAGCTAAAAAAAAAACAAAAAAACAGTAAATAGTGTAATAGTGTGATGTGTTGAAAAAGGTAGAATATTGTACTAATGTTGAAGTCTGTAGCTGAAAATATGTAGAAGTAGTGAAAGTTCAAAGTTTGTAGAAAGATTTGAAATTTGTTCCATTCATTTTAATGGAAAACTTGAACGTGGAAAAGTTGAATATTTTAAAAAGTATAAAAGGTATGAATTAGTAAAAATACACGCCATCATGTGCTGAATGAGCTGAACATGGTGATATCTGGACGGTTTCTGTAGCACAAAGCATGTGAGAGTAGTGGAAGTTTCGAAGGTTGGGCCATTCATTTTAACGGAAAATCTGAATGTGGAAAAAAAGAAGAAACATTTTAAAAAGTATGAATGAGTAAAATAATAGCCATCATGTCCTAAATGAGCTGAAGGTTGTGATAACTGAACGGTACCAAAAAAAAAAAAACCTAGGTGGAGGAATAATGATAGCAGTGACAACCACAACACAGTCAGGTCTGTAAAAATGAAATATTTTAATTGGTGGCTTGATGATTCATTTTTGCAATCATAAAGAAACAAACCCAGAATGATGCATACGGGAGCCAGAGACAGACTGCACACAAGTCTCTATCACACTCTTTAACACATCTTTTAAAAAAAAAAACAAAAACAAAACATGATGATGTTAGCGACACCTGGGTTGCTTCATTGTCACAAAGGAAAGAAGCTGTTAAGACATCAGATATACATAGTGATGAGACATAATATTTGAGTATAGCTTTACAGCAACAATTCCTGGAATCATTTCAGTGAAAGGATTGACTTTTTCTTTCACACACTGCTCAGCGATGGGGAGGGGGGGGGGATTTTTGAGGAACTCTTCGAGTCCGATGGTCATTTGAAACTGGAACCAAAACAAAACGCACTCCCAAAGGTAGAGAATCGGGTTTTGTATTCGGCCTTTTAACCGCTAATGCAGAGCCAGATATCGGTTTGGAGCCAAAACACGGTCCGAACATTAGAGCGAGTTTGACTTCGGAAAAAGAGGTTGTGGGCAAAATGCCTGGAGCTGCAGCGTTTTCAAGTCTCCAGTTTCAAGAATACAATGACAAAAAAAAAACAAAAAAAAGAGGGGGGGTCCATCTTCCCATATCCATTTGCGTTACTTTGAAGGCTACACAAAAAGCAGCATATTGACTCTGGATGTATCCCAATACCTTTCATCACCCCCCTCGCCTTTGTTCGTCTCTCCTTCCCTTCATGAATCATCCCTGATTTAAAAGGAGCTGATCAAAAAAAAAAAAAAAAAAAGGTGAGACAGGGTGATAAGTTGAAATTTAACAAGGAGGGCGGCGGGTGGCTTAATTGTCAGTTTCCACCTCCTGACTTTAATACAATCTATCGTAACATAATATTTATCTTGATAATGCCAAGGAAGCGTGCTCGCCTCCTCCATGACACCAAACTTTCATTACTACATTCAGTTTGATTAAATCGTGCCGTGACGTCTCTTTCCCTTCCCACTTTTACATTCCCCGCCTCCTCATCGGTTTGCATGCAGGCAGAGTTGGACTTGGCTTATGAATCCAGTATTAAATAAAAAAAACCTCTTCAGATTTATGATAAACTAACACTCAAACATCTGCAATCACCTTCTGTGAGTGTTCACGACCTGAAGATGAGATGAGAACACACGAAACACCGACTAAAATCAACATGTAGCTTATTTAATGCTTCAACTTGCTCAGTCGAAGTCGAATACAGAACGATTAAACTGATAATACGAAAAGTTAAACTGAGATTATCCTGACGTGACGCAGTCAGAGACGAGTGTCCACTTTAAAAATCGCACAATCCACTCACAGTTGCAATCCGTCTTTGGCCGAGTACAGACACTTTCAAAGCTTAATTTTAGCCGTTTGGGAATTAATCAATGAAAACAGCTGACATAATCTGCCTCGCACCTCAGCACTTTCTTCGATAACCGTAGAGGAAAACGTTAATTTTGCCATCCGGTCGAATGTTTCCGATGTTATTTTGGGGCTGATAAAAGGTTTACCCGAGGCGAAAACCTGCGTTTAAATCAGATATTTCCACAAACTTCCTACTATGCTGCAATGTAGGCTAAGTCTGGAGCTCAGGTAATGCCTGCAGCCATCACAGTCTATGGAAACGTTATATTCAAATGTTAAATTTACCCCCCTCTGGGCCGGCATTATCTCTTCCCGGCCAGACAGCTGACACCTGTGGGGTCACAAACATTCCCTTTGAAGATACGACCGGCTGCTGGATAACAAGTAAAAAAAAAAAAGATTTCCCTCTGAGTTTTTTTTTTTTACGTACTAACCAGTGAGAGAGACATAAATGTTTTCTGCTCGTGGAAAAGAAGGAGGAGAGATCAAATGTTTAATACGAGATTCATTACCGTCGTTGAATCTGGATGATTTTGCATAGCCAGAAACAAAATCACCAAATTCTGTCACCTGAAATCAAAATTTGATAGATTTCATGATTGAGTCACAGAATTTGGTGCGATCGTCGTTACTCAACCCTCCTTGTGGATTTTCAAGAGTGAAGACACGTCACACGGGCAGATCTTTAAAAAACATAAATAGGATTTTAGATAATTATAGTGATACAGTCCTTATATGTAACCACGTCATGTCATGGGGAGGAGACAAGAACAAGGGGGAAGAAAGTGGTAAAGGAAAGAGCAGAGTGGTGAAGCGATTATTGGCTTGGATCACGATCGACCTCCAACACACCAAAAAAAAAAGACAAAAAATAAAAATTGGTCATGGAATTAGTCATTCACAAAACTCATCAGGCATCCTCGCTCAGTCAGTCAGGCAGGCAGGCACACTATTTACAAAGGCATACACATACGCCAATCAAAGGCATACTGTACATACTATTTACACACACGGACACACGCTCATCCACGCGCACACACACACGAGTAGTCAGAGAAATTATGGTAGTATAACGCAGACGTAATATCTGGCAATAATTATGTTGACTATGATCCCAGTACGTAGAGGCACTGCTACCTCCTGATCTTCACGGTAAAAACCAAAAAAAACAAAACAACAAAATGCAGACACACTATAATGAACTACTGGTCACCGACGCCGTGCGCGCCTCTGAGAGCGGGTGGGTTGTTTTGAGAACGCAGCTTTGTGGTCAGAAAATAAAAGAAGAAGAAGAAGAAGAAAGAGAAGGAGAAACTGAAAATGCCACCCACTACATTAAGGCTCACATTGCCATGGTGACCGGTAGTTCCACAACTCCCATCTCGAGCATTTGTCTGAGTTAAGGCCACCAAAGCCCTCACCGCTCACACAGCACGGTTCCTGGCAACAAACCTGCAGCAGACTCACTCCTCGCTCTTCCCTGCCTGCCTTTGATTTCTTCACACCTATGCGAGATTTTCGGCTCCGTAATTGGCTGTTATTCTCTGCAGGACGTGAGAAATAAAACTTGTTAAGTGACAGGAGTATTGGGAACTTTAAAAGAGCAACAAACCACTCCCCCCAACCCGACCCGACCCGACCCGACGCAACTCAACAAGACGCAAAGGCTTCAGTAATGGCTATGGTCCATTGTACGTCCGTCTGATCTGTTAGCTTCGACGTATAAAACCGATAAAAATAAAGAAATAAAGGAATCACTTTTCTTTAGGCAGCAATATTGGTCTCAGTGTTATTACAATTCTGCTTTTAAAAAAGCACAAACACAAAGAAAATACAAATGAAAATCGTCCTAAAATGAGAGTCACTATTTCATGACCGAAGCGTGTTCATGTGGTGAAATGGCTGATTTTGTTCTGTTTGTTTTTTTGTTTTTTTTTTAAGCAGAAAGCTTTATTACACAACTCAGTCCAACTTTTCTTTGCTTTGTTCTCCCACCATCTCGTAGCGTTCTCCAAGTCCCTTTTGTTTTGTTTTTTTTTTGTTTGTTTTGTTTTTTTAAAAGTGGAGCATCCAGGAAGAAGACTGGTCCTTTTATTTTTTTTTCCATTTTTCCTAGCAAAAGATTAGTGGGAATTCACAGACTTAACTTTATTTTCTCATGCTCCATATTAGGCCACAGAGAACGAAAGGAATACAGGAGGAGGAGGAGGAGGAGGAGGAGGTGGAGAGATGGATGAGATACTCGGTTGTCAGCAACTCTTGAAGCTCTCTCTCTCTCTCTCGCTCTCCTCTGCTCAGTCAGTAATGATGATAAGAGAGACAGAGACACTCAGAGGTGCGGGGGGAAAAGGCAAGCGGGCGCTAATAACAACCGGGCGAACCTCAGTAATGTGAAGCTGATGCAATCGACCGTGCCCGGGTCTCCATAGCAACCACTTGGACTCTTGTTCCCGTGGCCCAAACTCTCCGGTAAAGTCTGTTTGTCAGTTATTTGGGTCTTTTAATGCAGGCGCCACTCTTTGTGTATGTCTGTGTGTGTGTTTGTGTGTGTATATATGTGTGTGTGTGTGTGTGTGTGTGTGTGTGTGTGTGTTTCACATTACATATGCATGTCTGTGTGTTTGTTCTCATTCTGCTGCTACCAGCGGTTGATAATCTGGTTCATGTAGTCCTCGGTGGGGAGCCTGCTGCCCGCCTCCTCCGTTCTGCCTCCCTCCTCGCCCTCCTCCCGCTCCTCCCTCTCCCCTTCGACGTCCTCCAGTGTCGACACCGAGCTCTGCCGGCTGTGGGAGGGCCACAGGTTGACGCCGAGGCCCAGGCCCTGGTGGCTCTGCTGCATGTGGTTCTTGATGCGCTGCTGCCGCCTCTCCTGCTGCCTGGTGTACTGGTAGCGCTGCTGGAACAGGTCCCTGGCGTAGTCGTAAAGCTCCATGTCGAGCTCGTTCAGCTCCTCTATACGCTGGACCTGAAGAGGAGGGAGGAAAGAAGGTCAGAAAGCAAAGTTGGAGCTGTTTGTGACCAGCATCTACTGAGCTAAACTCAGGAAACGATGATGGATTACAAAATAATGGCGGCCTTTGAGACTAAATGTTCCTGTGTTGTTCTTTGCTTTAATTCTGGCCTAACTGATGTTTGAGTGGATGAAACAGATAAATGAAAAAAGGCAGACATGCCGAGGTGGAAATGGAGAAATCAAAGCATAGGAGCGAAAGCATTTTAATCAACCTTAACTTGAGAAATGACTTCTGTCCCTGCTGATGTCTCGGAGAGCCCTGCTGACCTTGTAAAAGAGCACTTACTCTCTCCCCAAAAACACCACCACCAAGGTGTTCATGTAACCAGCAAAATGCAGCTTTGCAACAGTGATGATTTAGGTCTGTTACGAATGGCCTATTTTTGTCCTTGGTTAACTTTTAGCTCGTTTCTCAGGAGAGTTTTGAGACCAATTATTGACATTCAGCGCTGTCAACTTCGCCCCAATAGCTCCTGAACCATTACAGGGCGCTCAGACCGTAAACCGACCTCTATTACAACATCGCCGTGGGGGTTTGCTAGTGGGGATGTTTTTATTCAGTTACCAGTGAGACAGTAATGAATAAGAAATAATGAAATTAGATCCAAAACGTCCAGTTTGAGTAACAGATTCATGAGTTTAAAGGTTGGCTCGAGAAAGTTTTCATGACAGCAAGTAATAATCTGAATTTTTGCAACAACGATTGAGCCAAGTGCACCTTTTTTTTTTTTTTTTACCCAGACAACCCTCCTAGAACCCGCTGGACTGTCCTCATTGAAGTGAATGGCTTCAGACAGTACTACCCTTAGAGCAGGGACTTTTTGGCACTTGGATCGACGTTACGTGGACTAAATTGAGTTTGATTTCTTTCTCAAAACACAGGTGAAGATGGTGAAGTTGTCTTGGAAAGCTCAAATACAGGACATTAGTTAACTTTTAGCGCGTTTCTCTGGAGGGTTTTGAGACCAATTATTGACGTTCAACGCTGTCAACTTCACCCCAATAGTTCCTGAACCATTACGGGGGCGCTCACACTGTAAACAGGTCTGCGCTGGTGGGGACGGGTTGCTTCGGAAACCAGTGAGACAGTAACGGATAAGAAATAATGAAATTACATCCACAGCGTCCAGTTTGAGTAACAGATTCATGAGTAATAATCTGAAGTTTTGGAACAAAGGTTGAGCCAAGTGCACCCTCGCTGGACTGGCCTCATTTAAATGAACGAGTGCTGAAGTGGATCTGAACACGGCTTTAGACTGTACTACCCTCGGAGCAGGGACTTTTTGGCACCTGGATCTACTGTACGCGGACTAAATTTAGTCTGGTTTCTTTCTCAAAACACAGGTGACGACGGTGAAGTCGCCCGCGGTGGAAACGCCCTAATACAGAACATTTTGTACAAAAGCTTCACAGGACTTCTAGATGGAGAGTGGGGGAAACAGTGTGTCGGCAATATGCGGAGCATGATAACAGAAATGTGTTTGATGTTTGGTTGTGCGGTGCAGCTGGCTGTACTGGCGTGTGTCATCTGCTGCGAGTGAATTCAACTCGGAAATGGGGGCGGAAATGTGTTTAATTAAGAGAATCCCTTTGAAATCTGCGATGGAGTGCCGGATTTCATTTGTGGGCAATGTGTGCGAGGAACAGAGGGAAGCGACGTGCCGCATTAATGTTGGAAAATTAGAGATGTTTGATCGGCAGCGCGGGGGGACACCGGCACAAAGCAAGGGGAAAGGCGGCGCTGAGCTGAAGTCGTCAACACAAAGAGCTCGCATATCTGAGAACAGCCGTGCTATAATTTAGAAACCAGTTTCAGTCAATAATGACTCACTGGGATCTAAGTGGGCTTTCAGCGGCTTTGCAGGAGAGAGTGAAGTAAATGTTCACCTGCTGATGTAATTATCTACCTTCTAATAAATAACCGAGTAATGACACACTTTTACACGGTGCTAGAAAGCTAATTTTAAAAACTGAATTTGTGATTTGTGACTTGTTCAAACTTTCAACACGTGATATTCTCTCTTTTTTTTTTTTTTGGTGATATTAACCGTGGGCCCACCTCACCTTTCCACAGCCTCTGTCAACAGGACGTATTTTATTTTCTATCTTTCCAACTGGTTTTGATGTATAAATCACCGGGCTGCTGTGTACTGGAGGATGTATATATTTATTTATTTATTTTTGCTGGGAAAATTGAGCCTAAGAACTCCGACATTGGACCAATCAAAGTGTGAAGAGCATGTTTGAAGCGGCTGTTTTTTAAACTGCGACAGTCATCCCAACTCATTTCACAGCGATGCGAGAGCACGGTGTTTACTCTCTGTTTCTCATTTTCTACTTCTTCTTCCCTCCGATTATTCTGCACTTCTTTTTTGAAATGTTTGTTTTATTTCCCATCAGTAAATGAAAGCAGCTGCCGTGTTTATTTTAGAGACAGAGAGAGAGATGTCAGTCATAACAGAACTAATCTGAGAAAATGAGACAATTTTCCTCTTCAAAAAAATACATATGTACTGGAAACATACAATAGATTGCATTATTTGCATTAACTATTATTGTAAGTGCACTTTTCCAGAGGGTGGAAGAAGTACTCAGATACTTTTCTTCAGTAAAAGTAGCAATACAACAAAGTAAAACAGTTAAAATCCTACATACATCAAACTACAGTGTACAGTATTATAAGGAAAATACCCCCTATTATTTTACATGACAGCTGGCTAGGTGACGGCTCGCTGCTCTCTGCTGCCAGGATATTAACTCCGACAAACAAACATGATCACAAACATGATCACATCAAGCCTGTGCTTCCTCATACTGGCTACAGAGTTCATAGAGTTGATTTTATTGATTACTTATAAAACCCTGAGAGGTCTCGCCCTGAGTTATTTAGCTGCCCTCTCGCTCTCTGAGATCTGCAGGTGCGTCATTGCTGGTCGTTCGTCAGTCCAGATTTAAACACAAAGGTGGCAGAGCCTTCACAATCAGAGCTCAAAGACCGTGGACTGACCCAAAGAGGAGATCACGGCTGCTCGTAAGATCTCGTTATGTGAAAGGATTTAAAGTATGAAGTGACATAAAATGGACAAACATCAGATGAGTACGTATGTGCAGTATTTACTTAGTTACCCTCCTGAGTTTCCTTTACTTCATTTCTAATGTGTTGCACGTCTGCCTACAGAAAAGGAGACTGAACAGCAGCGCTCACCGTAGCGTTGTCCAAGTCCACCCCTGCAGCTCGGGTGCTGTTGTACTGCATGAAGGGCCTGATGAAGCGCAACCTGAAGGTCCGTTCGAACAGGAACTGGGTTTTCCTCTGGTACTCCGTCAGACCGAAGAAGGCCATGTCTCGTAGGTTCTTCTTGGCCGACTCCAGGAGAAGCTGGGCCCTCTTCTTCTCTGGAACCGTGGACATGTTGTAGCAGCCGACAAGGCTCAGGTCCGCTAACATACGAACCTACGGACAGAGGAACAGGACGTGAAGAAGGATCTTTGCGTGAATGACAGAGTTAAAGAATCCACATTTGAATTAAAAAGCAGAGTATTGTCAATGCATGTTGCTTCACTTCTTACAATGAGTTTTTCTGTTTTCTTTCTGTTTTTATCATCATTACTTCATTTAATCATCAACCATCTTCATTAAAGTTTCTGCCACGTCGCCATGTGCTTGCTCATGGTGGGAACTGTATAATGAATAACTATTCATGAGATCTGACGGCATATAAATGAAACTGAATTGAATGATCAAATATAAAAACATTTTGGTTCTCCTTTCTTCTTAAATCTATAACTATATTAATTTATCATATTTTATGCAAAGAGAATTTAAACAGAAGACGTAAACATCTTCATCACTTTGAGTTAATTAAAATGATTAATCACGTCATTAAAAAAGGAAAAACAGTCAACTGCAGTCAGTCAGACAGTGAACAGATGAAGTGACAATGTTCCTAACATCATGCATTCTGTATGTTATGTAACTCCCTTTTGACATCTCGGCGTCATTAACCGCTTTCCTTTTAAATTTCTTGATCGGCCATTTTACTTAATAAACGAAAGTAGTTTCAATTCTGGTGGATTTGTTCCAAAATGAGAGATCACTTCATCACTGAGTGCACTCTGGAGCTGTTGTGCTACAGTACAGGAACAGCCTCTGCATACTGATTTGGATTCACAAGAGTACACTGTGTGCACCTCAGACTGCTGGTCCACTAGGATGCCTTAAAAGTCTGTAAGTGTGTGTGTGTGTGTCACATTCATAAGTTATTGGACCCTGAGTAATAACAGCCTCAGGCTCAGATGAGATAAGCTGGCCAACACGTTTAGGTGGGAGACTGAGATAGCATGAGAAAAAGAAGCTGTGAATCTGAGGTGTTTTTTGGCCAGCAGGCGAACTCCTAACTGTGTATATGTGTGTGTGTGTGTGTGTGTGTGTGTGTGTGTGAGTGTGTATACTTCACATGTGTACAACTCATTTTACACCTTTTACATATTTTGGAATGAAAGAAATCCAAAAAAAAGTATTTTAAATCTTTCTTTTTGTATCAAAATCAATATTCAATCGATCTTAAGAACTTAAATAAACGATCTGCATTACGAGTGTTTTGAATACCTTTTTTTAAGAAATCAGTGTATTTGGTTTCTTGGTGTGTAAATGTACCAAACATTTCATTTTTTTCTCTGCAGAGACGTATCGGTATTTTCCAGTCGGCTTGGATTTATGACGCTGGAAGTCCGGCCGGGTGCAGAGATGCAGGTTAGCTCGGTAGCCGTGATAAATGGCGGCATCGGGACTGAAATCAGCTGCTCTTTTTGAGAGTTTGCAGTAAAACAGAAGCCAATGAACAGCTGAGGATGTGTGAGCACCTTCCCTCTCTCTGCTTCAGTTCAGAGGACTGTAACCACAATGTGACAACCCTGCAACATATTCCATTTTTAGCTCGTGGTGTGCAGTTTTTATTGCTCTGCCTTCTTACTGGTGTGGTTGCATTGCACTTTATCGCGCTGAAAGCTTTATTTCCTCTCTGTCCCCGTTACCTGTCTGTTGTTGGCCAGGTTGTAGGGACAGTCCATGAACTGCTGCAGGGTGCACCCGGACCAGTCGGAGCCCTCGTAGCAGGAGGGCAGCTCCTCGGGCGTCGGGGTTCGTCCGTCGCACATGTGGAGGGAGGTTTTCCACGTGGCTCCTCGCTGCACGTGCCGCCACTCGCTGAGGTATCGAGACACCGGGTCCCTCAGCAGAGTGATGTAGTAGAACTTCCTGTTGGGCGGAGAAAGAAGCGGAGATTAGTGTCGGGCGAAGGCTTGATTAATTAACAAATTAAGGAAGTGGAAATGAAACCAGCAGCAACACACACAACATGCGGGTTCAGCTCTTAATTGCTCAAAAGGTGCGATGAACACAACATCACTGCATCACGTGAAATCCCTCAGCTGCCCATGTGGTGGCACTGTTTACAATGCTTTACTGCAGCAGCTCATTCTCCATCCACAAAACTCAGCAGGATGGAGGCTACAGACGGAGGTTGTCATCCTTAATGCCGTATTATTTGCATTTACTAGAAGCCGCCGCGTGATGCACAAAAGAAAACCGCCGCTGCACGCAGGAAGTCAAACTACAAATGAGCGGGGAGGAAGGAGGCGAGGGGGGGGGGGAAGAAAAAGTTGATTTGTCAGGCGAGAGGATCAGGTCAGTGTTCAGGCCACGCCGAGCAGGAAAAGAAACTGCTGGCACAAGCACATCTCACTCTGCAATACACATCTCCATGGCGCAGACATCCTTATGTCTGAGACTCTCAACACACACACACCGAACATCCTTCCTCTCCCTTCACACACTCCAGCCTGCCTCCGAGAGATGACTCACCCCGAATCTGAGATATGGACGGGACCGTTTCTGTGGTGTGTAACATAATGGTGCATAGCACAGTTCAATGTCTCTCCAGAGGGGGACACTCCCACCAGAGCGGAGACCTTTCCAGGCCTTCACACTCCAGCTAATTACTGCAGTCTAATCAATCAACACATCCTCATTAGCCACACACACACACATTGAATTTGTGTGTGTTTATGTGTGGCTATGCGCCTGCAGTGTGTCTGGAAGTGATGGTATGGATTTGTCTGGGCAACAGACACACGCCGCCGGTCGAAAACAGGCACAGGCGCACACGCCGCTCTCCTCTCCCGGTGCTTGCATCACGTCCGAGGAATGTTTGCAGAGAGGGAATTTTGTGTGCTGACAGGACTCCATGAAAAAAATCACCCCGGTCACACATACACACTGCTTCCATCACTAAGTCTTTGCCCTCACACTACAAAGCTGGCCCCAAGCGCCAGAGGAGGTTTTTTTTTTTTTTTTGCCGGGTGGATACAAAGCCCCAAGTGTCACACAAACAGTGGCAGTGTCCGGATATTAAAAAGAAGTGACTAAAACCCCCCGAAATCCAAGAAATCCAGAGTCAGCGGGGGAGATCCCCGTCGACACAACAGCTAAACCCTAAATCTAGCAACAGCTGAGAGAGGCGGGCACACAATAAAACAACCAAACTCTAAATCCAGCAGCGTCAAGGAGATCCTGGACAATAAAACAAACCAACCCACCCCCTTCCAAATAACGAATTTCATCTGGGAGATCCTGCGCAACAAAACAACCACACCCTTGAATGTAGCTGCAGCACGGAAACAAATCAAACAAATCTAGAAGCAGCGGGGGGATCGTGGACAATGAGACGACTAAACCCTTCAAATCCACTGGCAGCTGGGAGATCCCAGGCAACGAACCAAACAAACCCTCAATCCTGGGGACAGCGGAGGAGGATCATGGCCATAGAAACAAGTATCTAAACTCTAAATCCCATCAACCCTGAACCTGAAAACTCTCATCCCCTGATGTAATCAAAAGCAGGAGAGGAGAGGAAAGGAGAGGAGAGAAGGGAGGCACAGTCAAACTGGAGCCTGCAGGAGACCGGGGGTACATTATGGAGATTCCTATGATGACATTATCAAGATTCCTAACACTCCCCAGAGTGCAGTGTGTGTTTGTGTGCAAGAGACTGCTCTGTGTGTGTGTGTGTGTGTGTGTGAGTGTGTGCAGACAACGCCTATTAAATCAGTGATGACATTTTCCCCCTTTTGGCTCCTATTCTACTGAAGAAACACGGTACTGTTTGGCCCTCGCAACAGAGAGACGGGGAGGAAGAGGGAGAGGGTGAAAAACAGAGAGGGAGAAAGAAAGAGGGAGAGAGGGAGAGAGAGAGAGAGAGAGAGAGAGAGAGAGGAGGGGGCGGAAGAGAATTTCAATTAGTTTTCTAATACTGTGAAAGCAGTGAGGGCCCCGAGCCCAAGTGATTTATCAAAGTTATGGCTCCTGCTATAATGAAGGCTCAGGCATATTACCAGGCAAAATAAATAAATAACATACACATAAACACACACCCACACACACACACGGGTATACATGCAAACCCAAATAAATGATCTTAAACGGCATGCCTGCCTTTTCGTGTCTGCTGGGTCAGGCAGACTGCAAAACTGGTGCCGTGGAGACTTTCTCGCCTTAAAGCCTAATGATGTCTGGCCGTGTACTCAGAATCCCTTGGTAATGATGTTTCAACACACACACCAGCAAAGTCCACTGCCTTTAACACACTTCCACACACACACCTTGCCTCTGAGGCGACATCTCTCTCACACACACACACACACACACACACACAGGTGCATTAGTTGAGGCTCGATATGTGCGCTTGTCAAATTAGCATCAAAGCTAATACGCGGCGTTGAATCTCACATCGTCCTCGAGGCCGAGCGGGCGGGAATTTGCAGTCTGAGAGCAGCGGCAGCTCTTTCAGACTTTTTCAGACAGAGTTTACGTGTGATACATTTTTCACAAATTTCTCCCCTCCTTTTTTTTTTTTTTTTTTTATCTGCAACAAATGGAAGAACACCCTAACACCCTCGCGAAAAACACTTAAAACAACATTTATCAGGTGTCAAACATGTCCGCTAATAGTCTAGATTTATCCTGTGTGTGTGTGTGTGTGTGTGTGCCTGATAAAAAAGTGTTTGGCAGGGAGAGGTGTGATGAAGCTGTTGTCTGGACCACTGTGGGATTTGTCGGACTGAACAAGGACGTTTTTGTCTTTTATCTCTCACTTTATCTTCCTGTGTTTTTGTTTTTGTGATCATCGCTGCCACTGAATGCAAAACTGAGGCTGTAAGCGCAGGAGGAAGTGTACGAGCTGACGAAAAGCAAAAGAAAACAAAGAAAAACACACTATGCCATCATTCATCCTCTGTTTCTGTCGCGTCTGTGTGTTCTGTGTGTTCACGTGCTTTAAATGAGTGGTAATGAGACAACTCGTGAGGCTTATCCACCTTGCGAAGAATTCAATTACCGAGAGGAAACACTTGGCGAGTAATTCTTCACCATTTTAGATGAGAATAGTCGGAGATAGCGGATAAACATCGGCAGCTGTGACCCACAAACGACCAGTTTTTGGCCTCGAAAAAAGCCATACTGGTTTGTGATTTGAGTGCACAAGCGAGTCAACGCGAGTACATGTGAGCTTATCAAGAGGAAACACACAGGGCCTGGACCTGTTATGGTCTCTGAGAGCTCGCAGGGAAAATGAGCCCTTTGCCTGTTTCCTGTGGGTCACAAATCACCTCTTCTGCAACCTCCACCTTCCCTCTTTAACCTCTCTTCCCCTTCTGTTTAAATCTTTCTGTCGCTCGCCCATCTCTTATTCTCGTCCTCGTAGGTGTGTCTCCGCCTGATTACAAAGTGCTCTCCTTTTCTAGGAGTCGGTTTTTGTCGAGAATCTCAGACCACGGCGTCTTGAGTAATGGCCTTGGAGGGGTCCGCCGCAAATTGAGGAATGGTGAGGTTTAAATGGTTTTTTGCTGGACCGGTTTAGTTTTGGTTCAGCGTTGTTAAAAAGGTTAGAAAACCTTGGAGAATGATTCATTAAGGTTAAGGCTACAATTTTACACGCTTGGGTTCCCATTTTTAGTTAAAAGTTTCACACAAATTAAGGGGAGCTTTTCTTTATATGACAGGGGAGCAACAACAGGAGCGTAAGAAATACTGTTGCTGGTTTGTGGTCTTTTTTTTTTTCCCCAAGAGAGTGTGAAACAGTGTAGAAGCTTTGTTTAAATAGACGGTTAAAGGCTTCTACGTATGAGCACACAGGCACAGGAGCACGGTGACGCCAACAGCATCGCGCCGTGTAAAGCAGCCATGATTTATTAATAGTTCGCGGATGTTTGTTGAAACCAGATCCACTCAACAACACGGCTCTTTCCCACCTCTAAAAATGGACCTGAACAGCTTAAGAGTGAACAAAATATATATATGTGTATATAAATATCACGCCAAAGAAGTTTTTTACTCATAACAGTTAAAGTAGAAAACACACAGATGCACAGAGATAGCACAGCGCATGTCTGTGTGTGTGTTTGGTTTATTAAATCGCGCCCTTGATCTGCCGACAATCCATCAAACGTCTCATCTCGCCAGATTTCTGACATGGTCCGTGTTTTGGTATCTGGGTCTGGTATCAAGGACCAGTTCTCCTGTAAGATGAGAGGATTTGTTAAGACTTTCATTTCCACGTATTGATTCTAAGACGCCGGGTGACTTGTGTGTATTGATGTTTGTTCATTTAGTGCATCTCGAACGTGGCGAGTCTTCCGTCTGTGTGAACAGGTTTAGCCCGCTGTGTCACCTTTCCAAAATGGTTTAGCTAGATGTATTTTTATTTTAAAATTTAACTGCGTTTTTAAACCAAATATGACAAATAAAAGCTTCTTAAATGTGATAATTTGATGTTTTTCTCTGTTTCATATCATAATAAACTGAGTTTTTGACTGTTAAATCGCAGTTAATCACATAATTTTGGGATTTTTCACCATTTAAACACAAATCATGAGCCGGGAGGTTAAACAATTAAACAAAAACCTAATTAGTGTATTAATAAATTATGAAAATAATCAGTTATTAAGCCCAGCGATGAACTCCAGCCTCAACGTGACCCTCATAAGGACAATCGGTTACAGATAATGGATGGATGGATCAGTTATTAATAATAAGTAATAAATCAATTGGTTGCAACTGAACATCAGTGTATTTAGTGATATTGATGGATATGAAATTGATATCTTAGATCAGTGTTTCTCAACCTTTTTATTTCCTCGTGTCGCTTCAGAAAATATTCATCTCTCGGAGTATCACCATCACGGCAGACGTTAAAATACAGCAGCTACAGACGTAGGAGGCAGGTTTATTCACAATAAGAAGATTATCCCCCGATTCGCATTTCTCTTCCTAATATTTCAGAATTAATATTTCACATTTTAGCTCATGACTAATCATGAGACCGCAGAGCAGCCTGATGTTGAAACAAAAGGCAAAACTTATCTTTAAATTACATTCCTGCAATCTCACAGTTCAAGAATTCTGATTCAAAACAAAGTATTTTGATACTATTTAATTAATTTCTTTAATTAAAAAATATATATTTCACAGATTCCTCTGCGTACCAACCAAAGGGAGCTCGTGTACCACCCACAGTTTGAGAACCAGTGTGTTAAGAGTCAGGTGAAATATATATAACCTGATACACGTGATGTCGTAACGCTGCGGCTCTACTCAACAAATCTTTGAAAGCTTTTATTCAGCATTCAGACACGTTTTAATTGATATTTCTTATGGACTCCTGAGAACAAAACGTGGACCGGCGGCACTTTCATCTGCATTGTTTCATCTGCACATTCTGTGTTTAACACAATGGAGGACTGAAGCTATTCACCGCACACAGGAAGCAGTGAAAAGTGCTGTATATGTCTGCAGGAGAGGAAGCACTTACTGCAGGCCGGCTACCTCGCTTCCAGGCCTCTAAATAGTCGTCCACATCTTTGATTTGCTCAGCGAGAGTGTTTCTTTAACCATCAGGAGAAAAGGTCGACCAGTCGGATAATGAAGGGGGAACAGGTTTGTCTATTATCTGACTGTATTCGTGATGAACAGCTGAAAAGGAGTAAAAATAATACAGCTGTGGGAGTCCAGTTATAGAAATAATAACTAAAACTAAAATCTACTATTTCTTTAATCATGGCGGGGCAGATATGCCACTCACTTCAGGGCAAAAGAAAAGAGCGCAAGCTCTTCACCTCGCCTGACAAGAAATCTGCTAATATAAACACAAAGTCAGCTTGGCAAGGAGCCGCTGTGTTTCTGAAGCTTTGCAAAAAGATTATTTTATTGACGATTTTCTTTTGAAACCAAAATTTCACCAGAATCGACGAGGAGATTTAGCAACATCTATCCATGACCCAAAGTTTTCCGTATACGCCATCTGTGTGTGTTTCTGTGTGGGTGGCTTAACTTCCAAGGGAAAGCCCTCGAAGCCCTGGCCTGTGTGCCTCCACTCAGTCCGGAGGAATGTGTTGGCTGTAAATGCAGATGATTATCAACCATTTCAGAGAGAGAGAGGGTGTGTGTGTGTGTGTGTGTGTGTGTGTGTGTGTGTGTGTGTTCTTAGAAAAGGAGAGAGTGAGGAGCGACATGTCAGGACTTGAATCTCAATAGACCTTCACTGAGTCCTTCCTGTTCCCTTTCTGCTGAAATACAAGTCATCACTTCGACACTTCATTGAGCGTGCACACATTCACCCACACCCAAACACACCCACACACACACACACACACACACACACACACACGATGCCCTCTGGACGTTCCCAGACAACTACTTTTGCCGCTGGAAATTTAAATGTAAAATAGTCGAATAGTCCAAAAGTAAGAAAACGCTCAGAAAAATGTGGCAAAATTCAAAGATGCTGTAAAGACACAAACCGCGCGCGCGCACACACACACACACACACACACACACACACACAGCCAGGCTTTTAAAGTTACTCTGATAAGTTACATACTGCGGTGTATCCTCTTACACGCATTTGACGCGGGGCCAGTTTGTTACATTATCTGCTTTGAAATGTCAGAAAAACGAAACTGGAAACGCGGACAACGCCAAAAATGATTATGAAGGAGATGAAGATGCTGCTCTCAGACTGCTGCTTCATCTGTGTGATGTTAACCACAACACGTAGGTGGCAAAGCTCCCGGAGGAAGCTCACTTCAGCCGTTTGTATCCGTGATTTCATTCTTTCGGCCACTACCCAAAGCTCATGACCACAGGTGAGGGTTGGACTGGAAAATCGAGAGGCTTGCCTGCCCGGTACACCAGTTGCATTTTCTTTTTAACACAGATTCTACCATAACGTTACTCTTTCCCCTGGATAGCACCATCTCAGACAGATCTGTGGTGAAATCAGTCCCCAAAGCAGGCCGCGGTGACGAAATGTCACAACTAACGACTTCTAAAGTGGGACAGAGTAACATCTACAACAACCAGGGTGGGCGTTAGTGAGGGGAAGGAGGTGCCGCTTGCTGGGTGGCTGCAAATATCTCAGATGCAACAGTTAACGGGTGTTTAACTGACTAGTATTTCTAATATCAACAACCAAGAGTAGCAACATTTAATCAGGTACTCGCCCAATTGTCCTACTCAGCCCTTAAGCATCGGCACAGAGATAAGTCAGTCTCCTGCAGACAGACTCGGTTGCCATCCGACAGACTTCAGGCTACAGACATCTTAAAATGCCTCCCGTCTACATCTGAATCCCTCTGCAGCTCCAAATCAACGGTGACCTCTCAAAACTAAACCTCACCCTTCGCCCTCCCTCCTACTCCTGTTCTCCTCTCCTCTGCTAACCGTTCGTCATCTCATCCCGTGTGTCCTGGGTGTCTCCTGCCCAATAATGACGCATCGAGACAGACAGAAATAGACCCTCCGGTTCAGACAAGCTCTCCAGGCGTCTTTCTCTGCCTGCCCTGGCTCACTCTTCCTCCCAGCGCTGCTCTGTTTCTCTCTCTCTCACTCTCTCTCTCTTTGTTAGTCGATCAATAACAGCCTCGGGACTCAGACAGCCTGCCTCGGTAGTTTGGACTTTAAACACAGAAGACCTGCAAGACATGAAGTGAAAAAAAAGAGAAAGAAGTAGAAGAGCAGGGGAGAATGAGAGGATACTGTGGCGACGGTGTTGGAAAGAGGGGACACGGAGGGGGCAGGTTGCGGTTCAACATGAGGACACTTGTGGAAATTCTTTGTTCTCTCTCTGTGCACAGAGATATCAGCCAAGAAGTTATGGTTTCTGAATATTTTCCATCGCAACTGTCCACATTTTTCTATATATCATAACATCCTGACTCAGACTTGCAGACTTCTGGACGCAATTTGATACACTGTGCGCTGATGTGGCTGAGCGCAGGGGACAAGGAGGCCAAGTCTAGTCTTCATAATGAAAGAAAAATCACATAGAGTAACAACGAGAGCCGCAACTAATGATTACAGTCGCAACAGATGAATCCATCACATGTAAATGCTCATCAAAAGCTAAAGGTGACATCGTCAGACTAAAAGATGTTTAATATATGCGACAGAAATGACAGAAAAACAGCAAATCATCACTTTTTAAGACACGAGCCTGGAAATGTTTGGCATGAACTGATGACTAATGCTGTTAATAAATCTAAATAGTCGTTTCAGCTCTAATCAAAATGCGCTGACAGAAAATGATTCAACACTTTTGATGACTGAGAAACAGCTGAAAACATTTTAAAACATTTTCTGGTTCAAGGTTCTCAAATGTTAACTTAAACTTGCTGCTTTTGCCCCCCCCCCCCTGTAAATTAGATGTTTGAGGTTTTTGGACAAAAGAGGGAACTTGAAACACGAACATGTTGGGCTCATTTTTTACTTTTCAACATTTTATTGAAGAATGATGGACTGATTAAGTGACACAGAAACATTTTTACATGTGAATTGGGGGTGTTAACTGGTGTATCCGTTACGGAAGAGTACAGTCGCCCCAGATGTTAAAAAAAAAAAAAAGGATGGAGCTGACTGCGTCATACGAACACATGCTGGCTTGAATCAACAATAAAGGGGGAAACTTTAAGAGGGCATGGGACTGTGTTTTTGTATATAGGACCTCTGGGACACTTTCTGGCGTTGAACGTTTATTTTGTTTGTTTCAAAGATGTTAATTTATCACAGGCCTCTGTTTATATTGTGGTTGGGTGGATATACTATCTAGTTTAAGTTTGATTTGTTTATGTGTGTATGTAGAGTGAAAAAAAACTGTCCGTGTCTGTGAAGTTAAGTACTAAAAACTGCAGTTCCTCGAACGTCCACTTGAGGCTGGCTACAGAACGAGTCAGTCTCCATAAGTCCCCATGTTAAAATGTCCAACTTCACAGCAGAAATTAACAACTTTACAGCCTGGTACAAAAAACAGTTTTGGTCTCTATAGCTACTTTCCCTGTTCATGACAACTGTACTGAGGGTGAATTTTTATAGAACGCACCTGTTCAAATTATATTAAGGCTTAAAGTTATGCACAATTAACAGCGTGGTGGCTTTGATTGACAGGTAGGTGCCGTTACAGATGGCTTGTTAGAGCTCTCAGGCTTCATTCAGCCAACATCTTAAGTCTGCAGACGATTTTTAGATTAGCAAGGAGGCGGAAGAGGCAGGACTGCCAACATGGCGGCGACCAGAGCCACCACACGCTGAGCTTCAAAGCGGCTCTTCGGAAACATGCGGGTGACGTCACGGAGACTACGTCCATTCTTTAAACTGTCAGTGGCTGCTGCCCACAATCCAGTGATTTAAACACATTTTGCAACAAGATGTGAACTGTTACATCTGTGAGTAATAATAATAATAATAACGCACTGATGAAGACTTTCATCCTTTTTTTCTTAATTTTAATGAAGAAATCCTGTTTAACGGACTCAAATAGCGTTTGTGTTGTGGTGTGATTATGATTTAAAAAGGACTGCAAATAAGGATTTTCATTCATCTATTATTCTTTGATTAATTGGTCTATAAAAAATGTCAGAAAAACAGCAAAAACAATTTAAACGATCATAATTTTCTTAAGCTCAACGTGATGTCTTTAAATATGCAGCTCACTATCGTGGAAGAAAAGCAGCAATTTTCTCACACTTGAGAAAATTGAGAAGTGTTTGGACTCAGCTCATGACAAATCTAGATTTAAAAAGCATCAAGCATTTCTTTAACTCTGGTTAAGTCTTATTGTACTGTGCACAGTACAATGTCTTCAGCCACGGGGAGACAATTAACAACGTTTCAGAGTCCCTGCAGCGACGATCAAAGTATTCGGGCAAGCTCCTCTCTGCATGCACGCTGGTAACACAAGTGAAGAGCTGCAGCGCGGCCGTAACTAAAGGAGCGTGTGAAAACACAGCTCATGCCATGAGGTGCAAAATAACGCATGGCTCGATGCATTTAAGCACAAAAACACTGCATCCTTCTCGTGATTACCCCCACAAAGAAGAAGGGTAAGACCGCCTCGGACAGACAGACGACTTACAGTGTAGGAATGGACAAAAACAAAGAGCGGGGTAGGAGGAGAGAAAGACTGGGGAGGGAATCCCCTGAGTGCAAAGCTATGTTCAGCAGGAATGTAC
This sequence comes from Protonibea diacanthus, assembly GCA_028641955.1. NCBI lineage: Eukaryota > Metazoa > Chordata > Actinopteri > Sciaenidae > Protonibea > Protonibea diacanthus. Next base: position 6,091,592 of record CM053987.1, on the reverse strand, counting down.
TGCCGCCTGTTTGCTCATGTAACTTGACTGGCAACAGCCCAGAAAGCTGTCTGACACAGACAGGGAGCGCGGGAGGGATGTGGAGAAAATAAGATGGATTTGGTGAGAGGGAGATGGGTGGAGGGCAAGAAGAGTCGCACACGTAATCGCAGATCGTTTTTCATGTTTTCACAATTTTAAGTTATGTATCCCTGATAGCACTGGGCGATATGGCGACATAAGATACACCGCCGGGAGATGTACATTTTTCAGCCGTCAAGAGATTTCGCAAGAGCGTTCACAGTAAGATCACGCCCGTCTCTGAACGTAGAGCTACAAATCGATGAATCAATTCTTCATTAAAGTGATTAATTTCTTTATTTTTAGTTATTTAATTTGCAGGATTGGGGAAAATATAAGTTCCTGTTTCTACATACAGTGGTCCAGTTGCTGTTTTTCAGTGGTGTTTCCTTCATGTTAGGAAGGACAGACTGAAACAAGCAGTTTGCAGTCAGCAACTACACCAGTAGATGCCACTAAATCCTACACACTGGTCCTTTAAAATGACTGATTAGGTGTTCCTGTTCCTGCTTAATATCTTACAAACATACAGATTACATTTTATCACCCACTCCTAATGTTTTAGGATTTCGTTTTTTGTATTCAAAGCCCATCATGTGACCAAAACAAAAGGTTAAAGTTTGAAAAGTAGAGTGGCTCAACTGTGGAAAAGAAAATTCATCTCTCTGAAAATCTCAGACTTTCTTTGGTCTGAAGCCAAATCACAACAAATAACTTCGATAAGTTTGCCTTTGGGTTGTAGCTGCGGCCCAAAGTAATAAAGCAGTGATTATTAACTTGTTTCTGTACATAAGGACCACGGTGTTAAGACTGCGGGTATAAAAAAAAAAGAAAAAAAGACTCGACAGCTTTGAGAAATGCTGCTCTGAAACAAATAAAAGTGAAAATGTATGCTAATCTGCAGAAAAAACAAAGCAAAAATCCAATGAAACAACCTGCTGTAGTTTCCTGTAGCTGAGACAAATAATCATGATTATGAGTGTGAACGCCGTAGTAAGAAAAACACAGTAATCAGAGTCTTTTCTCATACTCATGCAGCCATAAAGGAGAGACGAATGTGAGCCAGAACACAAGAGGAATGGAGGTGGAGCTTTAGGTTGTTCAAGGTAACACAAATCAACCTAATAGCCCCGTGTGTGTGTGTGTGTGTGCTGAAAGTGTGTGTGCATGTACAAATTCCCCACCGCCCTGCGTCATATTCATATGCCTCCTGATACCGAGGTCAAAGCAATCACTTTGCTAATACGCTGACATATGGACACGCTGCACTCGCGCTACCCCTCCCAATCCCACCGCCGTACACGCACAGACATGCACACCTGCACAGTATGACATAATCCGTGCTGTATGATGATGTCAGATTATTGATATGTCCCAATAGTTCGCTTAATGCGATGAGGAGAGATTGCCCAAAAAAAAAAAAAAAAAAAAAAAGAGACGGAGTGTGGAAGGAGAAGAAGAAGGAGAAGGAGCAGGAGGAGGAGGAGGAGACCCGATGCAGAGTTTGGGGGCAATTAAAAGGCTGGGTAACGAGGCTAATGAGTAGACAGGTGGCCCCATTACAGAAGCAGCCGCACACACACACACACACTCATTAACACACTCATACACACAAAACCTCCCCTCTGGCTGGGATTAGTGTGCGCAGGAGAGAGAGTGTGTGTGTGTGTGCGTGTGTGTGTGTGACCCCCCTGTTTCCCCCGTTAATCAGTCGTCACATACAAGACTGGAGGCAACAGGGTGTTTCTGTGTGTGTTCATTGTGTTTGTGTGTGTGTGTGTGTGTGTGTGTAACTGGAGGCGAGAGTGTGAAATTGGAGTGATAAGGCAGTTAACATTCAAACCTCCCCACCTGCCCTGTGAAGCCCCACCAACACACACGCACACACACAGATAGATATAAACACACACACTTCAACATTTGTTTCCTTCACCGTGCTCTTGCCTCTCCACTCCAGCGCCACACTTGTATATATGTGAAAAAAGTCTGCATTCGTTTGTATGAATGAGCAGGATAATGAGGTATCGCTTCGAATGTAGCGGTGGCGTGTGTGTGCGTGCGTGTGTGTGTGTGTGTGTGTGTGTGTGAACGAGAGACAGGAGGCAGAAGCAAGGCTAGAAAACACTCAACATAGTGTCAAGTGTTTGCCCAGGAAAGAGGTAAAAAAACCTCACAAAAAACAGGCCTATGTGGCAGCAATTACACAGATGTAGGTAGGTGTGGTGATGCTTCACGTTTACCCGGCAGAGCTCGGGAGATGCACACACAAACAAACACAAAACAATGGAGTCACATGAGGATAGCTCAAGTCTTCTGGGATATCCTTGAAAAGTAAAAAGTATGAGAGGAAAGAGAGAGAGAGAGAGAGAGAGAAAAAAAAGAGAAACCTCCTCGGTAGGTTGAAAAATACTCGAGCAAACCAAGACACAAAGACGTACAGAGAGTCCAGCTGGAAAAGAGCCAGAGTCGGAGAGAGGAAGAAAAAAAAAAAACAAGACAGAGAGGTAGAAGTCGAAGTGGAGACTAACGGAGGAGCTAGCGGCTACAACAGCCCGGTGACTTTTGAGGGGGGTGCATGTGTGTATCAATGGAGCTGGTGGTTATTATCTTTCGACGAAGAGGGGAAAGAGGGTTGGGGAGGAGGGCCAGCCAGGAGGCCAGTCAGTCAGTCAGTCAGTCAGGCCTGGAGACAAGCCTGAGGCTGGATTTACACTCTCCGGTCCGGGAACCACAACCTCCACAACCCTGGGGAATGAGGAAGGGGACAATTGGCTCTTTAAGAATGGAGGGAAAAAGTGTGAAGGGAAAAGGAGGGAGGGGAGGGTTACATATGAGTGATGTATGCATGTGTGTGTCTGGGTAAGGGGGTCCTCCAAGCCCAATTAGGCCTGACTGCATGTCGGAGGGTTGTGCCAAACATGCCCCACCTGTTTAGAGAGGGCCAAGGGGCTAATGAGCACTGCCTGGAGGGGGAATAGCATGAGAGGGGAAAAATTCAGAGGAATTAAAGAATAAAGATGACATTCCCCAGTTTTTGTCCCCCTGCCTGCTCTCTCATTATGCAGCCGCAACTCAGAGACACAATGTCAGAGGGATTTCACAGCTAAAATTAGCCTTTGTTATCATATGCGGTACAGGCTAGATACATGTGACAGGGCGGTGCACAAACACACATGCACACACACACAGAGCCTCCAATCAGTCAGACAAAAACAAGCAGCCAAGAAAATTACAACCAGAAACGGGTGGAGAGGCAGGAAGAAGGGGCCATAATGAAATAATAAGAGCCAAATATTGTGCAACAGGAGCAACAACAGTTTTCGAGACAGAACCCCTCTGTGTTGTGTGTGTGTGTGTGGGTGTGTGTGTGTCTGTGTAAGTGTTGGTGAGTTTGGGTGAAAGAAGCCCATTGTCTGGCAGTGTAACTCAAGCTCGCAGCCCCAGCTTTGCCTCGAATGAGCTGCAAGACTGTGGCATCCTTCCTTTCTTCCTCCCTCCCTTCCTTCCTTCTGTCCTCATTTACTCCTTCCTCAACTCCCTGACTCTGATTGAATGAATAGTTCAACATTTCAGGATACACGCTTGTTTGTTTTCTAGCTGAGGCTCAGATGAAAGGTTTATAGAGGAGAGGGATCCCTCCTCTGCTGCTCTTCAAGTTTCTTCCATTTTTCCGAGGTGGAGTTTTTCCGGTTTGTGGACAGAGGGTGATGCAAATTGTGATTTGTGATACCGGGCCGTATGAATAAAAACTGACTTGACTTGGCTTGCTTAGTCACTTTCTTGCCAAGAGTTAGAGGTGACCGATTGATACCACTCTCACATCTGCGATAAATATAAGACTATGCGGCAAGCAGCCAGTTAGCTTAGCTTAGCATAAAGACTGGCAACAAAGGGATGGAGCTAGCCTGGCTCTGTTTACAAAATCACACAATCCACACCTCAAAATTTATATGTACGGATAACTAATTTATTGAATCCATAAAACTGAAGTGGAAGTGAGGTAAGATGCAATTTCTACAGAGGATTACGTCTTCTCATCACTGTGAGGTTTCTAGGCAAGCGCCTCAGGATGTTACTGCTGAGAAATAGTCGATTATATAACACTACTATTATAACTAATTTTAAATTTTGCTAGAGAGAACATGGAGGTGAGCTTTGGAGGTGCTGGAAGGTGGATTTTATTACCTTTTAACAGAGCCAGGCTAGCTGTTCCCCTTTGTTTACAGTCTTTATGCTAAGCTAAGCTAACTGGCTACTGGCTGCACCTCTAGCCACACAGATGAGAGTGATATCTATCTTCTTGTCTAACTCTTGCCAAGAGTTACAGGAGACTGACTGATACTACTCTCACATCTGCGATAAATATAAGACTATATGGCAAGCAGCCAGTTAGCTTAGCTTAGCATATAGACTGGAAACAAAGGGAAACGGCAAGCCTGGCTCTGTCCAAATATTACAGAATGCATACCCCTGAAACTCACTAATAAATATATATTTATATGGACATATAACTAATTTATTGAATCCATAAAACTGAAGTGCAAGTGAGGTAAGATGTAATTTCTACAGAGGATTATTGGTTTCTTGGCAACCAGTTATTGCTCCCAACCAAGAAACAGTCGACTACATAATTTTTTACATTTTGTTAGATAGATCATGTTAGGGAGCTTTGGAGGTGCTGGAAGGTGGATATTAAACAGAGCCAGGCTAGCTGTTTCCCTTCATTTACAGTCTTTACGCTAAGCTAAGTTAACTGGCTACTGGCTGCAGTCCTATAAGTTGCCACACAGATGAGAGTGGTATCGATCTTCTCGTCTAACTCCTGGCAAGAAAGTGGATAAGCGAGCCAAGTCCAGTCGATTTTTATTTATATCAGTGCAGCATAAGACACCCTCCGTCCTTAGATGCTTGAATCAAAGAGGGAACAACATCCGGCAAAAAAACTTTAAAACAGGGAGAAGTGGAAGAAACTCCGGAAGAGGATCCGTCACACAGGACTGACAGACAGCGAACAGTCGAACAGTGCAGATCAACAAAGAAAATCATAGTATATACAGATTTTGATGGCAAAATCAGATATATGTGGATTGTAAAGCACATTTGTCAAACTCACGATCATCTGACCAACAGTTAAGCATTCAGGTGACCAGAGCAGTGAGAGGAATTTAATTTTTTCACACTACATCACACACACACACACACACACACACCCACATATATATACCAATACTACACACTCTCTCACACACACACACACACACACACACACACACACACACACAATCAACTGGCAGCTGCTAACCACTAGATTAAGGCCAGTGTGACAGACGTGATTTCAGGCTACATCTGTGACAGAGAGAGAGGAAGAAAGAGAGCAGAACAAACAAACAGAGAGGAACACGCAGCTAACGTACACCGAGCAGCAAATTGTTACTAGCTAGTGAAGGGGAAAGAAAGAAAGAAAAAAAAAACAACAACAACAAGAGGTGGAAGAAGAAGAAAAGCGGTGGAGCCACGCACCATCTGTTGGGTGCATATTGACTGTGCATTCATAGATTCAAAAGGCTGTTCATACCACACGAAATCCAACAAAGAGGGCGGCGGAGAAGACCTACAAATGCTGTTATCAAACAACATTTTAATAAAAATCTGAAAAAAAGGGGGTTGAAATGGGGATGGATGCAAACCCCTTGCCCTTTTTTGATGTTCCTGTCTCTGGCTGGAAAAGAAGAAAGGGATCAAAAATAAAAAACACACAACACAGATGTTGTGCTTTGTGTTTGATGCAAGCAGGCTTTTAGTAAAAAAAAAAAACACTAGCCTTTGGTCATAACTAAAATTGAATTAGATCTCCATTTAGCCCTGCTGCAAACAGCTCTGCATCGAAAAAGCACCCCGTACTCTCCTCTTTCCCCCCCGAGCTCTCGCTTCCCTCTCTCTCTGTACTCTTCTTAAAGCATTACGAATGACACCGAGGATAATTGAAAAGCCCGCTCGGTCCACCGCGAAACTTCAAACCTGCTTTTCAAGAAAGGCATGAGAAAAGGGTGAGAGATAGAGGAGAGAAGAGTGAGGACGAGAGGGGACGGGTGAGCTGCTCATTGATATGACAATTTGATTTTCTGTGCTTTGCTGTGAAGCAGCTTAAGAGGCCATCCCTCTATTATATGGCCTGTGACATCTAGCCTCTCCAGCTCTTCAGCCCCCACCCTGTATATATATATATATATATATATATATATATATATTATATATGTAGTGTGTGTGTGTTAGAGTACATGTGTTTTCACTGTGTCCGTCCCAGGCAGACTCTCCCCTGAGTTTCCAATCCGGGATCACATGCGGGGGAATGTGAAGTCGGAGCAGCTGTCGGCCTGGCAACGCTCCTCGCCAACCAAGCGGGATAGAAACTTACCAAGCATCAGCACCCCGACATTCAACACAGCAGAGGACAGGGTACATGCAGGGTGTGTGTATGTGTGTGTGTGTGTCAGCTCAATAACCATTCATGTTGTCAGTAGCTATTTAGGCATTTAGCTGAAGACCTCCACCTGAATGATTTAGCCAAAGGTGCTTGCAGGCTAAGTGCGACTTGTCTCTATTTGGAACATGTTAACATAAATAAAATTAGTGCTAAATTAATTTAGGAGGCCTGCAAGCGTAGAACTGCATCCACAGTGCCCAGCACTTTCACAATTGGTGCCACCTGGATGGTTGGCATGAGGTCTGCTCGTTCACCTCGTAGAATAAACGCTGGCATCTGGACGCGTTCTTCCAGAACAAGCCGAGCCCGGCTTTGGGACTTTCTCGCAATGGAAGGCGAAAAAAAAAAAAAAAAACAAGTGAGAGGATGATGGAAAAAAAATATACATCACGGCTGACATGTTTATCTTCTCCGCTGAAATGAAAGTAAACAGGCCAGGGTCATAGCCAGAGCGCTCCTTTGAGACAGAGGGAGGGGTATGAAAATTAGAGGTCAATAATGTTTCACTTTAATGGTCATGTGTCCTCGGCACAGAGGGTTGTTTAAGGACAGGAACAAAGATCAGGAATTGGATATAAGGGACTGGAAAAGGGTGTATGTGTTTGACTGAGTGTGGAGTCTTTACATCTGCAGAATTAGTGTAAGGTTACTGGAAAAAAAAAGCGAGAAAGAAGCGAAAAAGAAAACAAGGAAGAATATTTCCAGTTTATTGCGGGTCCTATTTTCATAGTTTGGCCTTAATTCTTTACGTCATCATTCCTGTTGGTAGTACTAACAGCAGCGCACACATCAGTTGCTGAGATGTGGGGAAGTTTTAAAACAAACCCGCAGATTGGTCACATTTATTTGGAAGGAAGAAAAAAAAATGAGGCAAACAGTAAACTTTTTTTGAACTTCTCAAACTCTCTCCGTCGTAACACATTTTACCGAGTCCAAAAAACCAAACACGCCGCTGCTCTGAGCTGGATGGGTGTGGTTTCCACTCCATTTACACTTGATTCCATGAGGTAGAACAAAGTCAATCAGCGGCACCGTCGACAATAGAGCTCGTGCACTTCTGTGACTACCTGCCGTCTCTGCTTGTAGACCTTTTTGTTTCACAGGCACGTGCGTTGACTTCTCTCCCCCCCCCCGACAGGAAAAAAAGAGCAGCTGGAACAAGTTTTGTCAACGTGGCTCGGATCCATCAGTCTCACCCGATAAGTTGCGAGCCAGCATGCACGGCACCAACAGAAGGCTCAAGTTCACCGAAATGGCACGTGGTTTACTTTAAATGTTATTAATCACACCTGCGAGTTTTCCTGCCACGACAAGCCAAAACGTCAGATTCAATGTCACACATGTGCTGTCTGCTCGCTTTAGTTCGGTCCTGGCCCTTTCTGCGCTGCAACAAGCAGCATGCCAGCACAACGACTGACTTACTGGTTCAACTTTGACCTGGTTGTTCTTTCCTGCGCCAAAGCGGATTGATCGTTCACTTCTTCTCTTGGCGCGCAAACGTTCAGTTTCACTCCATTAAATAATCTGGCTTGATTACAACCTGTCTGAACATTTGGTTCTTTGTTTCTCGCCGCGTCCGGGCTCTGCTGCAGGCGTCGGCGTGCGAATCTCAGCAATTACTCGTGTTATCATAACAAAGAAATGATGGCCAAATTATACCCAAGTCTCTTGTATTAAACAAGAAAGATCTAGTAGAGTACAAGATTGTACTGCCCGTAGTTTGGTTGGGCACAAAGTGTTGGATTTTGGAGCGGATGTTAGTGAAAGGAATGTCTATAACAGTAATCGTATCCCAGCGTGTGGTGCGTGTGAATGTGTTGCAGCAGCACATCCTGCCCTCAACAAGGCTAACAATACGAGATGTTGTCTCGCCGGAAGATTTCAAAGCCTGTTTGGGTGGAGGCTGATATATAATTAAATTCATGTTAACCCAGCCAGAAGAAACACATACTGACAAACACACACACACACACACACACACACACACACACACACACACTGATAGAGGAGAGTCAGAGTGAATCTGAGAATCCCAAGCAAATCCTTGGATCCAAATGCCGTGGAAGGGAGGTCAGAGTTAAAAAGTGTATATCTGGTCACTAGAGAGACAGAGAGAGACAGAGAGAGGCTGAGTATATTATGGCTAAAACTCACAGAGACCATGTGCCAGGATAATACTATGCAAATGAAGCTCCTCCATATGGTGAGAGTCATCTGAGCGCTCGCACACGGATAGAAACATGTCTACATTGAAGAGCCAAGTGCTTTCCCTCATTTTCATGCTAAATCTCTAAAGCCTTGTAACAGCCATCTCTGCTCAGTCTGCGATGAGACAGACAGAGAGAGAAAAGAGAGAGAGAAGAAAAAGGGGACGAGACGAGGAAAACAGAGGGAGAGACAAGAAGAAGAGCGGGCGCTCAATAGAAATAAGAAATCAGCCAATACTGTCTTCTGCTACGACCAGTTAGCATTCAGTAAGAACTGGAGGAAACAGTTGGCAGGCAGGCCCTTATCGCAGCCTGCCTGGATGCCTCCACACTGGGTCACCGTGCTGAAAGCTCGCCGTGTCTTTTTCCCCGCGCCTGTTATCTGTTAATCCACCCACGCTGGTTCATCCCTGGCTAACAGGAAGCGTTATTAAAAAAAAAAAAAAAAAAAAAAAAAAGATCGACTGCAAGACACGTGGGGGAAAGTTAAATCGCCCAAAAGCCCGCAGGCGCAGGTCTGTTCATCGAGCCTACGCCGTGTCGCCTTGCTTTAAACAGCGGGGCCGGTCTACCTACGCGATTCTTTGGACGGTGACCCCGCGAGTTCGCAACCTGTTCCAAGGGGGAGTGATGGCAGGAGAGAGAGAGGGATAACGAAGGAAGAGGAGCAAAAATAAAGACGTCAGTTTAGCGTTCACAACATGTACCACAGAACGCGGCTGTAACAGGTTTTTAGCAACCCTGTACTTAATTTTTGTAGTATTTAACCTCCAGTGTACTAGCAGCAGCTGGCAGGGCGTCAGACTCACAAACACAAATCATGTAAAAAGTAAATAAACCATCTGTGAAGGTTGGAGGTAGCCACCATTCCCCCGCTGGGGGTTAACTTTCTCCCCCTTGATGGTTGTACAACGGAGAATGTTCCACTGGAATGTGTGCGGATCCGTGAGTGTGGAAAGAAAAAAGGTAAAGCAACGGTGGAATGATGATCCTTGTGATTTCCCCCGAGGCCACATCTGCCCTCGTTGAGCAGGCCGCCCCATCCGACATTCCTGGAGCATTCCTCCGGCATTCATCACTCGTTCGAAGTATCCCCTCCTCAAAAACCCCCTGCGTCCCGCGCGGTGTGCACCTCCTCTCTGAAGCTAGATCCAGAAATGTCCAGAATGTCTGTTCTGAGACTTTCCAGGCCGGAGCTGATCCTTCCTCCCTCACCCTCCCTGCAGCACCGGGGTCATTGTTCATCCTCACTCCCGTTCATTCCTCATCTCTCACCTCTTCTCCCTCTTCTCCACCTCTGCTGGGATTTGCGTCTCTTTAATAAGGCATCCATATGTACAACTAAGCTGCTGCAACAGCTGGGTTGAGATGCATGCCGAGCGCTGCCCATTTATGTGCGTGTATGCGAACGGGCGTGCACGGGTGAACATCTGCGCCGAGAGGAGCGATGGGAAATGATGTTGCATGAAGCACCGAGCCAGGAATATCTGTCACACTCTGATATATCAACGCGTCAAACTGCACGCACAAAAACACTCACGGACGAGGGGTGGAGGTGCTGGAGCACGTCAACACCCGCAAACTCGGCGGCTCCGTTTTCTTTTTTTTCTTTTATTTTATCACACGCAATAAATCACCCATCTTCTAATTGTCCGACTTCCCTGGTCTCTGACAATCTGTCATGACAACCAGCCGTATAACTGACAAGCAGCGCCCTCGACATGCCGTTGTCCTGGATGGCACGAGGCGTTTATCGAAACCTCCATCCCTTTTTGAGTTGTTTCTGCTTGGCAAACCCCTGAAAGTTTGATAAGGTGAAGGTGGGCATGAAGCTCCATATTTAGCCACTGCTGTCAAACTCTGATTTAGCACCGCAGGCCAGTGCTAGAAGTCACAACGAAGCAGGCAGGAGTGAGTTAGGTGGAGTACGGGACGGGGAAGAAGGAGGAGGAGAAGAGGTGGGGGGGAGGAGGAGGAGGAAGAGGAGGAGGAGGGGGGTAGAGGGCTAATTATGCTGAATAACTGCAGTGATATCCCCCTTTGCCGTTGAAACAATGCATCGCGCCAACCACTTTTCGTGAGACAGCGGCATCAAAGCAAGAATAATGGATCCTTGCAGAAACCTCAGCCCGATAGTTGAAAACAAAAGCTCTCATTAATCTCGAAATACTTTCCACTCCTCTTGTGCATTCATCCCAGTGTTAATCCTTTTCACATTACTCTGTCCACTGTAGGCCATTGGGAGAGAATTAGAAATACTGTAGATTTCTAATCTGTTCCATTACGTTCTTTCATGTTCAATCAACCGCTGGCAGCAGAATGAGAGGAAATCACAGCAATCTATGAAAGAAATTAGAGACAGATACATCACGGCAGTGCGAAACATGTTCACAGGAACTATAGCTGAGTTTGTGCTGTGTAAATATAAGTATGCCTTGTTGTGTTGTGAAACAATGTGAACCAATGACACCTGTGGGAATCAGATGTTTAGTTTCTCTGGCTGACATTTCCAGGAAACAAGAGGTTCTAAAATATCTCAAGTCACCTGGAAGTGGTTCTTTTAATTATATCACAATGATCTTTTTGGGGTTTTATTCCTTCAACCTCAACTTTGAAAGCCAACCTAATGCTCCTAAGTGACAGCTAGGCAAACTCAACCGCTGAAGTTCATGTGATGTGGTTAAAATCAATCAGGAGAATTCATTTGGTCAAGAAATGCGCCTGATAGCGACCTGGATTCCAGTCCCAACTTGAAGCCCTTTGCTGCATGTTATCCACCTTTAGCCTTTGTCCTATTTGCAGCTACTGTCAAATAACTAATTGAAAAAGCTATAAAACTATAAAAACTATCCATAAAATAAAACATACTAGAAAAAGCTGTACATCCTCATCTATGACTGAAAGCTGCAAACTAAAATTGACTTTTACTGTGTTTGTATGTTTGATTAATGTCAAATTAAATCAAATTTATACCCGGAACAGGTCACTGAAGTTTCAATAGTTACCTTTCAATATTGGGTGTGCTTTTAAAGCAGCATCAGTTAAATGTGGAATAAGCTAAAATTTTAAAAGTTCAGACAAACATCCTCTGAAATGTAACTTCTTGTTCATCTTAGTTGATTTTACTTTGTGAGATCAAAGCAGACAGTATTAATCACTGCTGACTGGATTTGAGAGATAGCATCGGGGTGAAATATAGTTTACATCAACTCTCTCAAAACAAACTCTCGTCAGCCTTCCAAATCCATCTCAAATTATCGCTCGCATTGTGTGTCTGACATACAGTCTGTGACTTTTCTACACGTTCACAAAGAAAGAAAGAAGAGAAAGAAAAAAAAATCTCCCACAGATGGAATTGATTCATCCTTAAACATCCCATGAGATATCTGGAGGTCTAGCGAGGTCCGAAGAGTAGAAATTTGACCGCACGGGTTAAAAAAAACAAAGTGACCACGAATGCACAAAACTACAGGATGCTATTGACTACAGCTCCACAGATCTATAGCCACCGGACTGGCTTGGCCTGTGGGGGAAAAAGGCCAGCTGGAAAAACAGATGAGAAATGTGATGTATAGCATCTTCAAGGCGCTGGGGACTTTAGTTATGATGATGAACATAACAGTTTTACATGGGTTTCCCCGCGTCGACAGAGCAAAAATCCCAAAAGTATAGCCTGGAGGGCGGGGTTCAGGATTTGCGTGGGGTAAAGAGGCCAAGAACATTGAGAAATCCAAGGGCATAATAAATGCCACGACAAGGCCACAACAGATAAGAGAGTCCCGGTTTGTGTCCAGACTGACTGAAGTTCAAACATTCCTCCCCTCATCTAATCTGTTCAGCTCATACACCCAGAACATTTAAAGGACACCATAACCTCCCCCACAAAAAAATCTCTTTCACTTGAATAAAACAAAATAAATTGAATCATATCTTGTCGTTAAAAGTTAGTAGACAGTATTAAAGAACAAACAGATGGTCTGGTGGAAATTAAGAAATAGACTAATCCGTCCAAGAAAATTTTGCTTTATGAGTAAGTCTGAAAGTGAGCAAGGTCTCGGTTGAGGAGTAAAGGAGGCGACACGATTTTAATTTGAATCCACCACCGAGGCGTGGGGACGCCTCAGCTTTCTTTAAGCGACGAGCGTTTAGTCTGGTTCAGGCTTGCTTCGTCTGCACTGGGTGACCACGTTACCTAGCCCCTGCAGGCAGCATTTAAAATGCTCTAAACTATCATGCAGCCCGAAGCGTTTGAGCCACTGGCATCCATTATGTGATTATGAGGGTGTTCACAGTTCTCCAGGGAGGCGGCAGGTCTGTGTCGTGCTGTAAGGTATGGCTAGGGCCTTTATAAAGGATCTCTGTCATGTGTGATATCCATCTGAGGGTCTGAGGAAAGGACACCTACGGCCAAGTTCCTGGAGGGAAATATGACCACGGGCCTTTAATCCCTAATCGCATGGCTACTTTTTAATATTTGACAGAGCAGGATTTGTGCTTTCTTCTCAATCACATTTAGTGCACACACAGACAAATAAAGGGTTATGTAACCGATGCTTATAGTAGCACTACAAGATACAGCTGAGACCATTAGTTGGTCATTGATTACTCTGATCGTGAGAAGAAAGTTAGAAGCGTGTGCTCCATCAGTTTAGCATTACATTTCAATACGGTGTTGGACTCATGATGGACAGAAAAAAAAAGGATAAAAATCAATGCAGCAGAATCAGATGTATCATCTTTGTACAATGCATCTGCAGTTCCTCAAAAGAAAAAAAGATAATTAGCATGCCAACACACTAAAGTTGAACATTACAGCTGATGTATGTCAGTATGTTAGCACCACTGACAGTATAAAGAATGGACGGTGTATCTGTGACGTCACGCACAGATTTCTCAAGAGCCGTTGTGAAGTTCAGTGTGGTGGCTCTGGCTGCAGCAGCCTTAATATAATTTGAGTTGAGTTATATAAAATATTCACCCTCAGTACAGTTGTCATCAACGGGGAAATTAGCTATAGAGCCCAAAACAGTTTTTTGTACCAGGCTGTAAACATGTTTATTTCTGCTGTGAAGTTGGACATTTTTACATGGGGACTTATGGAGACTGACTGACTTCTGAAGCCAGCCTCAAGTGGGCGTTTGAGGAACTGCAGTTTCTGGCACTTCTCTTGACACGAGAGTAACTTTACGAGAGGGTGAGTGTTGTAAAGAACACTAATTTCAGACATACACATCTGTATTATGATCTATTCTTTTTATCTTAAACTAGGAACCACTCAGTATGACTGTGTTTTATGACTACATATATCAGTCCTTCGCCAAATATCTGACCTAAAGGGCATCATTTATGTTCCTCCACTCTTCACTGCTTCTCCTGCTGGTACCTGAACAGTCAGCATAAATGAAAATATCTCGGCTCATTTCCTACCTGAAGGCTAAGCTATTAGCTGCCATTTATATCTGTACAGTATGAAAAAAAAAAAGGCTTCCACAGACTTGTCTTAGTGAGACAGTAAACATGAAGTCTTGATTTGGTTTTGCCAGCGTTGCTGTGTTATTGTTACTTCGCTGTGTTTCAGATGACTGCTGCATTACGTTACTCTGCTTACTGTCAATCATCTGACAGGAAGACGGGAGTCTCTGCCAGGAAAGAGACCTGCAAAAACACGACAGCACCTTGCACACTTTCAAATCCATGTCGAGTGGATTTCAAGCTGGATTTCACACCGTAAATGACATGTTTTGAACAATGAGGCAATGTTAAGATGCGCTGCTGATGCTCAAATTTGCACTGCAAATTCTACTTTCGCACCTGGAAAATAAGGTTAAAATTAAGCCTGGACTTATTTTCCAACCGTGTTCAAGTTTCCGACAGCTAAATATACTTCTCTTAAAACCTACGTGCTTGAAAATGTTTGGACATCAAATAAGGTGTGGTGAGATTCATTGCACACGCTGTCGGAAAAATAAAAAATCCCCAAAAAAGCCTCTCTGATACCTGTAGATCTTTCTGGCTCTCAGACACACGCAAGCACAGAGTGAGTCCGGTCTGATCCGGTCTGATCCAGTCCCACGCCGGCCCACCGTGCAGCAGAGGTCAAGGACACCCCAGTGCAACCTCCACCTGTCAGCGCAGGTTGGCAGGGGAGGGATTATGGTGCGACGTGGGGGTGAGATTAAAGGGTGACACAAACAGAGATCTGGAGTGCCAATCTGCCAAGCGGCGGGGGATCCCCACCCTCCACTTTTCAGAGCGGATAAGAAGTGATCGATGTCACACGCACGCATAAAAACACACTCACACACGAGCTGGCACCAACAGTCTCGTACACATAAAGAGGCAGATGCTCAAACAAATGGCTTACTGTTAGACATGTAATTTAATTTGAACCCTTCCTGTCAGTAACGTCCGAGCCAGTTACTTCCCCAGAGTCACAGAGCACAGCTGACACAAACTTAGCTATATTAGCTTTACAGTCTGTGTCCAAGATTTCTTTCAAAACACATTAAATATGTTGGAAAATAGCTGAAAACATGTGAAAAAGTCAAAGTTTTCAGTCTAGGATTTTTGTGGGCGGTCCTTAAAGGGTGGCTCGATGACACGCTGAGGCCACTTGAGCATACCTCTGCACCCCTGGCAGAGCAATGGAGATAAATTCATCTCAGCTCAGAGTGTTTCAAAGTAATTTCATAAACGTGTCGATATTTTTAATCATTCAAATTTGGCTGGGTGGTTAATTACACTTTCTTCTTTGGTTTGGATATTTTTTAAAGATATTTTTTAAGGCTTTTCAGCTTTATTTGACAGAGATAGCTGAAGAGTGACAGGAAAAGTGGGTTTATATTTTTTTAAGTTATAAGTAAGACTCATAGGTTTATTAATTTATATATATATATATATATATATATATATATATATATATATATATATATAAATATAAAATACAGTTGCTTTATTTCATTACGGAACAAAAAGGGTATGTTTTAAACTGAACTAAATAATGAACACATTTGAAAAATAAAAGTTGTTTTAGTTGTGATGCTGAAAAGAAACAGCGTTTTTTCTCTTGCTATCACATCTCGCTGACCCGATTCTTCCTCCCTCTACATTGTCAGAACTTATTGGGCGTTTGTTCTTCTTCTTCTGCTCCGGTTCATGTTTCCACATCGATCTATCCAACCTAATATCTATCAAATATAGCCAGCTGGAGCTCGTGATACGGCAACGTGCTCATCTAAAAGACGTCTAAATGGGTGTGCCGTGATTGTTGGTTTCTATGGGGGATAAAAATGACCCCGTCAGTGGTTCTGGGTATAAATGATCATATATATTTTATTCATCCCACATTTCAGGAAAAGTCATGAACTGAAAGATGTAGGAAAGAGTTACATATGTTCGAAAGGGGGTTAAAATGACCCATTTGGTGGTTGTTGTGTTAATGCGCTGTAGTTTGACGGCGCTGCAGCAGGTAATCAGGATGAGGCGTCTGAGCTGTGAGGCTTCGAACACACTGCCTGAGGAGCTTAGAGAAAATTAGTGCCACCTCTGGATTCACTTGTTTAAAAAAAAAAAAAAAAAAAAAAAGCAGGCTCTCACAGCATCTAGTTTTAGTTTGATTGCAGCGCCGTTCTCCTGCAGTCATGATTTTAATTCATATCTCGCAGTTTCATCTCATTATATTAATAATCTTAATGGCTTTCCCTTCCTCACTGTTTTGTAAAGCTCTTAAACGTGTTTTGAGAACTGTCAGAAATGTGACGTTTTACTGTAATTCAAGTGCTTGCTGCTCATGTAATAATTGTCTAAATTGGAATGCATGAATACAAGAGGAAACATTTCATTTCGCCTCCGCTGCTATCTGACAGCTTAGCGCAGCAAAGAGCACAATCAGCGCCGGATGACACAGCATTAATGCCAGTTGTTACAGAGGAAAGCATTTCGGTGTAACAACTTTCACTATAAGGTGATTCTGCATCCAAATGCTGACATCAGTGGAAAATGTGCAGTACACACACGCTTACAGTTTGCCACTTGGGGAATGGGAGGTTGTTGCTGTTGGAGGCTGTTTAACTTAAACACACAGAGGAGTAAAACGCACACGAGAGCGAGGGGAACAAAATCCAGATGAGGTAATAATAATAGTCTTTGAAAATACGCACACATGCACGGACACGTGCGGACACACTGGGCACAGATTTGTTCTGTCCTGCGTCCTTATCGTCTAAGATGTCCGGCTTTCAACAGGCCCTCATATTCCCTCTCTTTCTCCGTCTCTCTCTGTCTTACTTTCTTGTGTGCTTTCTCTCCCCAGTTTGCCACCATTCAGAACAGCAAAATGTGAAAAAAACACGCTCGCCTCCAAACACTGATTTAATTAGCTGATTTAATTAACTGATTACCAAACTTCCATCTCAATGCTACAAACCACAGCCAGCATTATTAATCTTTATAGCAATGCTGCTGCTACTTCCCACTCACTGCTGAGGCTGTTGCACCGAAGGAAACAGGACAGCTGCCCTACTTACACGTCACCGTGTATGTATACACAATTACAATCAAACCGCTGTAACATTCAAATGCACCTTCTACGATGAAGCACTGTGCATGTGCACGCACACACACACACACACACATCAGTGTGCTTGAAGTCAGATGGGACAGATGCGGTGAAAAAAAAGAAAATAAAAACACACTTTGGTTCAGAAAATGTCCCAGTGGTGCCCATAAGCTGTCGCTTCCGTTCTCCTGCTGCGATTAATTCTGTGACAGTGTGTGTGTGTGTGTGTGTGTGTGCAAGTAAAGTGTGTGTGTGTCAGATAGTGTGTATCCAAGTCTCCACTGTCTGTTGTCTTTCTCTAACAAAAGGAAAGCGAGGGTCCCAGTTAAATTAGCAAGTTTCATTCCATCAATGTTCATCATTATTTCATGGAGTCCTGAATATTTTATACCCTATATATGTGTGTGTGTGTGTGTGTGTGTGTGTGTGTGTGTGTAAGCTGGCTTTGTGTATGTGTGTGCACATGTGGGTTTATAATTGTGCAAGTCTGCATACTGTACTGTAAGTGTGTGTGTGTGTGTGTGTGCTGGGACATTAAGTATTAACTGGGCTGGGGGGGCTCGGAGATGAAGGTCCGGGTCCTCTACTATCCCAGCATGCTCCGCTGCTCTCCTGTCTCGCCTTTCCAGGATAGGAGCCTGGGGAGCTGTCAAGACGCACTGCGCTGCTTTCTGCGTGTGTGGAAGTGTGTTACAGTGTGTTAAAGTGAGTGTGTGTGTGCGCGTGTGCGCACAGTGTCTGAGAATGGGAGGCGTCTTGTGCAAAACTCAGATGAGTTAATAATGCTGTTTGAGAATCCTTCAAACACACACACACACATCCTCAGACAGACAAGTGCATCCTCTCTCTAACACACACATATATAAAAAACAGGCCCATGTGGGACACTCCCTCCCTGCATGACATGTTCCTGTCTGTCCCCTCCTATTCCTTTTCGTTTCACAGGCGGCGGCGGCGGCGGGGTAAGAGGAAAAACACAGAAGAGGAGACAGCTCGAGGAGAGAGAGAGAGAGAGAGACGAGTGGAAAAGGAAGGAATGTGTCTGTTTCGACGGAGCGCTGACATGAAGCAGGTGTCGCCAGTAAATTTCTCACCTGCCATCATTCCCCCCCTCCCTCCCTTCCTCACTTCTTCCTCTCAATCCCCACTTTTTAAGCGCCTTTTACCTCGGCGCCCTCTGTTCCTCACTCGTTTCCTGCTTCCTATCTGGGTCATCCTTTCTTCTGTTTCCCTACCTGGTGTACAGCAGGTAGAGAACAAGAGAACAAAAACACAAGTAAAAAAAAAACAGAGAGAGGAAAGCTTCTGACAAAATATCAGTGGAAGAGAGTCCGGCAGCCTACAAGTCTCCACGGCTCCCATCACCGACAGTTCCTCTACCAACTCGAGACAATTATGTATCTGTGTGTGTCTGTGTGTGTCTGTGTTTTGGTTGCCAGCCTGAAGAGTGGAGCAGCAGACTGTGGCTAGCGGTGATGGAAACGAGATTGTTTTGGCTGTTGTTGTGTTGGTGTTCTGGTTAGTTAAAGCAAAACAGTAAAAACAAGAAGATAAAGGGATGGAAGCAGAAGAAGAAGGAGAAGAAGAAGAAGAAGACTCGCTGCTTTTTATGTTGACATCAGTGGCTCGATGCACTGGATACATGGCACAGGGACAGACACGTATACAGTATGCACGCAGATGAATATACACACACTTAGATGTGCAGGAGGAAGCAGGGCGCTGGGCTGGAAACACAGATTTTCAACAGATTGTAAAACTGAAGACCACTCAGGGGAGAAAGGGAGAGAGAGGAGGGAGAGTGAGGGAGAGGGAGTAGGACAAGAAGAGGGTAAATGGAGGAGGGGGAAAAAAAATGAATTGGAGAAAACAGACGGGTGGGCGGTGGAACGTGGAGAAACACCTTTCCTCACTACACCAGAGTGCACCAAAAAGCACACACACACACACACACACACAGGTCTGTACAGGTGCTGTTTGTGGGCTTGGCTCCGCTGCAAAGACGAGATAAGAGACTGGAGAGAGAAAAAAAACAGAAGAAGAAGAAGAAAAAGGAGGAATGGAGAGAATACAAAATGATGGGAAATCAGAAGAAGAGGTGCTTCAGAAGGCGAGAGAGATCAGAAGAAACAGCTCAGGGAAAACAACATCCTGTAGGTGATCACACACCCACACACACACACACACACACACACACGCACTACACAATGCTCACACTTATAAAGAAATCACACAAATACAAACGGCACGAATGGAAGGAAGGAAGAGGCCAATCCCATCTGGGATAGCACAAATGTCCCAACAGGAGGATAACACACACACACACACACACACACACACACACACACACACACGCACACGCACACACTCCCGCCCACGCAAACACACACTGCCAGTTGTAGAACAAACACAGACACAAAGACCTTCAGACCTTCAAAGTCGAGTTAACATTTAACTAAGTTTAGTAAATCAACACACACGGAGGTGTTTGTGTTTGTCTCACATACACTTACAGTCCGAGGTCGCACAAAGTGTGTGTGTGTGTGCATGCGCCACAAGGACAGTGCAAACTGTTTGATTAACAAACCTGCATGAACTTGGAGGCTTGTGACCACAGCACTGATTTAAGACAAACACACAAACAGGTTGGATAAAAAAAAAAGGAGCTTACCTGTTGCAGAAGAGGCCACGTTGAGGAGGAGGAGGAGGAGAAGGAGGACGGCCATGAAAGAGAACACAGAGAGAGAGAAGACAGTAAGTAATGAGGCCCATTGTTATGGAGGAGGCACAACATGTCCTGATAACAGAGCGACACTGTGTAAACATTAGACAACCATATAAAATCCCTGAGCAATCACACCGTCCGGGATCAATAGCTCAAAATGCCACTCCTTGGCTCATTTAGGGGACGCAGAAGAATTAATTTGACAGACTGACGAGTGGAGGAAAAAATGAACAGCGAGCCGGGAGAGGGAGGCCAGTCAGAAGGACAAATTGATAGGTGGATGACCTATTTATTTGGCAAAAGGAGTGACAGGCAGGCGCGCAAACAGACAGGTAGACAGATGTAGAAATTGGGGAAAGAGAGGGAGAGACGGACATGTAGACATATGGACATGTTGGGCATGACAGAGACAGCATGCCAAAAAGTAGGGAGTTTGTGCAACCGCGGGGACAGGAATGCCTGACACCTCATTATAAATGAATGAGAGATGTGTGCTCAAAGAGGCTGACGCTCAGGGGAGAAACACACAGTGAGAAAACCCCTCCCGACCAGATGGACAGGTAGAGACAAGGCAGGAAAAGGAGGAAGAAGAAGCAGCAGCAGCAGCAGCGGAGGGAGTGATTCCCTGTCTTCGTCTCCTTCTGATAAGGCTCCAGCTTCAGAAACCAATCCAAGTTGGACACCTCACAAGCAGGTAGGTTCGGATGGAGTCAAAGAGGAGGATGGAAAGATGACAAACGCGGGGGAGAAAAGTGCGAAAAGAGAAAGGGTGAGGGAGAGTGTGTGTGTGTGCCAGCGCCTGAAATAAGCCTGATGGCAGCTGTCAGCTTCTATCTGATGGAGGATGGAGGAGGGTGGAGGGTGGAGGGTGGGGAAGAGCAGCAGAAAGAGAGAGAGAGAGATACAGGGAAGGACGGAGAGAGATGAAGAGATGACAGAGGGAGCACACAGGTAAGAAACGCGATACGAGATACGGGAGGAGGCAGAGATAGCATCTCTTATTCCGCGGGGACCGCGTCCTATTCTAGATATCACAGCAGTCGACGCTGTCAGAAACCATATGTGTGCGTGGAGCGGCAGGTGTGCACGCGATGGGAGTCACATTACTTCCGCCGCAAAGTTAAATGAATCAAAGAGGAGATGCGGCAAAGCCGACGCGCGCACGTGTCATACATATGCATCGCGGCATTAAAATGCAACGCCGCCGTCGAGCAAACACACAAAGTCAAGCGCACAGATGGGTGGATGCAAGAAGTGGGGGGAACAAACGACAAGTCCTAACCTCGGTCGGAGGTACAGGGAGTCGATGAAAAGATGGCGAACGTGAGGCAAGCTCCTCATTAATCTGCTTTGAATGATTCTTTTTTTTTTTTTTAAACCACATGTTCCTACGGCGGTTATGATAAAATTGTCCAACGGGGCGAGAGACGATCAGTCAAACGATCACACAGGTTGTAACCAAGCCGACAGCGAAGCCGGATTATTCAAACGTGAAGCAAGCACAGCTGAAATGTAAAAATCCTTCAGTTAGTCTGGAAAATGCAAGGTTTACACGACGAGTACTTTTACTTTTGATACTTTAAAAGAGGAACGGCATCGATTATACATCCAAGTCAGTTTAGTCCAAGTCCAAGTCAGGTTTTGGAGAGTGCTACTGCATATGTGAAAAAAAAAAATACTGCCGAAGAGGTTTGAAAGTGACAAAAACCTGGAGATGTTGAACCTTATAGTCCATTCGTCATCTCTGCTTGAGGACATTTTATTTTTAGAGTGTGGGAACTGCTATTTTTACCAAAGTAAAAGAGCCGAATACTTCTTCCAGTGCAGTTTGGGTGAGTAAAAGTTTGGCTGATCTTGAACCTGTATGAATTGTTATGTTTATGTTACCCTAAAATGAACCTCTACTACAGTGAGAGCGGGTCCTCTTCCACGGAGTCCGCCATGTTGAACCTGTTTCTCTCTACAGCAGCCCAGAAGGGACATTTTACACATCGGACATTAAAATATTTTTTGTGAAGATGTCGTTTCTCAGCCTTTAACTTATTAGAAATGACAATCAAAACTACGAAAATAAACGTGCAAAAATAAGCTTTTAAAGTGCCCATTTTTGTAAGTTCTAGTGAACACACTGCTGCTTCTATACGAGGCTGTCAAGTCTCCACTGTGCTCACTGCTGTGAAATTAAACAGCGTCTTAACAGCGACTCTAAATATAACTGGGATTTTTTTCACAATGAGCATGAATGTAAACAAAAGCAGAAGAGCAGGCAGTTCTAAATAGTCTACTTCTGTTCTGAGAACATAAAAGTAAACTGAAATTAAAACTTTTTCTGATGACTAAAAACAGATTTGACCCTCTCTGATCCTCTTTTCTTTGTTAGTCAGATATTTGTAGCTGGCGAGGACTTCCTTAACGGCTAAACAAACATGAAGCATCAGCATCTGCTGCGGATGTGAATCACTGATTACCACACTCCTCCACGGAAATTGTGCCTATTGTCGCCTTTATCTAGGATTATCCAACTATTTATGAATAATTCTGAATAATTAGCATCACTTTTTATTTCATTATATTTACAACACGGTTACTTGAAACACTAATACGTTCATTCATAGAGTTCATGGAGTCTGTGTAGCCGAGCAGGATGGCGGTCCGATCTCATTCTCACTCCGAACGATTCTCAATTCAGAGGTGTAGTGAGATGTACTCGAGCCGCCCCCTCAACAAGGTCCCAGTCTGATTGTTTTGGTCCCAAGTGAAATTACAAAGGCTGATTTTCTTATACGGCCCAATAAACTGAAATAAGGGAGAAAACACTTTGAGTTTGAAAAAAAAAGCCGCTTCGAGTGATTTAGCTATAAAAATGACCTCGGTTAAGGAGACGGACACAAACTGGCAGCCTTCGCGTCGAACGAATGACCCAAGAAACACAGCAATCAGTGTGAGATGTGTGAAATAAGTTGGTGGGAAAAGAGTGCTGCAAGACAAAGTAGCTCCATTTCATTTTGACAAAACCACAATTGCTTTTTGTATGTAAAAGTTGGGACCAGCATCTCTTCATCTCTCGTGTGTCGGCACTAGATTTAATTTGTACATGTATTGTACATGTGTAAGGTGGCGAGGAAAACCAAAACAATGAGCTGCAAGAAGCTAAAAAGCTTAAAAATGTCCACAAACAAGTAGCCATTAGAGCCACACTGACATAAAAAAAAAATGATTACAGCAGCTTTAATAAATCAGGAGATTTTTGGAGTGTGTAACTCCCTTTCTTCAGCATCGATGTTTAACACAGAACTAGACAGCCAGTCTACGGAAGATTACTTTGACTGGTTTATGTTTTATGATTTCTCACTTCCTGTTTCAAACCTGCCTCGGTATTGGGACCGCACAATGAATAACACAAAGAAGCAACAATTCAGAACAGACTGCTGCCATTTCCGAAACAACTGAGCCTGTCATTTTTATTTTTTTATTATTAAAACAAATGTTACAGACAGCTTCCTACACAACTTAATTTGGTGCTGTGAAGAATCTCCTGGCCGGTAAACAAAGACACTTTCTGGAGACAAATCCTTCAGTTCATTGAACCCGAGCAAATCCTAAAGCCTCACCACTGCACCTCCATCTATTATACGCTGTGTATTATATTTAAGCGGAGAAATTTGAATTTAAGTGTGTCGCAGTGCGATGCATCTCATGCCAATGTGCACAATTCATAAGAGATAAAATTAAGATGTTTTTTGTCAATAGTGCGTGAGCCTTTTTCCTCTAAACCCCGAGGCCATCGCTGCCCTTATATAACCTTACAGAGCTCTTTAATAAAACATAAAATGTACAGTATAGTACCTTTGGCTTTTGTGTGTGTGTGTGCGTGTGTGATCTAAAGCTCTCTGTGTACACCTGCCAAGGTTAACCCACTGGCAACAGATTTCCTTCTTTGAGATGAAAAATAAAGACAGGTATAGATGTTGAGAGTTTGGATTTACAATCATAGAGTACATCCATGCTTTGAAATCAGCTGACAGCTGCTATCGCAAGATACCGACAGAAGAACAGGAAGACAAAAGACAACAACTTGTTGTCTTGTAAACATGAAATCAATGCACAATCCTTTTTTTTTAATACATTTTTTTATTTATTTAATGTCTTGGCACGAAACTCGTCGCGCTGTGTTTTCATTATCATGATAATGCCGTCAAAACTGATGAATCGAAGAAGTGTTTGTCTGAATTCTTTGGCTGTAAAGAAAGTTGTAAAGCACATTGTAATGGACCCCTGTGTGCAGTTGTTCACTTGAAGTACTTCAGACAAGGCTCCAAAAGGCCAGAACACCATGTCCGACCTTTTCACCCCCCAACACACACACACACACACACACACACACACACACACACACACACACAAATCACACAACACACACACAGTCTCTGAAACGCCAAAAGGGCTGACCTCTTTACGCTGATTAACATTCCAGCGGGGGAGGAGGGGGAGACGAAGAGATACTTTCCCTCACCTTCTTGCCCTCAGTTTTCTTTTTTCTTGCACAACCTCTTTACCTCCAACTGCTCGGCCCGTCTTTCCTTTCTTTAGGTTCGCCTACTCGAACGCAGTCATCCCCTCCCTTCCAATTTCCTCCCCTCCGTGGTGCTTTTATTAAGCCGCCCTTTTCTACGTCGCCCTACCTCCACCTCCATTTTTAAGTTGTCTGTGCATGTATGTTGTCGGGGCATGTCGTTGCAGGCCCCCCGTTACTCAGCTCGCAGGCTTACGGGAACGCGATTGACTCACCACGTTGGACCGAGTGTGTGCGCACGGGTTTATGTTTTTTTTTCCCCTCTATATGTGCAGCTGTTTTCACATAGACAAACATGAACACACACACACTTTCTTGCTCTGGCAATCATGGATGTCAAAAACAACCAAAAAACAGGCTGGGTGTTTCATTAACTATTCCTCACCTCCTTCTGCTTTATTAAGACCTGTGACTCACGTATGTCTCCACACCT
Source organism: Protonibea diacanthus (assembly GCA_028641955.1). NCBI lineage: Eukaryota > Metazoa > Chordata > Actinopteri > Sciaenidae > Protonibea > Protonibea diacanthus. Next base: position 6,066,553 of record CM053987.1, on the reverse strand, counting down.
GCTCCCTCAAAGCTTTCTGCGGTTGTTGGTGTGCATCAGCGTGTGGCAGCATGTGTGTGTCCGCGATGGTGTAATTCACAGACCAATAAAGATTGTGAGTGTGTGGACATGGTGTTTGACTCTCGACATCCAAACACTGCGGTTTGCGGACGCGGAGATACCCCGTGCCAAATTTTTGATGGATTCTCAGCGGGTGAAATTTCCTCCCCCGACTTCAAAAATGCAGCCACAGAAACATGAAGCATGAAATGTGTGTGTTTTTTTAAGGCTTTTTTTGGAGCCTTTGGATGTTTAATTAATTAGTAAGGTTGAGTTTAAAAGAGTTCTCTGTGTCTCTGTGCTACAAATCTGTTTTATGTGACACCAATGCTGCACTGTGAGCGAGAGAATATTAGAAATGTTTGAAAATATAATCTCCACCACTAAATACAGCTCAAACACGGCCAGAGTTTAACTGACACTTGTCAGATATACAAATACACAGACTAGCCACTATATTACGTAGACATGTACAATCCAGTGTGATCAAATACGACAACTCTGCCATCATTTCTACTTTATGTTATAATGTTTCAGTTTTTGTTTACACTGTCAGAGAGGTATTAGTTTAACCATTATGTTTACTATTGAGGTTTGACCTTGCAGTGGTTTCTAATATTTTGGCCCTTGTGTGTGTGAATGGAGTGGCCAAAATATTAGATGAGGTTAGATTAGATTAGATTAGATTAGATATCATTATTGTATTGAATCACACTGGATTGTACAAGTGTACCTAATGAAGTGGCCGCTCAGTGTGTGAGCATAAGCTGTCATAAGCTTAAAAAAAAGTAGGATTTATTTAAAGCACGTTGGATTACATAACGTCTAACTGTAATTTAATTGTCTCTTAACTTATTTATATCCTCCTTTAGGCCGTAGAAATGGTCACAAATGTGATATTTGACTAGAAACCACTGCTCTGAGATTGAGACTGAAGCAATGAAGTCCATTAATAAACTGGCAGAAAATCAATTGTATTGTTTCCTTATTAGCATTAATGTTTTAAGCAAAAAAGGGTGACTTGAGTTGAGTTTCTTTGCTGTGGAAAAGACTAACAGGTGACTCTGAATCATTCATTCCCTCTGTAGTCTTGTCCTTTAACCATCGTTACAGTCTGTGTTTCATCTGGTTTTTATTTTATCTTGTCCTTTTTGTACTCGGCATGTTTATTCATCAAATTATTTATAGACTCTTCCACATTTAGCTCCCTTGTATCATTTATTTGTATGTTTTATAAGTGTCTGTATCTCTGTAAAGCTGCTCCAGGCGAATGGCCTCCAGTGGGATTATTGAAGTAGTTTTGAATTTGAAGACTTTAATTTTCGTTTTCTGGACAAAATGATTCACAAAACAGAACAACTGGTAAATATTAATTATAATTAATTATTATTTCTTTTTATTGGTAGTGGCAGGTTCAAGTTTTATTCCATTTTCTAGTTTTATGTAGTTCAGCAAAGTCGAAAAACAAGTGTGGCCCAGTTTCTTGGTTGTCTCCAGGTTGTTATTCCTGCACGTCAGAGGATATTGGCAGAAAATCTGCACGCTGCACCAGTGAGTGACTTTTGAGTAGTGGTGCAAACATATTCAGTTCACATCCTGACACATCTGTGGTATATTTGAGCAAAGCAAAGATGCAGAAAAGATGACTTCAGTTTTTTAGCTTTGAAATGTCTGAATCTGATGTGTTAATAAATATTCTAGCTGTCGATTTCAAGACTTTTTGGACATTTTTCTGGACAAAACTATGAAAAAAAAACAACTAGAAAATAATAATTGGTTGCAGTATCAGCCTAGAGCATGTACATGTACACTTTCACTTTCTTCTATGATGAAAAGGTAACTGATGTCTTCAGTTGCCAATATGAAAGCATGTCCTCTGGCTATGTGAAGGAAAAAAAAACTACTGAAGAGCAAGGACGATGTGATAAACTTTTGAAATCTAAGTTTAACCACTTAAACCTCATGACGTGCTGTTACATAAACATCAACAACCTGCTCGCCGAGCAGCATAAGGTTAACCCAGCTAAAGAGATTTACATATATATGCCCACACACAAACAAGGTGAGTCATAAAAGAAATATCCTCTCCTTCGTACAGAACGAGAACCACAAAAAAAAAAAAAACAGACTGAGGCGAGCGCCACACGGAGCGTGACAGACTTTCGGTTATGACTTATTACTTGAGGGAGAAAAACAAATAAACAACGGAATAATGAAGAGACAAAAGCCGGATGAAAAGCAGCCTGGCACACCTATGAGCAATGCATCTTTACAAGTCAGGCAATCGTGTACACAAGACCACACAACCACAGGTCTGTATAAACCGCTCACACAAAGAGAAAGGAGGAGAGAACAAAAAAACAAAAAAAAAAGTGTGCATATATCTGTGTGTATGTGTGTGTTTGTGTGCGCTTGAGTGTGAGCCAGGCTCCAGCTGAGAGGGGAAGCAATAGCAATTCCCACTGACCTGAAAACTAGCTTGCCAGCCACCTCAAAATACAGAGGAATGGAGGAGGAGAAAAAAGAGAGAGAGAGAGAGAGGGAGAATGTCAGTGAGCACGGAGACGATGAAAATACAGGAGGCGAGATTTAAAAAGAAAAGAGTGACTGCGGCGTAGAAAAGATCTGAAAACGCACACTCACGCACGCCCAGGTGCAGTGAGGGATTACTGGAAAGGAACAGGCCTCGACGCCCCTTTGTACCGCCGGCTCGAGTGAAAAGAATGAAGGAAAGACGAGATAGAGAGACGGAGGGGGAGAAAAAAAAAAGAAAAGAAGGAAGGGATCATGTATGCGGCGTCTGAACACACCCAAAAAAAAAACAAAACAAAAAAAGAGTTTGTGTTAACGTCGAGTGCGACCGTGTATGGGTGTGTAGCTCTGTGGGAGTGTGTCCTTTTTTTGGCTTTTGTGACTCCCGAGGTTCCCCGCGGTCAAGAGCGGATCCTCTTTCTCTCTCGTGCCCTCTTTTCATACACTCGTTCCCCCCTTCTTTCTTTATACACTCACTCCTCGTCCCCTCCCTCTCTTTTAGCGCTGCGTTGAATGGCCCCCTCTCTCTGATGAGTGACTGATGAATGAAGTAGCTCTTTGAAGTCAAGAGTCACAGCAAGGCTGGTCAAGCGTGAAGAGATGCCGGACAAAAGATGGCAGAGAGGGAGAGAGAAAGAGAGAGAAGGGAGGAGGGGGGGATAAAGGAAGGAAGGGAGGAAGAGGAGAACGGGGGTACATTCAACAGGGGGAAACGTCAAACGGCGAACATCCATAAAGTCAGCGAGGGACCGAGGCTCAATGTGTGTGTGGCAGTGAGGAGAGAGTGAATGTTTTTGCATGAGCGCTTCGGGGTATTTGCATTGTGGCGCTCAACACGCAAAAAAAAAAGGCCAGCGTCACGCAAGCGGGGAAATAAACCCAAGTCATGATGGAGTGACATCTTTCTGGACTGCAGGGGCCTCAGCTCTCCTCTCTATTGACACACAGAAGCCAACACATCGCTTACAGGCTGGATTTTTATAGTGCCCCCGACTCCATTTAATTACTTTTGGTGATTTTCTTGTTGTGTTTTGTTGCATTACAGTCATTGTTTTGGTTTTTCTGTGAATGATTAGCCTTCTCACGGCCGTGGCATTTTTCTTTGTTTATGTGTGTTTACGATCCAATTTAATTTCTTTTTTTAACTTTGGCGAAGAATATGGATTTTGCCTGCGATGGGATTTGTTTTTTTTAACCATCCGGCTTGAAACTGAACTGAAAAAATAAAAAATAAAAAAATAAATCGTCTTACGCTTTACTGGAACATTGTCTGGATGCACAATGACACGCTCACCAGCGCTTAAAAAAAGAGAAGCTTCTCTATCTTTCAAACACATGTTTTTGTGTCCGAGTGACTAATGTGGACACATTTTTTGAAAATGATCCAGTATTGAGGGAACTGAAAGCGATGTGTTATCCTTCCGGACATCCTTCCTTGTGCTCTGTTATTGTACGTCCACTAAAAGTGCTTGTTTTGGCCACTGACTGGATCTGATTATTGAAACAGTTTTTATGTTGAAACAGCTGTTATTGCTCCATTTGAAGCCACCAGACTCCATTGAAAAGAACAGTAATTTACTAGGAGTTCCTGTCTTGATTGGTTAGTCTGCTTGCGTGACTTTGGTGACTTCAACTTGCGCTTTAAAAAAACACAATTCACAACAACTGATCTATTGATGAACCGATGAAAACAGGGCCCAGGTTTCCTTTTTTAAGGCTCCGTTTGTTGGAAACATTTCAGCTACCACCAAACATTTCTTGGCTGTGTAGGAAAGACGCCAGCCTCTGTGCCAACAGCAGAAATTATAACATGTAGATGGCAGCCATGTGACAGGAAGCCATGCAGGAGGATGTTTGATAGTCATTGTTTTGTTCAGTAATTAGAAAGGGGGGGGTACTCCGCCAAGTTAAGCTTTGAAAACAAGCAAAACCTAAAAGGCTGAATTATTTATAGCCTGTGTGGCTGCTGATATTTGGTGATTTATCCACCAAAGACACTTTTTTTAGCATTTGGGAACTTGGGAGGTTGGAATTTTGGAAACTTTCCATCACAGGGGGAGGGAAAGACTTGCATCTCAACATCTAAGGCAAACAAACTGAACATTGGATCACAATGCGATGTCATCTGGCAAGGCGCTGCAGTTGCCAATCAAATATATGCAAGTGGACGCTGTAATGAAATGCCTTTGTAATGTGAACGCCGCCCGTGTTTCAAAATCTTTGCAGCTGAAGATGAAATGATTGCTGCCATGAATTGTGCAAGTCTCTGAGTATACTGCTGTGCAGTGCCTTGGCCTTCAAACTCACAGATCTATTGCTCAAACTGTGCTTCCTGTATCATACTTCAATATCTCACCGGTACTTAAAACTACTACACGCAGGGTGCGGAGGACATCTGGGGGTTTTTTATACTCCAACTGGGCAGTTTCTTTCTTCTGTTGTCATCGAATACTCATGTCTGGCAAAGAAATCAATGCCCTAAGTGGATTAAGCAAGTCCTGGTAGCTTGTTAAAGTTATGCATCATAGAGAATTGAGGAAGCTGTTCACCTCAACAGTCAAGTTTTATTCCATTTTGTAGTTTTATGTAGTTCAGTGAAGTCGAAAAACAAGTGTGCCCCAGTTTCCTGGTTGTCTCCAGGTTCCTGCATGTCAGAGGATATTGGCATGAAACTTAAACTTTTTTCCAACATTGCCCCGCTGTGAGACGTTTGAGTCTTGTAGTAGCAGCGGTGGTGGTGGTGGTGCGATGCAAACATATTTTTCAAGCTTCAATTCACAGAGCGTGCATGTGTGAACAGGCGTCGGGCTGGTGTTGCTCAACGGACACTTCAGCTTGACGCCGGAAGATGAAGAAAGTGCATACGCTGGCTGCCCCAAGTTACCAATCATGTTACCGTGTCAACGGTCAACACAAGAGGAAACTGCAAAACAGATGTTAAGATAAAGTTTGACACGTTGTCTAGAAACATCTTGGCTTGGTTTTGACTGTTATGAGCGGTTAATAAGTGTGTCTTAGTCTCTCCATGAGTAACTCGAACACAGAGGTCTTTTAAGTTTAAGTCACTGACTCCTGAAAATAGTCCAGCCTCAGCGGGGGCCGGGTTTTCCCTTCCTATTAAACTCTAAACAAGAAATCTATGTGCTCGTTAGGACAACCCAAGGCAAAATCTGAAATATTGATATATTTCGTGTCTTCTTCATGTACTAGTCTTCTGAATGTCACAACAGTGTATTTTACATGCTCCAAGGCTCCTTTAAAGTGATCTAATAGATTTTATTTATTTGCATTTATTTGGCAGTGTAATGTGATTGAACACGATTTTGGCAGAATAATAAGAGATGCGGAGCAGGTGGAGGTTTAGTTTCTTTCTAAAAAAGACACTTTGACAGACAACACAAAGCTGTCAGCAGACGTGTGACGTGTTCTTACACCCGTTCCTAAACTTCTCCTATCAGGATTCACAGCAGGTTTGAAAAGACCCACTCTCCTGTATTCGCTTTGTAATTTGGCAAATCACCCCAAGACCACTAGATTTCTGTCTGTGCACACGAGGAAAAAGCATTTGTAGGCAGAAAAAAAAGAGGGCTTCTCCATCGTACAGTTCCCCAGGGTGAGAGAGAGAGAGAGAGAGAGAGAGAGAGAGAGAGAGAGAGAGAGAGCGAACACTACACTCCTCCTGTGTTTATCTCAATCTCACATCAGATCAGATCACTGGCGGATAAAAGCACTTCCTGGCACATCACTTCCTCTCTCTGGAGGAAGCTGACACGCGCTGGGAACCCAAAACGACACAGGGAGGTGGTGGTGGTGGTGGTGGAGAGAGGATGAAAAAAAAGAGAGAAAGTGAGTGAAGGGGAAAACAGAGGTGGAACAAAAAAAAATGAAAGTACAGAAGAGAAAAAAGAGAGAGAAAAGGTGAAACCTACATACTCATGGCCCAGATCCACAGTGCCGTGTGGGGTGAAGAGGAGGGAAGAGGAGGGAGGTAGAGCGGTGAGAGACAAAGAGGTGAAGAGACACTAAGAATAGTATAACTGGATTAGCTTTAACACTGACCTTTATTCAGCAGCGCGACACTCCCTCGCTCTCTCAATTGCTCTTTACTGCCGATACAGGAGAGGGCTGCCCTACTTTTATTTTTTTTTAACGTTAAGTTTGACTCAGCAGCGGATCATGTTGAGTTCTCCAGATGAGGCAACATATTTACTTAACTCGTGTTTGACCAGAGCAGCCGTTCTAATTACATTATTAACAATCTTGTCTTAACAAGACGTAATAAAATTTAAGTGAAAGCGTCGCTGGGAACAGTTTCGCCGGCTATTAAAGACAACTGTCTGCAGCAAATGCGGTCATCTGAGGTAAATTACCATTAATTCCGTGAATTGACTACAAAATGAAAACTCATGGCAGCCGCCTGGTTAATATGCTGTGTGCATGCTCGTGTCTGTACTATTTATGCTCGTGTCTGTACTATTTATGCTCAGCTGAGGAACGAAGCACCGCTCTGTGTCACAGAATGAAACTTCAGAGTTCAAGTAAGAAAAGTTGACGTTTATAACAATACCAAAAAAAAAAAAAAAAAAAAAAAATCAGCCTCGAAATGGAGTTTTGTTCCTTGACTATGTAGCTTTTTTGATTGAAGAGTCATTCTCACAGTGGTTCTCAAACTTTTTACACCACGTCCCACCTCAGAAAACATTGGGCTCTTCAAGTACCACAAAGTTCAATTCAGTATTTTTACATCGCAGTCATAATGGTGGTACTTTGGTGGTAGCTGACCCCATTCAACTATGGACAGTTCCAAATAAACATAAAAAGAAAAAAGTCATATCTAGAGCCAGTGTTTGGTTTGTCCGCTCTGGGCTACTGTAGAAAAATGGCGGTTCAACATGGCGGACTCCATGGAAGAGGACCCACTCTTACTGTAGAGATACAGAGGGCTCAAACAAAGCGATTCTTGTATTCAGGTGATTAAAACATACTAATTTAATCATATTAAATTCCTGCCAATAGATCCTCCTAAATCTTGCACACTGGACCTTTAAAAAGGACATGATCACTTTTCAAAAATTAATAAAAACATCAGTTTTATTGAGGAAAACGTCTTAAATGTGTGTTTAACAGGTTAATATTTATGTTGAAAAATAATGCAGGAAAGAACAAAAACCAAGAACTAAAAGTTATTAACTTAAGGTCCACTTACTAGGTTTTTCAACAGCTTTCACTTTACTCTGAACTTGGCTGTTTTCAGTAAGTAATCATGCCAAAAGCTCCAGAGAAAGACTTTTTTTGTACAAGGTCAAAAACTTCAACGCACAAGAAACTGCCTCTGATTTACGAAATGCTTTCTGTGTAAAAACGCATCTAATTATAGTAAAAACTCGTGTTATGTAGACCACGAATAAGACCTAGACATAGAAAGAATTAAATCACAACAGCAATATTAGACAGAGACACGAACAGCAGCGTAGCGAACAGCAGCGTAGCGAGCAGCAGCGAGACATTTCATCTGTGGTTTACTGATGTCAAAAACATTAAAATCACCATACAGGCTCGTGAACACAGATCACACGGGCCACACATTCACACACAGCAGACATCCGGACGCATGCAACCCCTGCTTGAACACACAAATAAAAAGGCGGATCACACACACACACACACACACAAACACACACAGAGAACGTGTGCAGCTTCAGAAAAAAAAAAAGGAACTCTGGTGATCTACAGCTCTGCCCGAGAGCAAAGCAGACAAACCAAGTGTAGCAGAACGAAGAATCTCTTGCTTTTTCCATGAATGGCATCAGCACTTTGGTTCGTCTGGTGGGACTCTCACATGCACAGATGCATATGCACACACACACACACACACACACGCACAGACAAAAGATATTGAAGTGCCGGGATGGCACGATGGGCATAGAAATACAGAGGAATGATGGGAAAGACAGGGTGAGGCGTGGAAGGCTGCAGACACAACACTATCATTCATTTTCTCTTCTTTGGGGGATTCAGTAGGCTAAAAGTTAGTTACTGTGTGTGTGTGTGTGTGTGTGTGTGTGTGTGTGTGTGTGTGTGTGCAGAAAAGACAGTCCCAATCAGTTCAAACTCCTCCCCCTAATTCAAAGAGGCAGTACGGGATTTGCATTTTTCCCACAATTCAATTAACACGCCTGTCAGCCTCTCCTCTCCGTTCACATGCCTCCTTTGGCCATCTCTCCCTCTCGCACACACACAAACACGCTCCCACAGACACATATCAGCTTCATGAATAGATGCATTTATTCATAAACACACGCATGCAGAAAACTGATGCGTTTATTTGTTTGTTTGTTCGTGAATAAAAAAAAAGAAGAAAAATGCGAATAGGCTCTCTCCGACCGAGAGATGAAGAAGAAGCTCTCAGGGCCACATCCTGCCCGGACTTGTCACAGTCAGGGACATGAAAAAGACAGCGCTGTAAATGGATGCAGCGAGCGGTCTCCGGGGATGTCTTCCTCTTTCTTTCTCTCTCTCCGTCTCAGAAGGAGGGAAAAAGACAGGGAGTGGCATCACAGAAAAGGACTCGGTGGGGTAGGGGTGTTAAAGAAAAGACGGACACTGGGGGTCGTTATGTAGCAAGAGACCAGATGATAGAGACGAGGCCAAACCGGATTTAGAAACCAGGAACTGGGATCAGCCCGCTGACTTTGCCGCGGGGCCGGCTAATGACTTCAGCTAGCCCCTGTTGTCTGATTAATAGCCTGTAATCCCATTCTCATGGACCGCATACCATAGCATTCAGCAGCAGCCACTCATTAACCACTATAGAAATGGCCCCTAATCAGTCACTCCCTTTTAGCTAGCTGGGGCTAATGCTAGGCTAGGCTAATCAATAGGTGGTAATCCTGTTGGCGGAGCCGCTGCAGCGTAGCGCCTCTCATTACCGGGCCATAGAAATGTCTGCTAATCATTTGCCGCACGGTTATTTGTCCACGGGGCCAAAGAATCACATTGGTGGTGGTGGTGGTGGCGGTGGTGGTTGACATTTGACAGTCAACGGCAGAGAGGGTGGAAGAGACAGAGTGACACAGATTCACAGAGGCTGTGTAATGATTAAGAAACACATCACTCATGCTTTTCTTTCCACCCTCGTCTGCCCTCTTTGTCGAGCGTACAGCCGGATCGGTCTGGAGTGGCTCTGCTCTACGTCGGCGTCATTCAAGCCTTATCAATCAATGAAAAAACCCTCTCCGATCCATAACGGGTAATCAATAATGCTTGCGGACCACCGGCGGAGACAGTCGTCAGCGGTCAAGCGGATCCAGCTCCTTGTCCCGTCTTTACAAAAGCGCTGAGGTGAAACAGCGGGGATGCCAATCAATGGCGGCGTTAACTGAACTTGACCGTTCTGGTTTTCATCCTGGACAGTTTATTTTGATTTGTAGTTGTCATCAACTAAAGACAAACAAGCTGTCTGGTTTCAAAATGGCTGCTGACGTTCGGTGCGGTAGGGAGTCAAACTCTGTGTGTGTGTGTGTGCAGCAAGAGGCCCAACAAAAGGTATACACATCCTTTTTGAGCTCTCAACTCCGAATTGTGAGGCCGGGTTATACGTCATAAGGCGACCCGAGGCTGAACCTGAGTTGAACTCTTGTAGTTGAGGGGAAGCAGCGGTGTAAGCTGAGAGAAGCCTGTCAACACTCCCCGCAAGCTAGTGAAGAAGAAAACACATAGGGGCCCATATCTCACCCTTTTATGTGTGAGATTGTGTGTGTGTGTGTGTGTGTGCCCGTCCGACATCCTTTCTCTGTATTGTGAAGGGCAGAAAATAAAACCTGAAGAGCCACTCGCTTGGTTGCATTATCAGCTGTTGGTGGGCTGATGTAGATGATGCTGATGTTGATGATGATAGTGTTGTTCTTCGCTCGAGTCTTCCTTGAAGCAACATGGAAAACAAAACTTCTACATCTATACCAAAAGGGGATAAAATGTTTCGGTGTAACGACGTCCTGGTGTTGTGATCTGTTCTGTCTCTGATTATCATCGTGATCAACAAGTTTCGACTAGATTATTAGATTATCAAATATTCATTGTTTGGTGGTTCCCAGCCTGGTTGGAACGGGTTGGAAACAAGATGTTTTTCAGACTTTCTTCAGGTAGTTGCTGTGTTTCTTATCAGTTTTTCCACTTCTGACCTCAAGAAAGAGTTTAAATAAAACAGTATAAGACTGAAGAATTAAATACTGGGTGAACAACGTGTTCACTCGTGGAAAAACAGATTGGGAACCACTGGTTTGATGTTTAAATCTTTAAATTGCTGATTTTGACTGACACGCCGGTCAAAAATTGATTTAAATGATAATGATAGCAGACCTTCTGTAGAATATGTTTGGGTTTTATTGTTCATTCATTTTGTGTCTCCTAAAAAAAAATCCATTAATGGTTCTCGTGCTAAATGTAAACACATCGTGTTTGCAGACGTTTCGCCACAAAACGCGCCTTAATGGCTCTGTCATTATGCCCGTCCCTCTTACACTCAGCATAAATCAAGCACAGCGAGGCGGGTACAGGTGTTAAGTCACCGCTGGTGAGCCTAATTAGAGCCCGGTTTCCACTAAGACAAGCAAGCCCCATAGTGCCCCCCTAAGTCCCATAGTGAAGCCGATCTGAGCGGGGAATAACTGGCTGTGGAGGGATGAGGGAATATTTGTTGGGAATGCTGGATGAGTGGACGTAACCGGCTTTAGAGCCTCTGACCGCCAGCGCTTAAACCTGCCTAATCTGATTGGATTAACACCAACCTGCCTGGGTACACATGAACACACACACACACACACACACACACACACACACACACACACACACACTTACACATACTACTACATGCCAATCAGCCGGCGCCGCCTCTGCAGCTTCCTCTGGAAGTTCATCTGGATTCTGGGTTGTGCTGGCTGGCTGGCTGATGGCACCATGCTGGGATACCACATGCACACGCATCCGCTCTCATGCCACACACACACACACACACACACTAACACACACACACAGACTAACACACAGAGCCATCTTTGGAGAGCAGTGATTTGTGCTGTGAATCTGAAACAGACCTATTGAAAGAAGAGTAAAGCCCAGTGCTTGACAACCGTGCTAATTGACTAGCCCCCTCCCCACCAATGAAACTAAACGTTTTCACCCCTCCATCTTTTATCTTTTCAATCACTCCCTGACAGCTCTCCTCTTGTCCCACACTCATCCAATCCCCCTTCCTCATATTACTCTTCATCGCCTCCATCTCCTCCTCCTCCATCTCCTCCTCCTCCCCCCCTTTTCCCCTTCATACTCATACATGTAATCATTCATTAGAACCAAGGCAGTTGTCCATTAGGCAAAGCAGCCATTTTGGAAATTGCAGCAAATCTTCCATGAAAAGACATTTCCTCTAATGCGGTAGTCACGCTCGGAGGGAGAGGGAGAGAGAGAGAGAGAGATGGCAAAGGAAGGAAAGAAAGATGAGGAGGGGGTGGGGGGAGATGGAGAGAGGAGAAAAGGAGGAGAAAGGACAGAGAGGAGAGAGAGGAGGAGGGGTGAGAGAAAAGTGAAGGAGAGAGATAGAGTGAGCGCCCCCCCGGCCATGAAGCCACCAAGCGGAAAGCAAGCCTGCTGTTTGATTAGAGAGTGACACCATCATGGAGGGAAGGAAGGAAGGAGGGAGGGAGGGAGGGAGGGAGGAAAGGATGGAAGGAGGAGGAAGAGGGAGGGAGAGTGTTTTAGAGGTGAGCCGAGGGGGATGAAGAGGAGGCGACGGAGGGAGAGGGAGAGGGCCGCGATACAGGCAGTAAAATTAGCGCCATCGCTTTGCTTACTAAGACGCTCTATGACACACTCGGATTAAAAACAGACACACACACAGTGACGAGATGTGTTCACACACACTAACACACACACACACACACAGGACAGATGGTATCCTCCATCTGAAAGTGTGGCTCTAATTTGAGTAAAGTGATAGGAACCTCCTTAACCAATTAGAAGCCCCATATCTAAAGGCCACGGCATTAGGTCGCTGCCTGCTTGCACACACTCATTAAAGTGTGTGTACTCCTATATACGGGTGTGTGTGATATAAGAGGTGGGAAATGACAAATCCACTCCCAGCAGTGGCTCTCTGCTGAGTGTGTGACTTCTTTTCTCCCACAATGCCGCTGTTCATCTCGATCTCATCTCATCACCGATCACAGACAGACCTGTCTCTCCCACCGCGAGCCATTCATCTCGCCGCCGCTCGCTCCCGCTTAATACGCCTTCCTCTAAAGCTGACACATTTGTCACCAGACCAAACTAAGCCTAATCCATCGTAGCAATCCGGCAATTTATGATCTACCGAGTTTGAAAAGAAAAGAGAAAAAAAAAAAAGACAAAACACCACATTCAATTCGATTTCGTCAACGTCCCAGCGAAGTTTTGATGCTCTCTTGGAGAAAATGTGCAGAATCTGAATCAATGAGTAATAAGGCGTGGGGGAATGTTACAATATTAAAGCAAAAGAGTTCAATAGCAGCTTTGGACGTTCAGGAAAGTCTTAAATGTCAGCCTGGATGTCTCCAATAGGTGAGTCGAGTCCGAGTCGAATTGATTAGCTGATCTACAAATACTAATTTGCAAGTGTTTTGATTCTGCTTAATGTTCTGTGTCATTTGTTTTGGCATCTTTCGGACTATTAGTCAGATGAAACAAGCATTTTTTTTTTTTTTTAAATGTGTCAACCGAAGCTCTGCAAACTTGTGATAGGCACTTCTATTTTTTAAACTATTTTCTGACATCTCTCTGGCACGATTGAACCGATTATGAAAATAGCTGTTCCTGGCAGCCTTAAACGTAAGCGCACATTTGTTTTCATCATCGAACGAGAGCATAAAAACAACATGACAGTTAATGTCAATTATAACTCGCCCAAGTTTCATTTCCTCCATCTATTTGTCCGTTTGTTTCCCCCCCCCTTGCGTGTGTATTTTTCGACGTTCGGGCGGCGTCTTTATGCGAGCTGATGGAAAGGGTCCTAAATTCACGTTTTATTTACGCTGCATCTGAAACGTTTGTGTAACATTTGCCTGACAGCTGGATGAGAACACAGCTGCAGAGAGGTGCCGGATCTCGACACTGAATCTGCTGCTGCTGCTGCTGCTGCTCTGAGGTCAAAGATTTCTAGACAGGCTTTTTTTTTCTTCCTCTCTGCTTCTTGCAGTGAACGACACAACTCCACACCAGGTATGTGGCGTGTCACACCGCTGGCTGGAGACCACAGGACTGTTTATCTTCGCCGCTCCTGACAATACGCACAACTGATCTGACAGCTTTGCGTACGACACCGTGCCAAGAAATCCCTCACCGCCTTTCTGTAAACACAGATGATCTTTTTCACACTTTCTCTAGCCTCTGCACCACACCGCCACTGCCCTGAAGACAAATGTCCCTAAACGGGCATTACACCACGGCAACACGAGGGAGCGGAACAAAGAGAAAAGGAACAAATAAATAAATCAGATGAGAGAACATGAGATTTTTGAGATCATGCTTCCAGTTTCCTCTTTGCAGAGATTCACTTCCCTACCCCGTGGAAGTGGAGCTGCGTGTAATATGGGGCAGCATCGTTTTCTTCAGGGTGCTATTAAGGCTTATAGTCCCTTGTTCCTCCTGTCAGGAGTGATAGGATAGTCGATTATACCAAAAGGCAAGAGATGCTCTCTCTGCTGCACTCACACCCTTGCATGAATGCCTGGACCTCTCTCATCCACTCTGCTTTTTCTGTCTCTTTCAGTTCCCGTGGCCTCTTCAGGTACGCGGACACACACCGACACAAAAACACACACCGACACAAGAAACAGTGCTCACAAAGTGATGAAAGGCTGTTTATCCTGCATCCACTGTGATATCTCAGCTCGCCATGCAACATGGCCGGACACGTTATCACCTCTGACCAGGGAAAAACCACGGGAGTCAGGACTGACGCCAGCAGCAAATACCAGCACTTGTGTGTGCGTGCGTGTGTGTGTGTGTGTGTGTCTGTGTATCCCAGCGGTAATAATCACCCGGATTAGAGCGGAGCCAAACCCCCGCAGGGTCCCCCCTTCTCTCTAAACCCCCACCAATACCAGCCCAGCCCAGCCTGCAGCTCTGATCCCCCCCAGTTTGAGCAGCCATGGGAAGCAGAGCAGCCGGCCTGACATCTCCGCCGCGACTGGACGCCAGACAGACAAAAAAAACATCTATTTCTGTCCTTGAATTCTGACGTATTTTGAACCCTCCCTCCCGTTTTCCCCCTTTGTCTTATTGATCATCCACAGACAAAATCAAATACTGAACCCAGGCAGTACAAAGACACATAACCCATTCAACAAGCATAGCCTTTAACCACAAGGGTGCAGTGAAATGGAAGTTGATATAGCCATCAATATGTCTGGGTGAGGCATGCAATATGTTGGTAACAACAACGGGGAGGCGCGGAGAAGAAATGGGTTATAACTTAATAGGAATGCGCATCGTGTCTGGATACCTCGCAGTCAATGTGAGGGATTATTACTGAGTGGAAATGTTGCCTGGATGTATCACACACACACACACACACACACAGCCCTCCGCCCCACACACACTGCTTCAAATAAATTCAGACGAATCTCGGCGTGTGATCCGGTGGGAGGGCACCCCCAGATACTGGCACCTATCAACAATTGTCAGGGGGGTTGCCGTTGAACTCCTGTGACAGCAGCAGTGTTGAAATGTCAATCAGCGTTCGATTATCAGAGCACGCAGGATGTTTCGAGGATGGTGCGCACACACACACACACACACACACACACACACACACACACAATCCTCAACCTCTGTTTTAAAACTTAACTCAGCGAGGAAAGGAGGAAGACCTCTGATTTAAGATAACACAGTGACCAGTTACATCCATTAACATCCTGCGGGTGCTTGAGTGTGTTTGTGGTATTCAATTATGGGCTCCTAACACCAATTAATTACCTTCTGTCCTGTTAGATCCTCTCTGGTATAAATAATCTGGTAAAAAATAGCTCCATACTCCTGGAAAGTTTTGATTTTTGTGTGTGTATAAATGATTTAAAATGTACAATTAGATCAGGCCTGCCTCTCCAGGGGAATAAACCTACATTAAAGGCAGATAAAAATATGAAAAACTGTCAAGAGCAGACAGAAAATGTTAAATTACTTTGATTTAATGTGATTAAATGATATAAATCTTAAATACAGACGTGTAACTTGCAGCCTTGTGAGCTCACACTGACCTTATTGCACCTTCAGGTAAATGTTCACTAGTGTAAACACAATAATCTAGTTTAAAAGTCCTCAAAAATGTGTCATGTAGTCACAATAGATTCATAGTTGTTGACCACATGTTACACAACCTCACCTACCAACCTCACACACACACACAGATCCACAGTCACCAAAGCAAACAGCTTTACCTCAGGTTTTTCTGCTTGTTCTCCTTCTTGTTGAGGACCCCCGGCACACAGTTGGTGAGCTCGGTCCAGTCGGCGTGCAAGCCGCAGCTCCAGCCGGTGGAGAACCGGGAGAAGAGCCAGGTCTCCTTGCGGTTCGGCCGGTAGCAGGTACACTTCTTCTGCCCCGGTCTACAGTCGCAGGGGACCTCCAGACGGACATTCTGGACCAGGTGCCTGCCGAAGGTAGTCCCCCCGGTCTTCTGGATGTGCAAAAACACGATCACGTCCTCTCCTTTGATTTGGAAATCGATCGTCCTCTCCAGGTCCCTGACGGGGAAGTAGTATTTCTTAACGTAGTGGGGGTCCGGAGTCGGGAAGATGTCCCCCTCGTCCTCCTCCGTGAAATAACCGTGCGGGGAGCCGAAATTGATCACCCCGGGAGCCACGTACTGATAGAGAATCAGCATGAAACACACGGATCCGACGACGATCAACAAGAATTTGCTGCTCCTCTCGACCATGTTCCTTCCAAGTGCGGGTCCCGCAGTACGCTACCATTTCCCAGTCAAGCCGACAACGGGGAGCGGGGCGCTCGGCTTCTGCATTCTCGCTCTCTCCCCCTCTCGCTGCCTCGGGAAGGATTCGGGGTTTTTTCGCGGGGCTCAAGAGTGGCTCACTCCGCTTCGAGACGACCGGCGAAGTTGGCTCATCGTTCACCGAGACTGTTCAACACCGTGAAAGACGCATTGTAAACTCGCTGAAAGCACACCCCCCCCTGTAGCCGACCCTCCCCCGTTTACTTTACTTCGGTCTCCAGTCTTCACAACAGTCTTCACAACAGTCTTCACAACAGTCAGGCTCGCTGCATCACCATGGAGTTTTGTACCCAAGATGCAGCGCGACTTCTACCTTTTCAACCTCGCTCTCTCTCTCTCTCGCTCTCTCTCTCCGACAACCAACTGAAAGGGAGAGTCGTTTAATTTATTGGTTAACGCGTAACGGCCGCGTCATCTGCCGCTAGCCAATAGCAAGCGACCTTAGACAAGACGTTACTCGAGTATTTTAAAGCGAGACCGTCTCCTTAAAAGTAATCAGTTAACGGTTAAAGTAATAAACTACACTTTTGTTCAATTTAATACTTTTTTTTTTTTTTTTTTTTTTAGCTGCTACAGCCTCATTTTGTCTGAAATCAACATTAGCTTACAGTGGCTAATGTTAGCAAACTTTAGCTTAGAAAACGATGATGGATAATGCAAAAAAATGTTGTTTTTCTTTAAAAAATAAAGTGCTTTAAAAATGTTATAAGTGATTCTTTTTTCACTTTTACGGCATTAAATATTTTGACCAACTTAACTATTAGATTTACATGTATTTCTTAAATAATTTTAAACAATTCAGTCTGAATTTAGTCCGAGTACCCCTCCCTACGGAAGCCCCAACCGGTCATACATTCATACGTTATATTTCTTTTGTTTTATGTCAAGTTCATTCAAACAGCGAGTGACACATATTTTTCTGCTTCAAAACATCAGCTTATGGTGGATAATGTTAGCAAACTTTAGCTAGTTAAAGCCCTGCTCCCACTTTAGCTAGTTAAAGATTGCTAACATTATCTAACATTTTGAATTCATGATCTTTTCTCTACAGAAGCCCCAAGCGGTCGTACATTCATACATTTTATTTATTTTGTATTCATTTGATGTCGAGTTCATTCAAACAGCAAGTGACACATATTTTTCTGCTTCAAAACATTAGCTTACGGTGGATAATGTTAGCAAACTTTAGCTAGTTAAAGATTGCTAACATTATCGAACATTTTGAATTCATGATCGGAAGCCTCAAGCGGTCATACATTCATACATTTTATTTCTCGTGATATCATGTTCATTTCTTTTGTTTTCTCGAGGTCTCCAGTTTTTTTAATCGTTACGTTGAAATAACGAATGTTGTTATCCCGAGATAATTTTCTTGAGATCTGAAGATAACACAACATTGTTTTCCTGAGATAATTAATTTCAAGATCTTGAAAATAAAAGGAACTGACAGATGTTTCCTGCAATTATTTAATATATTAGAGTATCCTTTTTTTTCTCGAGATCTCAAATTAACTACATCATCATCTCAAGAAAACAATGTTTTGCTATCTAGAGATAACAACATTTGCTATTTCGACATAATGACATAAATAACTTGAGACTTGATCTTGAGAAAACAAATAAAGCAAATAAAATGTATGAATATATGGTTGCTTAGGGCTTCTGTGGTTTCCATGCTCATGTTCCTAAGTCAAGCCCCTACTGCCAGCCTCCACTTTATAGGACTTAATCTCAGAGATATACTTTTTACATTATATATATTTAACAGTTGTAGTATCTTTGACCAAATACATTGCTACAGGCAAGGCTATATTATGCTACTGCCCACAGCCCTTCGACTGAGGACCCTGAAGGCATTTACTTTGTGGTAATGAATTGCATTGAATATTTATAAATGTGTTTGGCAATATCAAAAACTAAAGCACAACAAAAAATTTAATGTGGCTTTAAAGTAGCTCTTGCATTTTTGTCCAAATCTCAAGGTCCTGCAGAGGGCCCGTGTGTCAACAACAGAGAAATATTTTGAAATAAGGGCATATTGACGCTCCACTGAAAATATGGATTTTTGTTTTGGCTTTTTTTTTTTGACCTTATTTAAGAAATTACCCTAACGTCTCAACTGATAAAAATGAAAAATTTCTTCTAAGTTTCTAGTTTAGAAACTAGACTACAAAAATGCACTTTTTGAAAGATCCAAATACTTTTATCTTCCTGTATCTGGAATTTCAGTTTCAGAATTTGCAGTTTTAACGTTGCTGTCGTCCTGAATGAAGGATGGAAATAATTAAATCAACATTATGTAACTTTTCTACCTTAAAATAAAATCTTTTTTTGATGCTGCACTGACTTCTAATGGGGTGAATGGTGCCTCTGTCATTCCCTTTTGATCTTGCACCGTCTACCGTAACGCTTTATGGCTCTAAGTCACACATCATTAACTCACTAGTTTTTGATCACTGGTAATGTAATCCTAACAAATGCATGTGTACAGATGTCCACATGATTCCCTAACCTCTGTTTACAATGAATCAAAATATGAAGGATTTGGAGCCAGTATTTATTTTGTTAGGAATGGCTGAATAATGCCTGGGTGCTCTAATAAACCATCTGTAACTGCACTTACCTGTCAATCAAAGTGGCTTTGCTGTTAATTATGCATAACTTTAAGCCTTAATATAATTTGAACAGGTGAGCAACCTCAGTACAGTTGTCATGAACGGGGAAATTAGTTAGAGAGACCAAAACTGTTTTTTGTACCAGGCTGTAAACATGTTTATTTCTGCGGTGGAGTTGGACATTTTAACATGGGGACTTAGACTGACTCATTTCTGTAGCCAGCCTCAAGTGGCCGCTCGGGGAATTACAGTTTTTACCACTTTGCTTTATTTCCTTCCTTCTTTATAGGAAAAGGAATACAGAATATATTATGTAAGGTGCTGCTTAGATGAAGGAAAGATGATTGACTATTAACTATTATTCTTATTTTTTAATTTAAAAATGTTTTGTCTCATCATTATTATTTATTTCTTCACTTTTACTCTCATATCCAATCTTGCTTGTGAACAAAGACTGTGCTGACAACCTCTTCCCAAAACTGAAATCTCTGAAATGTCTGACAACCATCAGATCAACAGTTCCTGGTGGTTCACGTTGCCTCTCGCGTTGCTACCGCTGGTGGTCAGCACTGAGTCCTCCTGCTGCTGCTGCTGCTGCTCCTTCTCCAGTAATGCAGGCGATCAACTTGTCAGGCATATTTATGTGATTCCCAGGGGTGATTACTGTCGAACATGTTTTGACTAATCACATCTACGAGTGGAAGAGAGAGAAAGAGAGAGAGAGAGACGTGTTTCAACTGCTGGATGTGGTTCAGATAACACTGCCTCCCTCCTAAAAGCTGACAGTGTGCTTTTTTTTTTCTTTTTCCACCAGTGCCCCTGAGGTTCAGCTGCAATTTCTGAGGCATTTGTTATTGCAGATGTTTATTGTGGTAATAGGGCAGAGCGAATAGTCTGGCTGCGTGTAATCTTGGTAAGCTACCAGGCCTGATTCCCACATGTTCCTTAAATGAAGCTCAATCAGTGAGATCAGCCCAATCAGCAGGCGCCGCCGAGGGTGTGAAACCAGCAGTTGGTTTTGGCTGATGGCAAATGAGGTTGGTAAGGGACGGGGGTATATTTTCACTTTGAGTGGTTTGGGTTGATGATGTGATGATGTGTGCTTAGTCAGGCTGTAATTGCCTTGTGTGTGCTTAGCCACAGTTTCAGCTCCCATGATTTCCCAGCTGGATGTGGATCTCTAAAGGCCTGCGCTCGCCCTCCTCCTCAGGCTAACTCATCATTTATCACAGGTAGATTTTAGGAACAGGTGTCGATGATTGTCAGATACAAACTTTGAAACAAGCTACAAGCTTGTGGGTTGTCGGATCAAAACACTTTAATGGATAACCAACTTTTACACCTGAATTATTACATTTAAGGATAAACACTGATCTATAACTCAATAATATATATCCTAAATCTAGTAAAGACATTAGTTACAACTTATAAACCTTTTAAAATGGTTGACTTACGAGAAAATGGTACCCAAATTTGTTGTTCCAGTTTCTGTCGCAGCTCATCCTTTTGGTTTTAATTTAAACATATAAAAGGGAACTTGTTAGAAAGTGGTGCCAAGTTTTGAAGAAGTTATTTATTAAGTTATAATGTCAAACAGGTGTCAGCTTCCGCAAAAAAAGAGGAACACGTAGTTTATATGACACGTTTAAATCCCCTTTTTATTGGACGTGACAAAGATCCGACTGAGACTGAAAACTTTTCAAATCGCGAGTTTTACCGAGTCACGTAATCATACACAGTGCAACTTTTCTTAGGCGCCTAAATGGACTGTACTTATTTATTATCTAGTCTTCCACTCAAGGCTCTTACACTACATTTACATTTAATGATTTAGCTGACACTGACAGGGAAACAATCAAGTTACACTACATATCTCATTTGCCCATGTGCATCGATTTTTGGGTGCTAACCGTTCACACACCAATGGTGCAGCATCAGGAGTAATTTGGGGTTCGGTATCTTGCTCAAGAACACTACGACGTGCAGACTGGAAGGACGGAAGAGCCGGGGATCTAACCACCAATCATCTGACGAGGGGGCAACCCGCTCTCCCTCCTGAGATAGAATAAAGACGAATCCAGTGATTAAATATTAAAGAATCTAGTCTGATCTCAATTAAAATCTAACAGAAATATATAAAGTAGAGTCAGAATGAACGATGGGAAGATGAATAATGTATTCTGTGATGATTTTTAGTGTTGAATTGAGTTTAAAAAAAACAGTGAACAAACTTCTTCGTTATAATGAATAATACATTATTGCGCTTTAGACCTTTCACCTACATGTTAGGCGTGAATGCTGCTTACGCTCCTTTTAAAATGAGGACATACTGCTTCTGAGTTGTGTGTTATTGTAAAAAGCACTAAATAAATATTTAAGCTTCTGTTCATCAGTTTTAAAAGGCAAACTTGGACTTTTTGTACAATTTACCAGTTTATCAAAAACATAAAATGATTGATGAATAATTTAAATTCCCTTTCCTCACTGGCTGAAACACTTTAAAGATTATGTTTTTGGATTTTTGCCTTCAGTGGACAGTTTACAGCCAAGACTTGATTCCCACCTGAGGAAGCTCCGGGCTTACAGTGGTTCAACTGGTTTGTACTGGGAATATGCACCACTTAAAATTCAATATCAACCTTCTGTTCAAAGCTTTTCATTATTTCAGTTTTAGGCCTATGTGTTGTTTAATCCTAAATTAATGAGTTTCATGAATTGAACACAGAAAATCTTGGTCCAGGTAACATCAGGGGTTAATAGAGGCCCAGTAGCTAGTTTTCACTTCAAGGCCCCAAAGGAGATGAATCCAGTCGTGCTTCCATGTATATACAGGAAATATGGAGAGAGTGTTCGCTCTGTAAAATGTCTGGAAGTAGTGACTAATGCCACTTAAACAATTTCCCAGAGCCCGGAGTGACGTCTTCAGATTATTAGTTTTGTTCAGCCAAAGATGGTTTTATTGACTCTCATATAAGACGGAGAAGACCAGCAAATCTTACACTCGAGATGCTGTAAGCAAAGAATTTATCAATTTCAGCTTGATGACTGAATTAAACTTATGCAAGATCCAAATGCTTTTATCTCCCTGCTATAAAGTATTTTAATGCTGCGTCTTGAACTTCAGGGTGTTACCGAGAAGTTTTCAGGTAACTCAAACATTTAAAACCTGCAGGTCTGCGATACTTTTGATTTCCACTTCAACATATTTGATGTCTCGCACAAAAACATGCAACCGTGTAGGAAAGGTAACATCTAAAAAGCTTTTTCTTTAAAAGTATCTTTGTAAATATGTGGTGAAATCATGACTTTTGGTTTGAAATATAGGTACAGCACACTGCAGACATATTATTTTATTTTGCAGGCTGTATTCACCATTCATTATTTTCTCCATGTATACATAAAAAGCAACAGACTCATACAAGACGGAGAAAATCAGCAAATCTAACACTGGAGAAGCTGGAGGCAAAGAATGTATCATTTCTTGCTTGATTGCTGCAAACGATTATTATTGATTAAGAATCAGCTTGTTATCAATGAATCAATGCATTGTTTCGACTCTCTTCACATCCCAACAGTGCATTCTTCTGTTCCTTTCCCCTGTCCTCCCACTCACACTCACCACATCTCCTCTGGGCTTTGCCACAGAGCCTTGTGGCCACCACATGTGAATCACCGAATCCTGAATTTATTTGCATTTGTCAAATAATAATAAAATAAAGAAAAAAAAAAACTCCGGCAAGGCTCAGTCTGGGTTCGGACTATTTGCACCTTCATGGGAAGACATTATTTTTTTCCGCCTCCGTCCCTTCTTCCCTTCCCGAGATTATCCCAGCATGACTGGAGCTGAGCGGGTGAGGGCGACCAGCATGCATGAGCCGGTTTCTCAGTCTTGAATAATTCAGCCCGCTTATTTACATGTTCTTTACTTACACTGAAGCAGCATCCGCCTGTCACACTGCTGTTAAACACACTCATGATTATGTCTTCTGCCTCGCCCCTGGCATTACCCAGTTGTATTAAATACTGGGAGATTTCTTTGTGTGTGTGTGTCTTGCTGTGTTTGTAAGACAGAGAGAAAGCGACTAAGAATATTAATATTGTGTGTTTGCGAGTGTTAACTTGGGTGTGTTTATGGTGGTACGTCGGCGTGTGTGTGTGTGTTTTGCTCTCACCATGCGCAGTGTCATTATGAGCGGCGTTACTTAAAGAAGATGGATGTCACAGAGTGTGTTGCCCTCTGGCTCGGGTATAGAGATATGACAGTCTGTTTATCATCAGAACCAGTTTATTGTTGCTTTTGCATAATGATCCTGTTTAGATGGATATTTTCACACTGTTTCCAGAGGCTTTGAGCGGTGTGTTATGTCCCGCCTCAGTGTCTCACATACACACATTGTGTCTCTTTATTTCTTTTAGGCGTGTAATATATTTTAGGCACGTTTTATTAATGAGGTTTGTCTTGTGACGACGAAAAAAAGGAGTAACATATGTTTACAGAAGAAGAAACAAACACCAAAGTGCACGAGCGCGCACAATATATTTTAACATATGTGCCCATGAAATGCCCTCAATTAAAGTCCAAACAGGTGGTCAGCGGGTTAGAGCCGGTTCTCATGTTGACACTAACTGGGTTCATTCATGGTGCGTACATCTTTGTCTTGATTTGTAGGAATCTGCTCTCGGGGCCTAACGTCCGCCCCGCACACACACACACACACACAAACACACACATCACGCTCAGACATGCTCCGTCTGTTTGTGCTTTATTTTTCATCCAGCCAGCGGCCGGGACCGAATTCCACTGAGGGGGAAAAAAACACAACAACAAAGGCAATAGGGTATTAAAAACAAACGCACACACACGAAAAAAACAAATTTTCCTAACTCTGTGGTGAACTTTCATTTTTTTTGTCTTTTTTTTTTTTGTGAATGCAGCAGCAGATTTGTTTGTACTTTATAAATAAACAGTCAAAAATTAAGTCAGGAAGAATTACTGACGTGTTTGCATCGCCCCTGATATGAATTATTCCCTGAACCTTTCGGAGTGTTTCAGACACAAATATTTTCTTTGGATGTGCCTAAGGGGAAGTGAACACTAGAAAGAAAACAAAACCGGGCGCCATCTATTTCCTACATTCCTGAGTCTGTTAGTGTTTGAGAGTGAGAGAGTACACCGAGGAAGTTTGAGAAAGAGTGTGTGTGTGTGTGTGTGTGTGTTTATACGTGACGTTTGTGTACACCCTCGTGTGTGTATGTACGTCATACGAATGTAAACGTGTGCGCGCAGGTGCGTTTATCGGCCTGTTGTCCGTGCGTGCAAGCGAGTTTGCATTTGTGTGAATAATTATGTGCTACGCCGACCATGTCTCCTTGGAATCACGTTTGTATATACCAATTTGTTTGCTAAATAAGTTCAGAAAGAAACATATTGCTGCCAGGATCGTATTCAAAGGCAACATTTTTTTTATATATCACGGGAAGTTTCTGTACACAGAGGAAGATTTTGACTCTGGATGGGGTTCAAGTCCGCACATGTAGGTTTAGACAAGAAAAACTTTGTTTCTGGCTGAATGGTAATAAAGTAAACACGTCTTGTCTCTTGCGTAAAGCCACTTTTGAGTATTTTAACATTTAACCTGCACCGTGACCTCTCTCCAGCCTTTATTGAGTTAACTGAGTTATGTTCAGCACAGATAGTACTGGATATATATCACTGAAATGTCAGAGTTTTCAGTAACAAGTGGTTTGATGACATGCTGAGGCCACCCTGAGCATAACCCCGCCCCCACAAAACGCCCTCAGCACCTTAGCACCTGTGCTTCTCCGTATGCTAGTTATTCGTCTTGTTTACATTTTATACTTCTCTGTTTAAGAATAGCCTTTAGCTATGACAGGGAATATATGTAGTGGGTGGATTTGAATTACCCCAAAGCCTCACGGCTGTACCAGCAAAATAACAGAATACTGGCGGATGCTTTTGGTTGCCAACAACAAGAAAAGATCCAGACCTTCCCTGGTTGCTATGTCATTGTTCTGATGGCCCATTCAGAAGCCCCACTAGTCTTAGAAATTGGACAAAAAGCCTGTTTTTTTCTGACCACTTGTTATCTCAACAACCACTGCTCTGAAGGAACCTCGCTTTGAAAATACCAACCCAGTGTTACACCAAAGCATGGAACAGGTAGTCCCCCCCCTTCCTTGAACATCCTCACAGCATTGTTGGGTCCTCTTCCTGTTGCTAACCTTGGTCTGAGCTTGGCGTTGGTTAGTTAATTTAAGTGAACAAAGACTTAGACGAGAAAAACTGAACCAGAATTTCATTAAAACATGGATGAGGGTAATCATTCGGTGTCCATCAGGGTCAACAACAACAACAAAACAAGTCCTCGTGATCAGAAGCAGATCAAAAGATTTAGATGAGTTTGAACTTGGGCAACCAGTCCAATGACAAATGACAACCCTGGAACGTTCATTAAAAACGTTTCCTAACGACGCTGATATCAAATGTAAGACAGGTGGCATTATGTGTTCCTACAAAACACATTTGCATTTCTCAGAAACTTTTTATAATGCACATAGACCTTTCCCCGTCGTCAGATTGCAGAACAGCGACAGTTCCCGTAAAGCTCTCTGACTGTCCGGGAAGTTTTCTAACTTTCTAAGGTGTGCAGAGGGGAGAAAATAGGCAGGCTTTGAAATTCCTCACACAATTACCTCAGGTGCTAACACTATGAATGTCTTTAAGGAGAGACTATCTTATCCTATTCATGATTCATCCACCTCCTGGCCATTCCAAACACTTTTGCCCTCAGGCGTGGTTGGACGACAGTACTTCCTTTCAAGCATACTCCTGTTTTAACCTTTCACACGTCGCCTGTCTAACTCTGCTTCAACATTCCTCTGCGAATATGTCAGCGCGCACATTTTTGAGCGCTCGTGCATGCGAGCGTGTGTGTGTGTGTGTACTGTACTTGTCTCTGCAGGGTTGTTATTTTCTAGTGACGAGTTGACCCTGAACTCTGCTGCCGGAGGACATATGTTTTCAATGGGTGCGCCAGGTTCAATACTTAATTCTCTCTCACAGACATGAGGGATTAAAGTCCATAGGCGCGTGCCTCCGGGGGATTGGATTATCTCATGTTTCAAGGCAGTTGTTAATGATTACGGCTTTATTTAAAATGCTGCGCATAACCACTGTTTACTGACCACTGAATGTGTATTGATTTGTAGAGGTTACTGAGGCTCACAAAGAAGACTGAACTGAGATATTTTGTGAATTAAAACTATGGTACTATGCAGGTTTTATTGCATAAGCAGGTTTCATTTTGTGCAAATTGGTGCTTAAGCTTAAAAATTAAATCAATCTTTACACCCTGTTTTGCCAGACAGAGGTCTAATGTGCATGGCGACAATCGCAGCAAAGACATCATAGATTCCAACTTTTGGTGAAGGAAATGCCTTGTGATCGGTGGAGAATAATATTGCACTCAATATCAATTTTCTTTGTCAACATTTGCCTTGGGAAATTTAGCTGGTACAATGGCAGAGGACTCGAATAACCAAAGCTCTTTCTTTGAGTGGAGTGCAATCTGATCTAGCTGCTGCTCCACTTCTTGGAAGACAACGGACGGCTAATGGAAGCGGCGTAACCTCACACTGTCTCACTCGCTTTCTTCCTTACTCCCCCCTTTCTTTATTTCTTTCTTTCTTCCTTTCTTTCTCTTCTACCACTCTTCTCTCCTCTCCTCTCCCCTCGTCCTCCCTTCCTTTCATTGTAAGCCACATGGCGTTAGGTTCTCACAGAGAGAAACCCACACTGCCCTCTTGTCAAACTGCTTATCTCATTTGAAATAAATGGACAATAATTACTGAGCTGGTTGGTGGTTTTCACCTCAGAGTCCCGTGTCTCCTCCTCAGCTGTTTTATCTGAGCCTCCACCGCCCTTCTGCCCTCCAACACAACTTCCGCCTCATGTCGATTACACGTTATTGGCATGACTGATTGGCAAATACAATATTGTTCCAAAGATAGCTGCAGAATCTGGCTTCAGTGTTGTCTCTCTGCTGGGAGCAGATTGCAGATTGTAACCAAAGCTCTGTTTCAATCGTGCAGTGCGCCTGCCAAGGTATCTTCTCCGGACATGAAAACAAATGTCTGCCATATCAGTGTGGTTCCACTTGATTAGGGTCAGCTGTGATCGCTGCCAAGATGCTGTACCTTAATTTTGGGGGTGTTTCCAAAGCGGTCATGCCAGGTGAAACTCAGAGGAAATGGAAGAAAGAGTTACCCCCCCCAATCCGTGTAGATGGAGTTGATCACAACTGTTACGGGAATACATTGTTCAATATTAAGCAACAATTAGCTTAGCATAAAGCCCAGAAATGGAGAAATAGCTAGCTCTGTCCTCTAGAGTACCTCTAAAGCTTTGTATGAAAATGCTACATGTTGTGGTGTTTATGGGGTACTTAGATAAGCTCATCCCCTAATGGCTGTTGCGTCATATTTAATGGACGGACATAAGACTTGTATTGATCTTTTCATAATGCCAAACTCTTCCTTTGAGTCTTGCATGTCTGGGCTTCCCATCAGCACATCAACATGATTTAAAAAAAAGAGAGTACATGTTTTTTCAGTTGACTTTTTAAAAAGTTATTTTGATAGTCGTGATTATTAATGAAATAAATACAAAAACAAATGCAGTTTGGAAAGTAGTAAACGTACATTCATCAATCTAAAAAGTAAGTATGCATGATTTTTATGAAATGTTCCTTTAAGAACGCTTCAGTCAACCTTCCTTTGAAAAAATGAGGTGGGGTGAAGTCATCTGGTTCACACAGGAAATGCAGCCGTAAAGTGATAAAAATAAATAAATATTATACATTTCCTCCTGCAACATTTAATTTGTTGCTTCTGTTTCTTTTCCTGCTTTTTGTCCGATGGACGGAGAAGATAAAAGTGACGTAGTCTCTACGTCCTAATGTGAAGAAAACACTAAATCTAGAGCCAGCGATTAGTTTGTCCACTCTGGGCTACTGTAGAAACATGGTGGACTCACGGCTGATCCAGGTGCTGATACACTAATGAAGTTAATAGTAAACAGACATAAAACATACTGGACTTTTCAATATGAAGCTACAGCCAGGAGACAATTAGCTTACCTTACCTTAGGATAAAGCCTGGAGACAGGGAGAAACAGCTCACCTGGTTTTGTATAAAGACAACAAAATCCACCTAACAACACCTCTTAAACTGAATCAGTGAATCAATAAGTTATATCTTTGTACAGAAATCGGAAGTGTAAAAGCTGCATGTTGTCATCTTATAAAATGTTTCTAAAACTATTTCTTCAAGTCTTGTTTGGGATGTTGGGTTTCCCATCAGCACGCCAAACATTACTGAATTTGCAGTTGAATTGTGACAAGATAATTTCGCTTTAATAATAATAATAATACAAATATTAGGAAGCAAATGTTCTCTGAATTTCATGGAAAGAATGGAAAACAAATGCAGTTTGGAAGGTCGTAAACATCCATTCATCAATCCAACAAATCTGAGTGAAACTTGAGGAAATAGTATACAAAGTACACAAAAGTATACAAAGTGTACATGATTTATAGTAAATAGCCGATATTCCTTTAAGACAATGATAGATGCATTAGTCAACCTTCTTTTTTAAAAAATTAGCTGTGGTGACGTCGTCACAGACAGGACAAACAGGACAGACAGGAAACGCAGCAGCAGGTAGATGCTGGAATAAAAACAGCCTCCTGTAATGTTTCATTTGTTGCCTCTGTTTCTTTTTCTGCTTGCTGTCAGATGGACGGAGAAGATAAAACTGATGCCATGATGGATATTGAAAGATGGAAGCCAGAGCGCTGAGCTCCTCCCCCTCTCTGCCCCTCTCCCTCTCCCACTCCTCCTCCTCCTCCCCTGCTGCCGCTGCCTCTTCTGCCTCCTAAGTATAAGCAGATTAAAGTTAATGATCTAAAGTGAATTAGATATTTAATCATCTTATCATCTTAGGATAGTCAGGTCATAACTCTGCACTGATCTGAAATCCCGTCTGTTTGACAGCAGAAGCACAATACGTTAAATTCAGGGGTCGGTTCGTAGCCTCCAGTAGGTTCAGCTAAATTAATTTGGAGACTGAGAAATTAAATTCACTCCTATTTTTTTCTTTCAGGACGCTGTGCTTTGGTACGATGTAAAAACTGTGTGACTGAGGACAAACATCAGAATAAAACCAAACACACACACACAAAAAATGCAAAATAAGCGGACAGATGCCTCCATTGATTCATCTGATTTCCTTCCTCCTTTTTAAACTCCTGTCTTCATCCCCCCCTTTGCTACAGTCTCCATCACCCTCCATCTGAACTCTCACTGATTGAGGTGCGAGCACTTTGATTTTGCACACTTGGTTACCCCTCTCTCTCTCTCACACACACACACACACACTTTTCCTCTCATTTTTTTCCCTCGTTTACTCCCACTTCTCGCTGCTCCTCTGTCGATAAATCTGAATTCATTTCCGTCCGCTCAGCTTCTACCTTTACTTACTTTACATGCTACCAGCCCGGAAAATCTAAACACTGTATTGTGGTTGTATTCGTGTCTATCTGTGTGTGAGTTTCTGTGTCTGTGCTCTGTATCTCAGAGTGTATTTTTGAAACAGCTCTGTGCAGGAGTTCTTGAAAACCGGGAGGCTGTCATGTTAACAAACCTCAGCTGTGACTCATATTACCAATTTACCATGGCCGTCTGTCTCAGGCTGCTCAAGGTTCACAGCCAGACAGATCTGATGATGGAGTTGAGAGGAAAGACACGGAGAGAGACAGACAAGAAAGACTGAAACATGTAAGGAAAGGCAGGAAAGAGAGTAGTGGTATCACTGCAAAGAGATAATAGCTAACACAGTTGGACCCTGTAAGCTTTCAAAGAGAAATGCTCTGTTTCAACGCCGTCTGAGGCCTCACACATCGCCTCATGACTACGGAAGATCACTGAGAACAAAAACATCAAAAGGGCTGCAGCTTGTCTGCCAGACGTCGAAACAGCATGTGTGTCTATGTGTGTGTGTGTGTGTGTGTGTGTGCACCTAAAGCACAGCAGAGTTAGGCAGATTGTCAACCCAATTTTAAGCACACACACATATGCAAAAGAGAAACACCCCACATTCAAACAACTCTTGTGCAGAGGCGTATTTGCAGACATTCGCACACATTGGTGTACAGTGGAGGCAGCATCCTGCCGGTACGCCTGGTGAATTTGTCTAAATGTCACATTACTGAAGCAGCCTCATGCGCCTTACCTCAACAGCCAGTCAGATAAAAGCCCCCCCCAAAAAAAGATGAGAAAAAATTGTTTTGGAGAAAAAGGGAGGATAGATAGAGGAGGGGTTAAGTATTCACACACAGGGAAAAAAAGAGGAAATTCTGGTGCATGCGGTATCTGTCATTGGTACATTTTTGTGGTTTTCACCTTATCTCTCTTCCCACTCCATGAGATAAGTGTGTTTCAGAGGAAATTAATGATTTTTACTCTGTCCATATTTTGTTTTTTGTGTATTTAGAATAATGTGGTGTGCCCAAATATTGTGCTAACTTACCATTTTTACAACAGTTTCTGTGTGTGTGTGCGATCATATTATTAAAAAATAACATGTCGTAGCACATAAAACAGCATGTAGGTAGACTTTTTCATTATGAACGCAATAAGGAAATAATCAAAACAGTGGTTCCCCTGTAGATAAAGTAAATGAACCTCTTCATTGCCATGAGGTAGACTTCATTTCAGCTAGATTAGGCTTCTGTTTACTCTTGTGCAGGATGAAATACACGGTCAAAGGCCAGGCTGGTTCATGTAACGGTTGTTTGTTTCTCAAACATCTTCTTAATCTTTCTTCATATTGAAAGTCTGTGTAAAGGCAATTCTGAGATTTCTTTCAAAATACATAAAATATGTTGGAAAATATTGCTGAAAAATGTGAAAAGACTTTGGACGCGAAGCCCACGCAGGAGTGCTGAAAACTGCAGTTCCTAGAATGTCCACTTGAGGCTGGCTACAGAACGAGTCAGTATCCATAAGTCCCCATGTTAAAATGTCCAACTTCACAGCAGAAATAAACATGTTTACAGCCTGGTACAAAATACAGCTTTGGTCTCTATAGCTAATTTCTCTGTTCACGTGCTGAGTGTGATTTTTTGCTTTATTTTGAAAATCCACCAATTTCTGTGTCTGACTTCCAGCCAGCTCGAGCTGCTCTGTGCAAGGAAAGGGACCACGGCGGGGCCGGTGGGGTCCGAAACATTGACTAAAACAGTCACGTTTTACAGCTGTTTTATGTCTGTGCAATTATATTATTAAAAAATAACACGTCACATCCATGCCCCGTGGAGTTTAGGCTTTGAATGTGGTTCCTCAATGATCCACGCCCCAATTTTTAGATTAGCTTTTAAGCTTCAAAAAGGCTCTTTAGATGTAGGTGACCATTCTTTATGCTGTCATTGGGTTGGTACCATGCAATACTTCACTGGAGCTAGTTTTAACATTCATGTTTTCAAGACACGTTGGACAAAAGTAGACAAAATAGCAGGCCTGTTGGTGATTTTCTTGGTAATTTGATGACACACGATGCAAAATAAGTCACCATTATTTATCCACGACGCTCCTCCACAGCAAACCACAGGAATAATTTAGATTACTCCAGCACACCAGACCCAATCCAATCATCCATTTCACTTGTTTGGGAACTGCCTCTCCTCCCTACACACCTGGCAGCCACCAGATGTTTTTCCTTTTTTTTGGTCTGTGGTTTCAAATAAACACCATCCTTTATCTTCTTCACACATATGCAGTTTTTAGTTGCAATAACTGCACCGGTGATAACCCGGGTCCATCAGTCCGCTGCTCGCACTTAAAGTTACGACCGTGTCCGTCTCACATTTCTAAAATCAGATATAGAGTTCTTTTTTTTTTTTTTTTTTAATCTTTTGTTTTTCTAAAGAAGTTGAGAAAGAAACCATCAGCGTTAAAGAGCCACCATGCTTCGTGCTGAAAAGGCGACACTCACTCCTCACGTTGAGGCTCATCCCTCCGTTAAGTTCAGTCACAGAGTTA